>CM038142.1:144024671-144624671 GCA_021437245.1 Aegilops speltoides | reverse complement strand
GGTGTAATATCGTGGAGGAGGCACCGCACACGGCTAAGGAACGATCACGATGATCAACTTGTGTGTCTATGGGGTGCCCCTGCCCCGTGATATAAAGGAGTGGAGGAGGGAGGGCCGGCCCTCTATGGCGCGCCCTAGGGGAGTCCTACTCCCCGGGAGTAGGATTCCCCTTCCTAGTCCAACTAGGTGTCCTTCCATGTATTAGGAGTAGGAGACAAGGAAAGGGAAGAGAGAAGGGAAGGAAGGAGGGGTGCGGCCCTCCCCTAGTCCAACCCGGACTAGGCCATGGGGCGCGCGCCTGCCCTAGGCAGCCCTCTTTCTTTCCCGTATGGCCCAATAAGGCCCAATACTTCTCCCGGCGAATTCCCGTAACTCTCCCAGAGTCCGATAAATACCAATCACTCGGAACCTTCCGAACTCGAATATAGTCGTCCAATATATCGATCTTTACGTCTCGACCATTTCGAGACTCCTCGTCATGTCCCCGATCTCATCCGGACTAACTCCTTCGGTACATCAAAACTCATAAACTCATAATATAACCGCCATCGAAACCTTAAGCGTGCGGACCCTACGGGTTCGAGAACTATGTAGACATGACCTAGAACTATTCTTGGTCAATAACCAATAGCGGGACCTGGATGCCCGTATTGGCTCCTACATATTCTACGAAGATCTTTATCGGTCGAGATCGCATAACAACATACGTTGTTCCTTTGTCATCGGTATGTTACTTGCCCGAGATTCGGATCGTCGGTATCCAATACCTAGTTCAATCTCGCTACCGCAAGTCTCTTTACTCGTTCCGTAATACATCATCTCGCAACTAACTCATTAGTTGCAATGCTTGCAAGGCTTAAGTGATGTGCATTACCGAGAGGGCCCAGAGATACCTCTCCGACATTCGGAGTGACAAATCCTAATCTCGAAATACGCCAACCCAACAAGTACCTTTGGAGACACCTGTAGAGCACCTTTATAATCACCCGCCACGTTGTGACGTTTGGTAGCACACAAAGTGTTCCTCCGGTAAACGGGAGTTGCATAATCTCATAGTCATAGGAACATGTATAAGTCATGAAGAAAGCAATAGTAACATACTAAACGATCGGGTGCTAAGCTAACTGAATAGGTCATGTCAATCACATCATTCTCCTAATGATGTGATCCCGTTAATCAAATAACAAATCATGTCTATGGTTAGGAAACTTAACCATCTTTGATTAACGAGCTAGTCAAGTAGAGGCATACTAGTGACCCTATGTTTGTCTATGTATTCACACATGTATTATGTTTCCGGTTAATACAATTCTAGCATGAATAATAAACATTTATCATGAAATAAGGAAATAAAAAATAACTTTATTATTGCCTCTAGGGCATATTTTCTTCAGTCTCCCACTTGCACTAGAGTCAATAATCTAGATCACATCACCATGTGACTAACATCGATAGTTCACATCATCATGTGATTAACACCCATAGTTCACATCGCCATGTGACCAACACCCAAAGGGTTTACTAGATTCAGTAGTCTAGCTCACATCGCTATGTGATTAACACCCAAATAGTACTAAGGTGTGATCATGTTTTGCTTGTGAGAGAATCTTAGTCAACGGGTCTTTCACATTCAGATCCGTTATGTATTTTGCAATTTTCTATGTCTACAATGCTCTGCACGGAGCTACTCTAGCTAATTGCTCCCACTTTCAATATGTATCTAGATCGAGACTTAGAGTCATCTAGATCGGTGTCAAAACTTGCATCGACGTAACCCTTTACTTACTAACCTTTTTCACTTCCATAATCGAGAAACATATCCTTATTCCACTAAGGATAATTTTGACCATTGTCCGATGATCTACTCCTAGATCGCTATTGTACCCCTTGCCAAACTCAAGATAGGGTATACAACAGATCTGGTACACAGCATGGCATACTTTATAGAACCTATGGCCAAGGCATAGGGAATCACTTTCATTCTCTTTCTATCTTCTCGCCGTGGTCGGGTTTTGAGTCTTACTCAATTTCACACCTTGTAACACGTGCAAGAACTCTTTCTTTGACTGCTCCATTTTGAACTACTTCGTAATCTTGTCAAGGTATGTACTCATTGAAAAACTTATCAAGCGCCTTGATCTATCTCTATAGATCTTGATGCTCAATATGTAAGCAGCTTCACCGTGGTCTTTCTTTGAAAAACTCCTTTCAAACACTCCTTTATGCTTTGCGAATAATTCTACATTATTTCCGATCTACAATATGTCATTCACATATACTTATCGTAAATGTCAGTAGTGCTCCCACTCACTTTCTAGTAAATACAGGCTTCTTTGCAAGTCTCAGATAAACTATATGCTTTGATCAACTTATCAAAGCGTATATTCCAACTCCGAGATGCTTGCACCAGTCCATAGATGGATCATTGGAGCTTATGATTTTGTCAAGACCTTTAGGATTGACAAAACCTTCTCGTTGCATCATATACAACTCTTCTTTAAATCCATTAAGGAATGTAGTTTTGTTTATCCATTTGCCGATTTCATAAAAATGCGGCAATTGCTAACATGATTTGGACAGACTTAAGCATCGCTACGAGTGAGAAAATTTCATCGTAGTCAACACCATGAACTTTGTCAGAAACCTTTTTCGACAAGTCTAGCTTTGTAGATAGTAACACTACTATCAACGTCTGTCTTCCTCTTGAAGATCCATTTATTTTCTATGGTTTGCCGATCATCGGGCAAATCCATCAAAGTCCATACTTTGTTCTCATACATGGATCATATCTCAGATTTCATGGCCTCAAACCATTTTGCGGAATCTGGGCTCATCATCGCTTCCTCATAGTTCGTAGGTTTATCATGGTCTAGTAACATGACTTTCAGAACAGGATTACCGTACCACTCTGGTGCGAAGACCTACGAGGTTCTGTAGTAACTTGATCTGAAGTTTCATGATCATCATCATTAGCTTCCTCATTAATTGGTGTAGAAATCACTGGAACTGATTTGAGTGATGAACAATTTTCCAATTCGGGAGAAGGTACAGTTACCTCATCAAGTTCTACTTTCCTCCCACTCACTTCTTTCGAGAGAAACTCCTTCTCTAGAAAGGATCCATTTTTTAGCAACGAATATCTTGCCTTCGGATCTGTGATAGAAGGTGTACCCAACAATTTCCTTTGGGTATTCTATGAAGACACACTTCTCCAATTTGGGTTTGAGCTTATCAGGATGAAACTTTTTCACATAAGCATCGCAGCCCCAAACTTTAAGAAACGACAACTTGGGTTTCTTGCTAAACCACAACTCATATGGTGTCGTCTCAACAGATTTAGATGGTGCCCTCTTAACGTGAATGTAGCTGTCTCTAATGCATAACCCCAAAACAATAGTGGTAAATCAGTAAGAGACATCATAGATCGCACCATATCCTATAAAGTGCGGTTACGACGTTCGGACACACCATAACGTTGTGGTGTTCCAGGTGGCGTGAGCTGTGAAACTATTCCACATTGTTTTAATCGAAGACCAAACTCAGAACTCAAATATTCGTCTCTGCGATCGATCGCGAAACTTTATTTTCTTATTACGATGATATTTCCACTTCACTCTGAAATTCTTTGAACCTTTCAACTATTTCGGACTTATGTTTCATCAAGTAGATATACCCATATCCGCTCAAATCATCTTGTGAAGGTCGAAAATAACGATACTTGCCACGAGCCTTCATACTCATTGGTCGCATACATCAAGATGTATTATTTCCAATAAGTCAAGAGCTCGCTCCATTGTCCGAAGAACGAGTTTTAGTCATCTTGCCCAAAAGGCACGGTTCGCAAACATCAAATGATTCATAACCAAGTGATTCCGAAAATCCATCTTTATGGAGTTTCTTCATGCGCTTTACAATCGATATGACCCAAACGGCAGTGCCACAAATAAGTTGCACTATCATTATGAACTTTGCATCTTTTGGCCTCAATATTATGGATATGTGTATCACTACGATCGAGATCCAACAAACTATTTTCATTGGGTGTATGACCATTGAAGGTTTTATTCATGTAAATGAACAACAATTATTCTCGATTTTAAATGAATAACCGTATTGCAATAAACACGATCAAATCATATTCATGCTCAACGCAAACGCCAAATAACATTTATTTAGGTTTAACACTAATCCCGAAAGTATAGGGAGTGTGCGATGATGATCATATCAATCTTGGAACTACTTCCAACACTCATCGTCACTTTCCTTACACTAGTCTCTGTTTATCTCAGAACTCCTGCTTTGAGTTACTAATCTTAGCAACCTAACAAGTATCAAATACTCGGGGCTACTATAAACACTAGTAAGGCACACATCAATAATCAGATATCAAATATACCCTTGTTCACTTTGCCACCTTCTTATCCACCAAATATTCGTGGCATTTCCGCCCAAAGGACCATTTCCTTTGCAGTGTAAACACTTAGTTTCAGGCTATGGTCCAGCTTTGGGCTTCTTCGTAGGAGTGACAACTTGCTTGTCTTTCCACTTGAAGTTCCCTTTCTTTCCCTTTGCCCTTCTCTTGAAACTAGTGATCTTGTCAACCATCAACACTTGATGCTCTTTCTTGATTTCTACCTTCGTCGATTTCAACATCATGAAGAGCTCGGGAATCATTTTCGTCATCCCTTGCATACTATAGTTCATCACGAAGTTCTACTAACTTGGTGATGGTGACTAGAGAACTCTGTCAATCACTATCTTATCTGGAAGATTAACTCCCACTTGATTCAAGTGATTGTAGTACCCAGACAATCTGAGCACTTGCTCACTAGTTGAGCGATTCTCCTCCATCTTCTAGCTATAGAACTTGTTGAAGACTTCATATCTCTCAACTTGGGTATTTGCTTGAAATATTAACTTCAACTCCTGGAACATCTCATATGGTCCATGATGTTCAAAACGTCTTTGAAGTCCCGATTCTAAGCCGTTAAGCATGGTGCACTAAACTATCAAGTAGTCATCATATTGAGCTAGCCAAACGCTCATAACGCCTCGTGATCCGCTCCTGCAATAGGTCCATCACCTAGCGGTGCATTAAGGACATAATTCTTACAGGCAAAGAATGAGGATAAACCTCGATCACGGATCCAATCCGCATCATTGCTACTAACATCTTTCAACACAATTTTCTAGGAACATATCAAAATAAACATATGAAAGCAACAACGCGAGCTATTGATCTACAACATAATTTGCAAAATACTACCAGACTAAGTTCATGATAAATTTAAGTTCAATTAATCATATTACTTAAGAACTCCCACTTAGACAGACATCTCTCTAGTCATCTAAGTGATCACGTGATCCAAATCAACTAAACCATGTCCAATCATCACGTGAGATGGAGTAGTTTCAATGGTGAACATCGCTATGTTGATCATATCTACTATATGATTCACGCCGACCTTTCGGTCTCCGTGTTCCGAGGCCATATCTGTATATGCTAGGCTCGTCAAGTATAACTTGAGTATTCGCGTGTGCAACTGTTTTGCACCCATTGTATTTGAACGTAGAGCCTATCACACCCGATCATCACGTGGTGTCTCAAAGATGAAGAACTTTCATAGCGGTGCATACTCGGGAGAACACTTCTTGATAATTAGTGAGAGATCATCTTAAAATGCTACCGTCAAACAAAACATAATAAGATGTATAACAGATAAACATCATATGCAATCAAAATATGTGACATGATATGGCCATGATCATCTTGCGCCTTTGATCTCCATCTCCAAAGTATCTTGTCATGATCTCTATTATCACCGCACGACACCATGATCTTCATCATCTTGATCTATATCAATGTGTCATCACATGGTCGTCTCACCAACTATTGCTCTTGCAACTATTGCTATCGCATAGCGATAAAGTAAAGCAATTATTTGGCACTTGCATCTTATGCAACAAAGAGACAACCATATAGCTTCTGCCAGTCGCCGATAACTTCAACAAAACATGATCATCTCATACAACAACTTATATCTCATCACGTTTTGACCATATCACATCACAACATGCCCTGCAAAAACAAGTTAGACGTCCTCTACTTTGTTGTTGCAAGTTTTACGTGGCTGCTACGGGCTTTAAGCAAGAACCAATCTCACCTACGCATCAAAACCACAACGATAGTTTGTCAAGTTGGTGTTGTTTTAACCTTCGCAAGGACCGGGCGTAGCCACACTCGGTTCAACTAAAGTTGGAGAAACTGACACCCGCTAGCCACCTGTGTGCAAAGCACGGCGGTAGAACCAGTCTCGCGTAAGCGTACGCGTAATGTCGGTCCGGCCGCTTCATCCAACAATACCGCCGAACCAAAGTATGACATGTCGGTAAGCAAGATGACTTGTATCGCCCACAACTCACTTGTGTTCTACTCGTGCATATAACATCAAACCATAAAACCTAGGCTCGGATGCCTTTGTTAGGGAACGTAGTAATTTCAAAATTTTCCCACGCACACGCAAGATCATGGTGATGCATAGCAACGAGAGGGATAGTGTTGTCTACGCACCCTCGTGAGACCAAGTAGAAGCGCTGACGCAACGTAGAGGAAGTAGTCGACGCCTTCACGGTTCAACCGATCCAAGCACCGTTACTCGGCACCTCCGAAGTTCTTGACACACACGACAGCTCGATGACGCACCTCGAACTCGATCCAGCAGAGGTACGGGAGGAGTTCCACAAGACGACGGCGTGGTGATGATCTTGATGTTCAATCGTCGCAGGCTTCGCTAAGCACCGCTACAATATGACCGAGGTGTAATATCATGGAGGAGGCACCGCACACGGCTAAGGAACGATCACGATGATCAACTTGTGTGTCTATGGGGTGCCCCCTGCCCCCGTATATAAAGGAGTGGAGGAGGGGAGGGCCGGCCCTCTCTATGGCGCACCCTAGGGGAGTCCTACTCCCACCGGGAGTAGGATTCCCCCTTTCCTAGTCCAACTAGGTGTCCTTCCATGTATTAGGAGTAGGAGACAAGGAAAGGGAAGAGAGAAGGGAAGGAAGGAGGGGGTGCGGCCCCTCCCCCTAGTCCAATTCGGACTAGGCCATGGGGGGGCGCGGCCTGCCCTAGGCAGCCCCTCTTTCTTTCCCGTATGGCCCAATAAGGCCCAATACTTCTCCCGGCGAATTCCGTAACTCTCCCAGACTCGATAAATACCGAATCACTGAACCTTCCGAACTCCGAATATAGTCGTCCAATATATCGATCTTTACGTCTCGACCATTTCGAGACTCTCGTCATGTCCCCGATCTCATCCGGGACTCGAACTCCTTCGGTACATCAAAACTCATAAACTCATAATATAAGCATCATCGAAACCTTAAGCGTGCGGACCCTACGGTTCGAGAACAATGTAGACATCACCGAGACACGTCTCGGTCAATAACCAATAGCGGGACCTGGATGCCCATATTGGTTCCTACATATTCTACGAAGATCTTATCGGTCAGACCGCATAACAACATACGTTGTTCCTTTGTCATCGGTATGTTACTTGCCCGAGATTCGATCGTCGGTATCCAATACCTAGTTCAATCTCGTTACGGCAAGTCTCTTTACTCGCTCCGTAATACATCATCTCGCAACTAACTCATTAGTTGCAATGCTTGCAAGGCTTAAGTGATGTGCATTACCGAGAGGGCTCAGAGATACGTCTCCGACATTCGGAGTGACAAATCCTAATCTCAAATACGCCAACCCAACAAGTACCTTTGGAAACACCTGAGAGCACCTTTATAATCACCCGATTCGTTGTGACGTTTGGTAGCACACAAAGTGTTCCTCCGTAAACGGAGTTGCATAATCTCATAGTCATAGGAACATGTATAAGTCATGAAGAAAGCAATAGCAACATACTAAACGATCGGGTGCTAAGCTAACTGAATAGGTCATGTCAATCACATCATTCTCCTAATGATGTGATCCCGTTAATCAAATAACAAATCATGTCTATGGTTAGGAAACTTAACCATCTTTGATTAACGAGCTAGTCAAGTAGAGGCATACTAGTGACACTATGTTTGTCTATGTATTCACACATGTATTATGTTTCCGGTTAATACAATTCTAGCATGAATAATAAACATTTATCATGAAATAAGGAAATAAAAAATAACTTTATTATTGCCTCTAGGGCATATTTCCTTCACTCAGGCCCCCAAGACTGGAGTTCCTTCGTCTGCTACTGCCATGGAGACCGAGGAGGAGTCTGGGGCTGAGGGTGATGATGATGACTACATGCCTTCTGAGGCAGGGCCCTCTTGGGCAAAGAAGCTCAAGTCTAAGATGAAGAAGTTGTTCTGCATGGAGGCTCACGGTCAGTACATGACTCATGTGGCTGAGAAGAAGGCTCGAGGTCGCCACAAGGAGCTCATGCGTCAATTGGGTCCTATAGTTAACAGTGGATCTGAGGACCAGCTTACCGAGGAGGAGGAGTGGATTCAGCAGCACTGCCCGTGGACCGATTCTGATGCCGAGCACTTCCCGACCGACGATGGTGGTGCAGATGATCCCGCTGACATCTGATGTGTGTGTCCGTCTCTGCTATCACCTGGAGCCGTAGCAACACTCTCTCTCCTTTTTGGTGTCTCGATGCCAAAAGGGAAAGAGAGTTTAGGGATTTGTGCTTGGTGTCTTCCGTCTTCTGTGTTTGTGTTTTCCTCGCTATTTGCTTTGGTTGGTTTGTGTCAGTGAGACCTATGTTGGTTTGTGTCAGTGAGACCTAAGTTCCCGTCATATGGTGTGAGACATATGCTACCTTATATTTCCAGTATCTTTATCTATGTCACCATATCTTATGAGTTGCATGCTTATCTTGTTAGTTTATCTATGCTCCTCTCATATATCATGCTTAGGTGTTTGGTCGGTCTCTAAAATGTAGGGGGAGCGTTGATCCTAGTATGTGTGCCGTGCAGTCCAAAGCACTTATCGAGATAGCACACATCTAGGGGGAGCCCATCTACATTTTAGGACGGTGGGTTTTTGCGCTTGTCCCATATCTTTCTTGTTTGTGCAAATCCCGTATTGTCATCAATCCACCAAAAATGGGGAGATTGTAAGAGCATATTTATCCCCAAGTGGTTTTGGTGATTGATGACAATGCTTTTGCGGACTAATCGTGTGCGTTAAGTTCTTTCAGAGATTCATCCATTGGCACGAGACGATTTCCTCCCCTCGGTGTTTTATTCAAGACGGTGTAGCTCCTTCGTTTCATTGTTGGTGGACTAGTTTCGTAGGAGTCACCGTACTATCAAGAGGGGATCCGCTTTGGTAAGACTAGGGTGGAATCAACACGTACACATCCCTATCACACCCGTCGTCTTCCTTCCGCATCATTGGAGCTGCCCTCTTTCTTCCGTACCTGCTCCGTTCTATCCCAAGTAGTAGTACATGTCGGCAATGAGTAGTACCGCGAAGCTCTCCAATGTAGTACCGCTCCACGAAGCGGTAGTACCGCTCTCAGCGGTAGTACTGCTCCGCAGGGCGGTAGTACCGCTTGCGGGCTTCGGCCGTAGTACCGCAGCTGTTCCGCGCTACTACTGCCTCGATTCGAGACCGGTGTTTCTCGTGTCGGGTTTCGCGGTACTAGGGGCGGTAGTAGTGGCGGTAGTACCGCTCCAAGCGGTAGTACCGCTCTTACTCCCGCGGTAGTACCGCTCTGGGCCAGGGCCCTGTCTTCCTCATCAGCGCGGTAGTACCGCTTGGTAGGGAGCGGTAGTACCGCTCTCAGCGGTAGTACCGCCCTGCACTAGCGGTAGTACCGCTCTGTGCGGGGATGTATAGTGGGGTAACGGTTGGATTGATTCCCCCACTATATAAAGGAGCCTTCTTCCCCAAAGTTGACCTACCTCTTTCCCCCAAAGCTCCATTGTTGCTCCAAGCTCCATTTTCGCCTGATCTCTCTCCCTAGCCAATCAAACTTGTTGATTTGCTCGGGATTGGTTGAGAAGGCCCCGATCTACACTTCCACCAAGAAAAATTTGATTCTCTCTCTTATCCCTAGCGGATCTTGTTACTCTTGGGTGTTTGAGCACCCTAGACGGTTGAGGTCACCTCGAAGCCATACTCCATTGTGGTGAAGTTTCATGGTGTTGTTGGGAGCCTCCAATTGTTGTGGAGATAGCCCCAACCTTGTTTGTAAAGGTTCGGTCGCCGCCTTCAAGGGACCAAGAGTGGAATCACGACATCTCGCATTGTGTGAGGGCGTGAGGAGAATACGGTGGCCCTAGTGGCTTCTTGGGGAGCATTGTGCCTCCACACCGCTCTAATGGAGACGTACTTCCCCTTAAAAGGAAGGAACTTCGGTAACACATCCTCGTCTCCTCCAGCTCCACTCTTGGTTACTTCGTGCCTTTACTCTTGCAAGCCTACTTGTGTTGTTTCCATTGCTTGCTTATGTGCTAGTTGTATTTGCATCATATAGGTTGCTCACCTAGTTGCATATCTAGACAACCTATTTTGTTGCAAAGTTTAAATTGGTAAAGAAAAGCTTAAAAAATTATTAGTTGCCTATTCACCCCCCCTCTAGTCAACCATATCGATCCTTTCACCCGGGCGCGTCCACAGACACTGACCGGCCACGCCTCAAATAATGCAATCCACATCAGGATACTTCAAAGTAGAAACCTCAAATCCATATTATTACATGCAACGTTTGCGAGCGGAGCTCGTCCGGTTGCCGTGGTCATGTCCGGCGGCTAGCTGCGCTCCCCAGAGTGTTGGTTCGGTCGCTGACAAGGTAGAGTAGGGCATGGGACACGAGCCAGCTCACGCGACTCAAGGCGTCGCCGTCTCCCATGCCTTACCCTTCCTCGTCGTCGGAGCCCGGAACCCGTTGGGTGCCGGTGGACGTCAGATCGATGATGGATCCGTCCTGGGACGAGCCGACGATATCCATCACGACGCGGTTGTGGCGCCCGGACTGGTGCACTGCACGGGGCACCGGAGAACGCGACTTCGCCTCGCCGACGTCCACCGCGACGAGCGCTGCCGACGCGTCCCATGCATGGCGGGCACGACGCGCCATGTTTGCGTAGGACGACGCCCACGGTGCGTCCACGGCCTCGACGCGGCAACGGAGGGGTTGCGTGTCTGCCGCCGCATTCGAACGCGAAACGGGCCGCACCGCCTCCGCTGAGGCAGCGCCGGCTGCCCTAGCGCCGGATCCATGTGCCATTTGGGTTCCCGACGGAAGTAGTCCAAGCGCTGCCGTGCACGCAATGGATTCCCGACCGAAGGAGTCCGAGCGCTGTCGTGCACTGGCCTCCTTCCGGGCGCGGCAGAGTGCAAGCCGGATGACCATCTCCTCCTCGGACCGCGTGAGATGAGCTCTGTGTTGACAGATCTGGAGGTGAAGGACTCAGATCCGCTGCTCGCCATGCCGGAGACGGCCGGACGACACCGGAGACGAGCTTGGGTATAGAGTGAAGTGGCTAGGGTTTGGTCCGGCGAGCGGATGTGGAGGAATACATGTGAGGTCGGGTGGGTCAGCGTGAGCGGGTCCGAAGTGGCGGGCGTGCATGAGCATCCCATATCCATCACATATTTAGGCTGGATATGTGTTGTGCCGGTCAGCCCGAGGCTGTTTGAGGGGTCCGTCTGAATCAAATTTTTACGGCCGGACAGTGACCGGGCGATCCGTCCCGAACGATATAAGACGGGGTTGAGACTTCCGGCGGTAGATTGCCCTTACTTCTCATTGTTCAATCTTTTTCACATTCCTGGATCTATGCGGAAGCAAAGGTTTCCCTCGGCGGAAGCAAAGGCTAAGCTTTGCGCAAAGGTAAACGAAGACACGAGTTTTTTTTGAGCATCAGTACAGACACAAGCGCTCATATACATGCGCATACACTCATTCCTATGAATGCACACACGCACACCCTATCCCTATGAGCACCTACCGGAGATCGGCAAGATATCATCTTGAGATTCTGAAGTCACCAGAAGCGCCTCGTCATCGATTTTAACGTCTCCTCCCATTGAAAGACATCACGGAAATCTTCAAATAAATCAGGGAATAACGCGAAGACTGCGATTGAGCGCGATGGATTTGAAATATCAGTGTCCACCTAACCAACTTAATCACATTGGGATACGGAGATGAGTGGGCATGCTCATCTTCTCAAAACAACGACACGAACCGACCCGCAGCTACGACGAGTCACGACTGAACCCACCCAGCCAAGCGGTCGCTGCTGTGTCAGCAGCCAGCGGGATCCGTCGTCATCTCGGCAAAGCAAATATTCGCAGAGCCACGGCACGTGGACGCCGAGCTTCAGGCCACTTCGCCCTGCGCTCCAAGCCGCCGACAATGCAGGCCCACCAACCCTGACCGCAACAGGTTGGGCTGCCCAGCTTGCAATACGCTCGGGGAAGCAACGACGCACCAGACCCCGCCTCGCACGCGAGCCGCCGCCGCCTCCTCCCCCGCCCCGCCGGCGGACCAGACGGCATGGAGTGCCTGAGGCGGGCGAACCCGTTCCGCGCGTGCGCGGGGCTGCGGGTTCTGGGGTACCTCATGCTGGCTCTCGTCGCCGCCATCGTCGCCGCCTCCTACTACGCCGTCGTCGTCTACGCCTGGGGCCCACTGCTCCTACGCGGGGGCAGCGGAGGCTCCGTAGCCGCGGCCGCTCTCGTCCTCGCCGCCTTCCACCTCCTTGTAAGCGCCGCCACCCTGTCTCTTGCCATCTAATTTCAGTATACCTTGAGGAGCCATGTGGTGCTAGCTAGTGGCCTCTGTTTTTCCTTGATCTCGGCATTTTTATATGTGAAATCGTGTATCCCCGCGTCGTAGCTGCTTCGTGCTTACAGTTTTCGTGGGCTTGTTATGCTGTGCTTATGACTGCGGATCACATGTCTGCTGTTGCACAGTAGAATTCTCGTTGAGTTTCCATTACCAGGCACATCGACATTGCAAGTTTTTTTAACAACTGCCAGGAGCACTTCCTTTTCATTAAGAAGGGGGAACTATTTACATGATGGCATGGCAACCACATGGTACTACTCATGAATTTGTATATCTCTTGGCCGAAAGGCCAAATCACGCCGTGCAATCCCCTCGAAGGAGAGATGGGCCACCTCGATATATGTGAATCTCGTGCCATTGAAGATGCGTCGGTTCCGCTCCTTCCAGGCGTTCCACATTATGTAAATGAGGATCCCACTGCGACCTCTCCTTTGAGGGTTGCCTACATCCTTGAGACCGACATTGTAATTTTGAACTGCAAGGCAGCTTAGTCATTTGCAAGAGCAGCTAATTGTGCAATATGAATCTTAATTCAGGTTAAGAATCATTAATGTCTTTCGTATTAACACATGATAGATGCGTATGCTCCAGCATCATATATTTATCGAACTAATTATATCTGAAGAAATACTGTATATCCTTTGAAATTACCTATTGACGGCCCTTTCTTATTGCTGACTTTGTGCATTGAGTAACTCAATATATAAGAACATCCTAGATGCTATGGTTATACTCTTATTCAACTATTTTTTTTCATGCTTCATGCTATTGATAGATATATTATGGTCAAACAAGTCAGTAGCATATAGATCGAACCATGTTTGACGATAATAGCTAGACATGATATTTTGATCCGCTATTCTTGTTATTCACCAAACTGTATTTACTACTCCCTCCATTTCTAAATATAAGCCTTTTTAGAGATTTCAATACGGACTACATACGGATGTATATAGTCATATTTTAGAGTGTAGATTCACTCATTTTGCTCCGTATGTAGTCCGTATTGGAATCTCTAAAAGGCTTATATTTAGGAACGGAGGGAGTAGCTTTTAGATTTTCGGTTCGAAATATTGAGCATGACAAAGGATGTGTTGGTTTCTTCCAATTAGACTGAATTATTCACCATAAGTGCCTTACATTACTTGCTATCATGGAATTCCCTTTTCTTTAAATGAGAAAATCAGGCCATGATTGTGTTTGTTTCTGTTTTGTTTAAATTTCTTCAGGGTTCTTGTTTCTTCTGCAGCTTATAATGATGCTATGGTGCTACTTTATGGTTGTTTTTACGAATCCTGGAGCTGTACCTGAAAACTGGAGGCATGCTGCTGAAGAGGATGGTATGCATGCAAACGACAGTAGCACCATATCAAATAATGTTGCTACAGATTGTGCGAATCCTCCATCCACTTCAGAGGAGCAAGGACATGCGCCTAGATATTGCTCTCGTTGTCAAAATGGCAAACCTCCACGTTGCCATCACTGTTCTGTCTGTAAGTCAGCCTTCTTCATTGTGTCAATTACTTTATAATATGCCACTGTTTCAAACCAACCTTCATACTTCAGGAAAAATGATTTTTGTCATCCAATATAAATTGGTTGGTTATGATGTGAATGATCTTGCAAGTGCTGGATTATGGTCACTGAACTGGATTGAATGTCGCTTTAGTACCGATGTTACTTTCAATGAGTAACGGTCAGTTTGCGGTTGCTGAACTGTATTCCGCCGAACTTAATTTATAATCTGCTATGGAAAAATAGTCGCGTAATTAGGGATAAATTTATTGAAACACAAGTTATAATAGACAAAAGCTGGAAAGGTAAGGTGGAATATCATTAATCACTGCAATGCCAAAAGCAGCCCACGAAAGGGTGATCTGTAAAGTTGCTACAGAAATGCCTGGTGATAAGCACAAGAAAGTTCTTGCATAGTTTGTGTGCAGCTTGTGTGCGTTTCTTTTATAGTTAGTTTGTTACCGATAAATGCATGAAAGCCATCTATCCCTTCTATTACATTCTTATTTTGACCTGTGTATTTGACTATGTAGGTGACAGATGCGTGCTGAAAATGGATCATCACTGTGTTTGGGTAGTAAATTGTGTTGGAGCAAGGAATTACAAGTATTTTCTCCTTTTCCTGGTAGGATTGGAACACTCATTGGGAAATTGATTATTGAAACACTTATTGGGAAATTAATCTCTGACAGTGCATAATGGTTTTCTGAGAGCGCATTTTTATATAACTTCAGCAAGATTTTAAGTTGCTGTTCGGTAAAGATTGGGTGTAGTGAAAATATTTTGTATTAGTAAGCTATAGTCTCTTATACCTGTTCTGGACTTGTATGAAAACCATGCTGGAGTGATTTTGCAGACATGTATTTTTGTTGTGGGATATACTAGTTCTGTCGTGCCATAGCGAAACAAGATTTTAGACTTTTTTTGGGCCCTAAATCTACATTAAGAAATCTTATTTTGATGAGAACCTGATGTCCAAACAGGCAAAGTAGGCCTTGCGGGTTGTTTGGATCTTGGCTGTAAGCAAAATTGGTTGAACTATTTTATGGGCTAACCACCTGACCTTTTTGGCCTAGGTCATGCTTTTATGAAATTGCCAATTGCTAGTTTTTCTAAAAAACCACTTCAAAATAGCAGAATAACTAAAAATGATGCTCTCCAATCAGATTTTCACCAAATACTATCGTAATGCAACACAAAATTATAAATCAGTATTGCTAAAACTTCTCAGAAAGTTTATGCCACCAATTGGCTTGTTATCATTTTGTAGCCACATATTTGTGTTTTTTCTAGTATCTTAGAGTATGTGGTTTGCCTTTTCAGGTTCATTCAACAAATTTATGCCACCTATTGGCTTGATATCATGTTGTAGGCTTTTAGCCCCATATTTGTGTGTTGTTTCCTCGATGACAATAAGCACTTCCATATTTTGTTGTGATATTATCTGATAGGTTCATGCACACATTATACCAGAAATTGCATGTTTAGGATTGTCGGACTTGCTTATCTTTATTTGTTTTTCAAACTGTAGGTAGCAAGAAAGACATGGAAGTATACATTGATTTTAAAAACAGAAAGACATGGAAAAGCTTTAACGAAAACCTTTAACGTTGTCTTGTGTTATACTAAGTGCTAACTTACCAAATCTGACGACAGTCGTACTCTGTTCTCCGCGCTGGGACTCTGGCTGGCTTCAGCCACATATAAGTGTTGGGCATAAGCATAACGAGCCTTACGACTCATAAGGGCACAAACAAACTACAACACAAGTTACTTATAATTATGTTTCCTGTCAATTGTCTACATGTCCTATAAATTATGTTCCCAACCTGCTTCTTTAGCTTCCGTTCTACTTATTACTTTTAAAGTGCACTATCTTTGCATAGGTGTATACTTTCCTCGAGACTGTGCTGGATACATTGGTGCTACTTCCAAGCTTTATTATCTTCTTTCATGATGGAAGTAGGCGCCCCAGTTCAGCTGGTGATATTGCCATTCTATTTCTTGCTTTCGGTAAGCCTCTTCCTTTCAAACTTATCTTAAAGGTTTGTGGTTGAACTTACCCTGCTCCTATGGTTTTACTGCAGTTCTAAATTTGGCGTTTGCGCTGAGCCTCCTTTGCTTCATATGCATGCACACGTCTCTTGTTGCCAGTAATACGACTTCTATCGAGGTACAGGATTTGTAATGTGAATACTTTTGGTTTCCTGTTTGCCACTGTTCATAAGTACATAATTCCTTGATTGAACTGTTAAACTTCGTTTTGCATTTATTCGGAGTTACTGGTTGATCTTCAGGTCGTGTGACCAACTGACATCACACACCTGTTAAAATAATATCATGTAGCTCATTATATTGGTACTTGATAACCTAGTATTTCATGACCTTCATTTTGTAGTTAAACTCACTGGTAGTACAACAGTACAAGAACAATCTAGGTTTCAGCTTGAATTTCCTTGCAAGAATAACGAGATTTTGGTTCTATAGTGACTTGCTGCTGCTGGCATGCCCAAATGATATGTTTTTTTGTACTGGTTAAACTAATTCCAGGTATACGAGCGGAAGAAAACATGCTCATGGGAGTATGACCTAGGATGGAGAAAAAACTTGGAGCAGGTGTTTTACCTGCATTTCCGTTCGTCCGAACTCCTTAATTCCATACGAACCTTTCTGAAATATTGTGTACTGCAGGTATTTGGCACCAACAAGTTGCTCTGGTTTCTTCCTATGTACTGTACTGAGGATCTGCAAAACATTCCTACAATTCAAGGCCTTGAATTCCCTACTCGTTCTGATGCAGTGCTGTAATTGCGATTTGGTTGACAGTATATTCTTGTTATACCATAGGGCCATCTCACTTGTAGATTAAACCGTCTTTTTTCTGTACAGAATCATTATTTTTCTGTACAAAGCTACTTCATCCGTCCGAGTTTAGGGCAACTCCAATCCGCGTCACCAATCACCCGCAGATGTATGGATTGGACAGTCTAGACATTTTTGGTCATCCAACGACGGTCATCAAATTTGTCCGAACTGGTCCGGACGTTTGAAATATCACAAACTAGGATCAAACCGGGGGAGTCCGAACTGTTGCCACGTCGGACTCAAAACAATGGGGACCACCCAAAACCCGTCTCTCTTCCTTTGTCCTGTATTCATGCTGGATGACGATGACAGATGCTTAGGGAGAAGTGATGACGATGCTATGGCGACGAGGCTCTCTTCATAGAGGTGTGTGTAAGGTATTATATGGCGACGAGGTTCTTTTCATAGACGTTTGAAATCTCACAAACTAGGATCAAACTGGGGGAGTCCGAACGTTTGCCACGTCGGACTCAAACAATGCAGACCACTCAAAACCTGTCTCTCTTCCTTTGTCTTGTACTTCATAGAGGTGTGTGTGTGAGTTATCATGGTTCTTACCTAGTTTTTCATTAATTAACTGAAAAACTATCTTGGTTTCAAATAAATTAGACCAAACACAACAGTTCATGGTTCAAGATAAACTTAAACTTTACATCCCAACTGATGAAGCATACATAATCGGTGATTGAAAGTTTGTTTCAGAGACGCGTGTAGGATCGGCCAGATCGCAGCATGTTCATATCCAAAATTGCTCCATGGCCCTGCGTCCCAAATCAGTGAAAGACTTACAATCCGAAGGCTGCTGCAACTCTTGCAGTCCGAGTTTGCACCACAGCACGACGGGGCCCCTTATGTGGCCATCGCGGAACAGCTTGGCTTCCACGTCAAACTCGGCAGATCCCCGACGCATCTCGTCCTCGAGGCGCTTCCTCTGGCTGTCCGACAGCGGCGCTCCTCCTTCGCCGCCGTGCGCCAGGGCCGTCACCTCCGCTGTTCCCTTCCTTCCCGGCTCTGCGCACACGCCCGGCACAGGGCCTTCTCCGATGACAACGCCGGCGTACGACACGGCCGCTTGCCCGTGGCTGAAGCAGTTTTCGTACACCAAACCTTTGTTCTCGACGTGGAGAGTGAAGTTGAACGCCGGCGGCGAGGTCGGTGACGAAGCGGTGATGCCGGTGAGTTTGGCAGAGTAGTAGTCGGTTGAAGGGTTATCCAGCATAAAAGCCACGCCGAACATGAAACCCGCGGCTGGTTAATTTGCAAGTTTCAACCAAGGGAAGTTATACACGAGTTGATATAGTGAGCAACAAGGAGAAGAGCGTACCTAGTCCAAACAAGAACATAAATATGTCCCTCTTGTAGATTGTTTCGTAATAATCGTCCAGCTCCATACTCACGGTTAACGCAGGATCGGAGATCCAACGTCAAGCGAAATTATGATTTAGAAGAAGATCCTAATTAGAATCGTGGCTCCTTATTATCTGGGAGCCCTTCTTATACTAACATATCTCCCCAGCTGCAAGATTCGGAAGGGATACAAATCAGACTCCAAATCAAACTCTTCTACTCTCTTTTTTTTGTTTAAGGGAAAACTCTTTCACTCTTCGTGTCTAGCTCTACACTCTGCCTATCCTTTAGTTTTTGTCAATAGCTCGCGTCATGTACATACGTACTTCAGGCCTAGTTTGGCAGCACTGTCTTTTTAAAACTGTGGTAATCGAAAACCTCAGTTTCTCAACGCGAGGGCAATCAATACCTCAGTTTGTCTAAACCATGGTTTTTCTGTGTTTTATGGAAACCATCTATTCGTTTGGCAAATATTGTTTTCTTGTATTTTTTGACTGACTACAACTAACTCAGCTACACTTAAGCTAGCTGATGCATGCACCCATGCTAGGACAAAATTTCTGTTCTGACCTTTACAGTAAACTTAAGCACGAATTGACCCTGCTTCTGAAATATTTTCGAATCTGACCTTTTTCGGTCACGCCAACATCCATGGCGTCTGGATTGCATGGAAGACGCCATGGTGCCCGGCGTTTGGCCCTGACCCACACTCGTCCGGTTGGCGCTGACATGGCAAAGACGAAACGCCATTGATCTTGGCGTCTGGTCGAAACGCCGTAGCCGTTGGCGTTTGGTCCTTTGTATTTCTCAGCCCGCACATATGCATACAACAATTAATCGGTTTCTTCATTCTTTGTCCTCGTCCGATGCACCATGGCAGTACAACGTCGATTGGAACTTTAAAACTCAAAAGAACATGTCTATAAATTCTTGCGCTCCATCTCCTCACTCTATAATTCTGTGCTCAGTCCTTTCCACTTCTCTCCTTTGTCATTCTATTCCTATATGCGTGTCGTTGATGCCGCGGGCTGAAGTGGCGATGGCGCCGCCTCGCTGGTGTGCCCGTCGCCAATGAGCCGGAGCACTAATGGCAACCACAGGCGCCATGAACACAAAGTAAAAGGGAGTACCCTACAAAACTTAGCTTAGTTGTTTGATAGTTTTCTCTTTTATTAAGGCATCTTCAAGGCAGACTCGCAAACCCTCGCAAACGTTTGGACCGCGCTATCCAGACCGCGCAAGCAATCCAAAGTGGTCCTGTATCGGTTCGCAGGGCAGTCCGGCCGTGATTTATCCCGCAAATCATAGACAAACGTGGGGCCTTTTGCGTGATTCCGGACCACTTCCAAGCCCATTTTTGACCGCCTGGCCCACCAAAAATCCCCACCCGCCCCTCTCGTGCTTTTCTTCTGATGCACATGCCGCTAACCACGCCGCATTCATGCCGCCACAAAGCATGCAGCAGCCGACATTGATGCGGAGATGTGATCAAGGGAGGGAGGATAGCGTTGATCGACACGACCTCTTGGCAGCCGCCACTTCAATGCGGACGCAAGTTTCCGAGGAACCAACTCTAGCTGATGTGCCGCATTGAAGCGGACCGCCCCTTCGCTTGGCCCTCGCCGCGGCTATTGAACCAGATCGAACGCCGCGTGAAGGAGGAGCCGGCCACGCCCCCACACCACCGTGGCGTCTAGATCAGACACCACGTAAAGGGCGAGCCTGTGTCCCCGCCATGCAGCCGGTACGGCCGCATTGACGCGATGTTCTCGCCGCCGCGCCGCCACCGCCTCACCGTCAAGGAGGAGGTGCCGCCCGCGATCAAGAAGGCGCGGGGCCGCCTCCTCCACTACCGCAGCGGTGCCTCGTGAAGGAAATATGCCCTAGAGGCAATAATAAAGTTATTATTTATTTCCTTATTTCATGATAAATGTTTATCATTCATGCTAGAATTGTATTAACCGGAAACATAATACATGTGTGAATGCATAGACAAACAAGATGTCACTAGTATGCCTCTACTAGACTAGCTTGTTAATCAAAGATGGTTATGTTTCCTAACCATGAACAAAGAGTTGTTATTTGATTAACAAGGTCACATCATTAGTAGAATGATCGATTGACATGACCCATTCCCTTAGCTTAGCACACGATCGTTTAGTATGTTGCTCTGCTTTTATCCATGACATATACATGTTCCCGTAACTATGAGATTATGCAACTCCGTTTACGGAGGAACACTTTGGTGCTACCAAGCGTCACAACGAATCGGGTGATTATAAAGGAGTACTACAGGTGTCTCCAAAGCGAGATGTTGGGTTGGCGTATTTTGAGATTAGGTTTTGTCACTCCGATTGTTGGAGAGGTATCTCGGCCCTCTCGGTAATGCACATCATGAAGCCTTGCAAGCACTACAACTAATGAGTTAGTTGTGAGATGATGTATTACGGACGAGTAAAGAGACTTGCCGTAGCGAGATTGAACTAGGTATTGGATACCGACGATCGAATCTCGGGCAAGTAACATACCGATGACAAAGGAACAACGTATGTTGTTATGCGGTCGACCGATAAAGATCTTCGTAGAATATGTAGGAACCAATATGGGCATCCAGGTCCCGCTGTTGGTTATTGACCGTGAATAGTTCTAGGTCATGTCTACATTGTTCTCGAACCGTAGGGTCCGCACGCTTAAAGTTTCGATGATGGTTATTATGAGTTTATGTATTTTGATGTACCGAAGAAGTTCGAGTCCGGATGTGATCACGGACATGACGAGGAGTCTCGGAATGGTCGAGACATAAAGATTGATATATTGGAAGCCTATGTTTGGAGTTGGAATGGTTCCAAGTAAAGCAGAATTTCTGAGTATCGGAGGTTCTGGAACCCCCGGAGGTAAATGGGCCTCGATGGGCCTTAGTGGAAAGGAGAAGGGCCAGCCCTAGGTGGTCGCACCTCCCCTTCCCTAGTCCTACTAGGACTAGGAGAAGGGCGCCCCCCTCTCTCTTTCCCCCTCAGGAATCCTAGTCCAACTAGGATTGGGGGGGAATCTACTCCCGGAGGGAGTAGGACTCCTGGCGCGCCTCCTTGGCCGGCCAGCCCCTCCCCTTGCTCCTTTATATCTCACGGGCAGGGGGCACCCTAGAACACACAAGTTAGATCTACGGATCGTTCCTTAGCCGTGTCGGTGCCCCTCCACCATATTCCACCTCGGTTATACTGTCATGAAGCTTAAGCGAAGCCCTCGCGCCGTGAAACATCAAGATCGTCACCACGCCGTCGTCTTGTGGAACTCTCCTCGACACTCGATTGGATCGAGTACGAGGGACGTCATCGAGCTGTACGTGTGTCAAGAACTCGGGCGCCGAGTATGTGGCGCCGGATCGGTCGGATCGCGAGGAGAACGTCGACTACTTCCTCTACGTTGTGATCGCTTCGCCGGGTCTCACGAGGGTGCGTAGACAACACTCTCCCTCTCGTTGCTATGCATCACCATGATCTTGCGTGTGCGTAGGAAATTTTTGAAATTACTACGTTCCCCAACGGTGGCATCCGAGCCTAGTTTTTATGGTTTGATGTTTTGCACGAGTAGAACACAAGTGAGTTGTGGGCGATCTGAGTCATACTTCCTACCAGCATGTCATACTTTGGTTCAGCGGTATTGTGAGATGAAGCGGCCCGGACCGACATTACGCGTGACGCTTACGCGAGACTGGTTTCACCGCTGCGAGCACTCGTTGCTTAAAGGTGGTGGTGGGTGCTGTCTCTCTCACTTTAGTTGAACCGAAGTGTGGCTACGCCGGTCCTTGAGAAGGTTAAACGGAGTCTATTTGACGAAGTATCGTTGTGGTTTTGATGCGTAGGTGAGACTGGTTCTTGCTTAAGCCCGTAGCAGCCACGTAAAACTTGCAACAACAAAGTAGAGGACGTCTAACTTGTTTTTGCAGGGCATGTTGTGATGTGATATGGTCAAGACGTGATGCTATATTTTATTGTATGAGATGATCATGTTTTGTAACCGAAGTTATCGGCAATCGGCAGAGCCATATGGTTGTCGCTTATTGTATGCAATGCAATCGCTTCTGTAATGCTTTACTTTATCACTAAGCGGTAGCGATAGTCGTAGAAGCATAAGTTTGGCGAGGCGACAACGATGCTACGATGGAGATCAAGGTGTCGCGCGGTGGCGATGGTGATCATGGTGGTCTTTGCAAGATGGAGATCATGAAGCACAAGATGATGATGACCATATCATATCACTTATATTGATTTGCATGTGATGTTTATCCTTTTATGCATCTTATCTTGCTTTGATTGACGGTAGCATTATAAGATGATCTCTCACTAAATTATCAAGAAGTGTTCTCCCAGTATGCACCGTTGCCAAAGTTCGTCGTGCCCGGACACCACGTGATGATCGGGTGTGATAAGCTCTCGTCCATCTACAACGGGTGCAAGCCAGTTTTGCACACGCAGAATACTCGGGTTATACTTGACGAGCCTAGCATATGCGAGATATGGCCTCGGAACACGGAGACCGAAAGGTCGGCGTGAATCATATAGTAGATATGATCAACATAAGATGTTCACCATTGAAAACTACTCCATTTCACGTGATGATCGGTTATGGTTTAGTTGATTTGGATCACGTGATCACTTAGATGACTAGAGAGATGTTTTTCTAAGTGGGAGTTCTTAAGTAATATGATTAATCGAACTTAAATTTATCATGAACTTAGTACCGATAGTATCTTGCTTGTTTATGTTTGATTGTAGATAGATGGCTCGTCTTTGTTGTTCCGTTGAATTTTAATGCGTTCCTTGAGAAAGCAAAGTTGAAAGATGATGGTAGCAATTACGGATTGGGTCCGTAATTTGAGGATCATCCTCATTGCTGCCTGAGAAGAGTTACGCCCTGGATGCACCGCTAGGTGCAGAACTCTTGCTAATGCAACTGCAGATGTTATGAACGTCTGGCGAGCAAAGTGATGACTACTCTATAGTTCGATGTGCCATGCTTTACGGCTTAGAACCGGGACTTCAACGACGTTTTGAATGTCATGGAGCATATGAGATGTTCCAGAGTTGAAGTTGATATTCCAACAGAATGCCCGGATTGAGAGATATGAAGTCTCCAATAAGTTCTATAGCTGCAAGATGGAGGAGAATAGTTACATTAGTGAGCATATACTCGTAATGTGCGGGTACTACAATCACTTGACGCAATTGGGAGTTAATCTTCCGGATGATTGTGTCATTGATGAATTCTTCAATCACGCCACCAAGCTACAAAGGCTTCGTGATGAACTATAATATGCAAGGGTTAGTAAAGACTATACCGAGCTCTTCGCAATGCTAAAGGCTGCGGAGGTAGAAATCAAGAAGGAGCATCAAGTGTTGATGGTCAATAAGACCACTAGTTTCAAGAAAAAGGCAAAGGGAAGAAGAAGGAACTTCAAGAAGAACAGCAAGCAAGTTGTTGCTCGGGAGAAGAAACCCAAGTCGGCCCTAAACTGAAGGCGAGTGCTTCTCGCAAGCGATGGTCTTTGGAAGCGGAACTGCCCCAAGTATTTGGCGGATAAGAAGGATGGCAAGGTGAACAAAGGTATATGTGATATACATGTTATTGATGTGTACCTTACTAGAGCTCGTAGTAGCACTGGTATTTGATATGGTTACATTGCTAATATTTGCAACTCAAAGCAGGACTACTGATTAGCGAACTCGGCAAAGGACGAGGTGACGATGCGCGTGGGAAATGGTTCCAAAGTCGATGTGATCGCGGTCGGCACGCTACCTCTACATCTACCTTCGGATTAGTTTTAGACCTAAATAATTGTTATTTGGTGCTGCGTTGAGCATGAACATTATATCTGGATCTTGTTTGATGCGAGACGGTTATTCATTTAAATCGAGAGAATAATGGTTGTTCTATTTATATGAGTAATATCTTTTATGGTCATGCACCTTTGAGGAATGGTCTATTTTGATGAATCTCGATAGTAGTGATACACATATTCATAATGTTGAAACCAAAAGATGCAGAGTTGATAACGAAAGTGCAACTTATTTGTGGCATCGCCGTTTAGGTCATATCGGTGTAAAGCGCATGAAGAAACTCCATCTTGATGGACTTTTGGAGTCACTTGATTATGAATCACTTGGCACTTGCGAACCGTGCCTCATGGGCAAGATGACTAGAACACCGTTCTCGGTACTATGGAGAGAGCAACGGATTTGTTGGAAATCATACATACTGAGATGTATGTGGTCCGATGAATGTTGAGGCTCGTGGCGGATATCGTTATTTTCTCACCTTCACAGATGACTTAAGCAGATATGGGTATATCTACTTAATGAAACATAAGTCGAAACGTTTGAAAAGTTCAAAGAATTTCAGAGTGAAGTTGAAAATCATCGTAACAAGAAAATTAAGTTTCTACGATCGATCGTGGAGGTGAATATTTGAGTTCTGAGTTTGGTCTACATTTGAAACAATGCGGAATAGTTTAGCAACTTCACGCCACCGGAACACCACAACGTAATGGTGTGTCCGAACGTCGAATCGTACTTTACTAGATATGGTACGATCTATGATGTCTCTTCTGATTTACCGCTATCGTTTTGGGGTTATGCTCTAGAGACGGCCGCATTCACCTGAATAGAACACCGTCGAAATCCGTTGAGACGACACCTTATGAACTGTGGTTTGGCAAGAAACCAAAGTTGTCGTTTCTTAAAGTTTGGGGATACGATGCTTATGTGAAAAAGCTTCAACCTGATAAGCTCGAACCCAAATCGAGAAATGTGTCTTCATAGGATACCCAAAGGAGACAGATTGGGTACACCTTCTATCACAGATCCGAAGGCAAGACATTCGTTGCTAAGAATGGATCCTTTCTAGAGAAGGAGTTTCTCTCGAAAGAAGTGAGTGGGAGGAAAGTGGAACTTGATGAGGTAAAAGTACCTTCTCCCTTACTTGAAAGTAGTTAAATCGCAGAAACCGGTTTCGAGACACCTACACCAAGTAATGAGGAAGTTGATGATGTTGATCATGAAACTTGAGATCAAGTTACTACTGAACCTCGTAGATCAACAGAGTAAGATCCGCACTGAGTGGTGCGGTAATCCTGTTCGGAAATCATGCTACTAGATCATGATGAACCTACGAACTATGAAGAAGCGATGGTGAGCCCAGATTCCACAAAATGGCTTGAGGCCATGAAATCGAGATGGGATCCATGTATGAAAACAAAGTATGGACTTTGGTTGACTTGCCCGAGGGTAGGCAAGCAATAGAAAACAAGTGGATCTTCAAGAAGAAGACCGACGACGACGGTAATGTTTCGTCTACAAAGCTCGACTTGTCGCAAAGGGTTTTCGACAAGTTCAAGGGATTGACTACGATGAGACCTTCTCACCGTAGCGATGCTTAAGTCCGTCCGAATCATGTTAGCAATTGCGCATTTTATGATTATGAAATTTGGCAAATGGATGTAAAGCGCATTCTGAATGGATTTACGGAAGAAGAGTTGTATATGATGCAACCGAAGGTTTTATCGATCCAAAGGGAGCTAACAAAGTGTGCAAGCTCCGGCGATCCATTTATGGACTGGTGCAAGCATCTCGGAGTTGGAATAAGCGCTTTGATAGTGTGATCAAAGCATTTGGGTTTATCTGAGACTTTTGGAGAAGCCTTGTATTTACAAGAAAGTGAGTGGGAGCTCAGTAGCATTTACGATATTATATGTAGATGACATATTGCTAATTGGAAATGATATAGAATTTCTGGATAGCATAAAGGGATACTTGAATAAGAGTTTTTCAATGAAAGACCTCGGTGAAGCTGCTTACATATTGGGCATTAAGATCTATAGAGATAGATCAAGGCGCTTAATTGGACTTTCACAAAGCACATACCTTGACAAGATTTTGAAGAAGTTCAAAATGGATCAAGCAAAGAAAGGGTTCTTGCTGTGCTACAAGGTGTGAAGTTGAGTAAGACTCAATGCCCGACCACTGCAGAAGATAGAGAGAAAATGAAAGATGTTCCTATGCTTCAGCCATAGGCTCTATCATGTATGCAATCTTGTGTACCGGACTGATGTGTGCCTTGCTATAAGCCTAGCAGGAGGTACCAAAGTAATCCAGAGTGGATCATGGACAGCGGTCAAGAACATCTGAAATACGAAAAGGACTAAGGATATGTTTCTCGTATATGGAGGTGACAAAGAGCTCATCGTAAATGGTTACGTTGATGCAAGCTTTGACACCGATCCGGACGATTCTAAATCGCAGACCGGATCGTATTTACACTAAGCGGTGGAGCTGTCGGTTGGTGCAGTTCTAAACAAAGCGTCGTGGCGGGATCTACATGTGAAGCGGAGTACATAGCAGCTTCGGAAGCAGCTAATGAAGGAGTGCGGATGAAGGAGTTCATATCCGATCTAGGTGTCATACCTAGTGCATCGGGTCCAATGAAAATCTTTCGTGACAATCTTTGGAGCAATTGCCTTAGCGAAGGAATCCAGATTTCACAAGAGGACCAAGCACATCAAGAGACGCTTCAATTCCATCGGGACTTAGTCCGGTGGGAGACATAGAGATTTGCAAGATACATACGGATCTGAATGTATGAGACCGTTGACTAAGCCTCTTCCACGAGCAAAACATGATCAGCACCAAGACTCCATGGGTGTTAGAATCATTACTATGTAATCTAGATTATTGACTCTAGTGCAAATGGGAGATGAAGGAAATATGCCCTAGAGGCAATAATAAAGTTATTATTTATTTCCTTATTTCATGATAAATGTTTATCATTCATGCTAGAATTGTATTAACGGAAACATAATACATGTGTGAATGCATAGACAAACAAGATGTCACTAGTATGCCTCTACTAGACTAGCTTGTTAATCAAAGATGGTTATGTTTCCTAACCATGAACAAAGAGTTGTTATTTGATTAACAAGGTCACATCATTAGTAGAATGATCGATTGACATGACCCATTCCCTTAGCTTAGCACACGTCGTTTAGTATGTTGCTCTGCTTTTATCCATGACATATACATGTTCTGTAACTATGAGATTATGCAACTCCGTTTACGGAGGAACACTTTGGTGCTACCAAGCGTCACAACGTAATCGGGTGATTATAAAGGAGTACTACAGGTGTCTCCAAAGGCGATGTTGGGTTGGCGTATTTGAGATTAGGTTTTGTCACTCCGATTGTCGGAGAGGTATCTCTGGCCCTCTCGGTAATGCACATCATGAAGCCTTGCAAGCACTACAACTAATGAGTTAGTTGTGAGATGATGTATTACGGAACGAGTAAAGAGACTTGCGTAGCGAGATTGAACTAGGTATTGGATACCGACGATCGAATCTCGGGCAAGTAACATCTTGATGACAAAGGAACAACGTATGTTGTTATGCGGTCTGACCGATAAAGATCTTCGTAGAATATGTAGGAACCAATATGGGCATCCAGGTCCCGCTGTTGGTTATTGACCGTGAATAGTTCTAGGTCATGTCTACATTGTTCTCGAACCGTAGGGTCCGCACGCTTAAAGTTTCGATGATGGTTATTATGAGTTTATGTATTTTGATGTACGAAGAAGTTCGAGTCCCGGATGTGATCACGGACATGACGAGGAGTCTCGGAATGGTCGAGACATAAAGATTGATATATTGGAAGCCTATGTTTGGAGTTCGAATGGTTCCGGTAAAACAGGAATTCTATCGAGTACCGGAGGTTCTGGAACCCCGGAGGTAAATGGGCCTCGATGGGCCTTAGTGGAAAGGAGAAGGGCCATCCCTAGGTGGCACAAGCGCCTCCCCTTCCCTAGTCCTACTAGGACTAGGAGAAGGGGCCCCCCCTCTCTCTTTCCCCTCCGGAATCCTAGTCCAACTAGGATTGGGGGGGGAATCCTACTCCCGGAGGAGTAGGACTCCTTGCGCGCCTCCCTTGGCCGGCCAGCCCCTCCCCTTGCTCCTTTATATACGGGGCAGGGGGCACCTAGAACACACAAGTTAGATCTACGGATCGTTCCTTAGCCGTGTGCGGTGCCCCCCTCACCCATATTCCACCTCGGTTATACCGTCGCGAAGCTTAGGCGAAGCCCTGCGCCGGTGAAACATCAAGATCGTCACCACGCCGTCGTCTTGTGGAACTCTCCCTCGACACTCGGCTGGACGAGTCGAGGGGCGTCATCGAGCTGTCACGTGTGTCAAGAACTCGGGCGCCGGAGTAACGGCGCCGGGATCGGTCGGATCGCGAGGAGAACGACGACTACTTCCTCTACGTTGTGATCGCTTCCGCCGGGTCTCACGAGGTGCGTAGACAACACTCTCCCCTCTCGTTGCTATGCATCACCATGATCTTGCGTGTGCGTAGGAAATTTTTTGAAATTACTACGTTCCCCAACACCTCGGTCTCAAGGGACGTCATGTCTAAGGCGGAGCGCGCAGCTCGACAACAGGAGAGGTATGACCAGCACAATGCCAGTCGGCCGCTCCGCGTTCGCCAAGGGCGACATGGCCGCCGAACTGGGTCCGCAACGATCCAAACCTCGCCACCGCGTGGGCGCTCGACCGCTCTGTGACCACCGCGGAGACGGCCGCCAGGCGTCGCCGCTGCCTTGACGGCGAGTTCGCCAGGATCGACGAGGAGTGATCGCTTAGCGACTGTCTGGTGACGGATGGAGATATGATCCTAAAAAACAGATAGCACTTGTTTGACAACATTGATGTGTTTATATAATCCTGAAATTCAGTCATAAGAAAGATAAACCACAAGAGCATACATTTCTAGTAAAATGAGTACACCATAGATACATCGGAACTTCCATAGTCAATTACACAGTTCCACTTTTTTTACTCAGTGCAAGAGCCTCATCACCTTCCTCCCGAGAGATCAGAAATGGCACCTACGCTCGTTGATGAAGCGTATGGCATCAGGTTCTGGTTGAACTCCCCATTGTACATCCGCTCCAGCACGCTGAAGCTGAGGTACGCCGGTGACAGGTCCGGGAGGAGCATGTCACCGTCGAGGTACTGCATGACTTGCCGCATGGTTGGCCTCGCGGTGGGCAATGGGTGTGAGCATAGCAGTGCTAGTTTCAGCACCAGTGAGACCTTGTCCAGATTAAACCCATCGGGAATTCTTGTATCTGCTACATCAATAATCGAACCGTTGCGCCATTGCTCGATCACCCAATCCACGAGCACGATGCGGTTGTTGCGCTCGTTTTGCTCAACTGGCCGCCGTGCACCAGAAGGAATGCACCGAAGGCGAACACATCAGTGGACGGGGTTGCCTTGCCGGTGTGTCCGAGCTCAGGAGCTAGGTAGCCCATGGTGCCAACCACATGCGTTGTTTGGGTGTCCGCTCCATGGTCGTACAACCTTGCAAGGCCGAAATCCCCTAACCGCCCATTCATCTCGCTGTCTAGGAGAACATTGCTTGCTTTCACATCTCGGTGGATGACAACTTGCTCCCAATCCTTTGACACCAATGCCTCTCCTATTACATGACCGCCATCCAAACCGGTTGAAGATATCCCGAGCTACCATCTCCCGGTGACGGACCCGATAACCAAATGCCCCGGCCTCCGTGCGGGTGAGTAGCGACCACGAACGGATCGATGCCGTAGTCCGGAATAAGACACGCAAAAATGTATACATGATATTACATTAAAGACCAAATCGTTTCGCAATTCCGGATAGTCCACAACAAAGCACAAGCTCCAACCCGAATATGTCTCGCTAAGTTAGGCTCAATCCCATTAAGCCATGTCCCAAATAACGCATTAATGTAATTCGGGGTTTGATATTAAAAGCAATATGGACCGTCTGCCAAAGTACCTTGGCGGTGGGCAATCAAAAAAGAGGTGTTTAATAGTCTCATCCCGATCGCAGAAACTACACCTAGTAGGTCTGTCCAATTACGCTTTATCAAGTTATCCTTAGTTAAAATTACTTGTTTATGGACAAACCACATAAACACTTTTATTTTCAAAGGAACTTTGACATCCCAAACATGTTTGGACATAGGAATGGAGTTCGAATTAATAACATCAATATACATTGATTTAACCGTGAATGCTCCAGACTTAGTCAACTTCCAGCGTAATTCATCGGGTTGTTGAGAAAGCTGGACTTCCATCAGTCTCCTAACTAGACGGAGCCATTCTTCCCAACGATTGCCCGCTAGCACTCGTATGAACTGGATATTAAGGGGGGTAGATTGAAAGACCGATGCAACGAACACCTCACGTCGTTGAACAATGCGGTACAAAGAAGGGTATTGGATGGCTAAGGGTGTGTCACCGAGCCAAGTATCCTCCCAGAAACGTGTACTCGTGCCGTTTCCAAGAACAAACTTTGTCCTATTAAACAATGCATGCTTGACCTTCATGAGACCCTTCCAGAAGGGCGAGTCGGTCGGCCGTACTGTGACCTGTGACAAAGTTTTTGACTGAAGGTACTTGCCGCGAAGGATTTGAGCCCACATAGCATCATTCTCCGAAGAGAGCTTCCACAACCACTTTCTAAGAAGGCATTTATTCTTAATTTCGAGATTCTCAATACCTAGACCCCCTTGGTCTTTCGGTCTACAGATGATATCCCACTTAGCAAGCCGATATTTTCTTTTAAGCTCATCACCCTGCCAAAAGAATCGCGATCTATAGAAGTCCAGTCTCTTCCTAACACCAACTGGTACCTCAAAGAACGATAGAAGAAACATCGGCATACTCGTGAGCACCGAATTAATTAGGATTAATCGGCCTCCATATGACATGAGCTTGCCCTTCCAGCAACTCATTTTCTTCTCAAATCGGTCCTCGATGCACTTCTATTCTCTGTTTGTCAGCCTACGATGGTGGATAGGAATCCCCAAGTATGAGAATGGTAGCTCTCCCAACTCACATCCAAACAATTTCCTATAAGCATCCTGTTCATCTTTGGCCCTACCAAAACAGAACAGCTCGCTCTTATGAAAGTTGATCTTTAACCTGGTCAATTGTTCGAGGCATAACACCAGCTTCATATTTCTCGCCTTAGCCAAGTCATGCTCCATAAAGATGATTGTATCATCAGCGTACTGTAGGATAGAGACACCTCCATCAATAAGATGAGGCACCAATCCACCTACTTGACCATTTTCCTTAGCCCTTCCTATCAAAACTGCCAACATATCCACCACAATGTTAAACAAGATAGGGGACATCAGGTCTCCTTGTCTTAGGCCTTTATGTGTCTGGAAGTAGTGACCTATGTCATTATTAACTCTAATTCCACACTACCTTTTTGCGTAAATGATTCAACTTTGTCGGCCAAAGCTTCATCAAAACCTTTCATACGCAAACTGTTGGAGAAATGGCCATTTAACCTTATCATACGCTTTCTCGAAATCCACGAAAAATCACTCCATCTAATTTTTGAATTTGGATTTCATGGAGCGTTCATGCAGACTACCACCCTTCAAGGATATTTCGTCCGGCATGAAAGCGGTTTGGGATCATTGCACTCTGAGAATGTGCAATCTGTGTGAGCACTCGTTAGTCCCGACCTTGGTGAAAATTTTGAAACTAACATTAAGGAGACAGATCGGCTGAATTGCTCAATTCTCACCGCATCCGTCTTCTTAGGAAGTAGTGTGATAGTCCTAAAATTCAAGTGGAATAATTGAAGCTGTCCAGAGAAGCAGATCATGGAACATAGGTAGTAAATCCCCTTAATAATGTGCGGCACTTCTTATAGAACTCAGCCGGAAACCATCTGGTCCGGAGCCTTATTATTTTTCATCGTGCAATAGCATCAAAACCTCCTTCTTCGAGAACGGGCAACCGAATCTCATTATCGCAGCCGATAGTGAGGTACATCCTCAGTTCTGGACTCATCAAGGGACACAGTATTATCCTCCAGAGGTCCAAATAACTGCTTATAATAGTCGGTAATGTATGTTTTTAGGTTATCCTGACCAATGTTGAGGATATCGCTTATCGTTATCGTCTCGGTCAGCTAGGGAATAGAGATTAATCGGAAATCGGCCGATTAATCGATTTTATCACTCGACTATTAATCGGATATTTTTTTGCATACCTCAGGTTCCCAATACTAAAATACGCTATATTCAACACTAAAACAATATTTGACATAAGTGTTACCCTGATTTCTAGCCTTTGAATCCTCGTAAAATGACAAACAAAATAGGGCAATAGTACATATTCCGTAACAAGGTCCACAAAACATAAATAAACATAGTGTTTGCCAACATAGTGCAATGAATAGGTCTAATTTATTGGTAGATTCCCGATAAATCGCTTGTCAGAACGATAAATCGGTTCAAAAGATAAACGGCAAAGATAAGGCATAATCTTATCGGTCACCCCCCGATTAGCGATAAATCGGAAGATTAATCGGTGAATCGGAAGATTTCTTGAACAGTGATCCTGACCTAAAATAGTACCCTCGTCCTGCTCAAGCTGAAAGATTCGCTTCTTTCTGTGTTTGCCATTAGCTATCAAATGGAAGAACTGAGTATTCGCGTCCCCCTGGACCACTTTGCGTACTTTAGCACGCAAAGCCCACTTCAGTTCTTCTTCACGGAGTAGTTCTTTTAACCTCTTTTCCGCCTCATTTTTAACCTGAAGCTCTGCTGGTGACAAAATATTGGATTCGGCCTGAATGTCCAGGTCTTGTATAAGAGTCAGGAGTCTATCCTTTTCAATCTTATACACACCGCTAAGGTGCTTAGCCCAACCCCGTAAGAAGCTTCTCAAGTTCCTAATCTTATTCTGCCACCGCTCAATAGCAGTTTTGCCTCGAACATCTTTAACCCATTCCCTGGCTATCAAATCTAAGAACCCCTCACGTTCAAACCATGACGTCTCGAAGGAGAAGGTGTTCTAGTTACCCACGTGGTTCGGCTCCCCTGAGTCCACGACAAAGGGGTATGATCAGATATTCCCCTCGAAAGAGCTTGCACCGTAACCAGCGGGAATTTTTGTTCCCACTCCACGCTCGCAAGAACTCGATAAAGTTTTTCGTAGGTTGGGTTTGGCAGAGCGTTAGCCCATGTAAACTTTCGACCAGAGAGCTCTATCTCTCTCAGATCCAAGCTTTCAATAATGGTGTTGAACATGAAGGACCATCGCCATCAAAGTTATCATTGTTCTTCTCCTCTCTCCTCGATGATATTGAAATCACCTCCAACTAAAATTGGCGGCTGCTCGACCCTGAGTTGAACAAGGTCCGCGAGAAACTCTGCTTTAAGCTCGGCTGCGTGGCACCATATACCGCCACCAAAGCCCGATTAAAGCCATCAATCCTAGACCTAACTCAAACTTTACGCGAAGTCGCCCATCACTACACTACGGACTTCAAGCGAATCGCATCTCACACCTAGTAAGATACCACCCGATCTTCCTCGCGGAGGAGGCAATGCCAATCGAAATCAATACCACCGACCGAGAGAAGAAAGCGTGGTGCAAAGTTATCTCTACCCGTCTCGATAGAGCAACAAAATCTAGCTTCGCTCTAAAGTCGTGTCACCAGAATCTTCTTTTAGCCAAGTCCTTTAGACCTCGATATTCCAAAAATTCCTCTCATAGTTCATCATGGAATTTTTGGTGGTTCAATCCTAGCACTCCTACTAACTGCGGAATCGGGATAGATCTTCCGTTTCCACTTACGCTTAGGTTTACTAAGCTCATCACCAGTACTCATGACCGGGTTCACAAATATTACTAGCATCATTCTCTAGGGGTACATCATCTTCCTCAGCGTCATGATTGGGGGTGCTAGATCCGCACACAGACTATCAAGCACTCTAACCCCTAACGCATCAATCTCATCATCATTCATTGGTTTAACTGCTGCAAGATTGCGAATAGTCTCTAAAGCACGTTCCGCCTCCAAATCTAAAATATCATTCACCGAATTGGTAATCTCACTATCCATAGCACCTAGTGAAACTCCTAATTGGTTTGCATTATTTATAATGTCCTCATTAGAAAAATGCAATAGGGAATTAGACAAGTTGACGTACATACCAGAAGATAAAGCAGCCTCCTGAAGCTTGGCCGCCCTCATAGCGCACCGCTGCTGCATATCGTCCACCTCAGGGATGTCGAGGATGCGAGCACTCATCCGTCTCCCCTCGGAGATAGGGTCCGGGATCCCACCAAACGCGATCACCTCCTCCCTAGTATAACCTGGCACTGAAACCCTGAAAGGTGGTGCCGAAGTACCAGAGAAGGCGTCTGCGGGCTCCCGATCCCCTTAGATGAGTGCCCCACACCAGGTAGTGGGGAAGAGTGGATGACGGGGGCCTCCTGCCCGCGCCCTCCTCCCGTCACAGCCGCCAGCTCAGACGGTGTAGCCATCGGCGAGGTGGTCCTCCTGACCATCGGTGTAGAGGGAAGAGACAGGGCCTCCTGCCCCGGCGTCCCCCCAAACGCAGCAGCTGCCACAGTGGTTGTCACCACCATCGTAGTAGGAGTCGAGGCCGCCTGCCTCGGGCTCCCTCTCCCAGCAGGAGTCGACTCCCTCGGGGCCGTCGCCACCGACGACACCGGCATCGGTATGGGGGCGGGGGAAGACAAGACTCCCTGTCCCGAACCCCCTCCCCCACACCCCATCGCGCCCGCAATCGCTGACACCGAAGTCGCGTCCGCGGGAGGCGGCAGACCAAGAGAACCATCGACCGGCCTCCTCTCCGTAGCGCCACCCAAAGAACTCGCCTGACGATCAGCAGACAAACCAGGCTCCCTCTCGAACTCCAACGGAGGGAGCGTGTGCTCAAGATAATCACCAGACTCCACTCGGTCACTCCATAGTCTGGGAGGTGCCGAGGCTGGCTCAAAAGACCCAAAACGCAGAGTAGTCATGGGTACCGCTGGTGGCTGTGGGCTCAGCCCGGATCCATTCGAGCGATCGAGAGGCTGTGTGAGAACCGTTAGATCCTCTCGCATGGGCTCATCGACGGTGCCCGCTTAGCCCCCGCATTACCATCCCTGTCGTGCATGTCAACATCGTTACCATTAACTGCATCAGCAAATAAGTCGGTGTCCTCAAACTCAATATCTAACGGGAACACCTCTCCCTTATAGGTCCAGTTGACCTTATCAGGCACAAACTCAATATCCAGAATGCTTACTAAAAGCCGGGCTATCCCATTGGCACGTGTGAAAGCCATATCCACTTTTTCTATCTTTCCAACCATGATGCCCAAACCGCCACCACGCGAGCATCCTGCAGAGGCTTAGAAGGAGCCCAAAAACCGCAACCAGACCTGTAAGCGGCTTTCCCTTAGGCTCAACCTGTTTCCACTCGTTAAACTCCAGGATACACTTAGTACCGGGAACTTTACACAAGCCAAAACTCAACAATCTCTGCAAGTCATCCACAGACGGGAAATCAACCTTAAAAACCCTGTCCTCGATGAGCACCAGATCCCATACAAAATCACCGGGAGCTAGCTCCTGAAGCCTCCTCACAATCTGTGCCTCAGTCACCTCGCCCTGGGTCGCTCTCACAATCCCAGTAGTCAAACTCGGGTTATCCTCGGGACCTCTCTCTTGCCGGGGACTCAAAAACATAAGCTCAGCACAGTAGACTCCATAGATATTCAGAGTCGGAGGTAGGTCACGCAATAACGGGCACTCCCCCGAGTCATGTGCAAGCTTGCCACATGACTCGCACAGCTGGGCCACACACTCAGCAATGAAGTGGCCCTTCTCACCACAATGATAGCAAATCATACTCTCCTTCTTTCGAGCGTATTTGGACGCCCTCTCGGCATCAGACCTGTCGGTAGTCTCATCCACCGTCCCAGCCCTAGGAACCTCAACACTTGCCAAAGTATTCACCACCTCCATCGCCTGTGAAGGAAGCTCTGAGGAAGTATGCTGAGCCTCCTCTGTAGCATATGAAGGAACAGCAACCCTAGGCGGGGGCGGGCGGCGAAATCTCCCACGGCCCCCACCCCGACCACCACGATGGCCACGAAAGCCTCCTCTCTGACGGTGATCCGGGCCGGAGCCCCCCTCAACAAAACCGCCTGTCGGGCCAAGAAACGGTCTGTCAGCCGACCCGTCGCTCTGCCAAGCGTAACCACGCCCTCCTCCCGTAGAAGAGGAGCCTCGGTGCTGTCCTTCACCATACACATCATACCCATCATCCCCCCACTGTCCTCGGGGCGGATCATTGGGCTCATTGTTGTTCGTCTGATTCTGACCGGACCGGTTTTGCGCCGGCCTTGCAACGTAGTGGGGCGGTGGTTTGCCTGTGGTCACCGGCGCGCCTCCAACAGGGCTCGGTCCTCCGCCGCGGCCAGCCGGGTTCTCGGCATTTGCGCCGGTGGGAGGCCGAGGCCTCCGTCCGTAAGCTGGGGGCATGTGGCGCAGCAATGGCGCCGGTGGTCTCAAACCACCCCGTCCGTTGCATGGGCTAAGGGCACGTGTTCGCGCCGCGGCCTTAGGCCACCTCTCCGGCCTTCTTGCAAAGAAGCGACCCGAGGCCACGCACCCAAATTTGGGCGCCTCGGCGAAGCGTGGTCGCGATAGCCCCCACCGCCGGCGTCCTTTGGCGTCTTTGCACTGGCGCCAAGCGTCCGCCGCCGCCATGTGGTGGAGGAGCCGCACCACCCGCCCCTGCTTGCCGAGGAGGAGGGCCTCTTGGTGGCGGGCGATCCCCACGGCCACCATGCCGGCGGCGCCCGACTCTCCGAGCCGGCGTGATCCATAGGAAGAAACCCTCGTTCGGCCTTGCGAACCCTAGGACACGGCGGCGCACGAACCAGAAGGATACGATCTTCCTCGTACGTGCATGCGGTGTTACCGGGTCGAGTAGCGGCCTCGGCCGTACCAGGCACGTCGGGATCAGCGAGCGTAACGCGGCGCTCCTGGGCCACATACCCAGTCGCAGCCTGCCCAACCCGGCCTTCGTGAACACCCCCATGATGGGCCTTATACCCATGCAGGGTCTCACCATCGGCCCACTTCTCCACGACACCTTCTCGGCCCAGTAGGAAATTCAAACGAGCCTCCCTGGCCGCCCGGATCTCGGCCGCCGCCCGGATCGCCGGCTCCGGCCTCCCTCTCTTCTTCTTCTTCTTACGCACTAGACTCCAATCATCTTGTGGGAAGAAATCTGACAGAGTAATCGGTTGGATACATACCTTAGGTAGAGGCCCCTTCCAAGGCCGGATCGCCGACGCCGCCGTCCTCCGGTGGATTATCCGGCGAACCACCTCGACCCGATCCTTAGCCCGCAGCCCGATCCGCGCCGGATCATTGCCCGGCACAAATTCATCGACCAACGTGGCAACTTCTTCCTCCGAGTATCCAGGTGTGAAGGCCTCGCAGATCACATCAGATGGCGTTGGCGAGTAGTCCGTCGTCGATCCCCCCGCCGGATCCTCGTCGTCGTTGTCCTCGTCATCCGAGTCTGCAAGCACCCAAAACCGCCCTCCAACACGGCTCGCAGGCAGAGCCGCAGGGTCCGGCCGCCGGCTAGCGACGGCCGCCGCGGGCGGGTCTCGAGTCGCCTCCCGAGTCGCCTCCATCAGGTGGGTCTGAAGGGCGTAAACTTAGTTTATACTAACATAAACAGATCGTGTACCTACAGATCGCCCTTCCGTTTGGCATGTAATCGTAAACCAGGAGAAGCTCCGCCTTGCGCCGGCAGTAGTCAAGCAGCGGCACCAGGTTGCGGTGCCGTAGTCGTCCGATGCTTGCAACCTCGGCGACGAACTCCTTCATCCCCTGCCTTGACTCATGGGAGACCCTCTTTACGGCGATCTCCTTGCCAGGCTTGCGGAGTTTACCCCTGTAGACACTTCCGAAGCCTCCTACTCCGAGCAGAGTCTTGTTGCTGAACCCCTTGGTCGCATGAAACAAGTCTTTGTAAGAGAATCGGTGGGGGCCGAACGCGTCCTCCCAGTCCTCGCGCAGCTCGGAGTACTTGAGACGCCGTCGTATGAAGATGCACACTCCGATGCCTACAGTGGAAACCAGCGTCACCGACGCTATAGGCAGCACAATCTCCAGGACCCTCGACCGTGGCTTGGGCCAGGCACGCGGCAAGGCCGGCAGCGCTGAGATGTCCAGTGCCGGGGCTGGCATGTCCAGTGCGAAGCTCCAGCCGACGACGAAGTGGCGTGTGGACATGACGCCGGTCGCCGACGAGAATCCAACATACGCCGTGCTCTGCACCACACCCGAGAGGTCGACGGTGGTCCGCAGGAGCGGCTTCTTGGGCCTGGCCACGCCCAGGGGAGCCATGGTCACGGTGATCTCCGTGGCCACGCCATCGTAGTCCACCCACACTTGCATTGCCTTCCGGCTGATCAGGCTTAGGTTCTGGAACCGACCTGTGGTATCATCGTAGTATCCGGCGTCGGCGGAATCGATGGATATCAGACTATTGATGTCGACACCAACATGGTTGCTGTTAATGTCACGGAAATCGGCATTGAGGAGCGTGTCGAGCTCCACGGCGAAGATACGGGCGCTCTGGTTGCCATTGGTGGCGTTGAGGAGGCCCAAGAACTGGCCTGGAAGCGCAGTGGAGAGCACCTCCCTGGACGCTGAGGCGAAGAAGGTCAGTCCGTGGCTGCTCAGGTAGGCGTACGGGCCAAAGATGGCGAAGACGAAAGTGGTCGAGAAGGACCGCACGACGCCGGTGCCGTTCGCCTCGGTGTGGAACGGCAGCGGGGACGGGTGGGTGGACGGGGCTTGCCTGCTTTGCTGCGCTGTCCGAGCCTCCGAGGGCTTCCTTCCGGCGTCCATGTACTCGATCGGCTGCGTCTAATGCCATCCCATCGGAGAATACTAGAAGCTCTACTGCAAATACTATGAGCCTACGAGGTGGAGTCATACTTCATGTCTGTTTTCTTCACAGCCGAGCAGGCCATCCCCATGGAGTCTGATGAGAGTAAACGTGTGGGCGTCATTGACATTGCCCTCATTGAGGCTTGCACTGGACGGTCCTTATCCAATCCCTCTCCATTTGCTTAGGCGCCGTCAGTCCGCTGCTCGAGAAAATGGTAATCGCAGCAAGCTCCGAGAAGTAGTAGGTGTCTGCCTTGTGCGCTCCATGAAAGCCTCCTTCTCCTTCCGCAGGTCACTGATGTGCGGCGGCGCCTACATGCGCTCCAGCCGTGGTTGAGGAGCGCTGTTATTTGTGATTTTTTTATTTCAAAGGGAATAACGCTTGGGGAAACAGGACGAGGGTCCGATGCGTGGGAACACGGATGGGAGCACACGCACGGGAGCAGGCAAGCCCCAGCCCGGGTGGAAGGCCTGGCCTTTCATCTGAAGGGTGCCATTGGTCAGCATGAGGAGGCCGTTCTGCGTGACGGTGGCCCCGCCATTGAGCGTCAGGTTCGCACCCACGAAGCCGTTGTAGGCGAACTGCCGACCGTTATCTCCGCTGCTGCTTCCACCACCGGTGGCGGGGTGGCAGCGATCGGCGGCCACCAGGAGCAGGAGCAGAGTGACCAAGTGGTGAAGCTGGAGAAACATGGCTCTCCTATCACTTTGCAGGACGAGCCAGTGGCTGTGGCGCAGGAAACACTACTACTATCCATATCTAGACAAATATAGGACAAGTAATTCGGATAGAAGTAATTGCATACATCGAATTCACAGCTTTTGTGTAAGATTGACGAGGTAAAGAGAATTTTTTTTCAGCGTTTTGCGGTGTGGAAAATTATGAGAGCCTTGTGGTTCATGGCGCGCGTTTGACTAAACTACCTACTGGAAATGAAATGCATTAATGGGTACAAGTGTGATGTCTACAAATCTACAATGGTGACCTCGCAACACATTTCGACCATACTAGTCATCAAACCGTGCATCTGCATGGGCTAGAAATTTCCCAAGGAAAATCCAAGATTGGACTACACAGTCATGACAAATTGTGATCTCCAAACACAAAGTACTCCCTCCGTTTTTATTTACTCCGCATATTAGCTTTGGTCAAAGCTAAGCTTTATAAACTTTGACAAAGTTTGTAGACAAAAATATTAACATATACAATAACAAATCAACACCATTAGATTCATTGTTGAATATACTTCCACACCATATAGATTTGTTATGGTAAATATTTGTATTCTTTTCTATAAACTTGGTCAAACTTTAGAAAGTTTGACTTCAGTCAACACTAATATGCAGAGTAAATAAAAACGGAGGGAGTACTAAAACAAATCACCAAATAACCTTATGTTGTTTCATAATTTTCACTGGTATAGGCAAGACGCGTGTCTCTGTATTTGCCCTTATTTATAAAAAAGATAAAATTATACTTCAGATGCTTGGCGCAGTGGTAAAGCTGCTGCCTTGTGACCATGAGGTCATGGGTTCAAGTCGAGCTACATGCATCGGGCTGCCCTTTATACTTGCTTCACAAAAGGCATTAGTGATATTTTAAGTAAAGAAAACTGGAGTACACACAACTGAATTCTGTAAAGATGTAAAACCGTAACCAATGTTTGCATTTTTTTTACTCCAACATTCTATTCATGAAATGATAGTTTTATTTGTACATGAGCAACATATACCACCGTGTCAATGTTTAGTTGAACATGTAATTTTGTTTAGTAGATGCGGAATATATATTTGTAATAGTCAGATTGCAGTAAGGAAATGGTACTTAAGTGAAACTGTAACTACAATATGGACGGAAACCAGCATGCACAAACCTGTCTTCATATATTGTTGTCTTATCCATTTTTGTGTTTGTTTAGTTAACATTCTTTCCTCGTCTTTATGACAGTTTTGGTTTTCAAGTCCTTCACTTCTTTCCTTCCTATATCTTTGCATACAGTAAATCTAATTTTTTATAAGCATGTAGGAAATATTTGTGGATGCTAATAGTCCAGATAGATACATTTTGACCATAAAAAGAACATTTACCTTTGGCGCAAAGAGGTCTGCAAATAATGGAAAGAGCGGTGATGCGAATAAGGACGTAAAGAGCATGGCTTCATGACTGCAGACAGGGTGGAGCATCTGAAAATAGTGAAAAGTACATCATAATAAAAATAAATTTAGGTGCCAGAATAGCAAAACATGTGCACATTTCTAGTTCATATGCATTATACTCGTAGTAAAGGAAGATAAACATCCTCGCACTCTTTACTAGATTATTATTGCGCACCTTAGACAGCAAAGGTTATATTTCCTTAGCTAAGGCTTCATATGTTCCTCACTAACATTGAACTTGATGCTTACAAACTTTAGAGATCGACAGAGTTCAGGAAAATTTCCTCATAAAACAAAAGATATAAAGAAGTTATATATACAGTTTCTGAATCAACAACCACTGTATATTTGAAAAGTATGCAATATAAAGAAAGTCTGTCACCAGACATCTGCACTAAGTGGAGATCTATAGATACCTTGCACATCTGTCATTATTCACTTATTGTAGCTATAAAAGGCACATGGAAGGGAGCTAGTAATATATAGTAAACTCCAGAAGATTGCATTGCATAACTCCATTTTTAGGTCAATACCATAATCCTAGAAACACAGCAGATCAGCCTTTGATCGGAGGCTTTTATATGTAGGCCTTCTCCCCTTATTTCCAAGCAGAGGTCACAACAAAAATCTCTGGTATACCAAAGATGTAGTAATTAGAATCCCATGAAGATCACAATTATTTTTGTTTATTATTATGGTCAGGATAAACTGCAACGTTTATTAGAATTTGGCAGAATTTAGGGTGGCTTACAGGTGCATTGGCACATACGTGTAGTTAAAACCTCTGCCCAACCTGAAGTAAGAGAGGTCATGGAGGCTGCAGAACTTACAAACTGCAAGAGATGACCATTGTCCAACCTGAAAAGGGAGGACTTGACCGAGGAGGCTGCAGAACATATAACTCATTAGAAAGATCATTACACTGCAGAATAATAATGCAATGACAGGAGTTAATCCTATCAATTTTGGCACATTCATACAATTTTTTATTGCCGCTGCTCTGCAATCATTTCTCAATGCACCTACTGTCTGAATGAGCGACCAACTTCACCTAAAAGGAATTGTGCAGAAGTAGGCACGGTAGTAAATCCGAAGAAGTGAACGAATAAGCATTGCAACATAGTTATTGGTAATGATGAGTAACAATGGAATTCATCGGTTACCTACATAGGTCCATATCATTTGAAGCTCTCCACTAACACTATAAGCCAAAAAGTCATTTCGTCAAACACCTAGCCTACAGGCTACAGCAACCAACAATGATTCAGCAAACTGGAAATATTATTTCAGCGCGACGCCACGAAAAGCATGGTCGTGTCTCCATGAAACCTCACCCTCGGCCCTCTTCAGGCAGTGCATCTTGATCGGAGATTCATGGCCAGGGCGCCGGCTGCAAGAGGCTACAGCTTCTTGTCCTTCTCATACTCGTCTGGCTTGATTGATCTTGCATTGTCAGATTCTGAAGGCCGTGGCTCACGGAGGTGACGAGAGACGAAGTAGTGGGCTGACAGTGGTAGGCGATCAAGGACGGGAGGAGATCTTGGGATAACGCTGCATCAAAAGCCAGAGTTTGTACATGGTTATTGCTTCGAATCCGAAGTAACGTGAGGGACCTGGCCACGGTGTGACAACGGGAGGCAGGCACTAGAGAAAATTTTCTTGTATAGTACTCTAAACGCTTTTATATTTATTTTTGGGAGTGTCTATTTAGCGTTTGACTGTTTTACAATTGAAAAACATTCAAAAATTCTGACTAATAAGGGCATGCCACTTGTATGTCCAGGACCAACCCCCGTCCGAAATGTATGTAGCTGTATTTCAAAAGTAAACGGGTCAGGAAATACACCCGAATAAACACAACCTGGACCACAACCCGGCACTTGAACACAAAACAGAACACACAGCTGTCCTTGAACTTGCGTCTCACGCAAGGGCCAAACCCCTGAAAAAATCTCAGCCCTGCACATACATTTCTCCCTGGAAAGATCTCACCTAGCACACCCTAAAACAGAGACGCCACCATGGGGGAAGCGGGAGAGGAAGATGAAAGAACAGTACCACGGCAGATCCACAATCTTATAGCCATGGGAGAAGGTGTGGGGAGGTACCTGGACAGGAGCAGGGAGGATCACAAGATTCACAGGCCAGGAACACTCTTAACAAATTCCTACTGCAAATAATCTTGATCCCCTTCATCAGGTTCACCAATTTTTATCCCTTGACCCTGCTTCACCTATTACATTAGAGAAACTGATAGAATACTTGAAGGACACGTGTTTACAGAAACTACTTACAAAAGGAAACCCAGAGACAACATGAGACTATGCTGATCACTAGAAAAATGTAAAACTCTGAAATTACAGAAAATTTGTTGTCTACTCTGAAATATGTTGTATTTACACTGTAGGTACCTAGTAATTTCCAGTGTAAATCCTAGGAAATCCCAGTGTAAATCACTATGTAAACTAGGCTTGTAAAAATTGTTGTATTTATTACACTGTAAGTACCTATTAATTTACACTGTAAATCCCAGGAAATTCTAGTGTAAATTAGACATCTAGAAAAACTGGTATAATTACACTGTAAGTATGAAAGAAATTTCCAGTGCAAATGCCAGGAAATTCCAGTGCAAATGCCAGGAAATTCCAGTGCAAATTTGAAGAAAACTGATATAATTACAAAAGTGAAACACATATGGAAAAAATATAAAGACAACAACTAGAACAACATAGCAAATAACTAAAAAAAATCATAAGTACCTACATCACTAAAAAAAGTAACAAACAGATAGAAACATTACATGCCAGGAAGCTAAAATATAGAACAAAATACTACAGGAAATATCATCTACAAGCATATTAACATTCTCTGAGAACGTGAATTACACAACAAATTAACAGTTATGGGGAACTAACCACATTCCTCCTGGAAGCAGATGATAATTTCCTCTGCAAGCATTTTACTTTCTGAAATGACAAAAACACAAGGGTCACTCAAAAGTAAATACCAAAAATCAAAATTAATAAAAAGTGCAAGAAAACACAAAACACACTTGATTCGGATAGAGCGTCAAAAGAACTTTGTCGAACCCTCCTTCATCACTAGATAGTTCGTACAAAACAAAAATAAGAAATTAGACATACCAAAATAATTAAATCAAACTAAAAGACAAAAAGGAAAATAAAAATAAAGAAGAGAAGTATAAATAAATAACAACCGGAGACTCAGGATAAGAACCATCTTCTGCAAAATCATTAGGCACAAAAGGTTCACTCACATAATCTGCACTATCGATAGATGATACTAATGAAACATCCTGATGAGAGACTTTCCGTAGCCTACCCATTAAAACCTATAAACATAACACAAGGAGGACAAAAAAGAAAAGAAGTTAAGTAACGGTAAAAGTCATCCAATTAAAAGGTAAAATCCACTATACTAAAGTGCTGAAACATACAAATTATAGTGAAAAATTGCTGAAGAAAAGCCCTACAGTACTGAACCAAGCAAAGTACAGTGAAAACTAGCTAAATAAATACATAGAAACCAAGAAAATTACTGAGCAAACTGGACTTAATTACACTGAAAATATAGACAAAATTACTATGCACAAATTACACTGTAAATCCACTCAAATCACATTGGAATTATTGGCTAAACTACACTGTAATGTTGGGATAAATTACACTATAATTACACTCAACCTTTTACACTTAAATGTTGGGACACACTGTAATGCTGGGATAGATTACACTGCAATGACATTCAAAATTACACTCTAACTCCACTCAAATTCCATAACAAATCACACTGGAAAAATATTAGGTAAATTACCCTCTAAGTCTGGGATAAATTACACTGTAATACTGGGATAAATTACACTGTAAATACATTCAAACAACACTGTAAATCCACTCAAATCATACCACAAAATTACAGTCAAAAAAATTAGTAAATTACACTGAAAAGCTGGGACAAATTACACTGTAATTAGACTCAAAATTACGCTGGAAAATTGAGTAAACTACACTGTAAGACTGGGACAAAATACACTAACTAGACTCAAATTACACTAGAAACATTGGGTACTATAAATACACTCAAACAACACTGTAAATCCACCCAAATCATACAACAAAAATTACAGTAAAAAATTGAGTAAATTGCACTGAAAAGCTAGGACAAATTGCACTGTAATTAGACTCAAAAATACACTTGAAACATTGAGTAAACTACACTGTAAGATTGGGACAAAATACACTGTAACTAGACTCAAATTACACTGGAAACATTGGGTAAAGTGTAAGGCTGGGACAAATTACATTGAAATGCTGAGATAAATTACACTGTAATTACATTCAGAATAACATTGTATATCCACTCAAACCCCATGACAAATTACAGTTGAAGTACTGAGTAAATTACACTGAAAAGGCTGGGACAAATTACACTGTAATTAGACTGAAATTACATGCCTGCTTGAAGATAAAATCAGACAAAAACCTAGGGTAAAAAACACATGGCACAAGGGAAACTGCACACCTACATCTCAAAACTACATCTTCAGGAGAGAATTCTGGGACTAAAAATAGCTATATATGAGCAGGGAGCATCAGAACATGAGAGAGAGCAGGAAACAAAGTGCGGATCCCGCACCTACAGGTACATCTACAGAATCCCGCACTCTACATCTACATCTACAGGTAAATCTACAGAATCCCGCACGCTGCATCTACAAAATCTCACAAAACTCTGACAAACCGCGGACAGGAGACAAAGGGGAACAACGGCTGCATCTACATCTACATAAGGGGCGCAGGGAGACGACCACAAACAGCCAGAAGAGCTAGAAAACACACCTACCAATGGCTACACCAGATGGCTAACACAACAAATCACGCATCTCCAACGACCAACATGGCGAGAGGGCGACATGAACTCACCTAGATCTAGAACCAACAGAAGCAAAAAGCACACGCGAGAGGGCGAGAGAGAGGAACAACCAACCGCGACAGCCGGGAATCGAAGAGAAAGGGAAGAGAAATCAAGGTCGAGCGGCGGAAGATCTTGAGATTGCCATGGACGGGAAGAATCGCCTCTTCTGCTGAGCCGCTCCAGCGCTGCTCGAGCTGCCCCCAAATTCAAACAGGACAAAAGCCAAACAGAGTCGGGCCGATAACGGGCAGAGAGAAAACCGCGCCCGACAAAAAACTCGGACCCGGGAACGAGGCCGAACAAAAACATAAACCAGCACGAATCTCTGTGCAAGAATAGACGGACACCAATTTGAATGATAACGAATTGCAAAACATTCGACTGTAAAATAGCAAATCCGTTATTTTTTACAGAAGGAGTACTAAATAAATGCTTACTCCAAGTCGGAGTCGTGTTTGCTCAGGGTTTAGTAATGACGATGACGCCTTTTAGGGGAGGAGTGATAACGATGACACCCGCGTGCTGTCTCGGAGAGACCCTCTTGAAGTGGTGTGCGTGGAGTATCTTCTATATGCCGCTCAACAGTTGTGATGGTTTTTGCCTGGTTCTCCATAATTAGCTGGGCAACCTGGTTTTCCTTCGGTTTTCCCTAACCGAGCAACTCTTTTCTTCTTAATAAATGCAGGAATCTTGCCATTTGAAAAAGGTTTAAAAAAACTAGTAAAATATATTTCGCAGACCATAAAAATGCCTTTTCTTTGGTACCAAAATTGGTTCATGCAAATAGAGAGCTATTTTGTATCAAAATGAATGAGGTACCGAAGAATTGGTACCAAAATTCTTAGTCATGAGTGTCTACATCACAATGACACAGAGACCAGGGGTCTAACTTACATTTAAAATAAATTCCGTTAATCATGTAAGATCATCTCAAGGGCATATATCCCCCTTGTCCAATTGTTCTTGCAATTACAAAGAGTCAAAGAGATAAGTCGTTTATTTGTGCATTGGATCAACTAGTAACTGACGGAATATTTAAACCTGGGGTATACTCGATATACTGAATATATGCACTCGCTCGATCGTAATATTTTGTGGTTTTACAGAGAAAAAGCCATAGTAAAAGAGGTAAAAATTAATAGCAGCAACGAAACAGCTACCACAAAAATCCCCGAGGTGACCCCCAACGTCATCCATGACGCACACAGGGGCTGCCTCCCCGAGCTGGCATGACACGCGTCAACCAGAGAAGGCTAACCTTGCAGTGCACTCCACTGACTAGGCCCTAAATGCCTGACCAAGCTACTGGCGTAGACAGGTGTAGGGCTACAGTTAGGGCCATCATCACGATGACCTGGGAGGCGCAAGACAAGATAGGACGCTGACCATCAGTAAAGACAGTAGGGCGGTGTGGCACGTCACGTCGGGGAAGGTACTCGAGTACCTGATCCGGCGCAATGTCATGTTATCTCATGACTGATCGACATGAGCAAGTGGACGAAGCGTGGCAAATATCTTCATCTGTGCAATGTACCGAATTTATTAACATGCCCAAGTGTGGTACCCCCGGATCTATATAAGGGAAGTGCCTAGGTCGAATAGGAGGACAACTCTTACACACTCTAGCAACCACCATCCCACATACAAGCATTAGCAGAGAGAGAGAGAGAGAGAGAGAGAGAGAGAGAGAGAGAGAGAGAGAGAGAGAGAGAGAGAGATGATAGAAGGCTGCTCGGGCACTCTAGCGAGTAACCTGACCACCTTCTATCACACCCCGACCACCTCAATTGTACACCCAGACACTTGTATCCTTGTGCTGATATGAAAATATAAACAGAACATAGGGTTTTACGCCTCGATGGCGGCCTGAACCTGTATAAATCTTCATGCGTTCGTGCTCTCTTTTGCTATTCTTGTGAGTCGATTGGCTTAGTGTTTTAGCCCCTGGCTGAACTAGCAAATACAGGGTATCCTTCATCCCCGGTGTCCGGAGATCGCCCTCCGACAGTAACTTACTATTCATGCATACTTGGTCCTCAAACCAGTCATTCAGACACAATTTCCATATATTCCCTTCACTATTAATTATCTCATCACAAGGAGCAACACTATGAACTTCAAATCATAGCAAAAATGCACATGAAGTTGTTGATTCTTTTTTAAGCAATTGGCACGAGCATTGCATTTTCATTATGAAGGGAAAACATGCACATCCTGTCATGTATAAAGGGGAACATGCCGGAAACCCCCAAGTAGACTAAAACCACATGCACACTACTCGTGGATTTGAATAACTCTCGGCCCAAAGGCCAAACATCTATGTGCAATCTCCTTGTAGGCGTGAGATGGTCCACCTCTATATAAGTTAATCTCGTGCCACTGAAAATGCGCGTGTTTCTCTCCTTCCGTTCCACACTATGTAGATGAGGGCACCGCTATGATGCCTAGGCCGTCGATATCTTTGAGACCTCCCTCCCACCATGCATCAATCGAGGGAAAAGTGGAAATGGGGCAAAAGGCAACCTGAAGATCTATCCAGGACAACCCGAGGTTGACGACCGCAACAATGAGAGGGATAGTCCTTGCGGAGATATGCATCAGTTCCATAGGCACTAAGGCAAAGTTGGCAAATAGGATAATCCGGGAAGCCCCTTTGAGGCTAGGTGATCAACCTGTTGTGGAGGACAAGCCATGAACTGTCTACACTTTACCTCCGCTTGTGACCTCCAAATCTTGTTGGTCAAGAACCATGGGTAGGAGCCATGGAATTAAGCCTTGTAGGCCGAGCTGGTCGAGTATTCTCTTGAGAATTGTGCTCTACAGCTAGCTTGGCTCCCCAGTCAATTTTCCATTGTTTTCATGTGCATTATGTATTGGTCGAAACTGAGACTACGGAGCTGCAATGCCAAGAGTAATGTAAGCAGACATAACCAAGAACTGGATGCAAACTTCTACTTTATTATGCTAGAATTGAAGGCGACAAGCGAAACACTTTTTTTTTCTCGATAAAGGAATTTTTATTCAATCGATATATCAAAATGGTTTGTTTAATTTTTGGTCAATTCAGATCATCATCAAAAACCAATACAAATATTGATGCATGAGGTCTCATGAGGATAGTAACACTTCAGTGCTCATAGTCATCGCTAGGTGGTCCATGGACCCGGTTGTAATTTTTATTACCTATGAGAATCTTCGTATTATTGTTACATTATTAATAGGTTAGAAGACTTCTTCGAAAAAAATTCACTATTAAATCCCAGATTCATGGATTAGACTAGAGGAAAAGAGCTTCTGGAACTCGAAAGCTAGGATCACATGATGTGCAAAAACAAAGAAAAATCTTGGGTCACAAATTGATTACAAAACCGTCAATGGAAGAGGGAGAGAAGAACAATAAAAACAATTGATTACAAGCATAAAATTCATCTCCCATCTAGGAGAACTGTTGCTGACGACACGTCGGATACACTGCAGATGCTCATTCCTGGCGGAGGGCATGATATGATGTATGAATCGAACCCTTCATTCTCCATGAGAGCAAGCATGCTGTAGCTCATGTATGTCGATGGTAAATCAGGAACCAATTGGACACCATCGAGGTATTGCATGACCTTTTGCACATGAGGCCTCACATTGGGCGACGGGTGCGCACACAACAAACCTAGTTTGAGCACAAGAGTGACTTCATCTGTGTTGAATTTGCCCATGAGACGTGGATCCACCGCGTTAATGATTGAGCCATTGCGATGGTGCTCAAGCACCCAGTCAAGCAGCACCACCCTATTGTTATGCTGACCACCCTCAATGGGCCTGCGTCCACAGACAACCTCTAGGAGAAACACGCCGAATGCAAATACATCCGTTGAAGGTGTTGCCTTCCCAGTGCGTAGAAGTTCTGGTGCGAGGTATCCCATAGTGCCAACCACGTGTGTTGTTTGAGCATCCGTGCCATGATCGTATAACCTTGCTAGGCCAAAATCGCCGAGCCTTCCATTCATCTGCTTATCCAGGAGCACATTGCTTGCCTTTATATCTCGGTGGATGACGACTTGTTCCCAATCCTGATGAAGATACAGTAAACTTGCTGCAACACCTTTGACGATCCAATATCTTTGAGGCCAATCCAAAGTTGGCCCATTGTTAGTGTACAGGTACTTGTCAAGGCTCCCATTTTCCATGTAGTCATACACCAGGAGAAGTTCACCATTGCGCCGGCAATAGCCTTGTAACTGTGCTAGATTCCTGTGGCGGAGACGACCAATGGTCACCACTTCAGCAATGAACTCTCTTATACCTTGTCTTGAGTCATGTGATACTCTCTTCACCGCTATTTCCAAATTGGATCCAGGAAGTACCCCTTTGTATACTTTGCCAAACCCTCCGGCACCGAGTAAATTTCCATTCTTGAATCCATCAGTGGCACGAAATAGATCTTTGTATGCGAACCGGTGTGGGCCGAACTCATCCTCCCAATCTTCGCGCACCTCAGCAAATCGACGCCGACGCCACACAAAGAAGGAGGCGGCAGCTAGAACCGCCGCGATGATCAATACGGTGGCTAGTGGAAGCACGAGAGCCAAGACCATGGACCGATGCTTCGAACCCACACGCGGCAGTGCCGGAAGCTTAGAGAAATCAAGAGGCGGGGCAGGCCCGTCCAAGCTGAAGCTCCATCCAAGCACATAGTGGTGTGTGAACACCACGCCGGACGACGACGAGAAGCCAACATACATTGTGTCCGTCAGGACAGTGGAGAGGTCAATGGCTTCAGAGAGGAGAGGATACCTGGGTTTGGGCTCGTGCGCAGGAGCTAATGTCACACTGAGTTGCCTGGCCTGGCCATCGTAGTCCACCCACACCTGCATCGGCTCGCGGCTGTTCAACATCAGGCCTCGAAAGGTGGCACCGTCATCGCCGTAGTAGCCGGCCGGCTTGGCCTTCCGCGAAATGAGGCTGTTGACGTTGATGCCCACGTGGTTGCTGTTGATGTCGCGGAACTCGGGGTTCATGATGGTATCGAGCTCGACAGCCAATATGTGGTCGCTCGCGGTGCCGTTCGTCGTGTTGAGGAGGCCCAGATACTGCCCGGCGATCGCCGTTGAGAAGTTGGTGGTCGGGGCGACCACGAAGGCCAGCCCTTGGTCGCTCAGGCCATCGTAGTTGGAGACGATGGCGAACACGAAGGACGTGGAGAAGGAGCGCGCCACGGCAGTGGAGTTGGTCGTCCCGTTGGCGTTGAGGAAGCGGAGAGGGGTGGGGTTGAAGGCATGGCCTTTTGTCTGGAGAGTGAAGTTGGTGAGCGCGAGCAGGCCGTTGGGCATGACGGCGGCGAGACCATCCAACGTAAGGTTGGCCGCCGCGAAGCCCTGGAAGGTGAACTGGCCCTCGTCGGCGGACGAGCACGGGACCAACTCTCCGGCCATGCTCAACAGCAAGAGCAGAAGAAGAGCCGGCATGGTTTCTTGCCAGATTTAGTGCTGCTGGCCTGCCGCGCTTCCTTCAAGAGAAAGCAACTCAATCGGTACAGTTTTTGGCGGGGTGGAGATTGGCTGAAAGTCATGGAGATAATGGCATGCCTGGCAGCATCAGGAGTCGAGGTCGTAGTTGCCGTGAGTACTAGTCTACTACTGATTGATTTGTTCTCTTTGAATGAAAAAGGCTGCTACACATTTGTCTTGGTGTGCATGTAATACCTAGCTGACACGGCGCCTCTGTGTAGAACGGAGAAAAATCTGCGAGAGTTCTTGTCAAAGATGGCTGCTTATGAAAATGCAAATGGTTGATATGGCGAGCTGGGGAAGCGCAGTGCCGTGCAGCGTGGTAGCGTCACCTGGTTGAAAAGGAGGATTGCTGACCATTCACCTTCAGCCGTTCACATGAAGAAACAAATATCTAAATTGTGGATGTCATCTAGCTAGACGGCTAGACCAGTTCAGTTTATTTTTCAACAATCATAGCACATCAACCTTAAGTCCGTTTTCTGCAGTTTAATTTTATAGAAAACACACACCACGTCTAACTTTATGAACAAAACCATAACGGCAACGTCATCCAACAAACAAGTAGGTAGAAACTGATACATCCTCCGTGGGTTCCTGGAAGCGGTCCTTGCTACGAGCAACATCGGCGAAAGAAAACATCGACGCACCACTAGGATTTTTTTCCCCTAGGTCTCGCGACTAGGGTTCTCCAGTCCTCCGGTGGCGCCGCCGCGCGACCGTGAGTTCTCACCATCGACGAGACTGATCCCACAAGACGAAGGATCCTCTTCCTCCGTCTGTCTCCTTCCCACCGGGCCTGCCCCTGGGTTAGGAAACACGCGGTTTAGGGTTTTGGTTTTGGAGGCCGCCCACGGGTGCCATGGCGGACATGGGTGCTAGTAGTGGATCAGGAGATCGGAGATAGGAGGAAGCGGCAAAATTCCTGGAGAGTCTGGAGAGTCTGAATCTGCAGGATGAGGCGATAGATGACCTGATCTGGGAAGAAGAGAATGATGTAGAGGAAATCACGCCAAAGTGGCTAGCCGTAAGCCGGGTGTTGACTGCAAAAAGCTTTAGCCAGAGCGCTTTGATCGCGGAGATGAAAGCAGCCTGGAACCCGACGACTCAGGTTGTTTGGAGGAGAATCAATGCGAATTTGTTTTCTATCCAATTCAACTATCTGGGGGATTGGAACAAAGCGATGCACCAGGGACCTTGGGACTTTAAAGGTTCGACACTACTGCTTACTGAATATGATGTCTTTGCAAATCCAGAAAAGGTGAAGCTGGATAAATTAAAGACGTGGTGTCAAATCCACAAGCTACCAGATGGGGTCCTTAAGAGCACATCAGTGTTGAAGAATCTGGCCACTAGGATTGGAGAAGTTCAAGAGGTCCAAGTAACTGTACCTAATGGCTTCAGAGTGAGATTGGATGTGAATAAGAAACTAACACTTGCAGTTGAGATAACTAGGGCCGGAGGAACTAAGAAGTACCTAGTTAAATTTGAGAAGCTTCCAACTTTTTGCAATCAGTGTGGATTCATGGGACACTGGCATGAAGAATGCGGCACTGGAGAGCATGATAAAACAAAATTTGAATGGGGTGACTTCATATTGGCACCAAGGAGAGGAAGAGGAGGAGGTCGTGGAGGCCGAGGGAGTGGAGGAAGACGAAGTGAGATACATGATGGGTTGGATGAAGGAGGAAGAGGATTTGGGAGAGGCCTAGGCAGGGGGAGAGAACGCAATATGCAGCCAACCCCCAATGCCCCGAATACTGGAAGCTCGCGGTTTAGTGCATTATATACCCCGGCAGAAAGGAGTGAGGATAATGGGAATGTTGTAGCACCAGGCAATACTGTATCTGGACATGATGTAAGGATGAGAGGTGCAAGTGAGGATCTGAGTAAAGGAACCGCCGCTGATAGTGCGTCTGAATCCATGGTGGATAAAGCGGCACTCGAATCAAATGGCATAGTTATGGGCCATGCAGATAGTTTGACATCTGCAGGTAATCTCTTGGGGAAAAGGACGGCTAAAGACTCAAGCACAGTAATGCCAGCATAGACTTTGGCTATTGTTCCAGTTGACAAAATAGTGAAATCTGTGGTAGCAAACTTAGTGGATCGCTATGAAGGTGATGATGACATACTGGGTAACCCCTCGAACCAAGTGAACACCCCACAGAAGAATGCAAATAGAAAAAAACATAGAGGAGAAAATGGAGAAGCTCTGAGTATTGTGGAGGGAGATACAAAAAAACAAAAAATGATGGATCGGCGGCCCCTCGAGGAGGGGACTGCCAGGCGCAATGAAACTCTTATCTTGGAACTGCCGGGGGCTTGGGAACGCCCCGACAGTTCGAGCTTTGTTGGATGTCCAGCGAAACTGTAGCCCTGAGGTGGTGTTTTTGTCGGAGACCCACCTTGATAGCTATCCGGCAGAATGCTTAAGGAGAAGAATGAAGATGGATCAGAAGCTGGTGTGCACGAGTAATGGTAGAAGTGGTGGTTTAGTCCTGTTTTGGAATAATCATATCAAAGTCCGTAGACTTGCTTTAGATTCATTGATGTAATAATTGAGGATAATAATAATAATCCAGTTTGGCATTTGACTGGGATGTACGGTGAGTTCAGGTGGGCGAATAAACATCTAACCTGGTCCCGTATGCGGCAACTCCATCAAAGTCAATCTCTGTCGTGGCTCTTGATTGGTGACCTGAATGAAATACAGTTCCTTCACGAGAAGGAAGGGGCTAACCCGTGACCAGTTCAATATATGCAAGCTTTTCAAGATGCCATTGACAACTGCGAGCTACATGACATGGGGTTTCTTGGAGATCCCTTTACTTGGCAGCGTGGGAGGATAAGAGAAAGGTTGGACAGAGGATTAGTGAATGATGCATGGGCGAGCCTATTCCCCCAGGCGGCACTGCAGAACTTGGAATTCAACCACTCTGACCACATGCCACTATTGGTGGATACAGAATATTACATGCAACTCGCTGCTAGTCCAAACATGTACATGTGAAGAGGTTTGAGGCGCGGTGGTTGAGGGAACATAGTTTTCACGATACAGTAACAGAGGCGTGGAATGAAGCTACAATCGATCCAACTATTAACACTATTTACGAGAAGTTGAATAAAATGCATAATAGGTTCCATGATTGGGACCAACGGGTCCTCAAAAAATCCAAAAAACTGCTCCGAAAAGCACAACGAGAACTTGAAAAGGTCATGGCGGGGCCTATGAATGATAATAGTGAAGAGAAGAGAACTCTCGGAACTAATTGAGTACCTGTTGGAATTAGAAGAGATCCAAGCCAGACAACAGTCCAGAGCTACATGGTTAAAAGCGGGGGATTGCAACACTGCCTTCTTTCAGGCTTTTGCTTCAGTAAGGCGGAAAAGGAATTTCATCAATAGATTGAAGGATGAGACTGGGAATTGGCTAGAAGGTACTGCTGAACTAAATGCACACATCTTACACTATTTCACTAATATGTTCTCCTATGAAGTATAGCAAACAGATCCTGCTATTTTGGAACGAGTCCAACACAAGGTGCCGGACCAAATGTACAATTTTCTGATGGCCCCATATACAGCAGAAGATGTAAAGAAGGCGATCTCAAGTATTGGTGACATTAAAGCACCCAGTCCTGATGGTCTGCATGCAATTTTCTTTAAGAAATATTGGCATATACACTATTAGGGAAAAGCCTATACACATAATCTTACCAGCAGTGCGTTTTAAAATAAGGCGCTGCTGCAATGTAGCAGTAGTGCGCTCCAGCCGAACTCGCTGCTGAAATAAAAGTAGCAGTAACGCGCCTCCTGTAAGCCGCGCTACTGCTATAATTCCCACGACCCCGCCATGAAGCTAGTTCTAGCAGCAGCAGCGTTAAGTCAAGCGCGCCATGCTAGGTCGTTTAGCGAGAGCGCCTTTCCTATAGCGCCATGCTAAAACTAGCTATCTCCCACCACCCACGCTCTCCTCTATCCGATCCACTCACACTCACACTCACTCGATCTCCCCCTCAAGCCCCTCCCTCCGCGCCGGTCCTCCGTCGGCCACCTCGCCTCACGGCCGCCTCGCCACCCTCCCTCTCGCCGCCGTCACCTCCTCCTCCTCGCTGGACTCGGTACCGCCCTCCTCCTCTGTCCTTCCTCCACTCGCCGCCAGCCAACCCCTCCTCGCTCCGCCCTTCCTCCTCTATCCTACTCTCTCCTTCCTCCTCCAGTCGCCCCTCCTTCTCCCTCCTCCCTCCTCCATCCACAACCCCTCCTCCTTGCTACATTTTGATTTAGTAGGCTAGTTCATATGCAACATTTTGATTTAGTTCAGATGATTTAGTTGATTTAGTAGGCTAGTTGATTTAGTTGATTTAGTAGGCTAGTTGATTTAGTTGATTCATAGAACATTTTAATTTAGTTGATTCAGTAGGCAAGTTGATTTAGTAGGCTAGTTGATTTAGTTGATTTATAGAACATTTTGATTTAGTTGATTTAGTACCCTAGTTGATAGCTTTGAAGATTTGGCACCACCTAGCTAGATCTTAGGATTATAATTGTCCATCAAATTGCTTCTCGCGGAAGAAGAATCAAATTGCTTCTCGCGAAAGATTGGGCATTTGCCTATAGCTTTTGCTTCTATTCTAGAAGGTGTTAGTAAGCTATAAAAATATAACTGAAGAAGAACCAAAAATATCACATGCTACTATTTTTCTTTCCTGTAAAGTGGATCGTTAATCCTTTGCTCATATTGCTTTAAGAAAATGGTGCCACCACCACCACCACCATGTCGACTTTGCAAGTCAAGGTGCGCCGGCAGCCTTGCAACTGGCAAGCTGTCCGGCATCTACTTCCAGCCGAGTTTTCGTCATGCGGCGGTAAGAAATTATATGAAATGTAACAACTATTTTATTTTTAGTGTTGGCATTATTGCATTGTGTCATTTTGCTTTTTTACACAGATCATCCCATGCAATGTGAGGTTGAAATTCAACAAGTCGACAGAGACCTTTGTGACATTTGAGGCTCTGGGGCCGTACACTATGGAGGTCGAGAATGGACTAATATGTCGAGATTGGAGGAGATGGATGGGCCCGTTCCTCTCGCATGCGTCTTCCTGGTGGTGAGTTGATCAGCTTCTCCTTCAGAGCAGAAAGACCCAAGCTAGCTATCATTTATATCAACCTGGTGGAAGATGATGAACATAATGAGGACCCACTGGATGAAGATGATGAGGACCCACTTCATGAAGCCTGAAGGAAATATGCCCTAGAGGCAATAATAAAGTTATTATTTATTTCCTCATATCATGATAAATGTTTATTATTCATGCTAGAATTGTATTAACCGGAAACATAATACATGTGTGAATACATAGACAAACATAGTGTCACTAGTATGCCTCTACTTGACTAGCTCGTTTATCAAAGATGGTTATGTTTCCTAGCCATGGACAAAAGAGTTGTCATTTGATTAACGGGATCACATCATTAGGAGAATGATGTGATTGTCATGACCCATTCCGTTAGCTTAGCACTTGATCGTTTAGTATGTTGCTATTGCTTTCTTCATGACTTATACATGTTCCTGTAACTATGAGATTATGCAACTCCCGTTTACCGGAGGAACACTTTGGGTACTACCACACGTCACAACGTAACTAGGTGGTTATAAAGGAGTACTACAGGTGTCTCCGAAGGTACATGTTGAGTTGGCGTATTTCGAGATTAGGTTTTGTCACTCCGATTGTCGGAGAGGTATCTCTGGGCCCTCTCGGTAATGCACATCACTATAAGCCTTGCAAGCAATGTGACCAATGAGTTGGTTACGGGATGATGCATTACGTAACGAGTAAAGAGACTTGCCGGTAACGAGATTGAACTAGGTATTGGATACCGACGATCGAATCTCGGGCAAGTAACATACCGATGACAAAGGGAACAACGTATGTTGTTATGCGGTTTGACCGATAAAGATCTTCGTAGAATATGTAGGAGCCAATATGGGCATCCAGGTCCCGCTATTGGTTATTGACCAAGAATAATTCTAGGTCATGTCTACATAGTTCTCGAACCCGTAGGGTCCGCACGCTTAAGGTTTCGATGCGATGCTTATATTATGAGTTTATGAGTTTTGATGTACCGAAGGAGTTCGGAGTCCCGGATGAGATCGGGGACATGACGAGGAGTCTCGAAATGGTCGAGACGTAAAGATCGATATATTGGACGACTATATTCGGAGTTCGGAAAGGTTCCGAGTGATTCGGGTATTTTTCGGAGTACCGGAGAGTTACGGGAATTCGCCGGGGAGTATATGGGCCTTATTGGGCCATACGGGATTAGAGGAGAGAGGCCGAAAGGAAGGAGGCGCGCAGCCCCCCTCTGGTCCGAATTGGACAAGGGGTGCGCCCCCCTTTTCCTTCCTCCTCTGCCCCTCTTTCCCCCTTCTTCTACTCCAACAAGGAAGGAGGGAGTCCTACTCCCGGTGGGAGTAGGACTCCCCATGGCGCGCCCCCTCCTAGGCCAGCCGCCCCCTCCCACTTGCTCCTTTATATACGGGGGCAGGGGGGCACCCCATGACACACAAGTTGATCTACGGATCGTTCCTTAGCCGTGTGCGGTGCCCCTCCACCATATTCCACCTCGGTCATATCGTCGCTGAGTTTAGGCGAAGCCCCCGCACCGTAGAACATCATCATCGTCACCATGCCGTCGTCTTGTGGAACTCATCCCCAAGCTTTGCTGGATCGGGCCGGGATAGTCATCGAGCTGAACGTGTGCTGAACTCGGAGGTGCCGACGTTCGGTGCTTGGATCGGTCGGATCGTGAAGACGTCGACTACATCAAGCTGCGTTGTCATAACGCTTCCGCTTACGGTCTACGAGGGTACGTGGACAACACTCTGATGGATTCATGTACCTAGGGTAGGGTTATAGGCCTGACCTAAACGTCCTACCCAAGGACACTCTTAGAAGAGATCATCTTCCAGTCGACCAAAGAGGAATCCACTCGACTGGACTGGAAGGACTCGACCATGGAAGACTCACTCGACCATGAAGACTCACTCGACCACCAGAAGGTCAGAAGGCACACCGCAATGCAATGGCTTGCTATTGAATAGACTTAATGATAGTTAAGGCGCTTTATGAGGGGCGTTACCAGTAACGCCCCAGGCTTAATGTACTTTAACCTCTCCATTATGTGGGCTGGCTGGGGTCCTGGCGCACTCTATATAAGCCACCCCCCTCCACAGATAGAGGGGTTCGCACTCTTGTAATACCTACATTCATAATCCACTCGACCGCCTCAGGGCTCCGAGACGTAGGGCTGTTACTTCTTCCGAGAAGGGCCTGAACTCGTACATCCCTTGTCTTCACAACTACTCCATAGCTAGGACCTCGCCTCTCCTTACCTACCCCCTATTCTACTGTCAGACTTAGAACCACGACAGTTGGCGCCCACCGTGGGGCGGTGTTTTAGCGATTTGTGGAGGAGTTGCAAGTATTTCAGTACCTTCATCATGATGACTGCTGGAGTTTTGGTTGAGGCGCGAGATCCGTCTCGGTGCTCTCACCTTTGTCGCCGACAACTCCGCGTGGCTCCGTGGAGGCTCCACTTGACATCGAGGCGCCCCGTCGCGGGCGACGATTTCGCGCGTTGTGTTCGCGGCGTTCTGCTGCGACAACCGTCGACCCGTGTCGGTCGACTCCTTTATCGATCGCCCACCAGCTTCCCACCAGCGCAAGCGCTCTGGTCGGTCGAGACTCAAAGATGGGTGAAGCACGCGGTGGCTCGCCAGACGGCCATCGCCCAAGTCGCGGCCATCGAGCCCGACGATTCCCTCTACGGCGTGTTCGATCTGTCGACTGGCTCTGTAGAGACTGCATCCGAGTGTGATAGCAGTGATCCAGCAGCGGAGATTCTCATGGTCGATGGCCCTCGCAGTCCTCCCGGCTTCGCCCACGGCGGTGGAGCCGCCGGAGGAGGAGACCCCGTGCAAGAGCACGAGGAGTACCAGCCCGAGACACTCGACTCTCTGCAGAGAGAAGAGCTTCGCCGCAGGAACATGGATGCCCTGCATACTCCCATCGCCGGAGAAACCCCCGAGGCTCGCGCCTTGGAGGAAGCACGTTTGGCCAATGTGGCTGAACGCGCTCGCCTGGAGAATCTTCAGCGAGCACTTTCGGAATGCTGCTGCAACGAATCCCGAAGCGATCGACTCTTCCCACCGACTCGGGTATACCGCACGCCAATTCAGAATTTAGCGGTACAACTCAGATAGCGTAATCTATCCAGCCGCCCGGTCGGAAGCTGGAGAGGCTTGCAGCAGATCGTAGATTTACTCCGAGCAGCAGGAGACCGAACTCAGCCGTGTCGCGATCGCGCACAAAATTCACATCGATCCATCGCTGCGAATATTATCGATCGGCTCATAGCCCCAGATCGCCTCCGCGGCGAGAAGGCGCGACAACCGCAAGAGCGATCTGAGACCGATTCGACCGAGATGACAGCGCCGAGTGCCCTTTCCCCTCCGAGGAAGGGTCATACGCCTCGGCGGCAAGATGACAGACGTCGATTCAAGACGGGCGAAGAGTTCGGTCGACCCTGTGGAACCAGCTTTGACGCGCGATCCATTATCGTGCAAGGCTTGGTCGACCGAACAGAGCCCATCGGCGGACCGAGAGAGATGCACCCACCAGCAATCGAGTGCACATCTCGGTCCGAATGTTTTAGTAGGGCTATCGAGCCGCATAATTCCCCCAATTTCAGGTTGGCAACAGAGTCGACAAGTTCATCGGGGAATCCAAGCCCGAAACTTGGCTTGAAGATTACCGAGTGGCTGTTCAGATCGGGGTGGGAATGATGAGGTGGCCATGAAGCATTTTCCCTCATGTTGGAAGGTTACGCGAGCATGGCTGAATCAATTACCTCCTAGCAAGATATACACTTGGGAAGATTTGTCCCAGTGTTCGTAAGGACTTTGAAGGGACTTGCAAGCGACCGGCTGGTTTGACAGAGCTGCAAGTTTGTGTGCGTAAGACCAATGAAACTCTCGAGAGTACATTCAGAGGTGGATTACTTTGCACCATATCGTGGAAAATGTGTCCGACCATCAGGCGGTTTATGCCTTCAAAGATGGCGTCAAAAATAGAGAATTGAGTCTGAAGTTTGGTCGAACCGGGACATGACCCCGAGTCGAATGATGGAGATTGCTAGCAACACGCCAACGGCGAGGAAGAAGACCGACTCAAGCGGCAAATACAAGCCAAGTCATCGGAGAAGGGAAATTCGATCGAAGCGAAACAAAAAGCCGAGCCAGCAGCTCTCGGAGAGGCCCCGCCGTGACTCGTGGGAAGTTCAAGGGAAGCCGAAAGGATCCGGAATCCAAAGAAAGTAAAAGATAAAGAAGGCAATGACGTGATGGATATGCCATGCCATATTCACACGAAGAAGGATGAAGAGGGCAACATCATTTACCCAAAGCACACCACTGCCGAGGTCGACTCTCGATCCGGCGAAGCCAGGAAAACAGTCTAAGGACAAGGAGAAGGAGCCAGACAAGGCCGGAGACAAAGAGGACAGTGAGGAAGAATATCCGCATGTCAACTCCACTTTGATGATCTTCGCAGATGTGGAAAGTAAGAGTCGACTGAAAGTTATCAACCGGGAAGTGAACATGGTTGCCCCAGTAAAGCCAAGTTATGTGAAATGGTCCCAGACACCCATCACATTCGACCAATCTGATCACCCGACTCACATTGCCACTCCTGGACGGCAAGCGTTGGTGGTCGATCCAGTGGTCGATCCAGTGGTCGAAGGCACTCGACTGACAAAGGTGCTGATGGATGGTGGCAGTGGGCTGAATCTGTTATATGCGGATACATTGAAAGGGATGGGCATTCCGATGTCCCGATTGAGCGCCAGCAACATGAGTTTCCACGAAGTCATACCAGGGAAGAAGGCCAATTCACTCGCCAAATCGCCTCGGACGTGGTTTTGGTGATTCCAAGCATTTTCGCAAGGAAAAGTTGACCTTTGAGGTTGTGGATTTTCAGAGCGCATACCACGCCATTTTGGGAGGCCACCACGCACGCGATTCATGGCTCGACCATGCTACGGTACCTCAAACTGAAAATGCCAGCCCCAAAGGAGTTATCACCATCACGGCGATCGGAAGAAGGCGAAGAGTGCTTTCGAAGGGCTCAAGATTGCCGACTCCCAAGTGACAGCGGTCGAATTCGAGGAGTACATGCAAAACGCAGATCCGAGTGATTTGTTACGATCCAAGAAGCCAGCCACGAGTGCGCATTTGATCGCTGGTGAGACGGCTATCCATATTCACCCGACTGATCCCAATGCAGCCCCGACCCACATCTCCACGACACTCGACCCGAAATAGGAAGAAGCGCTCAACCAGTTCCTCCGTGAGAACTAGGACATTTTTGCATGGAAGCCAGCTGACATGCCAGGTGTTCCCAGGGAACTGGCTGAGCATCGCCTACGAGTCGACAAGTCCGCAAAACCAGTCAAAGAGCATCTTCGGCGGTCCGCCGTCCAGAAGAGAAAAGCTATTGGTGAAGAAGTGGCTCGACTGTTGGCAGCGGGATTCATCCGAGAGATATATCACTCCGAGTGGCTTGCTAATGTCGTCATGGTTCCCAAGAAGGACAACTCACTCCGCATGTGCATTGATTTTAAGCACATCAATCGGGCCTGCCCGAAGGATCATTTTCCTCTCCCCCGCATAGATCAGATTATTGACTCGACCGCGGGATGTGAGAGATTGTCTTTTCTAGATGCATATTCTGGGTATCATCAGATCCGTTTGTATGGACCCGATGAAATAAAAACAGCTTTCATCACTCCATTCGGGTGCTTCTGCTATATCACCATGCCATTCGGCCTCAAGAATGCCGGAGCCACATTTATGCGAATGATTCGAAGTGTCTTCTCACCAAATCACCGAATGTGGAAGCGATATGGATGATATCGTCGTTAAGTCGCGAAAAGGTTCCGACCTGCTGTCGACCTAGTCAAACGTTTGCCAACCTCGGAAGGTACGATATCAAGCTCAATCCGTCAAAATGCACGCTCGAGTTCCCGTGGAAAATTACTCGGTTTTCGTTTCGAACGAGGATCGATGCTAACCACGAAAAAATCGGCACTATTCTCTGAATGAAACGCATACTGCGCGAGTGCACGACGCCCGAAGCTTCTTGGATGCTTGGCGCTTTAAGTCGATTCATCTCACGACTCGGTGAAAAGGCATTGCCTCTTTACCGATCGATGAAGAAGGCCGACAAGTTCGAGTGGACTCGAAGTCGATGCAGCGCTTGCCGAGCTAAAAGCTCGCTCTCCACCCGCCGGTGCTTGCTGCCCAATCAGCAAAGAGCCTCTGTTGCTTTACATTGCAGCCTTCGGACAAGTTGTCGATTACGGCTTACGGTCGGCGGGAAGAGGAAGGAAAGGCCTTCAAAGTTCAGCGCCCGGTGTATTATTTGTCTGAAGTCTTGACTCCATCCAAGCAGCGATATCCGCATTATCAGAAGCTTGTGTATGGCATATACATGAACACGAAGAAGGTTGCTCACTATTTCTCTGATCATTCTATCACAGTCGTCAGCGACGCTCCTTTGTCAGAGATCTTGCATAACAGAGACGCAACCGGTCGAGTGGCGAAATGGGCGATTGAAATTCTTCCCCTTGATATCAAATTCGAGGCAAAGAAAGCCATTAAGTCCCAGGCTATAGTGGATTTCCTCGCCGAGTGGATTGAACAACAAAGACCGTGAAGTTCACTCGGAGCATTGGACCATGTTCTTTGACGGCTCCAAGATTTGAATGGTTCAGTGTGGGGTTGTTCTGGTTTCCCAGAGGAGATAAGCTTAGGTATGTGCTCCAGATTCACTTTGATTCCTCCAACAATGAGGCGAGTACGAGGCCCTCCTATATGGATTGCGCATGGCCATCTCACTCGGCGTCCGTCGCCTCGATGGTCTATGGCGACTCAGATCTAGTGGTCAATCAAGTGATGAAGGAGTGGGACGTGAGAAGCCCAGCTATGACCGGATCTTGCAATGTATTGAGGAAGCTGGAAAAGAAGTTTGAGGGTTGAACTCCATCACATCCCCGATCGAAAAATCAAGCGGCGGATGATCCGCAAAGATAGGCTCCAAAGAGAAGCCATTCCGAGTGGTGTATTTTTGGAGCATATACACTCCGTCGATCAAAGAAGATCCTTCACAGAGGAAGCTCCACAACCCAAGAGTGCCACGGACTTGAGTGAAGTTGAGGTCCCGGCAGTGGTCGACTTGGTCATGGAAGTTTTAGTGGTCACTCCCGATTGGACAATTCCATACATCGCGTATATTCTGAGAAAGGAACTCCCAGAGGATGAGGAAGAGGCTCGGCAGATCGTCCGTCGATCCAAAGCCTTTTCCGTTATCAATGGGCAGTTGTATAGAGAAAGCCCGACGGGAGTCGGACAAAAATGCATAACGCCGGAAGAAGGTCGAGTCATACTCAATGACATCCACTGGGACTGTGGTCACCATGCGTCCTCTCGGACCATTGTAGCCAAAGCATACCGAGCCGGATTTTATCGCCAAGGGCAAATGAGATGGCGAACGAAATAGTGGACAAGTGCGAAGGATGCCGTTCTACTCCAATATGTCACACAAACCGGCGTCCACCAAGACAATTCCACTCGTCGGCCTTTCGCAGATGGGGTTGGACATGATCGGTCCCTTGCGAACAGGTCGGAGCGGTTTCACGCATGTCTTGGTAGCGATCGACAAGTTCACCAAGAGGATTGAAGCTAAACCAATCAAAAACTTGACGCCGGTATCGCTGTTTCCTTCATCGAGGGTCGACGCTCGATATGGGGTCCCGCACAAGTATTATTACGGACAATGGGTCGAATTTTGACTCGGAAGAATTCAAGGACTTCGCAACGCCCAAGGCACACGAAGTCAACTACGCTTGATCGCCCATCCACGGTCGAATGGACAGCGAACGAGCCAACGGATTAATCCTCAAGGGTGCAAGCCCCGATCGATGCGAGATCTCAAGCATGCGGCCGAGCTTGGGTTGACGAACTCCCTTGATGCTTTGGGGTTTGCGAACCACGCCTAATCGGTCGGCCGGAAGAACCCCTTCTTCTGGTCTATGGAGCGAAGCAGTCCTTCCGAAAGTGATCTCCTTCACAATGCTCCTCGAATTGAACTATACAATGAAGCGAAGTTGAGCAAGCGCGTCAAGATGCAGTCGACCTCCTAGAAGAGGAAAGAGAGATGGCTCTGATCCGCTCGACCATCTACCAGCAAGACTTGCGTCGCCTCTACGCCAGAAATGTGAGAGGTCGAGCTTTCCAGGAAGGGGATCTGGTCCTTCGAGTGGATCAGCAGAAACAACATAAGCTGGCCCCCTCCTGGGAAGGGCCCTTCATCGTCACAAAGGTTCTCCACAATGGGGCATATCATCTCTATAACGTCAAACACAATATCGAAGAGCCCCGAGCTTGGAACGCGGATCTGCTCCGCCCGTTTTATACTTAAAGTTTTTCACTCGGAAGAGTTGTAATAAAATACTTCTGTAGTTCATGGGCTTCGAAATAATAGTGTCATAGTTCCTTCGTAATTTTTGTCACTTTTTATTTTTGTCCGAGAAAATTTCCCCGGTGGGTGGCTTAGTCGCGAATCCGTTTCGCCTAAGTTTGTACAAATCCTACCGAGTGGTAAGCCGACTTCCACTCGGAGGCTTAGCCGCCGAATCCGTTTTCGCCTAAGTAACCAAGAAATCCTACCGAGTGGCAAGCCGACTTCCACTCGGGGCTTAGCTGCATCCAAGCTACGCCTAAGGTATAAGAAATCCCACCGAGTGGCAAGCCGGACTTCCACTCGGGGCTTAGCTGCAGCCCAGTGCTCGCCTAAGTTATTAAAAATCCTACCGAGTGGCAAGCCAGACTTCCACTCGGGGGCTTAGCTGCAGCCCAGTGCTCGCCTAAGTTATTAAAAATCCTACCGAGTGGTAAGCCAGACTTCCACTTGGAGGCTTAGCTGCAGTCCAAGGACTCGCCTAAGAATAATGTGTACCCGCAAGGAGGACGAGGTGCAGGTCGACTGCGACCCTCTCCTCCGAGCTACACCATAAGTGCAATATGTACCCGCAAGGAGGACGAGGTGCAGGTCGACTGCGACCCTCTCCTCCGAGCTACACCATAAGTATGATGTGCGTTCGCAAGGAAGACGAGGTGCAGGTCGACTGCTACCCTCTCCTCCGAGCTTCGACACAAATACAACGGAAATCCTACCGAGTGAAGAGCAAACCTCTCACTCGGGGGCTTAGCTGCAGCCCAGTGCTCGCCTAAGGTATAAGAAATCCTACCGAGTGAAGAGCAAACCTCTCACTCGGGGGCTTAGCTGCAGCCCAGTGCTCGCCTAAGATATAAGAAATCCTACCGAGTGAAGAGCAAACCTCTCACTGGGGCTTAGCTGCAACCAGTGCTCGCCTAAGGTATAAGAAATCCTACCGAGTGAAGAGCAAACCTCTCACTGGGGTTTAGCTGCAGCCAGTGCTCGCCTAAGGTATAAGAAATCCTACCGAGTGAAGAGCAAACCTCTCACTGGGGCTTAGCTGCAGCCCGTGCTCGCTTAAGGAATAAGTCGACGGCAGTCGGCATCTCGTGTTAACCTGCAAAGAGCAATTCAAGCCAAGAGCAATCATATCCAAACATCCAATCCAAATTTAGGTCGATACCTAAAAGAACCGAGAGTGCTCAGGCACTATGCCTGTTAAGGTTTTATCGGTTACAACTCCACTTGGCATACCGAGGCAAATTTAAAGTCAAGGAAAGTTTTTTACCCCTCCTGTGGAGGGCTGGATGGAGCAACGAACTCGTCAAGGTCAATCCCATCTGCAATCCGTGTAGCAGCAGCGATGAAAGTCTCCATGAAGGACACGAAGTCGTGTTTCTTGGTGTTGGCCACTCGGAGCCATGCCACTTATCTTCTCGGGCATCCTTGCAATGGACTCGCGCCATTACCGAGGCGATGTCTGCGCCACACCGAGCGAAGACTTCTTCCACTCTTGCACTCGGTCGGGGCGGCGTTTAGTCGAGCCATCAACGACTCGAGGTCATTTTGGAGTGTCTCCACGGGCGAGGCGTCGAGTCGATGCGGGACGTAGCAACCTTGATCTTGCGAGATAATCCACGACGGCAAAGACAACACGGGACTCGGTCGGAAGATGTTCATGGCAGTTTCATCATTCACGGAGAATTGACAGGTCAAGGTTCGTCTCGGTGGCTGGTTTCTTCTTCAAAGTTGCGCGTAACTCGCAAAGACAAAACCCGAATCAGGAAAATAGTCGAATGGGAACATAACAGTTGGGAGAATTGGTCGAGTGAAGAAGATTACCTTCGAGCATAAGGAACAATTTTTTAGCAAGACCACCCAAGAAAGTCTCCAGGTCATTCTTTTTCCTAGTCAACTGGTTGATCCTCTTGGTCAGAGTAGTCTTGTCAGCTTTCAGTCGATCAACATCCTTGGTGGCAATGGCCAGAGCAGCCTTCAGATTGGTGTTGTCTGTTCGAGATTGGTGATCTGGCTAGCTTTTCATCGTGAGCTTGATCTTCTCGCACAGCTCAAGCTCCTTCTTCCTCTGGGCCTCCTTCACCTTGCCTGTAAATTACAGCAAAGTCAGGTTTGAAGCAAATGAGAGGAGAAAAGAGTCGTCGAAGTCTCACCAAACATACCTTTGGTCTCCTCCTTTGCCTTCGTCAAGTTCTCCGCACTAGCTTCAAGTCCAACTCGAGCTGAATATGCTTCGCTCCGATTCGATAGATAGCGTCGCAAGATCGCAGGATTTCTCTGAAGAGTCAATCGACAAAATGTCAAAGATGATCCACTTCCGAGTGAATAAAGAAAAATGATGCGTTTCTAAGACTACGATCGAATGCAAGCATTCGACCGTAGTCTCGAGGACTACACCGGTGGGTGCACTCAGCGTGCCCCCTTGGTCTTATTCAAGACGAGTCGACCATCGACCATCAAAAAAAAAAGTCGACCGATCGACCAAAACTTCTTCAGATCGTAATCAATCGCCGAGCGATCGACCACGATCTCGGGGACTACACCCAGTGGGTGCACTCAGCGTGCCCCCACTGGTTTCAGAAACCCATTCGTCTCATTCGAGTGATGATCAATATTTACTTATGAAGCCTAAGACCGACTGCCAGCAGTCGACCTTAGCCTTGGGGACTACACCCAGCGGGTGCACTCAGCGTGCCCCCGCTAATACGGAGTTTTTACCAACACACCTAGTGGGTGACTACTATGAATTCCAGAAAGAAAAAGTTTTGATAGCATATCCTAACAGAGCAGCGGTGGTCGATCGACCAACATTGCTCAAGGGCGAGTCAAGGCCGTAAGCTGCTTGGCTCGCATCCCGAATGATCTTCACCGCTCCATCATGATCCACGCTGACGGATCGCCTCTTTAGCAAAGATCGGCCTGGTCCTTCGGGACGTGGTGCGTGGCGAAGATCGAAGGCTGCCGGCACTTTCGGCGAAGTGGGTCGAGCACTCTCGCCGCACCGCGAAGGACACGCAGTATGTCGAAAGTGCCGACCTCTCCTTCCGCCACAAGCGGTCTCGGCGCCGCCACATCTTGAGCTACTTTGCGAGAGATGCCTTCCTGCTCCTCCTAGTCTTCAATGGCTCCTCATCCTCATCATCGTCTGCGGGAAGAGTGATAATGTCATTGATTGGAGCTTCGAAAAGGGTCAAAGTCGAAACTATGAGTCGATCGACTAAGAACAGAATTAAGGATCTGATCAGGATTTGAGGTCGCGGCGTCCTCCATCTCATGGTCCTCGGCCTTGCCTGAGGTTTCGGAAGTCGCAGCGCTGAAGTTCCAAAGAATCAGTCGACCGATTCAAGTATCAACCAGAGATAAAACTTATATAGAACAGGAAGACTTAAGCAATATGTTTACCCTGAGATGGTGGGGATGGACACCTTCATTTTTGGCAGAGGCTTGGTTGTCCTTGACGGAGCTACCTTCGACTGCTTCGGCGCCTTCTCAGTCGGCACCGGAGAAGCGGTCCGAGGGCGTTTGGTCGACTGCGAGACGGTCGCAACTCCCTTACCGCGTTCAGTCGAAGGGTCGTGCACAAGTTTTGACCGCCTTTCCGAGCGCGGTGGTGCAACCTCCTCCTCTTCATCCTCGTCATCATCATCCTCATCATCATCATCGTCATCTTCTGCAGCGTCTGAATCCCACTCTTCCTGGCTCTCGCCCCCGCTGGCTTCCCCCTCCTCAGTCGGAATCTGAGAGCCATTGGGCATTGAGTATAGCTCGGTAAGGGCCTGGAAATATCAAAGCAGAGTTCATCGACCAAGTCACGTAAACACACTCGACGGATGTACAATGGAAAAGCAGAGCAAATGTACCTTTTTCCGAACATTTGTTGTGATCAAGTGGGGAAATCCTCCGGGATCCGCGAGGGTTATCCTTGTTCCTAGTGATCGCAGCCATCCATCTTTCCACCATGGCATCGTCGACTGCCTCCGGGTGGACGCGAGTCTCGTCTTCGGTGCCACAGTACAGCCACATGCAGTGGCTCCGGAACTGAAGAGGCTGGATTCGCCTCCGGAGAAAAACCTCCAAGAGGTCCATGCCAGTCACACCATCCCGAACCAGCTGCACCACGCGATCCATCAACATCTTCACCTCAGCTCTCTCCTCTGGAACAACCTTCAAGGAGGAGGGTCTGTTCACTCGACTCATGGTGAATGCAGGAAGACCAGTCGACTGTCCCGGCGTCGTCTCGTTCCGTGAGAGAACCAGGTCGATCGCCACCCGACCGACTCGGGAAAAGACATAGCTGGGAAAGTGCTTTTGTTCCTCAACTGGACCCCTAAGCCGCCACACATCTGAACTACTTGGGTCTTCTCGTCACTAGGGCTTGCCTTCTTCACAGTCTGAGAGCGACATGTGAAGATATACTTGAACAAGCCCCAGTCGCGGTCGACAGCCTGGAAGTTTTCGACATAGACACAAACGCAGCAAGATACGCGATGGAGTTTGGAGTAAAATGGTGGAGCTGGGCTCCGAAGAAATTCAGAAAACCCCGAAAGAAAACACTCGGCGGCAGCGAAAATCCTCGGTCGACATGGGTGGCCGGAGCACACACTCACCCTCTTCCTACCGAGGCTGCCACTCTTGGCGAGTGAAGCCTCATGGCGCCGTGGGGATCAACCCGTCGTTGGCCATATCGAGGAGATCCTTCTCCTTGATGGTCGATCGATCCAATCTCCTCGACCCAGCCCTTCGCAAGCGAGATCTCGACGAGGAACCGCCGTGGTGGTGGATCTTCCTTCGCCTTCTCGCCGCCGACGCCTTCTCGCCGCCGCCGACGCTTTCTTCAGACGCTTCCAAGACCGCCGTCTTCTCTTTGCCCATGGCTGCCGGCGGAATGCGCAGGAGAGGAAGTAGCAGGGCGGCAGCGGTTGCAGAGGGCGAAGATGAAGAGAGCGAGAGGAGGAAGAACGGGCTTTGTCGCGAAGCCCCATGAGTCGCATTATAGCACCCTTCCGAGTGGATGGCAGTGGACCCGAACAATCTAATCATATCCTCAAACAGTTGCCCGCGCGATACGTGGCGGAAAAAGCGGCGCGGAGATCGAGGCGCCCCTGTTACATCCCATCCGGCGCCAGTGATCCGTTCGATTCGCGCTTCCCCAAATTCGTATCCGCGAGAACCGCGAGCGACAGATCGTCTGTCAAGTGCGAGATTTCTGCGATTAAATCGCGCCGAATAGCAAAGCAAAAGAAGGTCACTCGACTAAAGAACAAGAATGGATCGAGTCGATCAAGAAAAGTCGCTTGTCATCAACAGAGAAAATCTTGATCCAAGACAACACTTAGCCAAGATGCAAAAGACAATCGGAAACAATGTCAACTCCTCCTTCACTCAAGCCTCAATCCATTCGGGGCTAATGATGGATTCATGTACCTAGGGTAGGGTCATAGGCACGACCTAAACGTCCTACCCAAGGACACTCTTAGAAGAGATCATCTTCCGATCGACCAAAGAGGAATCCACTGACCGATGGAAGGACTCGACCATGGAAGACTCACTCGACCATGAAGACTCACTCGACCACCAGAAGGTCAGAAGGCACACCGCAACGCAACGGCTTGCTATTGAATAGACTTAATGATAGTTAAGGCGCTTTATGAGGGCGTTACGAGAACGCCTGTGCTTAATGTACTTTAACCTCTCCATTATGTGGGCTGGCTGGGGTCTGGCGCACTCTATATAAGCCACCCTCCACGGATAGAGGGGTTCGCACTCTTGTAATACCTACATTCATAATCCACTCGACCGCCTCGGGGCTCCGAGACGAGGGCATTACTTCTTCCGAGAAGGGCCTGAACTCGTACATCCCTTGTCTTCACAACTACTCCATAGCTAGGACCTCGCCTCTCCTTACCTACCCCGTATTCTACTGTCAGACTTAGAACCACGACACACTCTCCCCTCTCGTTGCTATGCCATCACCATGATCTTGCGTGTGCGTAGGAAATTTTTTGAAATTACTACGTTCCCCAACAGTGGCATCCGAGCCTAGGTTTTATGCGTTGATGTTATATGCACGAGTAGAACACAAGTGAGTTGTGGGCGATACAAGTCATCTTGCTTACCAAAGATGTCATACTTTGGTTCGGCGATATTGTGAGATGAAGCGGCCCGGACCGACATTACGCGTACGCTTACGCGAGACTGGTTTCACCGTCACGAGCACTCGTGCTTAAAGGTGGCCGGCGGGTGTCTGTCTCTCTCACTTTAGCTGAATCGAGTGTGGCTACGCCGGTCCTTGCGAAGGTTAAAACAGCACCAACTTGACAAACTATCGTTGTGGTTTTGATGCGTAGGTAAGAACAGTTCTTGCTAAAGCCCGTAGCAGCCTTGTAAAATTTGCAACAACAAAGTAGAGGACGTCTAACTTGTTTTTGCAGGGCATGTTGTGATGTGATATGGTCAAAACGTGATGCTATATTTTATTATATGAGATGATCATGTTTTGTAACCGAAGTTATCGGCAACTGGCAGGAGCCATATGGTTGTCGCTTTATTGTATGAAATGCAAACGCCCTATAATTGCTTTACTTTATCACTAAGCGGTAGCGATAGTCGTAGAAGCAATAGATGGCGTAACGACAACGATGCTACGATGGAGATCAAGGTGTCGCGCCGGTGACGATGGTGATCACGACGGTGCTTCAAAGATGGAGATCACAAGCACAAGATGATGATGGCCATATCATATCACTTATATTGATTGCATGTGATGTTTATCCTTTATGCATCTTATCTTGCTTTGATTTATGGTAGCATTTTAAGATGATCTCTCACTAATAATCAAGAAGTGTTCTCCCTGAGTATGCACCGTTGCGAAAGTTCTTCGTGCTGAGACACCACGTGATGATCGGGTGTGATAGGCTCTACGTTCAAATACAACGGGTGCAAAACAGTTGCACACGCGGAATACTCGGGTTAAACTTGACGAGCCTAGCATATACAGATATGGCCTCGGAACATGGAGACCGAAAGGTCGAACGTGAATCATATAGTAGATATGATCAACATAGTGATGTTCACCATTGAAACTACTCCATCTCACATGATGATCGGACATGGTTTAGTTGATTTGGATCACGTGATCACTTAGATGACTAGAGAGATGTCTGTCTAAGTGGGAGTTCTTAAGTAATATGATTAATTGAACTTAAATTTATCATGAACTTAGTCCTGGTAGTATTTTGCAAATTATGTTGTAGATCAATAGCTCGCGTTGTTGCTTTCATATATTTATTTTGATATGTTCCTAGAGAAAACTGTGTTGAAAAATATTAGTAGCAATGATACGGATTGGATCCGTGATCTGAGGTTTATCCTCATTGCTGCATAGAATAATTATGTCCTTAATACACCGCTAGGTGACAGACCTATTGCAGGAGCAGATGCAGACGTTATGAACGTTTGGCTAGCTCAATATGATGACTACTTGATAGTTTAGTGCACCATGCTTAACGGCTTAGAATCGGGACTTCAAAGATGTTTTGAACGTCATGGACCATATAAGATGTTCCAAGTATTGAAGTTAATGTTAATATTTCAAGCAAATACCCGAGTTGAGAGATATGAAGTCTCCAACAAGTTCTATAGCTAAAAGATGGAGGAGAATCGCTCAACTAGTGAGTATGTGCTCAGATTGTCTGGGTACATCAATCGCTTGAATCAAGTGGGAGTTAATCTTCCAGATAAGATAGTGATTGACAGAATTCTCTAGTCACCATCACTAAGTTACTAGAACTTCGTGATGAACTATAGTATGCAAGGGATGACGAAAATGATTCCCGAGCTCTTCGTGATGTTGAAATCGACGAAGGTAGAAATCAAGAAAGAGCATCAAGTGTTGATGTTTGACAAGACCACTAGTTTCAAGAAAAAGGGCAAAGGGAAAGAAAGGGAAACTTCAAGTAGAATGGCAAACATGTTGTCACTCCCGTGAAAAAGACCAAAGCTGGACCAAAGCCTGAAACTGAGTGCTTATACTGCAAAGGAAATGGTCACTGGAAGCGGAAATGCCCTGAATATTTGGTGGATAAGAAGGATGGCAAAGTGAACAAGGGTATATTTGATATACAAGTGTTTGATGTGTGCCTTACTAGTGTTTATAGTAGCCCCTGAGTATTTGATACTTGTTCGGTTGCTAAGATTAGTAACTCGAAACGGGAGTTACATAATAAATAGAGACTAGTTGAGGGGAAGTGACGATGAGTGTTCGAAATAGTTCCAAGATTGATATGATCATCATCACACACTCCCTATATTTTCGAGATTAGTGTTAAAACTAAATAAATGTTATTTAGCGTTTGCGTTGAGCATGAATATGATTTGATCATGTTTATTGCGATACGGTTATTCATTTGAAGTTAAAGAATAATTGTTATTCTGTTTACATGAATAAGACCTTCGATGGTTATACACCCAATGAAACTAGTTTGTTCGATCTCGATCGTAGTGATACACATATTCATAATATTGATGCCAAAAGATGCAAAGTTAATAATGATAGTGCAACTTATTTGTGGCAATTGCCGTTTGGGTCATATCGATTGTAAAGCGCATGAAGAAACTCCATAAAGATGGATTTTGGAATCACTTGGTTATGAATCATTTGATGCTTGCGAACCGTGCTTTTGGGCAAGATGACTAAAACTCCGTTCTCCGGAACAATGGAACAAGCTACTGACTTATTGGAAATAATACATACCGATGTATGCGATCCAATGAGTATTGACGCTCGTGGCAAGTATCGTTATTTTCTGACCTTCACAAGATGATTTGAGCAGATATGGGTATATCTACTTGATGAAACATAAGTCTGAGATAGTTGAAAGGTTCAAAGAATTTCAGAATGAAGTGGAAAAATCATCGTAACAAGAAAATAAAGTTTCTGCAATCTGATCACGGAGACGAATATTTGAGTTACGAGTTTGGTCTTCATTTGAAACAATGTGAAATAGTTTCGCAACTCACGCCACCTGGAACACCACAATGTAATGGTGTGTCCGAACGTCGTAACCGCACTTTACTGGATATGGTGCGATCTATGATGTCACTTATTGATTTACCATTATCGTTTTGGGGTTATGCATTAGAGACAACTGCATTCACGTTTAATAGGGCACCATCTAAATCCGTTGAGACGACACCGTATGAACTATGATTTAGCAGTAAACCTAAGCTGTCGTTTCTTAAAGTTTGGGGCTGCGATGCTTATGTGAAAAAGTTTCATCCTGATAAGCTCGAACCCAAATCGGAGAAGTGCGTCTTCATAGAATACCCAAAGGAAATTGTTGGATACACCTTCTATCACAGATCCGAAGGCAAGATATTCGTTGCTAAAAATGGATCCTTTCTAGAGAAGGAGTTTCTCTCGAAAGAAGTGAGTGGGAGGAAAGTAGAGCTTGATAAGGTAATTTGTACCTTCTCCCAAATTGGAAAGTTGTTCATCACGGAAATCAGTTCCAGTGATTCCTACACCAATTAGTGAGGAAGCTAATGATGATGATCATGAAACTTCAGATCAAGTTACTACAAAACCTCATAGGTCTTCCAAAGTACAGTCCGCACTGAGTAGTGCAGTAATATCTGCTCGGAAGTCATGTTACTAGACCATGATGAACCTCGAACTATGAGGAAGCGATGATGAGCCCAGATTCCGCGAAATGGCTTGAGGCCATAAAATCTGAGATATGATCCATGTATGAGAACAAAGTATGGACTTTGATTGACTTGCTCGATCAGCAAGCCATGTTAAATAAATGGATCTTCAAGAGGAAGACGGACATTGATAGTAGTGTTACTATCCACTAAGCTCGACTTGTTGCAAAAGGTTTTCAACAAGTTCAAGGGGTTGAATACGATGAGATTTTCTCACTCGTATCGATGCTTAAGTCTGTCCGAATCATGTTAGCAATTGCCACATTTTATGAAATCTGGCAAATGGATGTCAAAACTGCATTCCTTAATGGATTTATTAAAGAAGAGTTGTATATGATGCAACCAGAAGGTTTTGTCAATCCTAAAGATGCTAACAAAGTGTGCAAGCTCCAGCAATCCATTTATGGACTGGTGCAAGCCTCTCAGAGTTGGAATATACGCTTTGATGAGTTAATCAAAGCATATGGTTTTATACAGACTTTTGGAAAGGCCTGTATTTACAAGAAAGTGAGTGGGAGCACTACAACATTTCTGATAAGTATATGTGAATGACATATTGTTGATCGGAAATAATGTAGAATTATTCTGCAAAGCATAAAGGAGTGTTTGACATGAGCTTTTCAAAGAAAGACCTCGGTGAAGCTGCTTACACATTGAGCTTCAAGATCTATATAGATAGATCAAGACGCTTGATAAGATTTTTTCAATAAGTACATACCTTGATAAATTTTTGAAATAGTTCAAAATAGAACAGTCAAAGAAGGAGTTCTTGCCTGTGATGCAAAGGTGTGAAGTTGAGTAAGACTCAAGACCCGACCATGGCGAAAATAGAAAGAGAATGAAAAGTCATTCCCTATGCCTCATCATAGGTTCTATAAAGTATGCTATGTTGTGAACTGGACATATTGTATACCTTCTTTGTGAGTTTGGCAAGGAATACAATTTTGATCTAATAGTAGATCATGGACAACGGTCAAGAATATCCTTAGTAAGGACTAAGGAGATGTTTCTCGATTATGGAGGTGATAAAGAGTTTGTTGTAAAAGTTACATCGGTGCAAACTTTTACACCGATCGAGATGACTCTAAGTCTCAATCTGGATACATATTGAAAGTGGGAGCAATTAGCTAGAGTAGCTCCATGCGAGCATTGTGGACATAGAATATTTGCAAAATACATACGGCTCTGAATGTGATGCAGACCGTTGACTAAACTTCTCTCACGAGCAAAACATGATCACACCTTAGTACTCTTTGGGTGTTAATCACATAAGCGATGTGAACTAGATTATTGACTCTAGTAAACCCTTTAGGTGTTGGTCACATGACGATGTGAAATATGGGTGTTAATCATATACAGATATGAATATTGGTGTTAAATCACATGGCGATGTGAAATAGATTATTGACTCTAGTGCAAGTGGGAGACTGAAGGAAATATGCCCTAGAGGCAATAATAAAGTTATTATTTATTTCCTCATATCATGATAAATGTTTATTATTCATGCTAGAATTGTATTAACCGGAAACATAATACCTGTGTGAATACATAGACAAACATAGTGTCACTAGTATGCCTCTACTTGACTAGCTCGTTTATCAAAGATGGTTATGTTTCCTAGCCATGGACAAAAGAGTTGTCATTTGATTAACGGGATCACATCATTAGGAGAATGATGTGATTGACGTGACCCATTCCGTTAGCTTAGCACTTGATCGTTTAGTATGTTGCTATTGCTTTCTTCATGATTTATACATGTTCCTGTAACTATGAGATTATGCAACTCCGTTTACGGAGGAACACTTTGGTACTACCAAACGTCACAACGAATCGGGTGATTATAAAGGAGTACTACAGGTGTCTCCGAAGGTACATGTTGAGTTGGCGTATTTCGAGATTAGGTTTTGTCACTCCGATTGTCGGAGAGGTATCTCTGGGCCCTCTCGGTAATGCACATCACTATAAGCCTTGCAAGCAATGTGACCAATGAGTTGGTTACGGTATAATGCATTACATAACGAGTAAAGAGACTTGCCGGTAACGAGATTGAACTAGGTATTGGATACCGACGATCGAATCTCGGGCAAGTAACATACCGATGACAAAGGGAACAACGTATGTTGTTATGCGGTTTGACCGATAAAGATCTTCATAGAATATGTAGGAGCCAATATGGGCATCTCGGTCCCGCTATTGGTTATTGACCAAGAATAGTTATAGGTCATGTCTACATAGTTCTCGAACCCGTAGGGTCCGCACGCTTAAGGTTTCGATGACAGTTATATTATGAGTTTATGAGTTTTGATGTACCGAAGGAGTTGAGTCCGGATGAGATCGGGGACATGACGAGGAGTCTCGAAATGGTCGAGACGTAAAGATCGATATATTGGACGACTATATTCGGAGTTCGGAAAGGTTCCGAGTGATTCGGTATTTTTGAGTCTGGGAGAGTTACGGAATTCGCCGGGAGTATATGGGCCTTATTGGGCCATACGGGATTAGAGGAGAGAGGCCGAAGGAAGGAGGCGCAGCCCCCTCGATCCGAATTGGACAAGGGGTGCGGCCCCTTTTCCTTCCCCTCTCCCCTCTTTCCCCTTCTCCTACTCCAACAAGGAAGGAGGAGTCCTACTCGGTGGGAGTAGGACTCCCCATGGTGCGCCCCCTCCTAGGCCGGCCGCCCCCTTCCCCTTGCTCCTTTATATACGGGGGCCGGAGGGCACCCCATGACACACAAGTTGATCTACGGATCGTTCCTTAGCCGTGTGCGGTGCCCCCCTCCACCATATTCCACCTCGGTCATATCGTCGCGGAGTTTAGGCAAAGCCTGCGCGGTAGAACATCATCATCGCTACCACGCCGTCGTCTTGTGGAACTCATCGAAGCTTTCTTTGGATCGGAGCCGGGGATAGTCATCGAGCTGAACGTGTGCTGAACTCGGAGGTGCCGTACGTTCGGTGCTTGAATCGGTCGGATCGTGAAGACGTACGACTACATCAACCGCGTTGTCATAACGCTTCCGCTTACGGTCTACGAGGGTACGTGGACAACACTCTCCCCTCCCGTTGCTATGCCATCACCATGATCTTGCGTGCGCGTAGGATTTTTTTTTGAAATTACTACGTTCCCCAACAAAGCCATCGTAGCTCAAAGAATGAGGCTGAGCGAGGAGGAGGTGTGCAACGTATGGGACATAATTCCTCCACGTGATGACTTTGTCGGGGTGCCATTCGTGACCCGACTGACAAGTACCATGGTCGGTCGACATGATATGGTATGTTATACTTACAAATGCAAATTATCCGATGATATGCTTAGTGTAGAGTCTAATGATATGCTGTGTGGAATCTAGTCGATGATATGCTTTAGTGTAGAGTCCGATCACATGCTTATTAGTGTAGAATCTAAGGAACTATTAATAGTGTAGATAATCCATATATACTTATTAGTAGAATTCATGCTTAGTACAAATGTGTACCGCAAGGGGCTCCGTCACAACCTGTACTTACCGCATGGACACGAGCAGTCGCACACACTTAAACTCGGTTGGGTGGAAGATATTCCTCGTTGGCAAGAATCTTCGTGTTGGACAGGTCATCCTAATTACTATCAGGAACACCCACCGCTCAGGCTTGAGGATGATGATCATCGTCGATATCATCTAGAACTACATATGTGTGTGTGGCTATATCATCTAGAACTACATATGATAATCGTCGTCGATAATATCTAGAACTACATATGATGATCGTCGTCGATATCATCTAGAACTACATATGATGATAAATAAATCGATATCACCTAGTCTTTGCTTGAGGATGCATGTTGACTATATATGAAATTGTTATCTACTACTCCCTCCGTTCCAAATTACTCGTTGTGGTTTTAGTTCAAATTTGAACTAAAACCACGACGAGTAATTTGGAACGGAGGGAGTACTACCTAGTACCTATAGTGCTTTTTTATATTAATATCTAGTAGTACCTAGTATCTGGGAATTGCAGTTTATTGAAACTGAAATGGGGTAGGAAGCGGGGGGATGATGAAAGATGTACCAGTAGCGAGGGCTAGGAAACCGCTACAACTAATTAATAGTAGCGCATTCCAGAAAAGCGTTGCTGATATAGTCAACAGTAGTAGTGCAGGTGCGGACCGCGCTACTACTAACAGTTAGCAGTAGCGCCGTAGTAGTAGTGCGGCTGCCCGCGCTGCTGATAGCCTCAAAACCCTCGCTACTGCTAGGGTTTTTGTAACATCCCAAAGTTCTAAATTTTGGAATGTTATATTAAATAAATAGTTTTGATTTGATTGTTTGATTGTGGTGTGGTTGCTTCTTTGAAATTGATTGAAATTCAAAATGTTATGAAAGTTAATGAGAGGAAATAAAAGGACTTTCCCAAACTTTCATTTTTTACATTTATGATCTCCATGACTTTAAATTCATTTCATCACAAAACCCTAGAGAGAAGATGACATGACTTCTTCCATCTAAATAAATGAAAAGGATTTTAAAAAGATTTGAATTCCATTTGGAACTATTTCAAATTTAGAAACTTTAAGCAACTCATTGATTTTCATGAGAGAAGATAAAATGACTTCTTCGAAACATATGGAATATGAGTTGAAAAGGTTTAAAAGAATCAAATTGAAAGTCTCTTTGAAACTATTTTCAATTCGGAGTTATTCGATTTTTATTCAAATTATTTTCTCCACAAATCTCTACCTAATAATAAAGCAAATTGGGTTTCGGCGGTCCGTCACGCACTTTTGCAGAAAACCCCCTGCGTTTTCTATGAATTAACCCGTAGTACACACTTAAGTCAAACCGAACCGTTATTTTACATTTTTACGAAACCCCCCCTGACGTATTAGATAATTCACCCGCCGATTATATATAAGTCAAACACATGTTTTTTCTAAATTATCCATATCTTTTAAACCGTAACTCCGATTTTAACATGTTATATATGAAAATAGATTAGAAAAATGTGTAGAATCAGAATATGACGTTATTTTGTTTGTTAAATATTTTTAAAATATTATTTTGGGAGATATTTAAGTCAAATAAATATTTTTCTTAATTATCCATATCTATTAAACCGTAACTCTGATTTTAACATGTTATGTATGAAATTTGAATAGAAAAATATGTAGAATTTGAATATGATGTTATTTTTACCTATTAAATATTTTAAAAGCAAACTTGTAACCTATAGGGCACGTCCATTTTTTCTTTCATACCGCGACGATCTGGATTGCAAATAAACAACCACTAAAATCATAAAGAGACGAAAGAAAACATCGATAACCACACATGAGCACCTCTGAACAAACTGGCAGGGGAAAAACAACATTCAAACACCCTTTGGTTTGTGTGAACGCTGAGACCACTGAAGGTGAGAAGGAGGATAAGCGGCAACACAAAAATGATGCCTCGCTAAAATAAAGGGCATGAACATATTATGGTTATTGGGTTAAGAGTGTCTGTTATTTTTTTCTCCCGTTGCAACGCACGGGCTCTTTTGCTAGTAAAATATATGGAAATTAGGGTAAAATGATTCCCTACATTAGAAAAAGGGAGGGAAATAAACTTGAAATCATTTTACTATTTTTAAAATGATTTTTATGAGGTTTTATTGCAACAGTCACACTGTTTGCTTTATTTGAATTTTTGTGGAACTTATTTGACTCTAGGAAAATGTTCAGATTGTAGAAAATCATTTTATGAAAATTTTGATATATAATATGCCTATATAAGTTTTATTCGTATTTTCCTTATTCAGTTTTCCCTTTTCTGGTTCTAGTTTTATAAAAACTGCACGTGCGGCCTATAACTATCCGTCGACCACGTGCGCAGCATAGTCAGTAGACAGGCCCTTAACTGTTTTTATTTATTTATTCGGTTATACTTGAAGAAAAAACTTATTATTTTTAAAAATATTTTCTTTTATTAAAAATGTTCAAAAAAAAAAAAAAACGTGCACGCGCTGCCTGCCGAACTAAAAGGCCCATACGGTGCCTTTTTCTTTCTTTTCTCCTATTTTCGTATACGTTTAGTCCCACATTGCCAAACCTTTGACTTCTAAGCCTCTTTTCCACCTATAAATATAGACACATAGAGTCTCTAAAAAATCATCCGATTCAGGTTAAATCAATATTTTCATTTGACTAGATTCATTAAAGAAAAATATTTTTCTCTTCCCCTGCGGGAATTCTGAAACCTTATAAATGTATCTTTCTTCGTATTTGTTTATATATGCATGTAGCTTATTATGTACATTTTTTTTTCGTAAAACAACTTGGCCCTGATTTTTTCAAATAGCCACAACTTTTTACCCATTCATCCAAATTAGATGAAACCAGCGTCTATAGTTTCGTCTTGTTTTCACCTATCTAGTGAACTTGTCACATCAACTTTTTGAATTTTTAAAATTTCAAAATTTGTTCAGATTCATATTCAAACTTCTTTTGATCATAACTTGAGTTTCGTAAGTCCGATTTGGTTGATTCTTTTTGCAAATCGAAGCTCTTGGCCTAAAATTTATGATAAGGCCAAATCCACCTAATTTTGGTATTGTTAGAAATTGTTTTCTGTTGCAAAAGTTAATTTCTTGTTTTCGAAGCTTTCCGAGATCTTTTCTTTGATTCTTTTGCATGCTTGCTTATGTGTGGTTATTATTGATTGCTTACAATAGATTGAACGGAGTGTGACGAGTAGAACTATCAGGAGTTATGAGTGCGAAGGATCTTCATCAACAGTACAGGCAAGTTCACACTTTGATCATATTTTTCATACCCAGTTTTTATGCATTAGCTTCAACCCTCAAACATTGCATGAGTAGGTTTGATAACATGTGGGTACTGAGAAGTAGTTGATGAGGTAGGAACCTATTGTCTTATATTCAAACCCTTGGGTGTTACTACGTTATGCTTATACTGCTATGCTATGCTCATAGACGTGGATTGGTTTTGAGAGAATTCATGAAAGATGTGAGAGTTATTGTTAATTTAAGGTTTTACTTAAGGTGGCTACTTTAACACACATCTGGGTGGATTGGTTGGGGTACCCTGGAGCACCCAGTGGTTTGCCCGGGCACCTGGAGAACCCAGTGCTTGCCCAAGGGGATCCTGGAGTACCTGTGTGATCACCCTATGGAATGCCACCCAGGCTTAAAGGGATCATAAGATTATTCATGCTAGAAACTTCCGTGTGCAGCCACAAGCTATTATAGGCTCTAGCATAGTTGAGTAAATTGCATGTCCTCTTTCAGTGGTGGGCTAGCAGATGTAGGGGAAAGTAGGTGCAACTGTCCACCCGGAGTAAAGAGTTAATGTTTCTGAAAGACCGTGTCTCGGTCATCAGTTTCTCAAACACCATGTAGTGCGAGAAATCTAACCGAGGAGATCGAGTCTTGTGAGGAAAAGTGCGCAAACCTGTGCACAGTATACAAACTAATCATGATTAGCCGTGTCCCCGGTTATGGACATCTTGAGTATCTAGTACTTGAATTATTGATTTGATCTCATCACTCTAATCTAATTGTTGGGTTATTAATACTGTTAAATTGGGATTGAGTTGGAGGAACCTTCTCAATGTTTATCAACCACCATGATAGTTAAACAAAATATATTTCTTTGTTCTAGGGAAAAACTAGGTTTCTGCAAAATTAAACCTAGAGCCTCCACCAGCCAAATATGCATGTAGTGATTGCCGTTATTCAGCATTGCTCTACAGTGTGAAATTGCCAGTACATTCAATGTACTGACCTACATGGCTGCAACGTCTCATGTTGCAGGATTCTTACGACGAGTAAGTGACACGTTAGGGTTACGATTTCTACACTCAACTTTGCCGTTGGTGTTGATGGGAATCCACAACCTTGTTGTTACTTCCGCTATATGGATTGAGGTAATAGTATTTACGTTACTTTATACATGTGATTTACCTTTGTTATAAATCCTCAAGTACTGTGTGTGTCAGCATACCGATCCAGGGATGACACTTAAGCACAGAGACTTCGATCCATTCGGGTCGGGTCGCTATAGTTTTCCCTAGTAGTGATAATTGGAGATGAAATCACCCATGAGGTTCTGTTGACTATTAATTCAAGGAAGACCCAGCTGAATGGAACGATACCACCATTGTGATGGTCCCCAAAACTGAGTCTCCAGAGAGGGTAACACAATACAAACCTACCAGTCTTTGTAATGTTCTTTACAAGACCATTTCCAAAATGCTAGCTTTACAGATGAAAAATATACTTACTGAAATTATTTCCCCTACTCAAAATGCTTTTGTGCCTGGGAGAATAATCACAGATAATATCTCGATTGCATATGAATGTGTGCATAAGATAAAGAATAAAAGGTCTAGCAAATCTGGTTTATGTGCAGTAAAGCTTGATATGCACAAGGCCTATGATAGAGTGGATTGGTCCTTTCTACAAGACAGTATGATCAAACTAGGTTTTCATGAACAATGGGTCGAAATGATTATGGAATGTGTGAAATCTGTAACATATAAGGTGAGATTTAATTCATAAGAAACAGAAGGTTTTAGCACAACAAGGGGGATCAGGCAGGGGGACCCTCTCTCCCCTATCTATTCCTTCTCTGTGCAGAGGGTCTATCTAGTCTTTTGCAGTATGAAGAAGAAGCTGGTGGCAGAGAAGGGATTAGAGTGTGTAGGAATGCACCATCAGTATCACACCTCTTATTCGCTGATGGTTCTCTAATTCTCATGAAGGCTGATGGTGAGTGTAACTAAGTTGAGTATCTTCCTTAGCCCGAATACTTCTGTTGTATCTAGGGCCGAAATATGTCAACTGCTGCACATTGACACGGAAGCCTTATCTGATAAATATCTTGGACTACATGCAATGGTGGGGGCGGGTAGAAGTGATTGCTTTAAGCACTTTGTCGAACGGATTAAGGAGAGGCTCAAAAGATGGATGGAAAAGCAGTTATCCATGGGAGGGAAAGAGATCCTCCTCAAGTATGTGGCGTAAGCCATTCCTGTGTTTGCTATGTCAGTCTTTAGTTTACCGAAAGGAATATGCAAAGAGATAATAGACTTAATTTCCCAGTTCTGGTGGGGAGATGATGAAGAACATAAGAGGATGCAATGGTATATTTGGTGGAAACTATGCTATCCGAAGAGTGAAGGGGGTATGGGATTCCAATATCTATATTCCTTTAATCTGGCAATGCTCTCTAAGCAATGCTGGAGATTACTAAATAATCTGGAGTCATTATGTGCAAGAGTACTGAAGGCAAAGTACTTCTCTAGTGGGAGCTTATTACAAGCAACTCTTAAAAATGGGGCTTCTTTCACGTGACATAGTATTATGAAGGGGTTAGAGACTTTCAAACTAGGGTACATTTGGCGAATTGGGACAGGAAAGAAAGTGAACATCTGGAGGGATCCCTGGGTTCAAAGCAGTGCAAATAGAATGGTGATTACCCAGCGTGGGCATACTGTCCTAACTACTTTCAATGGTCTCATCGACCCCACAAGTGGAAGTTGGGATGAAAGCTTTAATTACGTCTATTTTCAACCAAGTTGACGTCCGCGGGATTTTGGAAATCCCACTTAACTTCAATGCCTTTGAGGATTTTATAGCTTGGCATCTAGATCATAGAGGTGTTTTTTCAGTTCGCTCAGTTTATCACACTCAATGGATTTGAACTTTCCGGGCACATGCAAATGTGCTAGCGCAGCCAGGAAGGTCTAGCACACCAGCAGTATGGAGTACATTGTGAAAGCTCCAAATTCCACGCAAAGTTCAAATCTTCTGTTGGTGAGCACTCCATGGCATTTTACCTCTAAAATCCATAATCACTAATAGGCATGTTGGGTCAGATGGATCTTGCCCTATATGCCACCGAGTGGCAGAGGATGTGAAGCACCTCCTCTTTGAATGTTCCCATGCTACTAAGCTCTGGCCACGCCTAGAAATATTGGATTATATCAATGAAGTGAAAATGGTTGATCGCTCTGGGTCGATCATCCTGGAACATATTCTTTTAGATCCACCAAGACAAGTGATGCTCAAGCCCAACCTGGATGTGAAGCAACTCATTGCGGTTGGAGGATGGTATCTTTGGTAGATTCGACGTGAGATCACTCATATAATGGTTCTCCCCTACCTCCTTTCAAATGGCCAATGTCGATTATGGCTATAGCTAATAATTTTCATCAAGCAAATGCAAAGAATATTATACCAGTGCAAGATAGATGGAAGAAGCCAGAGCCCAGGTTCGTAAAACTAAATGTTGACGCAGTGTTCTATATGATAGAAGGAGTAGGAGCTACTGCAGCGGTGATCAGGGATGCGACTGGATCCTTTCTAGCCGCTCAATGTATCTATATTCCTTATACATCCAACGTGGTTATGACCGAGGCGCTAGCAATGCGAAATGGTCTGAACTTTGCAAGCTCGCTAGGTTTCTCGCGGGTGGAGGCGGAGTCGGACTCGTTGATAGCAATTGAATCTTGTGATGGCCACACAAGATGGTGGGATGAAGCTGCTGCAATTTTTGCTGAATGTGTGGACATTTCATGTCTGACTGGGAAGGTCAAATTTAAGCATTGTTATCATAGTTCAAACCAAGCGGCGCATGTGCTAGCGGATTACAGTTATTGTAATAAACTTTGTAATGTTTGGACGGACGAGCCCCCGAGCAGTCTTGTTTCAAACCTCATGGATGATGCAATTCCTTTCTAAGTTAATAAAGCTAGCCATGATGGCCTTCCCTAAAAAGGTAGAAACTGATACATCAAGTCAAGCCATAAGGGCATCTACAATGCAGGTGACGCCAGGCGGGATCCTGGCCGTTTCCTCGTAATCTCATCCAAATCCCGAAACTTGGTAAGCGCTGATGCCATAAGAGTCGTCCGGTGCTAAACGAGCTTTCCGTTCTATTTTTTGCGCGTAGCGCCCGTATGCTAGCTCTCAACATTGCATATCTGGACTTCAAGCCGAGGCGGTAGGAGAAAAATCCTTGTTTAGTCCTAATCAAGCGCCTGATTAGGCGTCCTAAGAGGCCATCACTAGTGCAGTTAGGGTGTGTTTGGTTTAGGTCATCCAGTGAAATGTAATAGGTCCGTTCCGATCCCAGGCCCAATTCTCGTGTTTGGTCCACGGAGGAACATGAACCCACTCATTCCTCAAAACAACATATTCGCTAGATATGCCGAAGCTGATCGTTCCTCCAAATCGGTCGGACCAAGCGGAACGGCTCACTCGCTCGCTTCTCTCTCGCGACTCGCTCGCCCTACGGCCTGCGTGGGCCACGCCCCAGCCGCCCATGACCTCTGCCCTTCTCTCCCTCGATGCCCATGTCAGCGGCCGTAGCACCTCCCCTCCTCCGTGACAATCCCCGTTTGTGACTGCGGTGGACGGGAAGCCGAGAGCTGGCTCGTCGGAGATGCAACTTGCATCACACCTGCTAAGCCGTCGTTTCCCGCCCCTCGTCTCTTCGATGGTTTAGGAACGACGGTGGCCAGCGTACAGGTCGGTGTGATCCAACCGCTAGAGGAGCTGTTCAATCTGGAAGGCAACGAGCGTCGCGTCCACTCCCTGTACGGAGACGTCTTGGTGCGGGAGAGCGGCTGCTCGATCTGGATGGCTGACGCCCGCAGTTGGAGCTGGCAGATAAGGCATGAGTAGATGGTGACAACCGTGCAGCAACTAACAGCAATCAGCGGCAACGAGTTGTTTGCTGCACTCCAATCTCCTGTTAGGATGCAACCTCTGAATACCCAAATCACCATATGTTGACCAGATGCAATCAGTGATGACGCAGAGTTCCATATGTTTAGGTCCTTGGTTTTTCCTGGTGGTAGATGCTATGGGGCGACCGAGGAGGCGCTCTGAGGGCGACCGCGGGGGCGACTTGCGCCCGAATGCGGATCCGCCGTCCGGCACCGGCGATCGCCGACGGGTGGGAGGCCGGTTTTGGGCATTGGCGGACTCTGACGATGAAGACGCGGAAGATGATGGGGCGGCGCCGCCGGTGGAGTCGCCGCCGTCTCCTTCCCCGTCTGACCTCATCTGCGAGTTTTTCCATTCAGGGTATTCCGAAGAGGAGGTGGCTACCACGGTAGATCGGGTCGTTCCTCCGGAGGATCCTGCTCGCACGGGACTACACGCCGGAGAGAGGATCGAGATGATCCGCCAGATCATTCATCGGAAGATGGCGGTAACGGCACTCCGGCCGTGGAAAGGACCTTTACCTAAGGTTAGTTTGCCAAAACTTACTGTTTTTGATCTGATTCCTCCGGAGGAGTGGGTTACGGTTAAGCGAAGAAAGAAGGCGCGGCGATCGGCCCGGAGTTTGGGATCGCTTGGCGCCCGCCATGGCGGCCGCAGCTGCCTCGATTCAAATGTCGAGGGCGGCAGACTGAACGGTCTCTTTGGTGCTTGGTGGGCCAGCTCAGACGGATGCAGGCCTTGAGGGTGATGGGCCGGAGACACATGGGTATGAGGCCCATGTTACCTCTGAAGTCCATCCCGGTTTGGTTATCTAGCCATGCACGTATGAACCCGGTCGTGCGATCTACCCTGCGCCGTCGTTGGGTGGAAGGGTTCGTAGGTGCGGGCGACAAGGGTATCCGGTCTGCGGAGTTCGCCGGGCAAGGAGGATTTCGCCGCGAGACTTATGGCGGGCGGGATCGCCCCCCACCTGGGCGAATGGCGCGGGGGGGGGCGAGCTGCTCCGCCGCCGGGCCTTGAGAGTCGGGCCGTGGCGCCCCGTACATCAAGACGGACAGCGCCGCCCGGCCACGGTGCTGCTGGGCGGGAGGGCGCCTCCCACACAAAGACTGGTGCTCCTCCTCCTCCCTTGAGGCGGCAAAGGGCAACTGTGGGAGCGCCATGAGCTGTGGAGCTGACCTCGGCTTTGCTGCCGTCTGCGGCTGGGCGTGGCGGGCAAAGGCCCCCGGCGCCGGGAGTGGCTCCGTCTGCTACTGGCCGGGGTGTGCAGCGGCCTCCTTCTCCGGTGGCGCCCGGCCCATTGTGACGGCGGCGTGGGTTGGCTGGTCTCGCACCCCTTGCGCGGGGTGGCTACGGTGGCCGTGCAGTGTGTTACCCGAGGGCCGTGCATGTGCCTTGGTGGGCGACAGAACGCACCTCCGCCTCATCTTGTCGCACGGCAGCGCAGAATCGCTTTAGGCGCAGCCGATCACAGCCGAACAGACTAATAACAATGGAGGTACAAATGATCCACCACGAGGCAAGTGGGGGGATGACGGGTATGATGCTTATGGTGTTGGTCAGCATCGAGGATCCTCTTCCACGGGAGGAGGCCGTGGATATGCATGGCAGAGTGCCGGGTCTGCAGAGAGACCATTTCTCGGCCCAGCTGGAGGTTTTGTTGAGGGGGCCTCAGGACCGGATAATCGACAGAGAGGTGGTTTTCGTGGATACCGTGGTCGTGGTGGAGGCCGAGGGAGGTTTCGCCGACCGCCTCCACCCAGGGTTGCAGACCCTGCCATTGCGGCAATGGAGACCCACCAGGTTCCTCGAGCTACCACCCCAGCGATGGAGGTGGTGAATGCACCGCCGTTCTTGATGTTCATGGGGTGGGAAGGACACCGAGGTCAGCCGACAGGCTGATGCCGAGGGCATCCAAGTATGCGTGCAAGAAAGAGAGGATGCTTTGTTACAAAAGGGAGAAAGGTCATTTCATTGCGAATCGTGGATCAGCTTTGTGAGTCTTGTGGCAAGCCAAAGACATGCATCGGGGAGTGTCCTTTTGAGGGAGCAGATTCCAGCTCTTACGATTAGTAATGGCGTGTATTGTCTTTGGTGATGTTTTTGAGTCAAGAACATGCGAGGGAGATTCAGTTGATACTCGAGTCTCACTACTGGTTTGGTGAAGGTCACCAGGAGATGTCTCACAGCTCGGTTGCAGAGAGGCTTGGAGTTGGCTCGGGTGATTTTCGATGGGACCTAGTTTCCATTGAAGAAAGAGTGTTGAGTTGAGTTCCTTGAGCTTGAGGACTTGCGATTGCTTGCCGAGCTTTGGGATGTGTAAGGTGCGTGCACCAATGGTATTTTGGAGTTTCACGAATGGAAGAAAGTTGAGCCTAAGGGGAAGCCTCTTACTCAAGTGTGGTTGCGCTTCTCTGGGGCACCATCTGAGGCCCTGGCTGATGTTCGTGTTGTGGCTAGTTTGGGTATCATGGTTGGTAAAACGGAAAAGGTTGATATGGCATTCACTCGAGCCCGGGGTGGCAGATTTGCAGTCAAGATGTGCGAACATAGAATACGTTCCGGACGTGGTCAACTGGACATATAGGGGAGAAGTGTTTCCCCTTGAGATCGAGTTTGAGGACGCGGAGTTGTTTGCGGAGGTGGCTACTGGTACTGATGTGGATATGCACGAAGGGGGCGATGATGCTGGTGCTAGGAGGGGACCGACTGATGAGGCTGGACAGGAGTCCAGCGGATCGGGACCTATAGCTCAGAGCCTGAGACCGGATCCAGAGTTGAGCCGTCTCCTACTTCGTCTCTGCCTCACAACACTTTGCGGTTTGGATCTTTTCAGCCGACGTCGGCCCCTCCTCGGCTATGGAGTGATCGGGTTGACTCTGACGATGCTTTTGAGCACTCGCTCCCAGTTTTGGACTTTGGATCGGCGCTTCGTCTTACGGACGGCATCCGTGATCCGGGTGTATCCGAGCCGACCCTGGAGAGGATAGGCGCTGTGGAGCCTCAGGGGGCTCCGGTGCTCCCAGGGCCCTTGGTGTCCTTGTGCAGCCGACTTGAGCTCGACTTGGTAGCTACACCGAGGGGGGGGGGGGGCGTCAGGGCAGGCGGCCACGACTCCCTCTCATACTACCTTGTCACCGGTGTCGACAGCTTTGGCGCCGGTAACCGGCGGTGGTGGTCCATCTCTGGGGCAGGTGGCCCTGGATGAGAGCCACGCACGAGCTATGCTTGCGGAGGGATCGCCGGAGGCGCTAGGCAGGCGTCAGGGGCAGGTGGCCCCAGACCCCCTAGTCTCGACGGCGGTCGAGATGGCGGTGCACTCGGCTGCGAGGGTGAGGGCAGGGGGACGGACTAGGGCAGGCGGCCTTGGCGCCCACTTCCTCTGGCCTCTCTCCCAACCTTCGGAGGTCTCCCTCGTCCCTGCCCCCTCTGAGTGCCGCTACTCGGGAGGAGGTCATTGCTTTCGGAGGATCCTGACCGGTCTCCGAGGGGAGACGGATGAGCTCGTCTCTAGGACCTTCCGGAGGTTGATGATATGCAGCAGGGTGCGCTATGCAAAGGCCAAGCTTCGTGATGTTGAGGTCACAACCGTATGTCAAGAATTTATCCAATTCCATTTTGCATTTTTCTAAGGATGAGATTATTAATAATGCAAACCAAGTAGGGGTGTCGCTTGGGAATAATAATTCTGAAATTTCAAACTCAGTTAACGATCTCCTAGATTTGGAAGCGGAAAGTGCCTTAGAAACCATTAGAAACCTAGCGGCAGTAAGACCTATGAATGATGCGGAGATTGATGCATTGGGTGTAAGAGTGCTTGACCATTTTTGTGCGGATCTTGTTCCTCCATCTGCGGAGTCTGACGAGGAGGAACTCCGTGTGGATGATGTAGTAATTCCACAACCGGAGCCCGGTTATGAGGACCGGGCTGCGGGAAATAACATTCCTAAACGTAATTGAAGCGGAAGGTGTACCTGCATCCATGATGCGAGGAGCGCTTAGGATTCAGATCGCCAAAAAATTCCATGATGACCTATGAAAGGAATATTCTGGAATAGCAGAGGTCTTAAGGACTTGGCTAAACAAAGGTTTCTAGTGGAGGCGTCTTTAGAGCACCGATTAGATTTCATTGCACTCTCTGAAACTGGTCGGGACAATTTTGCGCCACAGTTTCTTAACACGCTGTCGGGAGGTGTGGATTTCGATTGGCATTGTCTTCCTCCAAGAGGGAGGTTAGGTGGCATCTTGCTTGGTGTGAGATGTGATTCCCTTGAAGTCCGTAGCGTTGTAATGGGTGACTTCGCGGTCAAATTTCGAGTCAGGTCTAAAGTAGATGGGTTTAACTGGGTTCTGGTGGCGGTCTATGGGGCCGCACAACCTGAGCTTAAACCGGAATTTCTGGCTGACCTTGTTCGTATTTGCGGGTCTGAGCAACTCCCAATTTTGGTTGGGGGGGACTTCAACATCATTAGGAGGAGGGACGAGAAGAATAACGATAACTTTGATGGCAGATGGTCGTTTATGTTTAACACCATCATTGAGAGTTTGGATCTGAGAGAGATCGAGCTTTCTGGTCGACAATTCACCTGGGCTAACTCTTTACCCAATCCGACATATGAGAAGTTGGATCGGGTACTAGCAAGTGCCGAATGGGAACAGAAGTTCCCTCTCGTCACGGTTCAGGCTCTCACGCGCGGGATTTCGGACCACACGCCTTTGTTTGTAGACTCAGGTGAGCCAAGGCATGTGGGAAACAAAAATACCTTCTCTTTCGAAATGGCGTGGTTTGAACGAGAAGGTTTCCTGGATCTCGTAGCCAGGGAGTGGGCTAAGGAAACTGGGGGTAGAACGTCTGTCCAGAGATGGCAGAATAAGATCAGGCATTTGAGGAGCTTTCTCCGGGGATGGGCCAAGCACCTTAGTGGAGCTTATAAGATTAAGAAGGACAGACTCCTGGATCTTATACAATCCCTAGATATTAAAGCTGAATCAACAATTTTGCAACCTGCTGAATTGACTTGTAAGCTTGATGCGGAGAAGAGGTTGAAGGAACTTCTCCGCGAAGAAGAGCTGAAGTGGGCGCTCAGAGCAAAGGTTCGCAAAATAATCCAGGGGGATGCGAACACTCAATTCTTTCACCTCATTGCGAATGGCAAACACAGAAAGAAAAAAATATTCCAGCTCGAGCAAGACGAAGGCACAATTGTTGGTCACGATAATCTGAAGCTTTACATCACCGAATACTATAAGCAGTTATTTGGACCGTCGGAGGATAGTGCTGTGTCCCTCGATGAGTCCAGGAATGAGGATGTGCCTCAACTAACTGCTTATGATAATGCTATTTTGGTTGCGCCGTTTACGGTAAAGGAGGTTTTCGATGCCATCTCTTAGATGGAGAACAATAAGGCTCCCGGGCCGGATGGGTTTCCGGCGGAGTTCTATAAAAATGCTGGCATATTATCAAGGGGGATCTATTACCCATGTTTCATGACCTTTTTGCTGGACGACTTCAACTTTTTCACTTGAACTTTGGAACCATAACGCTGCTACCAAAAAAGACCGATGCTCTGAGGATTGAGCAGTTCCGGCCTATCTGCCTTTTGAATGTTAGTTTCAAAATTTTTACCAAGGTAGGGACTAATAGGCTCACACAGATTGTGCATTCTGTGGTGCAGCAATCCCAGATAGCTTTCATGCCGGATAGAAACATCCTAGAGGGGGTGGTGGTCTTGCATGAAACGCTCCATGAAATCCACTCAAAGAAACTAGATGGAGTCCTCTTTAAAGTGGATTTCGAGAAAGCGTACGATAAAGTTAAGTGGCCTTTCCTACAACAAGCGTTGCGTATGAAAGGGTTCGACGAGGTCTGGAGGAGCCAGATTGAATCTTTCATGCAAAAGGGTAGTGTTGGCATTAAAGTGAATGACGACATTGGTCATTACTTCCAGACACACAAGGGCCTGCGGCAAGGAGATCCAATGTCCCCTATTCTGTTCAACATCGTTGTGGCATGTTGGCAGTTTTGTTAGGGAGAGCCAAGGAGGCTGGCCAAGTAGGAGGCTTGGTGCCTCATTTAGTGGATGGAGGAATTTCCATTCTGCAGTACGCTGATGACACTATCATCTTCATGGAGCATGACTTGGTAAAAGCAAGAAATATGAAGTCTGTTGCTTTGTTTGTTTGAGCAATTGAGTGGGCTCAAAATTAACTTCCACAAAAGCGAGTTGTTACGCTTTGGTAGAGCTAAGGAGGAACAAGAAGCCTACAAACAATTGTTTGGGTGTGGTTTGGGGAGTTGCCATTCACATACTTAGGAATTCCTATACATCACCGTAGGCTTACTTAACAACGAATGGAAGTGTATTGAGGATCGATTCGAAAAGAAACTAAGTTGTTGGAAGGGTAAGCTCATGTCATATGGAGACCGTTTAATTCTTATTAATTCGGTTCTCACGAGCATGCCCATGTTTCATTGTCTTTCTTCAAGTCCCGCTTGGTGTAAGGAAAAGATGGACTTCTATCGATCGCGGTTCTTTTGGGTGGAGATGAGCTAAAAAGAAAATACCGGTTAGCTAAGTGGGATATCATTTGTAGGCCGAAAGACCAAGGGGGTCTCGGGATCGAAAATCTTGAGGTTAAGAACCGATGCCTTCTTAGTAAGTGGTTGTGGAAGTTATCTTGTGAACCGACGCCACTTGGGCTCAAATCTTCGTAATAAGTATCTTCAAACCATAACTTTGTCTCAGGTCACGGTTAGACCAACTGATTCACCCTTTTGGAAAGGGCTTATGAAAGTTAAGCTTTCATTGTTTCAGAGGACAAAGCATATCATTGGTAATGGTGCCAGCACAAGATTCTGGGAGGATACTTGGCTCGGAGGTGCACCCCTTGCAATACAGTATCCGTCGTTGTATCGCATAGTCCAAAGACGCGATGCTCTGGTTGCAACGGTCTTTCATTCGATACCCCTTAATATTCAATTTAGAAGGTCGTTAGTGGGCAATCGTTGGGAAGATTGGCTACATCTAGTTAGGAGAGGCGATGCAGGTCCAACTTTCACAACAACTTCGATAAGCTGCTACTGGAATCTCACTAGGTCGGGTGAATTTACAGTTAAATCAATGTATGTTGATGTCATTAATTCGACCTCGATTCCTACCTCCAAGCATGTGTGGGATGTCAAAGTTCCTTTGAAGATCAAAGTGTTTATGTGGTTTCTACACAAACAAGTTATCTTAACAAAGGACAATTTAACAAAGCGCAATTGGACAGGCCTACTAGGTGTAGTTTCGTGATCGTGGTGAAACCATTAAACATTTGTTCTTTGATTGCCCACTAGCTAGAATTCTTTGGACGACTGTTCATATTGCTTTCAATATTCCTCCGCCAAATTCGGTTAACATGTTGTTTGGAACATGGCTAAAAAGGGTAGAGCCCGGGTTAGCAAAACATATTCGCATGGGGTGTGCGCCTTAGTGTGGGTGCTTTGGAATTGCAGAAATGATCTGGTCTTTAACAGAACAACAAACATTCATTTTTTGCAGGTTATCTTCAGAGCTACGGCACTTATCCGTTCCTGGTCGCTACTCACTCCGACGGAGGCCAGGGAGCTTTTGGTTACTAGTGCTACCCGATGGGAGACGGTAGCTCGGGATATCTTCAGCCGGTTTGGATGGCGGTCATGTAATAGGATAGGCAATTAGTTTACCTGTCTATTTTTGAGCCAACCGGTTGTGGTTTATCCTTTTTTGGCTAGCTTGTGTATCTAGCCTTCTAGCTCTGTGTGAGCCTTTTCTTCTTTATTTTGCTACTATTGAGACTTCGAGACTTTGTGGATGATTTATTTTAATAAGATGGCCGTATGCATCATGCTGATGCAGAGGCCGGGGATCCCCCCTTTTCGAAAAAAGGTAATCTGATCATTTCTATAGCAAAGAGCTGAAACTGACTCAAATTCATTCTATTTCACACCTCCAACCAAACACCCAAATGTAACCATTTCATTCCACCTAATTATCCGTACGAAACACAAAAATAGAATCAACCCAATATAGTGGAATGAAACCATGACATTCCATTCCACTTCGTTCCCGAACCAAACACACCTTAAGCAAACAGTTTAAACCGACACATTTTCAAACCGCCACCTTATGAAGGTGTGCAATATGGGGGGTTCATCTCACGTGATACATGGTAACTGTGTGTGATAGGGCTCTGGAATGCAACCGTTTTGCAAAAAGCAATCATATGAGATGCTCAAAATTGTCCAACATGCGACTACTGATGTAAGGCTTCCAATATATAAACTTCACAAACGTTTTTACACCAAAATGGTGTGGGGTTATCCGGTTATAGATTAATTGCACACACTATTCTGTGACTTAGCATTTGCTATGTGATCAAAGTAGGAGAAGATTACTCGACTAGGAGCATTTGCGAAAAGATGTGTATAAAAAATATTTAATCTACCACCCATATCACGCATGCTCAAGAAATACAAAATGTGTGTGGTGCTAGTACTATCATAGACGATTTCTACATGCTAAGAGTGTGTGATATGTCCCAAAGGTATGTACTTTTTAAAATACTTTTGCTTTTGTTTTGAACTCTAATTTGCATGATTTGAATGGAACTAACCCGAACTGATGCTGTTTTCAGCAGAATTGCCATGGTGTTGTCTTTGTGCAGAAATGGAAGTTCTAGAATTGAGCTAAAAATTTATAGAGAATTATTTCAGAATATATAAAAAATATTTGCGAAGGAAATTACCAAAGGGGGCCCACCAGGGCGCCACAAGCCCAGGGGTGGGCGCCCCTGGCAAGCTTGTGGGCCCCTGGCAGCTCCCGCAACCCTAACTCCAACTCCATAAGTACCTATTCACCAAGAAAAAAACCAGAGAGAAGGAATCATCACATTTTACAATATGAAGCCGCCGCCACCTCCTGTTCTTCGTCGGGAGGGCTAATCCGGAGTCTGTTTTGGGCTCCAGAGAGGGGGATTAGACATCATCGTCATCATCAACCTTCCCCCATCACCAATTTCATGATGCTTTCCACTGGGAGTGAGTAATTCCTTCGCAGGCTTACTGGACGATGATGGGTTGGATGAGATTTATCATGTAATCGAGTTAGTTTTGTTAGGGCTTGATCCCTAGTATCCACTATATTTTGAGATTGATTTTTCTATGATTTTGCTATGCTTAATGCTTGTCACTATAGCCCGAGTGTCATGATTTCAGATCTGAACCCTTTTGTGTTTTCTTTGTGTTCTTGATCCTATCTTGCAAGTTATACGCACCTATTATGTGTTATGATACGCATACCCCAAGGTGACAATAATTGGGATTCTTTTTGGTGATTACTGTAGTTTGAGGAGTTCACGTATTCACTACGTGTAAATGCTTTGTTCCGGTTCTCTATTAAAAGGGGCCTTAATATCTCTTAGTTTTCTTTTGGACCCCGCTGCCACCGGAGGGTAGGACAAAAGATGTCATGTAGGTTCTTATCGCAAGCACGTATGACTATATATGGAATACATGCCTACACTACACTAATGAATTAATATTGGAGCTAGTTCTGTGTCGCCCTAGGTTAGAACTGTGACATGGTGAATGTTATCCAACATAATTATCCATCACCGATACAATGCCTACAAGCCTTTCACATATTGATCTTTGCTAAGTTACTACTGTTGCTGCTATTGTCACAATTGCTACAAAACTACTGCTAGTGCCGTTACCATTACTATTGCCATCGTTACCACTGCTATTAGACTATCATTTTACTGTGCTACTCATCACTTTGCTGCAGATATTTAGTCTCTAGGTGTGGTTGACTTGACAACTCAACTGCTAATACTTGCAAATATTCTTTGGCTCCCCTTGTGTTGAATAAAAAAATTTGGGTTGAATACTCTACCCTCAAAAACTATTAAGATCCCCTATACTTGTGGGTTATCAAGACCTTTTACTAGCAACGTTGCCGGGGAGCATATCTCTATTTGTTGAGTCACTTGGGATTTATATCTGTTGATCACTATGAAGAATCTGAAGGATGATAGAACCATGATCGTTCCCTCTAGGACGAGGGGAGGTAAGGAATTGTTATCTAGCTCTACACTTGATTCGCCTTCTATTTTGAGTAAGCTTGCGACACCACCACCTGCTATTAATCCTGATATGTCGCAAGTAATTGATGATGCTACTTCTGCTATGAATGATGCCATTGATGATGCTAGTACTTTGCTTGATGATACTGTGCCCCTAGGTGAATTGCTTGATGAACAACTTGATAGAGCTAAAGAATTTGAGAATGCTGAAAGTGTGAAAATAATGAAACACCTATTAGACCTAGCTCTCCTATATATGAATTGCCTAAGATACCTGAGAGTTATGTTATGGATGGAGAGATAGCTAGGGAATTTCTTGATTGTAATGATAGAGATGATCTTAAGAAGTTACTATGTAAACTGAAAGAAAAATCTCTGAATGCTAGAATGAAATACGATACTAAGTTTGCTACTTGACCTATCTTTATGACTAATAAGGATTATGAATTCTCAGTCAATTCCAAGTTAATTACTTTGGTTTAATTTGATTCTTTTCATGGTTATGAAACTGAAACCATTGTGGCACACTGTAACATCCCAATTATATTAAATTGGGATGTTAATAGAGTCATCAGTGCATATCATATTTTATTGCATTTTGGAGTTTTTGAAATATTCAATTAATTTTCCACTCGAGAAAAAAATAAAAGAGAGGGGGTAAGATGACTTCCTCAATTATAAAAGAGTTGGGAAATTCATTAGAATAGTATTTGGAGTTTTGGAGTTTATTTGGTATTTATTTTATTTGCCAAAAGTGCATTAATTGCAGTAGGAAAATATTTACAAAATCTACAATGCTGGAAATAATGTTCACTATGCTCTTTATATTCAATAGTTATTTTATAAATTTATGTGGTATTTTTATAAATTTGTTTGATTTTTTCGACTCAAAAGTGTATTATGTAAACACACACACACACACACACACACACACACACACACACACACACACACACACACACACACACACACACACACACACACACACACACACTGCCTGGACCGAGACCAGCTCGGCCCAGGAGCGCCCCAACGGCCCAAGGCCAGCCCCGCGCCCGAATGGCCGTCAAACCGATCGCTCGCCTCGCTTCTCCTTTGATCGCCTCTCGCTTCCTCCACTGACTGGTGAGCCCCACTCCACCTCATCGCCTCCAACCTCCCGAGCGAGCTGCGGGATAAGCTCGCCGCATGCCGCCTGAACCCGCCGGCCGAAGCTCTCGGTATAGAGCTTATCCCCGCTTTCCCGAGCCCCTGCCCGCACCTATAGAAGGCCCCGAACCCCCTCTCTCATCTCGCCGCCCCGCTACTCCCCATGTCGCTCATAGCCGCCTTGCCGCTCACTTGGATCTCGCCACCGAAGCTCACCTGCCGGAGGAATTCGTCACCGGTGGCACACCCGAACCATTCCCTTCCTCGTCAATCGACTCCAAATTCCCATGCCGCTCATAGCCGCCTTGCCGCTCGCTTGGATCTCGCCACCGAAGCTCACCCGCCAAAAGAATTCATTGCTGGTGGCACACCCGAACCATTCCCTTCCTCGTCAATCGACTCCAAATTCACTTGTGCATCATTTTGACATTCTTTTTGCCCCTAGATCCCGCAGGAGCGACCGAACCATCGACGCCGAGCCCGCCAGAGCACCGGAGCTCCACAACGAGCCCTTGCTCGACTCCGTCGTCACCGAGGACCACCATCACTACCAACCGAACTGCCTCGTCAAGCCGCACCTCTCCGCGCACTTCGTCGTCGCCAGAGACCGCCATAGTCGCCGCCCCGATTCCACCCGACGCCCGCGCCGCCGTCCTCTTCTCGTCGCCGATGCCACCAGCCCACTTTAAGATGCTGCCTCCATCTCGTCCATTATATCGTAAACCTGCGGCTCAAATTAGACTAGATTAGACATTTTATTACAAACTGGTACGCGGTTAACCGCGGTTTTGTTAAACCATCCGATTTTCTTTTTATTAGCCGTAACTTTTATTGATTATGTTAATTGCTGGCCATTCACCGCGTAGTTATCGCAGCGAACGGGTATGCACTAGTAGCATCGTGCCACGTGTCCAAGGACCTAGTCGTGAATAACGCTTTCATAGTCAAGTCCGTGAGTTTTCCAGATTAGCCCCAAAACTTCGTTCAGTCACAACTTTTTAACCGTAGATCCAAATTAGAAGAATCCAGTGGCAAATTCTTTGTCATGATTAGATCTATCCACGGACATCATATTTGAAAACTTTTGCCAGATTCAAATTTGAAATTTATTTAGATTTGAATTCAAAATTTGACCATATCTCCTAAACCATAGCTCAGATTAAGTTGATTCTTTTTCCACTTTGTCACCGTAGCCAAACCCTATGACTTGGACCATTCTCACGATAATTTTTTTCACATACTAGTATCTGTACATGAATATTTTACTCGTATGCCTAGTATGCACTATAGTTCACATCACATTTTGAACCATGTGTCATATGTTGCTTTGCACTCAGAATATTTTCATGCAAGTTAAGTACGTTCGATTTTCATTTGAATTTTCCGAGTCTTTGCATGTGGCATGTTATTTTGATTCTCTGAATGTTTGCTTATGTATGTTTATATACTTAGACGATAGATTGTCCGGAGTGTGAAGCCAAATACTATCAATCTCTAGAGTTGAACCAGCAGTACCAAGGCAACTTTACATCTTGACCATGTTTTCATTACCTATGTTTTATATGCACTTACTCCTTTGCGGTAGGATTGCATGGTAGGAATTTATGCCGGATGGTTATGCTTTACACCCAGTAGTTCATTGAGGTAGGTCTGACTTACAACTTTATCGCCACCGTTTTACATTATATTGCTTCACTTAAGTAGATGTGGATTAGGGAGTGATTCATTATAAAGTGTGAGTGACAATGTAGTAAACAGGACCTAAGTTAATTAATGAACTACCTGGGCAGAAATTGGTTTGAATGGTGGCGAAGTACAGTGGGGGCATGCATGGGAAATCCATGGTGGTGCCCCACTAGTGGTCCATCCGCTCAGGATCAAAGGGATCTGTAGGATCGAAAGTATGTCTAGAGGGGGGGGGTGATTAGACTACTTAACCAAATAAAAACTTAACCTTTTCCCAATTTTAGTTCTTGGCATATTTTAGCAACTTAGCACAAGTCAAGAAATCTTAATACAATTCAAGCAAGCGTGCAAAGAGTATATGAGCAGCGGAAAGTAAAGCATGCAACTTGCAAGAAAGTAAAGGGATGGGATTGGAGTGTGCAAACGCAATTGGAGACACGGATGTTTTTGGCGTGGTTCCGATAGGTGGTGCTATCGTACATCCACGTTGATGGAGACTTCAACCCACGAAGGGTAATGGTTGCGCGAGTCCATGGAGGGCTCCACCCACGAAGGGTCCATAAAGAAGCAACCTTGTCTATCCCACCATGGCCATCGCCCACGAAGGACTTGCCTCACTAGGGTAGATCTTCACGAAGTAGGCGATCTCCTTGCCCTTACAAACTCCTTGCTTCAACTCCACAATCTTGTCGGAGGCTCCCAAGTGACACCTAAATAATCTAGGAGACACCACTCTCCAAAAGGTAATAGATGGTGTGTTGTTGATGAACTCCTTGCTCTTGTGCTTAAAATAATAGTCTCCCCAACACTCAACTCTCTCTCATAGGATTGGATTTGGTGGAAAGATGATTTGAGTGGAAAGCAACTTGGGGAAGGCTAGAGATCAAGATTCATATGGTTGGATTGGAATATCTTGGTCTCAACACATGAGTAGGTGGTTCTCTCTCAGAAAATGAATGCTGGAAGTGTAGGCACGTTTTGATGGCTTCCCTCACGAATGAGGAGAGGGTGGAGGTGTATATATATAGCCTCCACACAAAATCTAACCATTACACACAATTTACCAAACTCGATGGGACCGAATCAGAAAACTCGGTCGGACCGATTTAGTTCATAATGTGACCGTTAGGCATGTCGGTGGGACCGATACGTCAACTCGGTGGGACCGATGTCTTTAGGGTTAGGGCATAACGTATATCGGTTTGACCGATTATACAAACTCGGTTTGACTGAGTTTGGTAATAAGCAAACCAGGGAGTTGGTCAGGAAAACTCGGTGGGACCGATTCGCTCGTCTTGGTGGGACCGAAACATTACGAAAAGGAAACAGGGGGTTTGCATTGCAATCTCGGTGGGATCGATCGCTCATCTCAGTTAGACCAAAACGTTACGAAGGGAAACAGGGAGTTTGCAATCCCATCTCGGTGAGACCGAGATCCCTATCCGTTAGAACGAAGTGACTAGGGTTTCTGGCAGTGGCTATGTCAAATGAACTCGGTGGCGCCGGATAGATCAAATCGGTGGGGCCGAGTTTGACTTTTGGTTTGGGACATATGTGGATATGAGAAAGTGGTTGAGGGCTTTTGGAGCATATCACTAAGCATTTTGAGCAAGCAAGCCATTAAGCAACACCTCATCCCCTTTTAATAGTATTAGCTTTCCTATGGACTCAATGTGATCTTGGATCACTAAAATAGAAAATGTAGAGTCTTGAACTTTAGAGCTTGAACCAATCCTTTCTCCTTAGCATTTTGAGGGGTGATACGTATCCAACATATCTATAATTTTTGATTGCTCCATGCTACTTTATCTACTGTTTTGGACAATATTGGGCTTTATTTTCCACTTTTATATTATTTTTGGGACTAACCTATTAACCGGAGGCCCATCCCAGAATTGCTGTTTTTTTGCCTATTTCAGTGTTTCGAAGAAACGGAATATCAAACAGAGTCCAAACGGAATGAAACCTTCGGGAACGTGATTTTCTCACCGAACGTGATCCTGGAGACTTGGACCCTACTCCAAGATGTGCTAGAGGCGGTCACGAGGGTGGAGGGCGCGCCCCTACCTCGTGGGCCCCCTGTTGCTCCACCGACGTACTCCTTCCTCCTATATATACCTACGTATCCCCAAACGATCAGATGAGGAGCCAAAAAGCTAATTCCACCGCCGCAACCTTCTGTATCCATGAGATCCCATCTTGGGGCCTGTTCCGGAGCTCCGTCGGAGGGGGCATCCACCACGGAGGGCTTCTACACCATAGCCCCTCCGATGAAGTGTGAGTAGTTTACTTCAGACCATAGCTAGTAGCTAGATGACTTCTTCTCTCTTTTTGGATCTCAATACAATGTTCTCCCCCTCTGTTGTGGAGATCTATTCGATGTAATCTTATTTTTGCGGTGTTTTTATTGAGATCGATGAATTGTGGGTTTATGATCCAGTATTATCTATGGAAAATATTTGATTCTTCTCTGAATTCTTTTATGTATGATTGAGTTATCTTTGCAAGTCTCTTCGAATTATCCTTTTTGTTTGGCCAACTAGATTGGTAGTTCTTGCAATGGGAGAAGTGCTTAGCTTTGGGTTCAATCTTGCGGTGTCCTTACCCAAAGGATGTAAAGGGTTGCAAGGCACGTATTGTATGGTTGCCATCGAGGATAACAAGATGGTTTTTTTTTATCATATTGCATGAATTTATCCCTCTACATCATGTCATCTTGCTTAAGGCGTTACTCTGTTTTTAACTTAATACTCTAGTGCATGCTGGATAGCGGTCGATGAGTGGAGTAATAGTAGTAGATGCAGAATCATTTCGATCTACTTGTCTCGGACATGATGCCTATATACATGATCATTGTCTAGATATACTCATAACTATGCTCAATTCTGTCAATTGCTCAACAGTAATTTGTTCACCCACCGTAGAATATCTATGCTCTTGAGAGAAGCCACTTGTGAAACCTATGGCCCCCGGATCTATTCTCATCATATCAATCTCTATCGCTTTATTTACTTGATTTTCTTTTACTTTGCTTTTTTACTTTTCGCTTTGCATCTATCTATCAAAAATACCAAAGATATTATTTATCATCTCTATCAGATCTCACTCTCGTAAGTGAGCGCGAAGGGATTGACAACCCCTAATCGCGTTGGTTGCGAGTAGCTATCGTTTTGTGTAGGTACAAGGGACTTGTGCGTGGTCTCCTACTAGATTGATACCTTGGTTCTCAAAAACTGAGGGAAATACTTACGCTACTTTGCTGCATCATCCTCTCCTCTTCGGGGAAATCCAATGCAGTGCTCAAGAGGTAGCAAGAAGAATTTCTGGCGCCGTTGCCAGGGAGGCTCACGCAAGCAAGTCAACTATACCAAGTACCCATCGCAATCCCTATCTCTCGCATTACATTATTTGCCATTTGCCTCTCGCTTTCCTCTCCCCCACTTCACCCTTGCCATTTTATTTGCCCTCTCTTTCCCAATCTTCTCCTCCTTTCCCTTTGTTTGCTTTCTTCCACCTTGTTTCTATTGCCGCTATGTCTGAAATTGGGGAGATTATCGTCGATATGGACAATAATGATAACACAGAAAATCCCGAGGCTCCGGCCAATGACCCTCCTATCTTGCATACTAAAAAGTTTTGAATCGGTAGTGGTAACATCGTTGACAAAGGTGTTATTCAAGATTTCTTTACTTGTGCCGGTGCTTTACCTTCCATGGGTTGTTCTATTCTTCATAGAACTAGTAGTCTTGCGGATGCTATAGCTATGCTTGTGGTTGAACTTGAAAGACAATTTATGCATATGCACCCTTGCATACAGAGAATTTTCTTAGAATTCTCTAATATTCAGCACTCTTCTGTTAAGCGCATCGTTACTATCTTTTTGGCTCATGAATTTAGATTTATCATAAGAGAAGCCAAAGAAATCTTTGCGCACTGTAGGGTGGACGCCGGTCGTCCACCCATAGAAGCAATCTCTATGATCAAGAGGAAATTAGACGTTTTCTATCTTCGGACTATGTTGCTTTCAATGAAAACCTTAGAAAAAGGTCCCTATCAATGTCTTCGTTGATTGCATTAACGAGATTAATAATGATTTTGCCCTTATAAATAATGAGCTAGGATACTCTCTCCAGTATAGGCTCACAAGATTTTGCCAAAAGAATGCTTTCAGTGATGAAATAGTTGTGCACTATGAAGGGCCAAGGGAGGAACCCGTTCCTCCCGTGATTGATCTTGGGGATTTTTGTCCCGCTAAATTTAGCCCTTTTGATTATTTTTGCTTGCCTCAAAGGAAACTTGCTGCTGAACATAGAGAATACGAGATGAGCTTTCAAGATCTATCTTATTATTACGGCACCACCTAGATCTATCCTTACTTTTATGCCTAGCTAGGGGTGTTAAACGATAGCGCTTGTTGGGAGGCAACCCAATTTTATTTGTGTTTTTTGTTTTTTCTTCTGTTTGGGAATAAATAATACATCTACCTTCTGTTTGGATGTGGTTTTATGTGCCAAGTAGAACCTATAGGATAACCTACAATGATAGTTGATTTGATTCTGCTGAAAAACAGAAACTTTGCACACACGAATATAATTTTGTTAAATCACAGGAACGTGATTTTGCGTTGATTCTTTTTGATGCTGTTCAATAAACAAATTTTCCAGGACTTCCTATTTTGATAGAATTTTTAGAGTTCCAGAAGTTTGTGTTAGTTATAGATTGCTACAGACTGTTCTGTTTTTGACAGATTCTGTTTTACGTGTGTTGTTTGCTTATTTTGATGAATCTATGGCTAATAAAATAGTTTATAATCCATAGAGAAGTTGGAATAAATTAGGTTTAACACCAATATAAATAAAGAATGAGTTCATTACAGTACCTTAAGTAGTTCTTTGTTTTCTTTCTCTAACGGAGCTCACGAGATTTCTGTTGAGTTTTGTGTTGTGAAGTTTTCAAGTTTTGGGTGAATTCTTTTCATGGATTATGGAACAAGGAGTGGCAAGAGCCTAAGCTTGGGGATGACCATGGCACCCCCAAGATAATCCAAGGACACCAAAAATTCAAAGCTTGGGGATGCGCCGGAAGGCATCCCCTCTTTCGTCCACTTCCATCGGTAATTTACTTGGAGCTATATTTTTTATTCACCACATGATATGTGTTTTGCTTGGAGCGTCTTGTATTATTTGCGTCTTTGCTTGTTAGTTTACCACAATCATATTTGCTGTACACACCTTTTGAGAGAGCCATACATGAATTGGAATTTGTCAGAATACTCTATGTGCTTCACTTATATCTTTTGAGCTTGATAGTTTTGCTCATAGTGCTTCACTTATATCTTTTGAGCGTGATAATTTTTGCTCTAGTGCTTCACTTATATCTTTTAGAGCACAATGGTGGATTTTTTTAAAGAAACTATTGATATCTCATGCTTCACTTAGATTATTTTGAGAGTCGTTAAAAGCATGGTAATTCGCTTAATGTTAATATACTTGGTGTTCAAGATATGTGAAACTTTCTTTTGAGTGCGTTGAATACTAAGATAAGTTTGATGCTTGATAATTGTTTTGAGATATGAAGATGGTGATATTAGAGTCATGCTAGTTAAGTAGTTGTGAATTCAAAGAATACTTGTGTTGAAGTTTGTGATTCCCGTAGCATGCACGTATGGTGAACCGTTATGTGATGAACTCAGAGCATGATTTATTTATTGATTGTCTTCCTTATGAGTGGTGGTCGGGGACGAGCGATGGTCTTTTCCTACCAATCTATCCCCCTAGGAGCATGCGCGTAATACTTTGCTTTGATAACTTCTAGATTTTTGCAACAAGTATATGAGTTCTTTATGACTAATGTTGAGTCCATGGATTATACACACTTTTTCCCATCCTTCCACCTTTGCTAGCCTCTCTAATACCGCGCACTTTTCACCGGTATCATACACCCACCATATACCTTCCTCAAAACAGCCACCATACCTACCTATCATTGCATTTCCATAGCCATTCCGAGAACCGTTCCGTTTATTATGACATGCTCCATCATTGTCATATTGCTAGCATAATCATGTAGTTGACATTGTATTTGTGGCAAGGCCACCGTTCATAATTCTTTCATACATGTCACTCATGATTCATTGCATATCCTGGTACACCACCGGAGGCATTCATATAGAGTCATACTTTGTTCTAAGTATCGAGTTGTAATTCTTGAGTTGTAAGAAAGTGTGATGATCATCATTATTAGAGCATTGTCCCAAGTGAGGAAAGGATTATGGAGACTATGATTCCCCCACAAGTCGGGATGAGACTCTGGACGAAAAAAAGAGGCCATAAAAAAACAGAAAGGCGCAAATAAAAAAATGAGAGAAAAAGAGAGAAGGGGCAATGCTACTATCCTTTTACCACACTTGTGCTTCAAAGTAGCACCAAGATCTTCATGATAGAGAGTCTCTCATTTTGTCACTTTCATATACTAGTGGGAATTTTTCATTATAGAACTTGGCTTGTATATTCCAATGATGGGCTTCCTCAAAATGCCCTAGGTCTTCGTGAGCAAGCGAGTTGGATGCACACCCACTTAGTTTCTTTTGTAGAGCTTTCATATACTTATAGCTCCAGTGCATCCGTTGCATGGCAATCCTTACTCACTCACATTTATATCTATTGATGGGAATCTCCATAGCCCGTTGATACGCCTAGTTGATGTGAGACTATCTTCCCTCCTTTTGTCTTCTCCACAACCACCCTTCTATTCCACATATAGTGCTATATCCATGGCTCACGCTCATGTATTGCGTGAAGATTGAAAAAGTTTTGAGAATGTCATAAGTATGAAACAATTGCTTGGCTTGTCATCAGGGTTGTGCATGATTTAAATATTTTATGTGGGGAAGATGGAGCATAGCCAGACTATATGATTTTGTAGGGATAACTTTCTTTGGCCATATTATTTTGAGAAGACATGATTGCTTTGATTAGTATGCTTGAAGTATTATTATTTTTTATGTCAATATGAACTTTTGTCTTGAATCTTTCGGATCTGAATATTCATATCACAATTAAGAAGATTTACATTCAAATTATGCCAAAGTATCACTCCGCATCAAAAATTATTATTTTTATCATTTACCTACTCGAGGACGAGCAGGAATTAAGCTTGGGGATGCCTGATACGTCTCCAACGTATCTATAATTTTTGATTGCTCCATGCTACTTTATCTACTGTTTTGGACCATATTGGGCTTTATTTTCCACTTTTATATTATTTTTGGGTGTCGGTGTCAAAACCGGCGGATCTCGGGTAGGGGGTCCCGAACTGTGCGTCTAGGCGGATGGTAACAGGAGACAAGGGACACGATGTTTTACCTGTGTTCGGGCCCTCTCGGTGGAGGTAAAACCCTACTCTGCTTGATTAATATTGATGATATGGGTAGTACAAGAGTAGATCTACCACGAGATCAAGGAGGCTAAACCCTAGAAGCTAGCCTATGGTATGATTGTTCTTCGATCCCCACGGACTAAAACCCTCCGGTTTATATAGACACCGGAGAGGGCTAGGGTTACGAGTTGGTTACAATGGTAGGAGATCTACATATCCGTATCGCCAAGCTTGCCTTCCACGCCAAGGAAAGTCCCATCCGGACATGGGACGAAGTCTTCAATCTTGTATCTTCATAGTCTTGGAGTCCGGCCAAAGATGATAGTTCGGCTATCCGGACAGCCCCTAGTCCAGACTCCTCAAGAGCTCCCTCGAACCAGCTTCAATGACGACGAGTCCGGCGCGCATATTGTCTTCAGCATTGCAAGGTGGGTTCCTCCTACAAATAATTCATAGAAGATTTTGAACACCAGGATAGTGTCCGGCTCTGCAAAACAAGTTCCACATACCACCGTAGAGAGAATAATATTTACACAAGTTCAATCTGCTGACGTATCTCGTGGCATGATGTCACACCACGGCCAAGCCTTTATTCGAATTGTTTTTACTGTTCCACCTCAGCGCGTTTAGCGAAGCGGTTTCCTTTAGCGAAGCAGAGATCGTGTCCCCTTATTTGGGGATTCTCATTAATACGGGTGTGGGTAACCCAACCGCGCCCGTTGGCACGCCTCCTCCATCGAAGGCGAGTCCCAAACGGTCACGGGGACGGCTCTTGGTATTCAACCCCTTTATAACGAGACCAAGGTCTGTTCCTTTTCTTTAATCTCAATCGAATCCGCCCCTCACCTCGAGTTCCAACACCCAAGGCTCCAGATTTAGGCGCTTCGGACCTTCGACAATGTCCGGCTCCGACCTACAAGGCCGGTGGATGCCTTCTTCCGTCACGGAAGAAGATGTGCTAAATTTGAGAGATGCCAGGTATCTAACCGGCGACATTGCGCATAGGCTGCCTGCCCAAGGGCAAGTCATTCCTACTCCCGAGCCTGGTGAGAGCGTGGTGTTCGTCTCTCACTTCCGTCGGGGTCTAGGCTTCCCGACGGACCCCTTCGTGAGGGGGCTCATGTTTTATTATGGGCTGGAATTCCATGACTTGGATCCGGAGTCCATCCTCGACATCTCATCATTCATTGTTGTATGCGAAGCCTTCCTCTGCACTACCCTCACTTCGGATTGTGGCTCAAGACCTTCAACGTGGAGCTGAAGATGATCGAGGGGCGGCAGGCAGAGTGTGGAGGGGCGGTTATAAGCAAGAGGGCTGACGCTCCATGGCCCGAGGGCTTTTTTCAAGAGGAGCTTGGTTTGTGGCAACAGGAGTGGTTCTACATAACCGCTCCCAAGGGCAACAGATGGGTGGCGCCGCCTGCCTTTCGCTCGGGCCCTCCACAATGGCTGGCGTCATGGGTCAACAAAGGGCTTGACTGGGGGCCGTCCAAGGACGTACCACTATTGCAGGGCTGTATTCAAGACCTCCAAGAGAGGGAGATCAATCTGGTTGTAGTGGCGCAGGTCATGCTGATTCGGCGTATACGCCTCAAGAACGCCGCCTCCGCTTGTGGGAATTCAACTGAGGGACCGCGAGCTCTCCAACACTTCATGGGTGCGACGCCCGTGGAGATGTATAAACTGTTCTTCGGATCACAAGAGATGTGTCCGGACTTGACCGAGGACGCAGGTCTGAGCTGCAATCCCCCGGATACTCAAGTAAGTAGTCCTGTGCCCGGACATGCTATCCGTACATTTATCATAAACTTGCCCTTTAAAGAGCTGTCCCTTGAACAGGAGTGGATAGCAAAAGCAAAACTAATAAGGTGTCCGGCCCCCCTCCCTGAGACCACGCCGGATCCTGTGTTAACCAAGATGCTGGAGGTTGCGCCTTTGGAAGAGGGCGAAGGGGGGAACAGGAAAGCTACCGCCTCCACTAAGGAGGCTCTCAAGAAAGGGGGGATCGAGAATCCCTCCCTCTAGGGGGAGAAGAGGACCGCTTCTGAATATCCATAGGCCAAGGCCTCAAAGCGGGGGAAGAAATCTTCACCAGAGGGTCCTGCGCCGGGAGGAGCCCCGACCGCACTATTTCCCCAAGGAAATCAGCCCTCTAGCGAGCCGTAAGTAGAAAGGGGAGTTTTGTAATAAGGGACATCCCTGTTTTTATTTCTGAAGATAAATGAAGTTATTACCTTGTAGTTCGGATCTCAGCCCTTCTCAGCAGAGCTCATCTTCGGGGGATCTTCGTCCGGAGATGATGGAGAGCGAAACGCCTCCATCTGCCGCATCGTCAGGCGGGGTGGACGACCCTGAGGTGTCGTCACAGAGGGTTTCACCGAGTCCGACGAGGCCAGAAGGTTCGGCACCAACTGGTGTATGGTCGGAGGAGCTGAGGGATCTGCTCGGGCGAGCGTCTATCTCAGAAGATCACCGTACGTTAATGGGTACGGTGATTGAAAGGATTTCATCCGCTGAGAGCAGGTTACATGAGGCCGTCAGAAGTTTACTGACGGGGTTTGAGGTACGCAAAAATGATATACCTTCTGACAGTTTTGCATATAGAATGCGCCCTATATAGATAGTAGCCCCCGAGACTCGGTACGTTGTTAAAAGCGACATCATGCCGAGGATCAAAATCTCAGTTGTAAGATGTCGCCCTTCCTATACAGGTGGCGGAGCGTTCGGTGGCCAGCCGGACTGATAGATTTGCCGAACTGAAGCGGCAACTTGACGTTGCGGATGCGGACATCGCGCTGGTCAATAAGCGACTTGACGAGTCACAAGGTATGTGGCTTTTCCGCGGACACCTGGTAAGGGAGCTTGATGCCCGTGCCTTACAACATGTATGCTTAATGCAGATGGTGCCACTACTATGGAGGACCTTTGGGCAGAGCTCGCCCGAGCCAAGGAGCAAGCCAGAAAAAGTAATGCGGCTGCCTTGAAGGCGGCCGAAGAGCTAAAAGCCGAACAGGCTGCTCACTGCCGAAGCAGGGAGGAAATTGCCGAAATGGCCGTGAAGCTAAAGGATGCTACCGACCGCTGCGAGTTTCTTGAGAGAGAACGCCGAGCGGAGCAAGAGGACGTGAAGACGGCCACCGCCGAAGCCAAGGATGCCCGCTCCGCGATGAGAGCTATGAAGGAGGAGCTACGTCAAGCCGGGGATATTGCGGCTGGAAAGCCCTTTCTGCTGCGGAGGAAGTTCACGGATCCGAAGTATGCTCAGTTGGGCCAACTGTGGGGTGCGGAGGATGTTTATCTGAATTTGGCGGCTAGTGCCGCAGACGCAGTCGCACACTTTCGAGGCCAAAAGGATCACGGAATGGAAGAGCTTTTTTGGTTGCAGTTCCATAGTCCAGAGCATCCACTTCCATTAACCGATCGGTTAGCCGAATGGGCTGAGCTGAATAGGTTGTCCGGACTTGCCATGAAGGACGTCGGGACTTATTTGTGGCCAAAAAGGCCCGAGCCGAAGAGTTATTTTGGCTTGGTGCAATAGTTCCTTGATGTGGTGCCGCATATCGATGCAATGAAATGGTCGGCATGCATAGAGGGTGCACGGATGGCTCTCGCCCGTGTCAAAACATACTGGGCAGAGATGAAGGCCACCGACATTGCATCCCCGGATTCGGACAGAAGCCGATTACCTGCCGAGCACTATTTTGAGGAAGTTGTAGGATCGGAAGTATGTCTAGAGGGGGGGTGATTAGACTACTTGACAACTTAAAATATTAGCCTTTTGATTAGGGCAAGTTTTTAGCAAGTCCACAATGATGACCAAGTCAAGTATCACCCTACACATGCAATTCTAGAGTTATGGCAGCGGAAAGTAAATTGCACATGTAGTAAATAAGAGGTGGAGAAGAGCAAACGCAATTTGGAGACACGGAGATTTTTCTCGTGGTTCCGATAGGTGGTGCTATCGTCAATCCACGTTGATGGAGACTTCAACCCACGGAGGGTAACGGCTGCGAGAGTCCACGGAGGGCTCCACCCACGAAGGGTCCACGAAGAAGCAACCTTGTCTATGCCATCATGGCTTACGCCCACGGAGGACTAGCCTTACTCGGGTAGATCTTCACGAAGTAGGCGATCTCCTTGCCCTTACAAACTTCTTGGTTCAACTCCACATCTTGACGGAGGCTCCCAAGCGACACCTAACCAATCTAGGAGGCACCACCTCCAAAAGGTAATAGATGGTGTTGGTGATGATGAACTCCTTGCTCTTGTGCTTCAAATGATAATCTCCCCAACACTCAACTCTCCTCACTGATTTGGCTGTGGTGGAAGAAAGGATTGAGTGGAAAGCAACTTGGGAAGGCTAGAAATCAAGTTTCATATGGTGGGAGTGAAGCAACTTGATCTCAACACAAGGGTAGGTAGTTTTCTTCTCGAAATGTAAGGTAGGAGTGGTAGTTCTTTCGATGGCTCTCTCCACGAATGAAGAGGAGGTGGAGGGTATTTATAGCCTCCACACAAAATCCAACCGTTACACACATTTGACCAATCTCGGTCGGACGAAGTTGACAACTCGGTGAGACCGAAAGTTCAAATCTTGTGAGCGTTGGGATTTTCGGTGGGACCGAAAATACAATCTCGGTTAGTCCGATTCTTCCAAAGTCTAGGGTTTGCCAATCTCGGTGGGACCGACTTTCTCATCTCGGTGACACCGATTTGAGTCTGAAGGTTCTGAAGGTTGGCAACACTAGTTTCGTATGACCGAGTTTGGAATCGGAAAATCCAAATTACTAGGGTTTGGGTATATGGTGAGGTGGTTCATCTCGGTGTGACTGAGTTTATGGAATTGGTGGGACCGAGATTACTTATGAGTATATGTTGGAATGAAAGATTGCTGATAGTTTGAGAGATAAATCACTAAGCACTTTGAGCAACCAGATCATCATCATAATCTCATCCCCTTTTAATAGTATTGGCTTTCCTATGGACTCAATGTGATCTTGGATCACTAAACCAAAAATGGAGTCTTGAGCTTTTGCCAATGTTTTCCTTAGCATTTTGAGGGGTCCACATCATCAGTCATTGCCATACCCATATCACTGAACTTTCTGAAATATTCTCAAGAAACAATTAGTTCAATGATATATATGTTGTTATTAATTACCAAAACCACCCGGGGATTAGTTGCACTTTCAATCTCCCCCTTTTTGGTAATTGATGACAACATATAGATCAAAGCTTCGACAAATGATATAATCAAAGAATGATATCGTCGCTTTGAGAAGTATGTGATAAGCAAGAGCTCCCCCTAAATTTGTGCATTATTTAAGATTTGCGTTTGAATGCAAATGCACAATCGATTAGGATCATGGGTCACTCTTCCATGTCACATACATCTTGGTGGAGCGCACAAAATGATAAGAATGAATAGCATGCACCCAATCACCAAGACATGAGTAAGTGATCATACAAGATATGAATAGAATATGATAAGCATTAAGCACACATTAAGCATAGTATGATCAAGCACTCATCAAAGATAGAGCAAACGTAGTATCAAACACACAAAATGTCTCGAAGAACTCAAAAGTATCTCAAGGAAAAACCGCAAACGAAAGAGCAAAAACGAGCACTCTCTCTCTCGAAGTCCTATGATCTATACAATTTCTCCCCCTTTGGCAACAAGTTACCAAAAAGTTCGAAAGGTATAGAGCTAATCGTCACTAGGGACTCTGCTGGCGGCTCCTGTCTGCGTCGATGGAGTGGAGATAGCTGCATCTGCAAAAGCTTCTGCTGAAGTCTGTGGAGCTGGAGGAGTGGATACTGGAGCTGGAGCTGGAACTGACGGAGCTGTAGGAGGTCTTGATCTTTGTATACAGGGTCATCCTTTGGAATAGCAATGATCTGGGCTTTGTGGGCACCGCAGCAGGCTACTCATAGTCATCTGGACTAGATCATCTTCCATCTCCTTCATGAGCTCTGCCTTCTCCCTCTTTGCTTCCTCGATGTCCGCCTCAAGCTTGTTGACGGTGACACATGCACTTGATCGACTTGATATCCAGAGCATGGAACTTATCTTCAACTATCCTCTCAAGACTCTCCCGAGGCGCACTATGCTGGCCAGGCGTAGTTCAATCCTCCGAGTGGCTTCAAGAAGTTGTTCTCCAACGCTCTTGGGCTTTCTTCTTCTTCTTGCCGCTTCCTTCTCAGCTTTAGCTTGTTTGGCGCTTCGGACTTAGCGTGTCCTTCAACAGATGTGGGAGCATCCTCGGTCATCACAACTTCATTATCTTCATGTTCAGGCTGCGGTGGCAAGTGGGGTCTATCCAACAAGTAGGTGTCCGTGCCAAACTTGGCATTGATGAGCATCTGAATGTGCGGAGCAAACCCACACGACCTCTTACAGTCTGCTGCTGTCCTCTTGATAGTCTCAACTATCGTGTCCATCACCTTAAAGGTGTCTTCGATCTAGAATGTGCAGCATGTTGATAGAATAGCCTCTTATCATGCGGTGGTCTCGACTTGGGCATCAAAGTATGCCTCGAGAATGGTGTTAGTGGTTGGGAGACCTGCTGAAGATGATATCTTGATCCAAGCTTCCATATCTCAACATCCTTATGCGGTACCTCATTGTACATGTTCTTCATAGACTCGTGATTCTTCTTTGGAATGCCATAAACATCTACATCATCATCTCTTGATCTTTGGAGCATTCAGCAACGCTCTCCATTCTTCAACTGTTGAAGAGAATCTACGCCTTCATCATCCATACAATTACGCCATCCGGATAGAAATGTGCGGTGGCATAGAAGCGCATGATCATTTCATCATTCCAAGCGATCGACCGACCAACGAACTCGCAACTCCACATGCGGTGAAGCTCTCATGCACATGTGGGAAATAGTCTCTGTGCTCTTCACTTTGCCGATGTAATCCGAGTCAACGATCTGGTGTCAAGAACAATTGGCTTCTTGTCCATGAGCAGCATCTCATAGAAATCTTGTTGCTCTCGGTGTGGAACCTTGAGTCAACAAATGTCCTTCTCTGGTGGCATATGGATCAACTTGCCTCCATAGCCACGAGACCTTTGTCCTTCCTTTCCTTCATATTTTCAGCTCGAGGATGAGCATCATTATGAACTGGCGGTTTACATGCGAGTTTTAGCAACACATGTGCCTCTTCATCGATTCAGCGGTGGCACGTTGTCCTTCTTCTTCTCTGAAGCAGGAATATTTCTTCTTGTTTTCTTAGGCTTGGCAGCAGGTTTGGCTTGGGCTGCCTTTTTTGGAGCTGATGGCTTAGATTTAGTGGGTGCTCCTGCTCGATGGCATCTCCCATCAACTTTTGCTTCGAGGAGGCTGGGTGCTTCCTCATCGAGTCATCATCGGCTTCATCATGAACTAGCCTCTTCCTCTTGGAAGTTTTCTTTATCTTGCTGGAGGTTTCTTCTTCCATGCTCAGCTTCTTTGCAACTGTGGATTTCTTCTCTTTGCTGGTGCCTTTCTTTGCTTGTTGCCCTTGATAGCCTTTGGCAACCACTTTCCTCTTAGGCTTGGAAGTAATCTCCTCATCAGCAACAAAGTCAGAGTCTTCCTCATCAGAATTCCTCTTCTTCCTGGCCCTGGTGGCAGCAGGAGGCAATCCACTTAGGGTGCTCCTCTCACCATCATCAGAAAAACTGCTGGCTTCGGGACTTGTGTCGCCTCTGGAATCTCAAGCGGTGATTCAGACTGTTACGCTGTCACTTGCATCGGATATGACCGACAACCTGTGAATGGAGTAGGTATAGGCAGAATAGAAGAGTTATCACAAACTGCAGAGGATTTTGCAAAATGAATGAGTTCAAACTTCAGTTTTAGGTTTTCACAGAATGCATTTCGGTCTAACCGAGTCTAAAATTCGGTGAATCCGAAGTGTCTAAACCTAACCATTCACACCACTTTCGGTTGGACCGAAATGGGTTTCGGTCTAGCCGAGAGCACTAGGGTTTCACTAAATCCTCATTTCGGTCTTACCGATTTGCACAACTCGGTTGGACCGAAAGGTGCAGTGCAATGGCCAGAGGCCAAATCGGTCAGTCCGACAATGTAGAATCGGTCACACCGAGATGTGTTCGGCGGAAACCTAACCCTAAAATTTTCACTTGAATTTCGTTCTAAGATCTAATCTGCTGGATAGGAAGATTTCAAACTTGGCAAGAAGCTAGGCAAAACCTATCGTGCATTGAATCAGAGGTTGAAGCACGAGAGGGATGAAACTCACCCAACTTGGTGGAGTTTCACTCTGGCGCAACGGCGCGATGAGATTGACCGATTGACGGCGATGGAGACCATGGCGAGGGCGCACAAAGCGACGGCGGAGACGATCCGAAGACCACGGTGATGGCAGCGAAGGGTTTGAGGCGAGGCGTTTTGAAGGAATAATCAACGCGCTGCCCTCGGGTATATATACCCTTCGGCTCTCGGTGGGACCGAGTTGAAAACTTCGGTGGGACCGAGATGGTTAACTGCATCGATTACTCACTTGATCACGCCGAATTTGTAACTTCGGTTTCACCGAGGTGAAAACCTAGATCAATCCAAGTGATTTTGGTCCGTCCGATTTGAGTATATTGGTTTGACCGAAAGTACTTAGAAGGTTTTGGAAGTTAAGCTTTTGACGGATCGGTGGCTCAAGTGCTCCTCACTCGGTGCGTCCGAAAAAGTCTTGTTCAAAGTTTGTGATATAAGCATGAATAGAGTTTGAGACAAGAAAGCATAGATAGCTAGGGGAGGAACTTAGGCATTCTTGTCCATCCATTTGGTCAAAAAAGAAAAATCCAAAAGACCAAAGCAACAAATGGATGTCCTCGAATGGATAAAATCATGCATCCAACATGCTCACACAATAAGATAGCAAATGAAATATGTGTCAAACATGCACAAACAAAACACTAGCAACTAGCACAGAATTTGGTGATGACTAGGTCATCTATATATGAGTATATTGACTTAGGAGTCAAATGAGAACATTTGATCATAGGTCATACTCATCGTTTAAGCACAAGTGGGGTTACCACTTTTACATAAAGCATTAATGTGTTCACATCATTTGAAGATGCTTTAGCTCATTTCTTAAGAGCAAAGCTCCCCCTTGATGTGAGAACCCCTTTTAAAGGGTCAAACTAACCTTGGGTTGTCGTTGAAGACTTCATGTAGATGTTGAAGATGTGGATGCTCAATGTTGATGAAGATCATCAAGAGTTGGGAGCAATCCTTTGGATTGGGCACTTTCAATACCTACATGGGTTAGTCCCACAAGGAACAAACAAGGATATCCATGGACATAGATTGAAGTACACATTAGATGATGTCCATGAAAGCAATGATTACCTTGTCCCTTGACTTACCAACATGAGGGTTTGTGATTCCATGAACTAGTGCAAGATGTGGAAGTTGATTGCACAAGTTCTTGCCAAAATGAATGTGAGTGAAGTATATTGGCGGAGTCACCCTCAAGAACTCTCTAGTTCTTCTTCTTCGGGATCCACATCATCTTGATGGGAATCCTTGGGGTAGTAGTTGAGCTTGTCGAAGTAGAACTTGAAGTTGCCTTGGGAACCCACTTGACCATGGCCTTGGGTGCTTCAATGAATGCATCAATCTCCTCTTGAAGCTTGTCCTTGCCTTTTAGCTTGTGGTCTTGTGGTGGAAGGTCATCTTCTTCCCATTCAACACCCTCGGCGTTGAACCTCCGCTCAAAACCAATTCCTTGATTCTTCCGGTGTCTTCCTTGTTTGCGAACAATTTCCTCAAAGTTCTTGCTTCCGGCAAGGCTCTTGTAGACACCTTTCTCTATAATCCCTTTCAATAGACTATTTTCTTGCTCAAGTGAAACTTGGCTTGAAACATTGTTAGTGGAATCATGAGAACTACTAGAACCAATTATGTTGCTTCTAGATGAAGAATTTTCTTATGCTTGTCATGCTTAGTTTTAATAGGTGGCAAGAAATTAGACAAGAGAAGTCGTTTGGCAAGATATGAAGAACTCTTCTTTCAAGATCGTCATTGATAGCTTTTAGAAACTCATGTTCTTGCTCTAGATTGAGCTTCTCGAAGCGTAGCTTCTCATGAGATCTTAGGAGCTCTCTATGATCTTCTTGAGTTGTTTCATGAGCTAACTTAAGAGTGTTTAGTTCTTTAGTTAGACGCTCAATCTCCTTCATAGCATTGTCATTCGACTCTTCTCGACTATAAAGACTACTAGCATGTTCATCATTACTCAGCTCACTAGATTTGTCATGTAAAAGCTCATCTTCACCAAGCAAGTCATCTTCATCACTATCAAAGTCAATGAATTCAGGGTGTGATACCTTGGGGCCTTTTGCCATGAAGCATCTTCCAATTCCCTCATTTGGTGAATCAAATATGTCATAGGAGTTGGAGTTGGAGGATACGAGAGCAAGACCGCAACACCTTCATCTTGATCAGATTCGGAGTTGGAGTGATAGCTTCTTTCGAGTGATTGTTGAGTCGGAGCCGAAACCCATTCACCAACATGAGCTTGATGTTTTCTTCTTGTGTAGCTCCTTGATGACTTGTCTTTCCTTTCCGAATCCTTGCTTCTCCGAGAGGATCTTCGTTCATAACGATCATCTCTACTCCTTCTCTCTTTCCGAGGTGACTCTTCTCTTGAGCTTCTTCTTCTTGGAGATTCTTCTCTTCTCTTGTGGGGGGTCAAACACTCATTTGAGTAGTGTCCGGGTCTTCCACAATTGTAGCAGTTTCGATCACGACTAGAAGATCTCCTTTCATCATATGATCTAGACTTTGAGCTTCTTTCCTTGCTTCTACTCTTGTAGAATTTGTTGAAGTTCTTCACCATTAGGCTTATCTCTTCATTGGAAACTAGCTTGTCACTTGAGGTTGTGGGAGCTTCAACTGCAGCTTTGTAAGCACCGCTTGACTTGTTGTGAAGCTCTTCCTTATATTTAAGTGTCATCTCATGAGCAACAATCCTTCCAATGACTTCGGTAGGCTTGAGATCCTTGTAGTTTGGCATCATTTGGATCAAAGTGCACACGGTGTCATACTTTCCATCCAAAGCTCTGAGAATCTTCTTGATGATGAATCGGTCGGTCATTTCTTCGCTTCCTAAGCCAGCAATCTCATTGGTGATGAGAGCAAGCCTAGAGTACATTTCAGCGACTCCTTCACCTTCCTTCATCTTGAACTTGTCAAGTTGACCTTGAAGAACATCTAGCTTTGATTCCTTCACGGACTCGGTACCTTCGTGCATTTCGACCAAAGTATCCCAAATCTCTTTTGCATTCTCAAGACGGCTGATCTTGTTGAACTCCTCGGGACACAAAGCATTGAAGAGAATGTCACAAGCTTGAGCATTGTTCGTAACATCCGCAACTCATCCATTGTAGCCCGCGATCCGAACTTTTCCTTCCTCGAAGAACTCACCTTGCAAGCCAACACAAATAATGCCCCATCGGCGTGGTTATGTCCAAGAATATGCATTTTCATTTTATGCTTCCAACTAGCAAAATTTGAAACATCAAAGTAAGGACCTCTACGGAAATTACCCTCACTAGACGCCATACTCTCCTAGGTTGTGAAACCAAGCTTATGGAGTCCAATGCAATGGAAACCAATCCAATGGAGACCAAAGCTCTGATACCACTTGTAGGATCGGAAGTATGTCTAGAGGGGGGGTGATTAGACTACTTGACAACTTAAAAGATTAGCCTTTTGATTAGGGCAAGTTTTTAGCAAGTCCACAATGATGACCAAGTCAAGTATCACCCTACACATGCAATTCTAGAGTTATGGCAGCGGAAAGTAAATTGCACATGTAGTAAATAAGAGGTGGAGAAGAGCAAACGCAATTTGGAGACACGGAGATTTTTCTCGTGGTTCCGATAGGTGGTGCTATCGTCAATCCACGTTGATGGAGACTTCAACCCACGGAGGGTAGCTGCGAGAGTCCACGGAGGGCTCCACCCACGAAGGGTCCACGAAGAAGCAACCTTGTCTATGCCATCATGGCTTACGCCCACGGAGGACTAGCCTTACTCGGGTAGATCTTCACAGTAGGCGATCTCCTTGCCCTTACAAACTTCTTGGTTCAACTCCACATCTTGACGGAGGCTCCCAAGCGACACCTAACCAATCTAGGAGGCACCACCCTCCAAAAGGTAATAGATGGTGTTGGTGATGATGAACTCCTTGCTCTTGTGCTTCAAATGATAATCTCCCCAACACTCAACTCTCCTCACTGATTTGGCTGTGGTGGAAGAAAGGATTGAGTGGAAAGCAACTTGGGAAGGCTAGAAATCAAGTTTCATATGGTGGGAGTGAAGCAACTTGATCTCAACACAAGGGTAGGTAGTTTTCTTCTCGTAAATGTAAGGTAGGAGTGGTAGTTCTTTCGATGGCTCTCTCCACGAATGAAGAGGAGGTGGAGGGTATTTATAGCCTCCACAAAATCCAACTGTTACACACATTTGACCAATCTCGGTCGACCGAAGTTGACAACTCGGTGAGACCGAAAGTTCAAATCTTGTGAGCGTTGGGATTTTCAGTGGGACCGAAAATACAATCTCGGTTAGTCCGATTCTTCCAAAGTCTAGGGTTTGCCAATCTCGGTGGGACCGACTTTCTCATCTCGGTGACACCGATTTGAGTCTGAAGGTTCTGAAGGTTGGCAACACTAGTTTCGTATGACCGAGTTTGGAATCGGAAAATCCGAAATTACTAGGGTTTGGGTATATGGCTGAGGTGGTTCATCTCGGTGTGGTGAGTTTATGGAATTGGTGGGACCGAGATTACTTATGAGTATATGTTGGAATGAAAGATTGCGATAGTTTGAGAGATAAATCACTAAGCACTTTGAGCAACCAGATCATCATCATAACCTCATCCCTTTTAATAGTATTGGCTTTCCTATGGACTCAATGTGATCTTGGATCACTAAACCAAAAATGGAGTCTTGAGCTTTTGCCAATGTTTTCCTTAGCATTTTGAGGGGTCCACATCATCAGTCATTGCCATACCCATATCACTGAACTTTCTGAAATATTCTCAAGAAACAATTAGTTCAATGATATATATGTTGTTATTAATTACCAAAACCACCCGGGGATTAGTTGCACTTTCAGAAGTCCTGCAGGGCGCTCGTTTAATAGAGACGCAGTGCTCGAAAAATGTTATGTTCAAATGACATGTATGATTTGTGAAAGCATGTTTCAAATATAATATAAGGGATTTTTATACTTGTGTGTTCAAGTGTTGAAGTACCTCCTGTGTGGTCGTTAATGTATATGTGTATATAACCTGAAAGATTGCAGTCTTCGGCTTCAGCCCCCACGCACATAGTGCGGGGGTGTTTGCAAAAAAAGCGCTTTTTCACACTTAATCCAACGTCTTGGTCCTGTGAAGGAGGTGATAGCGTAGCAAACTAGGCAACCAGACTATAATGCTTTATCACTTTCACTTAGCCATAGGAGTTCGACGGTGGGGCTACTATATAGCCCCTAGGGGCACCGCGCTCTCCGAATTTCGGGGCGCGTATGTGCCTGACTGGGAAACTGTCCTTAGTTAAAGCGGAGGACTTCTAAACATTCTGAAGGTCGATCGAGTGGTTGACCAATCTCTCGCTATATCATGACAGTCAGTTTTCGGCTTTCTCTACTGAGGTGCTCACCTGGATGAACCGGGGCACAATCATAGTAGTTCTCCTGGTGCCGCGTTAGCCGATAGAGCGGAACGTAAGGCAGCAAAACACAAGAGCCGGGCAAACCCAACATTTGACCAAAGACATGATTCGGAGCTGATGCATATAAGTCCTAACTCGAGACGCCGAACACTCCCTAAGGTATTCAGTCTTTATGAAAACGGGCAGAACAATGCACTAAGCCCCTAATGTCCAGTACGCATAAAAAATTTCTCGACGCGCCGATGCCAAAACGCCACCTCCTCCTCGGTTATAGTGAGAAACCGGGGATGTATCAACAAGAGACAGAAGAAAGGTTTACGCAGGGTCTTAATCTGAAAAGAATCCTTGCAACGGGTCCCTACTGCACGTCTGCGCCTGTGTCTCCGTTGTGCCGTATCCTGGACGGGTGTAGCATGGTGTTCATATGTAAAAGAGAAGAGCTTAGTTGGAAAAAAGGATCGTGCGAAAAATGTATAAACAGAGTATAATTCGAAAAATGAATAAAATTGAGCTTTATTGTCTCTTATTGTACATGTGTGCAGCCCCTTGTAAGGGGGTACGCGGCCAGTAAGCCCCTTGTTTATTTATGCCGGACTCGCCTAACCGTGTCTGTGATCTAAATGGCCTGTTTAGGTGCTTTGATCAGCAAAGCCGGATTAATGTGTGGCTGTCAAGGCAGTCTCACTTTCTTCCATATTCAAGGAACACTCGAGGTTTCCCTTTAATGAGATGATGCCGCGTGGACCGGGCATTTTAAGTGTAAGAGATGCATAATGCGGTATTGCGTTAAAGCGGGCGAAAGCTTCGCGTCCCAACAGTGCTTGATAGCTACTTTTAAATGGGGCGATGTGGAAGACCAACTTTTCGCGACGGAAGTTGTCGGATGAGCCGAACACAACTTCTAGTGGTAGAGAGCCCGTACAATGGGCATATGGCCCTGGCATCGCTCCTCTAAAGGAAGTGTTGCTATGGCGTATTTTGGTTGGGTCTATCCCCATTCTGCGGATTGTATCCCGATATAGCAGGTTTAGATCACTGCCGCCGTCCATTAGGACTTGTGTAAATTGTAGTCCGTTGATTATAGGATCTAATATCAGAGTAGTCCATCCTGCGTTCCGGATACTTCCGGAGTAATCCTGATGGTCAAAATTGATTGGTTTTGACATCCAGTGTCGGGACTCCGCTGGGGTGGACCGTCTGGCTGCGACTTTAATGGGCGCCGCTCTATTTTACTCGTTGTCACTTGAAGTGAGTTTACTGTTTTGACCTCTTGTGGGAAATTCCTTTGTTTTCGGTGCTCGCTTGTGGAGTTCGTCATCGTCCTCGCTTGGTGTGTCGAGCCCTTGTGTTCGGCATTAAGTCGGCGGACTGTTTGAAGACCCAACAATCATTGTGGGTGTGGTTTGCGTGCTTCACGGAGGTCTTGTGGATTTGGCATATTTTGTCCAAGATTTTGTTTAGGTTGGATAGCTCGTCATTGTTGTCCTTGAGAGGTAGTGTTTTGTTGTTCGCCGAGAGCTTTTGAATCCGGCGTTGATTGCCGTGCTCTTTGGGCCATTTCCTTAGTCCGTATTTGGTCCTTGCTGCGTCGTGGTTTCCATTTACATCCCCGACCTCGGATGTACTTGGGTCGCTGGTGCTGCATCTTGCTAGCCAGCTATCCTCCCCCGCGCAAAAGCGGGTCATGAGGCTTGTTAGTGCGGCCATTGTTCTTGGCTTTTCCTGGCCGAGGTGTCTGGCGAGCCATTCGTCTCGGACGTTATGTTTGAAGGCTGCTAAGGCTTCGGCGTCCGGACAGTCGACTATTTGGTTCTTTTTGGTGAGGAACCTGTCCAGAATTTGTGGGCTGACTCTCCGAGCTGTTGAGTTATGTGACTTAAATTGTCTGCATCCGGAGGGCGGACATAAGTCCCCTGAAAATTTGCCCGAAACGCATCCTCGAGCTCTTCCCAACTTCCAATGGTATTTTCTGGGAGGCTTTTGAGCCAATGCCGAGCTGGCCCTTTGAGCTTGAGGGGTAAGTATTTTATGGCGTGGAGGTCATCTCCTCTAGCCATATGTACGTGCAGGATGTAATCCTCAATGCAGACTCCAGGGTCTGTTGTTCCATCGTATGCCTCTATGTTACGGGCTTGAATCCCGCTGGAAATTCATGATCCAGCACCTCATCAGTGAAACATAGGGGTGTCTGGCGCTCTGATTTGGGTGTGCCGTGATGTTCGAATACTCGACGTGTTGTATTGCTTTCTGGAGCTTGCTTTCTTGGCCCATAGATGGACCTGACCGGGCCATCCTTTTTGTGAGGATCCTTATGTGGATCACGTGCCGGCTTGTGTGCGGCGCCTCTTGCCAATCTTTGTTTGTCATGTGGTCGTCTATCCGACCGGGCGGCCTCTTTGTTCTTTGATTGTGGGGGCTCTACGGCCTCCTCATCAAATTCGGGCAGTAGTTTGCGCTTCGGGTAGCTTTTTTGCTTGGCGACTATCGCCGTATTTGTATGCAGTCTTGAGTACTTTGCTCCATCTCATTCTAAGTACGTCTTCCGCTGTTTTGAGCTTCCGCTTCTGCTTCTTCAGACTTTGTGCAGTGGCGACGAGCCTTTTGTGGAGGTTCTGCTGCTCCAACGATGTGTCCGGCGTGAGATCGTCCGGACTGTTGTTTTCGTCGGGGACGGATTGCCTATCCAATTCATCCTGTTCGGATGGTTGCTCGGGGGCATGTTCGTCGTCCACCAGTTCGCCCTGCTCTATGGCTGGGTCTCTATGGGTGTTGTCGTTGTCGAGGCGGGACTTTGAGTGGCGCTTACGTCGCCGTTTTGACTGTTTTTCGCGGGAATTATCCTTCGCAGTGTCCCGTTGTTCCTCGTTATCACTTCCTTTAGGTGTATCCACCATATATACGTCATGAGTTGAGGTGGCCCTCGAGTGCCCTGTAGGCGCTAGTTCTTGGTCGCCTCCGGCATCGTCGTCCATACCGTTGATGTCTTCGGAGTCGAAGTCTAGCATATCGGTTAAGTCATCGACAGTGGCTACAAAGTGGGTGGTGGGTGGGCGTTGAATTTCTTCGTCGTCCGCATCCCAACCTTCCTGACCATAGTCCGGCCAGGGCTCTCCTGATAGAGAGAGAGATTTTAGTGAATTCAGGATGTCGCCAAAAGGCGAGTGCTGAAAGATGTCCACGGCGGTGAACTCCATGATCGGCGCCCAATCGGGTTCGATTGGCAGGGGTGCGGAAGGTTCGGGGTCCAGAAAGGAGTCCGACACCTTGGAGTCACGAGCTTCACAAGGGATAGGGTTGGTATTCGGCTCTATCGCCGTAGAGGTAGCAGCCCCCAAGGCGGTGTCCAGCCACCCATCCTCGATCGGCACAGTCGGCTCCGAGCTAAGGGTCGGAGCGGACTCTTGTGCGGCCTCCAGGGCACTGTTCGGCGGCAGAGTTAGATCATGCCCATCGTGACAGTGCGGCGCGCTTGGCTGTGGCTCGAATCCGTCGAAGATCAAGTCTCTGCGGATGTCAGCCGTATAGTTCAAACTCCCAAATCTGACCTAATGGCCAGGGGCGTAGCTTTCGATCTGCTCCAGATGGCCAAGTGAATTGGCCTGATCTTGAAGCCGCCGAATCTGAAGATCTGCCCAGGAGAAAAGTCTGCCTACTGGACGCGTCATTGTTGATGATCGAAGGAGCCATCGGGCCTATAGGTGACGACACGAGGAACTCTCAATGAAAGCACCAATGTCGGTGTCAAAACCGCAGATCTCGGTAGGGGTCCCGGCTGTGCGTCTAGGCGGATGGTAACAGGAGACAAGGGACACGATGTTTTTACCCAGGTTCGGGCCCTCTCGGTGGAGTTAAAACCCTACTCCTGCTTGATTAATATTGATGATATGGGTAGTACAAGAGTAGATCTACCACAAGATCAAGGAGGCTAAACCCTAGAAGCTAGCCTATGGTATGATTGTTCTTCGTCCTACGGACTAAAACCCTCCGGTTTATATAGACATAGGAGAGGGCTAGGGTTACACAGAGTCGGTTACAATGGTAGGAGATCTACATATCCGTATCGCCAAGCTTGCCTTCCACGCCAAAGAAAGTCCCATCCGGACACGGGACGAAGTCTTCAATCTTGTATCTTCATAGTCTTGGAGTCCGGCCAAAGATGATAGTTCGGCTATCCGGACACCCCCTAGTCCAGGACTCCCTCATTGGGACTAACCTATTAACCGGAGGCCCAACCCAGAATTGCTGTTTTTTTTCCTATTTCAGTGTTTCGAAGAAACGGAATATCAAACAGAGTCCAAACGGAATGAAACCTTTGGGAACGTGATTTTATCACCGAACGTGATCCAGGAGACTTGGACCCTACTCCAAGAAGTTCCAGAGGCGGTCACGAGGGTGGAGGGCGGGGCCCCCTGGGCGCGCCCCTACCTCGTGGGCCCCCTATTGCTCCACCGACATACTCCTTCCTCCTATATATACCTACGTATCCTCAAACGATCAGATGAGGAGCCAGAAACCTAATTCCACCACCGCAACCTTCTGTATCCACGAGATCCCATCTTGGGGCCTGTTCTGGAGCTCCGCCAGAGGGGGCATCCACCATGGAGGGCTTCTACATCATAGCCCCTCCGATGAAGTGTTAGTAGTTTACTTCAGACCTTCGGGTCCATAGCTAGTAGCTAGACGGCTTCTTCTCTCTTTTTGGATCTCAATACAATGTTCTCCCCCTCTCTTGTGGAGATCTATTCGATGTAATCTTCTTTTTGCGGTGTGTTTGTTGAGACCGATGAATTGTGGGTTTATGATCCAGTATTATCTATGGAAAATATTTGATTCTTCTCTGTATTCTTTTATGTATGATTGAGTTATCTTTGCAAGTCTCTTCGAATTATCCTTTTTGGTTTGGCCAACTAGATTGGTAGTTCTTGCAATGGGAGAAGTGCTTAGCTTTGGGTTCAATCTTGTGGTGTCCTTACCAAGTGACAGAAAGGGTTGCAAGGCACATATTGTATTGTTGCCATCGAGGATAACAAGATGGTTTTTTTTATCATATTGCATGAATTTATCCTCTACATCATGTCATCTTGCTTAAGGTGTTACTCTGCTTTTTAACTTAATACTCTAGATGCATGCTGGATAGCGGTCGATGAGTGGAGTAATAGTAGTAGATGCAGAATCGTTTCGATCTACTTGTCTCGGACGTGATGCCTATATACATGATCATTGCCTAGATATACTCATAACTATGGTCAATTCTATCAATTGCTCAACAGTAATTTGTTCACCCACCGCAGAATATCTATGCTCTTGAGAGAAGCCACTAGTGAAACCTATGGCCCCCGGGTCTATTCTCATCATATCATTCTCTATCGCTTTATTTACTTGCTTTGCTTTTACTTTGCTTTTAACTTTTCACTTTGCATCTATCTATCAAAAATACCAAAAATATTATTTATCATCTTTATCAGATCTCACTCTCGTAAGTGACCGTGAAGGGATTGACAACCCCTAATCGCGTTGGTTGCGAGTAGCTATCGTTTTGTGTAGGTACGAGGGACTTGTGCATGGTCTCCTACTGGATTGATACCTTGGTTCTCAAAAACTGAGGGAAATACTTATGCTACTTTGCTGCATCATCCTCTCCTCTTCGGGGAAATCCAACGCAGTGCTCAAGAGGTAGAAAGGGGTCCACATTCCTAATCCATGCCATGGCAATCATCGAACTTTCTTGAAATATCTATCTTGAAATAGCATTAGTTCAATGAGCTATATGTTGTTAATCATTACCAAAACCACCCAGGGATAGTTGTACTTTCAATCTCCCCCTTTTTGGTAATTGATGACAACATATATATCAAAGCTTCAACAAATGATAATAAGATTGAAATACATCGTCGCTTTGAGAAGTATGTGATAAGCAAGAGCTCCCCCTAAATTTGTGCATTATTTAAAATTTGCTTTGGATAGCAAATGCATAATCTGTTAGGATCATGGGTCACTCTTCCATTTCACATACATCTTGGTGGAGCGCTCAAAATGATAACAATTAAAAGCATGCACTCATCACCAAGCAAAGTGAATGATCGTATATGGATATAAGGGATAATATCATTCAAGCACACATTAAAGTAGCATATGATCAACCACATGATCATCTAAGTATCTCACAAAAGGACATAATGTATCAAGCAAACACACAATAAAGTTCAACCAAATAAAGTGCAAGAGAGACAAAAAGCAACACACTCTCTCTCTCGTAGACTATGATCTATACATATTTCTCCCCCTTTGGCAACAAGTTACCAAAAAGTTCAAATATGCATAGTGTTATGCGTCTCTCAGGCTTGGTATCCATGAGGTGGTGTAGAGATGACTTCCAGGACGCAGGCTTCTATTGATGTAGCTGGAGCTGGTGGAGTGGCTACTGGAGGTGGCACTGAAGTTGTGGCTACTGGTGCAGATGTGGTTGCTCTAGTGTCACGAACAGACACTGCATCAGACCTCTGACCTCGTGGCACATGCACTCGCTGAAAAACATCTATTGTTGTCTTTCCTTTATTCTCCTCTGCTTCCTCCTGGAGCTGGTCTACTGCTGACTGAATCTCAGTTACTTTGACATCAAGATCATAGAACTCTTGCTCAATGATTCTCTCCAAACTCTCCTGATTCTGATTCAGGGTGGCCAAGCCCTTCTCAATCCTCAAGGTGGATTGAATCAGAAATCCAAGTTGATCCTGTTTGCTCTTTACGAACACCTGAGATGCCTCTTCTGCACTTGGCATCTTTGCAGCTTTCTCTGCCCTTGCCTTTGCTCTCTTCTCATGTGCTTGCACTGATGAAGGATCATTCTCATCCATGACCACAATGTTATCCTCAAAGTCTGGCTTGAGAGGTAAGTGCTCCTTGTCCAACAAATAAGTGCATGTGCCCATCTTTGAGTTGATGAGCACCTGAATCTGTGGAGCATACCCAAAAGACCTCTTCTGATCTGCAGCTGTCCTCTTGATTGTTTCCACAATCAGACTCGTCACTTTGAACTTCTGAGGGACATAAAAAATGTGCAGCAAGTTGATGGAATGTCTTCTTATCATTCTGTGATCTCCAGACTTGGGCAAAAGAGTATGCCTCAGGATGGTGTTGATTGTAGGCAGAGCAGACAACAGAAACTTCACTGAGCCCAACTTATGAGATTCCAGGGCATCATTAGGAATTTCCTTGTACATACTTGCCATTGAGTTGTGGTCTTTCTTATTCTTGGCATACACATCCAAGTCATCCTCATGAGCTGCTTGGGCATTTATCAACTTGGCCCATTCATTAACAGTTGATTGGTACCTTGTACCTTCTAACATCCATACAATCCTACCATCTGGATAGAAGTGAGCAGTGGAGTAGAATTGCATGATCAGCTCATCATTCCACTTAGTGAGCTTCTAGCCAACAAACTTGTCCACTCCACAAGCCTTGAAGCTATCATAGACACTTGGGAAATGATCTTCATTCTCTCTGATGTATGTCCAGTCAACCCATCTCATGTCACAGACAATTGGCTTCTTGTCAAGCAGAATTGTCTCATAAAAGTCTTGTTGTTCCTTAGTGTGGAACCTGTAATCCACAGCAGTTCTCCTTCTCACAGCATAAGGGTCACTTTTTCTCCAAAGTCTCAAACCTGCATCCTTCCTGATGCTCATGTACTCTGCCACTGGATGAGTGTGATTGTGGTCTGGGATCTTTGGTTTGAGCTTTCTCAGCACTTGGGCTTCAGCTTCTTCTTATTCAACTTCAGGCACTGGGGCCTTGTTCTTCTCTTCAGTAGGGATGTTTCCTGTGCTTCTCTTGGGTGCAGACTTGGTGGCTGGAGCTGCAGCTTTGGGAGCAGGTTTGGGCTTAGGATCAATCTCTCACTTGATTACATCTCCCATAAGCTTTTGTGCCTTGGGTGCTGGAGCAACATCCTCTTCCTCTTCATCATCAGATGTATCTCTCACCATGTTGACTTTCCAAGAACTTTAGCAGTAGTGGTTCTTGCCCTCTTATTCTTCTTGTCATCACCAGCTGCTTCTCCTTCATCAGATTCTATTGTGAATTTCATAGTTTGTCCTGTGGCAACCTTTCTTGGTTTGGATGTTGGGATTCTCCTAGCTGGTGCCTTCTTATTCATGCCTAGCTTTGTAGATGCAGCAGTGCCAAACTCCTTCACTACTTTCCTCTTTGAGATGGCCTCATCCTCAGCTGCAACATAATCTTATCTTCAGAATATGAGGTTCTGTTCTTCCTTGCTCTAGTGGCTGCCTTGGGTAAGTTACTAGGTGTTGGGGATATTACTACTAGGTGTAAACCGGCCAAGATTGGGCCGGGTTAGCTCCGTAGTAGTGTAATCAGAGAAAGGCACAAGGCCTATAGTCGGTTTAGAGATTGTAGCCGTAAACCGGCCTGATGTATGACTTGTATTGTAAGTTAGGAATAGGGAGATACCAACCGGGATACGAGTATGAACCGGTTGGGACTCTACGAGCCGACGGGCGTCACTCATGTATATAAGGGGACGACCCGGCGGCGGTTCAAGGACAGACAACAACAGCTCGAGCCTAGGCGAAGCTTATTTGCTCCCTAGCCATCGAGTCTACATCAATTCCATCACAACTAGACGTAGGCTTTTACCTTCATCGAAGGGGCCGAACTAGTATAAACCCTCGTGTCTTTGTGTCCGCTTTAAACCCCTACAAGTAAACCCGTAGCGATGGCTCCACGACTAAGTCCTCACACAAGGACATCTGCCGTGACAAATCCACGACAGTTGGCGCCCACCGTGGGGCTATCGCACGATGGTTTGACGATCTTGGAGGGCAAGCTCAAAGGACTCGAAGGCTACGTCGTGGGCCGGATGACCAAGAGTCGTCGTGGCCGGATCTACATCGACAATGCCGGATGGGGTCCCGAGGCCGATTCAATCGAGTATGGATACCGGGTCCCCTTCGGCGGCATACACGTCTTCATCGGCAAGATCGGAGGGCCTGAGCCGGACATACGCACCGACCTCGTCGAGACGGCTCAGCATACAAGAACCAGCCGGCTAAACCGGCGGTGAAGCATGTCTTCGTTGGAGTTACCCAGGGAAGGGAATGTGATACCGGTTCAGAGTACGGTAGCGAGACCGTCGTTTATTCCGGCGATGAATCCTCAGCAGGAGAGACAGAGTCATTGTACCAGCTGCAGGATGGTATGATCGGGGGCTGTTCCGACGGTGATAGTATTCCGGACCCCTCAAGCCAGCTGAACCGGATCGGCGTATTCATGGCCGGTACGCAGGCCGCAAACCTTTCGTTGACCGCAGCAGAGCCTCCTGCCCCTGCCCCTGCCGCACGATTGGAGGCGATCCCAGTCGAAGGAGATTCCCCACAAGCAGTTGAGACACGCCGGGTCAAGGAGCTTCTCCGGACTGCACTAATCCAGCAGGAAGCGTATTCATATAGCGCGATCGGATTCACTCGCCCGTCAAGCGGAACTCTGGCGAGCGCATGGATGAACCGGCCCTATCAAGTGTAACGCACGGGACCGTGAAGCGGCCAGAGGCAACAACCCGATAGGCAGCGCTCGTAATGCTCAGGAGGTGGTAGATCGGGCCCGGGCACGCAGGGAGGCCGAGTTAGCAGCACAGGATGATGCGGTTCAGCATACACCGGTTCGCCCTACCTCCTTCACAGGACCAGGAGTCTCCTCCGCTTTGGGAGTGCCCTGTTTAACCCCCGCTTTGCGCAACGTGCGTTTGCCTAAGGATTTTAAGGGCCCGCGTAAGGTGCCAAATTACACTGCAGATCTATCCCCTGAGGCATGGGTTGAGAGCTACGAGATGGCCATGGAGATGCTTGACGTTGATGAGGCGGCATGTGCAAAATACTTTACCATGATGATGGAGGGCACAGCCCGTACTTGGTTGAAAAGCCTGCCGCCCAATTCTATCAGTTCATGGGGTCAGTTACGGGCCCAGTTCATCCAGAATTTTAAAGATACATGTAAACAGCCGAAGTCTATAGTGGACCTAGCGGCTTGTGTTCAGGAAGAAGGGGAGTCAACAACCCGTTGGGTGCGCGTGTGTGTCGAAATCTTGCACTCCTCGACCGGATCAATCTTGACTCGGCGATCATCACATTGGAAAGCAAGCGCGGTTTGAGCCTCTGAAATTTAATTTGGGACGTATGAAGCGGTTACGCAATGATATGGGAACCCTCATGTCCGCTCTAGTAAAATATGCCGATTCAGACAGTACTAAGGATCCTGAAGCAGATGATGACGAAGCAGGGAAAGGAAAGAAGAATGGCAACTCCAAGCTGCAGCAGGTCAAACGGGCAGGTCATGGAAACTGGGGCAAGCGCAAGGCTGATGATTTTGTAGCTAACACTAATGCGCAGGACAGAGGCTCGCGGCGTAGAGGCAAGGCAAATCGGGGTCCAAATGATGGTGCGGGCCGTTTGAATTACTTGCTGAATCAGCCTTGTCCCAAACACGGAACGAAAGAAAACCCATTGAATCATCTTTGGAAGGACTGTTCTATTATGCAAGCGTTCAAAAATTCCGATGCTTTCCGATATGACAAAGGATCAGGTGGCGGTTCAGGATCCGGTTTCCATGGGCCGGGTCAGGACGGAGCTTCCGGTTCGAGGCACAACGAGGCAATTTCAACAACGAGAATAATCAAGGTAGCCAGCAGTAGCAGCAGCAAGAAAGAGTCGAGCTATCGAGCCAGCCAAGCGGTTGAGCGGCGGCGGTATCATGTTTTCACAACCAGTTTGGACAAGCGGGATCGAAAGCTTCACAAGCGGGCTGTAAATCTGTTGAACCGGCTGTGCCCACAGTATTTGCGTTAGTCGAACAGCCTATCGTATGGAGCGAGAGGACCATCCCCGGGTTGAAAATCCGGGTCGGTGGCTTTGGTGGTAGACCCCCAAGTTGGGGGCTATAAATTTACTAAGGTTCTTATGGATGGAGGAAGCGACATCAATATATTGTATTATGACACTTTCCGTCGCATGGGTCTCACAGATAAAGATCTCGAGACCCTCCAATACGGTGTTCCATGGTGTAGTGCGTGCAAATCTGCTTATCTGTTGGCAAGATAGCCTTGGATGTGGCCTTTGGAGATGAGCATGACTCCGATGCGAAAAGCTAACCTTTGAAGTGGTAAAATCCGGAGCCCATATCATGCCCTGTTTGGACGGCCGGCTTATGCTAAGTTCATGGCGCGACCTTGTTATATCTACTTGCAACTTAAGATGCCGGGTTACAAAGGAACAATAACAGTGCATGGAAGCCGCCGAGTCGCTTTGGAATGTGAGGAAGGAGATGCAGCTTACGCAGAAGCGGTCTGTGCCACAGAGGAGTTGAAATTTTATAAGGATAATGTTGATCCGGCAGATATGACCCCTCTGAAGAAGCCCACTACGGAGCATGAATCGGATCTAAAATTCAAATCGGCGGCCGAAACCAAGCTTGTTGACTTTGTGCCAGGCGATTCATCCAAGCAGTTTACTGTCAGTGCCAACCTGGATCCTAAATAGGAAAGCGCGCTCATCGAGTTCATCCGTGAGAACAGGACATCTTTGCATGGAAGCCATCGACATGCGGGTGTACCGAGAGAACTCGGCGAGCACACACTTAATGTGGATCCTAAGTATAAACCGGTGAAACAGTTCCTCCGCCCGGTTTAATGAGGAAAACGCAAGGCCATTGGAGAAAAGTAGCGGGCTTCTAGCGGCTGGCTTTATCGTTGAGTGTTTCATCGAGTGGCTTGCTAATCCGGTGCTGGTCCTTAAGAAAACGGCACTGGCGTATGTGTGTGGACTACAGATCTTAACAAAGCTTGTCCGGCAGATCCTTTTGCTCTCCCCGCATTGATCGGATCATCGATGCCACGGCGGAGATGTGGCGTTTAAGCTTTTAGATGCATACTCTGGATACCATCGAGATCAAGATGGCGGTCGAGGACCAGGAGAAAGCGGCGTTTATAACTCCCTTTGGAGCCTTACATTATGTATCTATGCCTTTTGGGCTCAAGAGCGCCCAAGCCACGTATCAGCGGTGTGTCTGAAATTGCTTGCATACACAGATCGGACGCAATGTGCATGCCTATGTAGATGACATTGTGGTAAAATCAAGGCAGAAGGAGACACTGGTGGACGATTTGAAGGAGACTTTCGACAACCTGCGCATTTATAAGATGATGCTTAATCCGGCCAAATGTGTTTTTGGTGTTCCGGCTGGCAAGCTATTGGGATTCCTGGTATCTAACAGGGGAATCGAAGCCAATCCTGAGAAAATTAAAGCGATCACCTCACTGGCTAAACCGAAGTGTATCAATGATGTCCAACGCTTGGCGGGCCGGATTGCGGCAGGCGGTTTATCGGCCGCCTTGAGAGAAGGCTATTCCCTTATACCGAATCTTTGAGGAAGACGGATCGGTTAAATGCAGAGTCAGCTGAGACGAAGCTTCGAGGACCTAAAGCGGCAATTGGTCAATCCGCTGTCCTTGCAGCTCGATTGACAACGAACCGTTGTTCTTATATGTGGCAGCCAATGCACGGCGGTGGCGTAGCCATTGTGGTTGGCGCAAGGAGGCGGGAAAGAATATCGGTTCAGCGGCGGTTTACTATATCGATGAGGTACTCATTGAGTCCAAGCGAGGTATCCGCATTGGCGAAGCTAGTTTATGGTGTTTTTATGGCGGTAGGAAGCTGAAACAGTATTTTCAAGGGCATCCTATTACGATTGGTTAGTTCAGCTCCTTTGGGTGATATCATACTGAACCGGAGGAAGCGGCGGATTGCAAAATGGGCCATCGAGCTTGGGCGCATGGACTCAAATATATACCACGCCTGCGGTGAAATCGCAAGCACTTGTCGACTTCATTAATGATTGGGCGAATTCTGAGCACGGAGGAGAAGCGGATCATACATCTTGGACTATCCACTTGATGGGTCGAGCGGTTGGAAGGCTCGGGTGGAGTCGTGTTAACTTCCCCACGAGGTGATAAGTTTTATTCGTTCTCCGTCTAATGTTCCTTGTACTAATAATGCAGCTGAGTCTGAAGCTTTACTCCATGGTCTCCGGATGGCTAAGGAAATGAACTTGAGCGGGTCAAGTGTTTTGGTGACTTCGGACTGGTGGCGCAGCAAGTATCGGCACTTGGGATTCTAAGGACCCCTCATGGCTGCATATCGGCGAGAGGTGGATAATATTGCAGGGTGCTTCAAGGGATATCAAGTAGATCATGTGGATCGCGGAAGAACGAAGCGGCGGATGCTTTAAGCCGGCTGGGTTCTCGGCGTAAACCGGTTCCCCTAATGTCTTCCTCGACATCTTGCACAAACCGTCGGTTCGGCTCCTGGTGAAGCGGTTGGCAATTCGACCGGAGGCCCACTTGGTGGCAGCATTACACGCTATTCGGATTGGGCGGTGCCTTACCTTGCATATATGACTCGAGGAGAATTACGAGACGATGAGGTTACGGCGAGCGGGTAACCCGGCGCCCAAGTCCATAGCGATTATCAATGGTGAGTTGCATCATCGCGGCGTTTGAGGCGTTTCAACGCTGTGTTTCCCGAGGAAGGTGGCGAAATTTTACGAAATCCATGAAGGGATTGCGGGCACCATGCGGTTCAAAGTCCCTCGTGGCAAAGGCATTCCGTCATGGATTCTCTTGGTTAACGGCTCATCCGATGCGGAGGATTTGGTCAAGCAACTGCGATGGGTGTCGAGAAATTCTCGAGCGTGCCCATATACCGCACGGGGAGTTGAGGATGATCCCGATAACATGGCCGTTTGCGGCGTGGGGGCTGGATATGGTCGGGCCTTTTAAGAGATCCAAAGATAAGAAGACCCATCTGTTGGTGGCGGTGGACAAATTCACCAAGTGGATTGAGCGAACTGTCGAGAAGTGTGATGCGGCGGCGGCGGTGCAGTTCATCAAAAGGTGATTTTCGGTTTGGCTTTCCACGGTATCATCGCGACAATGGCACTAATCTGTCCAAGGGAGCTATGAAAGAATTTTGTGAACGCGAACATATCCGCAGCGTATCGTCGATGGCGCACCCGATCCAACGGGCGGCGGGCGTGCTAATCGAAATCTTGCGAGGTATCAAACCGCGACTTGGTCCCATTACAAAGGGCGCCGGTGCTGGGTTGAGAGCTCCCATCGGTGATATGGAGTATCAATACTCGCCAAACCGGTCTCTGGTTACCGCCTTTTTCATGGTTTATGGGCGAGCGATTCTCCCCGATGATATTCGCACGACTTCGCCCGATGTAGCAGCTTACGTTGAAGCGGACAATGAAGCGGCGCGACAGGACGCTTTGGACCTGTTGGATGAAGAGCGTGATATGGCAGCCGCTCGATCAGCAATTTACCAGCAAGACCTTCGTCGTTATCACAGCCGCCGGATCAAAACCAGAACTTTTCAGGAAGGCGATTTGGTACTGCGTCTCATCCAAGACCAGACGAACCTGCACAAGCTATCCCCACCTTGGGAAGGGCCATTTGTGGTCAGCAAGAATCTGCACAACGGTTCCTACTATCTGGTTGATATTCGAGAGCGTAAAGACTCACGTACATCAGAGGAGGAGACCAACAGGCCGTGGAATATAGCTCATCTTCGACCTTATTACACATGAGTCATCGGCTCAGTTTATGTACATAGCATAACAATGTATATATTATCTTTCGATATAATAAAAACCAGGGCCTCAGTCAAAGCGGGGTCTCTGTCTTTCTTCTCATGCGTGGTTACACGGAGTGTTTTCTGTTTTTTAACAGCGGCCTCCGGTTTACCCCTTGACAATTATATTTATCACTTGGGGGCTTGGTCGTATCCGAACCAGTGCTACACCTCTTGATAGGCGAAAGCCACTAGATCATTTGGGGACACGGTCACGTCTGAACCGGTCACGCCTCTTGGTCGGCCACTAGGGCCAGCGCCACTTGGGGGCTTGGTCGAACCCGAACCAATGTCACGCCACTTGGCCGGCGTACTCGCCACGAGTCTTTTCGGGACCTGGCTGACTAGCACCATCGCTACACCTTTGGGGGGCTTGGTAGCATCTGACCATGGTAATGCCATCTGACCAGCTCCAAGCAGCTCTCCTTTTTTACAAAGCGTTATTGCCTTTGTTGCCGTATTTGGTATTTGATTTTTGTCGTGTTTCCAACATAATGAATATTTTTTTGGTTTAGCCGTCAATAACAAGTCGATAGTGCACGATCTGGTGTTATCAAAGTTTTCATTTCTTTCCGGTTTACCATTTTTCCCGGTTAGCCTTTATGGAAAAACTTGGGGGCTAGTGCTCATTCAAGACGCCTATATGGAGGTTATTGCCTCCCAAGGCAGTTATGGTTTCAATAAGAAAGCCTCCGCTTCAAGATTGGTTACATCAGCTTTATGCCCAGATATGGCAGGTATTTGTATCAAATACTCATTAAATTTTCAATATATAAAGACATATTGGATGCCATAAACGGTGAGGCGGTCTCACCGCCGCCCAAGTTTATCTTTTGATTGCAGGAACTGCGAATCACACAAAGTTCACTCGATGCACGAAGGCATACCCAGGCAACAAAGTTTACCTAAAACTATTACAAGGCAACACAGTGCCCAAATGATCATTGTTTTCTAAACCGGCTACCGGTTCAAGACTGTTCTTCGTCCTCCTCCGCTTCAGCATCCTCTCCTCTACCCATTGGCTGGAAATCCACAGAAGTCCAGTCGATGCCCATCAGCGCTTGAAAAACAGCTTCTTCATGAATCAAAGTTAGCGGTTCAATGTCGAGTGTAAGTGTGCTTACGGATTGGAGGATTAAATTTTCCGGCTCAAAAGTTGGAGCGGACACACGCTTGTTACGATCATTGTATTGGGCTTGATAGTGCTCCAAGTCGGCTTCTTCCGCCAATTGACAAGCAAGTGGGCGTCTTGCACGGTTTATTGCGCGCAAGTCCTCTTCATTAAAATCTGAGCCATCTTCCTTCACCTTTGGGATAGCCAGGCTGCTTCCTTTGGATCAAAATCCGGCACCCGGGCCTTGGCCGGATCGAGGCGTTGATGGCTCCGGTTCGTGCAAGCCGACTTCTTCACCTCCTCAATCCGGGAAGGTAGGATGGATAGCGGTTCAAGGTGTCTTGGATCAAGGGCGGCGCCGGGTTGTTGTGTGACATTGTGGTAATCACACGTTGGGCTCGGTATATAGCTGTTCGACTAAGGTGTACACAGCTTTTAGTTTCTTCCATACGTCATTCCCCAGTGCCCAACGCGTGTACTGCGTTTCATAAACAGGACAGTTTATAAACCGGAGTGTTGGAGATCTGAGGACAAGTAAATTACATTTATTTACAAAGGCGTGCGAAGATGGCTCTTTGTCATAGAATGCACTTGTCGCTTCACGGTTTGTCGGATCATCTACCACCGGTTTAAGGCGGCTTGGCATTTTCTGCCCGCTTGAGCAAGTTGGCCTTTTCGTTGGCCCGGACAGCTTGTTCCTTCTTCATTTTGTCCTTCGTTTCTTCTGCGGCAGCCGGGGCAATAGTCAGCTCTTTCTTGGCCTTATGCATCTCGGCTTTCTTTGGGTCTCCAATGCTGCCTGTAAATCGGCAATCCGGTCATCCTTGATCGCCACATCAGCCTGCATGTTGACAACATCATCAGCCAGCAATTAAAAGTCTCAACCACACAACATCGTTATATGCTTGACACTTGGGGGCTAATGTACCTTCAATTTTTTATACTACTATTACATGGAAAAGTCCCAAGTTCAATACGCGTATTCAACTCGGCACTTGGGGGCTAATGGCTATTTCATCTTGCTAAAGCGTTGTTAAGCGACTTTTGGAATACGGTTTAGGTTTGCATACATAAACCGGCCTTGGTGAATTATGGGGAAAATTACAGCTTGATCTATCGAGAAAAATTGTCAAAGCGCCGGTTTGATCATAGATTGCAAACCGGCCCTTGGGGGCTACGAGGATTACTATACGGATATTAAAGAAAGGGCGTTACCTCAAACTTGTCTCTCATTAGTTTCACCAAGCCAGCTTCATAGTCACGGCTACTGTAAAGCCGGTTCAAGTATCCGGAATGAAGGTCTTGGGCGCTCATAGCGGCATATGTTTCCAGCTCTATGTTCCATTTTCCTTTCTTAAAAGGCGAGTCCTCTTTCACGATATCTGCGGGTTAAGGTGGCGGCATTGCCGGTTGAGTGGCCTATTCCAGTAATTACCACGTCATCATCTTTCGATTCGACGGATTGAGTAGGCACAGTGGCTTTGGCAGGGCTAGGAGGCTTTGCAGACTGGATGGTGCTGGCAGGCGGATCAACAGACATTGAAGCATCTGTAGGCCTCTCTTCTGGAATCACATCTTCTTGAACCGGGGGATTGTTCGGAATATCTTCAAAAGCGACATTGTCCTGATCCGGTGCCTGCTCATGATCGGAGGTGGCAGCTTCCTCAGTGGTTTTTTCTAAACGAGCTTTTTTACTGGGTTTCGGTTTGGTCCTGCAGAAACAAAAATAAGACACGTACATTACAGAAGAAATTGACAAGTATGTGGTCATGATGACTTACCCGACAGCTATTTTCAGTGGCGGCAGTTGAGTGGCTGACGATTCGCCAGAGGATGAATGAGAGGTGACACGATAATCGGTCGGACGGATTAAGAGGTTGACGGAATAAACCCGCTTTGGAATTCAAGGTAATAAAATGGTTGGAAACCTCGGTGCGGCGCTTCGAGCGGGCTGTTGATAAACCGGCGTAAGTAACTACATCCACTATGCGGGTTGTCGGCGGGCCTCGTCTTCGCTGCGTCTTCATAAGAAGTTTGGGATCCAAGTGAGCAAGAGGATGAGAAAAGTTAACTTTCGGTTTGCCGGCGGAATTTTGGGAAGGTAAGCTTGTTGAATCGGAAGAAAGAATGGTTACCTCGGCAAATCCAGCGTTGCTGGCTTCATCGTCATCGACAAGCATCGTCATCAATAAGGCGTGTAAAAACAAGCCAAGAGAGTCAAGTTCGGATTACCCACATCGTCGCCGATGGCGGATCGAGACAAGCCGTAGTTTTCCTCTTATGAGCGAGCTTCTTGACAACTTTCGTTTTGGGCGGTTTTGCCGCCCGATCTTGTCGCTTTGTCTTGCGAGAGCTTCTTGCTCGAATGGATCATCACCTGGATCGGAAATAATTGAGAATTGCAAGTATGAAAGTAATGGCAAAAATTAAATGGTGGCACAATCGAGGAGCTTACGCGCAGGAGGTGCGTTGAGAGTGCAATAAGGAGCCAAGCGGTTTGGGCGCGAGATGCTCGGTTCATTCAGCATTTTCCTCCTTGAATCGTGACTTCGTCTTGAGACAATTCTAATTTGGTGTGTCGGAGTGGATCATCGACCTTTGCCGGTATCTTGGCACATCAAACCGAACGCCGACTCAAAGGCGGTATGCCCCAAGATAACCAGCGGCGTGCGGATCGATTCGGTCAAACCGTTGGCCATAAAGGCCCGGAGCTTGGGCAGTTGGGGGCGTATCTACTTCTCTCTTTTGCGGTCAAGCGTTGCGGAAAGGGATGTGTGTTCTTGAGCGCTCTGGCGGAAACCGGGTAAAGGATTTTCACCTTGAGGAGGTGTCTGCGATAGAACCAAGTTGCATTCCATTCTTTGGGGTGAGAGTGGAGCTTCACGTGGGGATAAGTGATCTCTTTCCTCTTACGGATAGCCATACCGCCCAACTTCGATATTGGGGCCATCGGTGAATTCGGTGCGGCGGTTTAGGTGGAAAAGATCCGGAATAGCTCGACGAAGGCTCCTCTTGCGAGATAAGCTTCGGACAGACACTTGAAAATGACACAAGTTAGTAGCAGAATTGGGGCCGATATCTTGGGGCGTAATTGAAAGTTGGCCATTACGTCCGGTAAAACTTTGACCGAGGCGGTTTGAAGCCGGAATAAGTGATCTGCGAAAACTATGACTTCACCTTCTGACGAGGTGGGAGGACATTCCTCACGGGAACCCTCAATGGATGGTGCTTTGGTTGTCCAAAGCGCCAATGGACACTAGCTTCGTTGATTCGTCTCGAGAGACGCGGGAAGGACCAGTTGCACTCGTATACTGTTTGGCCATCATGAGGTCTACAAGGAGAAGAATCCGGTTTGAGAAAATACTCATCGCAGAATAATTGATCAAGTTATGACAAACGGAAGATGATCCGATGTACGATTCAATACGGTATGGTGTCGAGATATATATATAGGCGGTTCAACACGAGGACTAATGGTGTATGAGATGCGGTTTAGCAATTTTTCGTTTCTATGGTGAGTTAAACCGCCTAATTAAAGCCGGAGGAAATCGGCGAAACAAGTTTCACAAGAGTTCATGTTTATCATGGATCAAGCGTGAGTTTTAGAAAACTTCGAAAGGCGCCGCAGAAAGTAAAGAAGAAGCGGGAAGTGCACCATGAGGTATGCATATGTATCGCGAGAAGGCTATGGGATTTAGATGAAAAGCGCGGCAGATGCGCACGGATCTTCGTTTAGTGCAAACAGGATCATAATGCCGCTCGAGAGGATAGAAAAGTGAAAGCATATGAAGAACACGGACGAAGCTTGAACCTAGAACAGATCTAAAGATAATGAACAGATTAACGAAGGATAAAGAGATTTACGGAGCGAGAGGAGTTGATGCGAAAAGCCGCAGGATTCTGGTCGAACAGTCGATCAATGCCCTTTGGCGAAGCGAGATGTCGATGGCGGCAGCGGAGCTCGAACCTGTGGCGCAAGGAAGAAGACGAAGAGGAAGCGAAGGAGAAAACCGAATGACCCTTCGGTCTTATTTATAAGGAAGAAAAACTAGGTCAAAGCGTGAATCGAGGATGGTCATTAAAGAAGGCGCTATAAAGGATAAGCTTCAAAATGGCGTCATGCGGTTTACGATGGCGAAGCAATGATGGCATGCGGTTTGCGATGATGATGAGGTGATGGTGATTACACAAAGAAGATATCAAGATGCAGGTTTTATAAAGGATTGACATGAATCGGTTCAAATCAATGGGGCCTAATGTTGGGGATATTACTACTAGGTGTAAACCGGCCAAGATTGGGCAGGTTAGCTCCGTAGTAGTGTGTCGAAGAAAGGCCCAAGGCCTATAGTCGGTTTAGAGATTGTAGCCGTAAACCGGCCTGATGTATGACTTGTATTGTAAGTTAGGAATAGGGAGATACCAACGGGATACGAGTATGAACGGTTGGGACTCTCTGACTTGACAGGCGTCACTCATGTATATAAGGGGCGACCGGCGGCGGTTCAAGACAGACAACAACAGCTCGAGCCTAGGGCGAAGCTTATTTGCTCCTAGCCATCGAGTCTACATCAATTCCATCACAACTAGGCGTAGCTTTTACCTTCATCGAAGGGGCCGAACTAGTATAAACCCTCGTGTCTTTGTGTCCGCTTTAAACCCCTACAAGTAAACCCGTAGCGATGGCTCCACGACTAAGTCCTCACACAAGGACATCTGCCGTGACAAATCCACGACACTAGGTGTGCTCATGCTTCCCTCATCATAGCTGCTTGAGGTACTAGTGCCCTCACTCATATGCTGTTGTTGTTCAGATCTATTACATTTGTCACTCAGTCGAGACATCTTGGCGAAAACCGACAAACAAACCACTGTGAATAGATTATAGATGAGGTAGAGTAGATGAGCATCATAAAGTACAGAGGTTTTGCAAAACAAATGAGTCAAAAACTTAGTTTTAGTTCTCTACAGAAATGATCTCGGAGCTACCAAATTGACAAACTCGGTGATATCGAAGCAACACTTGGAACCTAAACTAGTGAACTAGGCCAGACCGAGTCACAGTTTGGTGGCACCGAGATTGCTAGGGTTTCACAAAGTATTGAACTTGGTCACACCGATTTGCAGTTTTCGGTCAGACCAAAAAGCGCATGTGCAATGGCTTAAGCCAAATCGGTGAGACCAATTTTTACGATTCGGTCGGTCCGAGATGAGTTCTACGGAGAGCTAACCCTAAAATTTTCAAATCAAACTAAGCCTAAGGAAGATTTAGCTGGATAGATCGATTTCATTTGTGGCAAGAATCATGGCATTGTCCTCGTGGTAGGAATGGAGTTAAATAGACAACACAAGGGGTCGAATACATACCCTAGTTTGGTGAGTGTTCGCTACGGTGGTGACGACGGAGCAGATTCCGTCAACGGCGGCAGAAACCAGCGGCAGGAGGTTGCTGGCGGCGAGGAGGCGATCCGGAGACCCGAGGAGGCAGAGCAAGACATGCGCGGGCTGAGGGGTTTTGAAGAATTTTCCAAAATCCCACCCGTGGGTATTTATATCCCGACCCTGTCGGTGTGACCGAGTGGAACAACTCGGTGGCACCAAGATTGCAGAATCGCAAGGTTGCTGCAACTCGGTGTGACCGAAGTGTTCAAATCGGTTGGACCGATATGAAAACCTAGATCAACTTAGTGAACTCGGTTTGACCGAAATTGATGTCTCGGTTAGACTGAAATGCACAAAGAGGTTTTGTAAGTTTAAGTCTATGATGAATCGGGGACTCCGAATGCTCCTCACACAGAGTGATTCGAATCTGACTTGATCAAACTTTGTGTGTAGCATGAATAGAGTTTGAGACGAGAAAAGCATAGATAGCTAGAGAAGGTTCTTAGGCATTCTTGTTCATCCACTTGGAAAAAGAAAAAGAGCCAAATAATCAAAACAACAAGTGGATGTCCTCGAATGAGTAAAATATGCAACCAACATGCTCACACAATAAAATGGCAAATGAAATATGTGGAAAAGCATGCACAATCATTCTAGCATCTATCAAGCAATTTGCGATGACTAGGTCATCTATATATATGAGTATATTGACTTAGGAGTGAAATGAGAACATTTGATCATAGGTCATACTCATCATTTAAGCACAAGTGGGGTTACCACTTTTACATAAAGCATTGTTGTGTTCACACCATTAGAGTTGCTTTAGCTCAATTCTTAGAGTAAAGCTCCCCCTAGATGTGATATCCCCCCTAAGAGGGATGAACTAACCTTGGGTTTTGTCGATGATGACTTCATGTAGGTGTTGAAGATGTGGATGCTCAATGTTGATGTAGATCTTTCAGAGCTATCAATTGGAGTGAGTTGTACTTTCTATACCTACACGGGTTAGTCCCACAAGGAACAAACAAGGATATCCATAGACATGGAGTGAATCACACACAAGATGATGTCCATGAAAGCATTAGGTTACCTTGTTCCTTGTCTTACCAACAAGAGGGTTTGTGACTCCTTGAACTAGTGCAAGATGTGGAAGTTGATTGCACTTGTCCTTGCCAAAATGATATGAGTGAAGTGTGTTGGCGGAGTCACCCTCAAGAACTCTCTAGTTCTTCTTCTTTGGGATCCACATCATCTTGATGGGAATCCTTGGGGTTGTAGTAGAACTTGATGAAGTAGAACTTGATGTAGTCTTGGGAACCCACTTGACCAAGGCCTTTGGAGATTCTTCAAATGCATCAATTTCCTCTTGAAGCTTGTCCTTGCCTTTTTGCTTGTGGTCTTGTGGTGGAAGATCATCTTGAGCTTGTGTCCTGTTGGGGATATTACCACTAGGTGTAAACCGGCCAGCTTGGGCCGGATTAGCTCCGCTAGTGGTATAAGCAGAGAAAGGCCCAAGGCCTATAGTCGGTTGAGAGCTTGTAGCCGTAAACCGGCCTGATGTATAACTTGTATTGTAAGTTAGGAATAGAGATACCAACAGGGATCACAGTATGAACGGTTGGGACTCTCTGAACCGGCAGGCGTCACACGTGTATATAAGGGGCGACCGGCGGCGGTTCAAACAGAACAACCACAACTCGAGCCTAAGCGAAGCTTGTTTGCTACCTAGCCATCGAGACTACATCAATTCCATCACAACTAGGCGTAGGCTTTTACCTTCATCGAAGGGCGAACTAGTATAAAACCCTTGTGTCTTTGTGTCGCTTTAACCCCTGCAAGTAAACCCGTAGCGATGGCTCCACGACTAAGTCCTTACGCTAGGACATCTGCCGTGACAAATCCATGACGGTTGGCGCCCACCGTGGGGCTATCGCACGATGGTTTGGCGATCTTGGAGGGCAAGCTCAAAGGACTCGAAGGCTACGTCGTGGGCGGATGACCAAGAGTCGTCGCGGCGGATCTATCGGCGGCGCGGATGGGGTCGAGGCGATTCAATCGAGTATGGATACCGGGTCCCCTTGGCGGCATGCACATTTTCATCGGCAAGATCGGGGAGCTGGGCTGGCCGGACATCTGCACCGACCTCATCGAGGCGGCTCGGCGTCGTGACCTGCCCGAGTTAAACCGGCCGTGAAGCATGTCTTCGTTGGAGTCACCCATGGAGGAAATCGGCGCGGTTAATTTCTGGTAGTGAGACCGTCGTTTATTACGGCGATGAATCTTCAACGGGAGAGACCGAGTCATTGTACCAGCTGCGAGGCGATATGATCGAGGGCTGTTCAGCGGTGTGATATTCGGACCCCCAAGCCGGTTAAACCGGGTTGGAGTATTCATGGCGAGACGCGAGCAGCGAACCACTCTTCAACCGCGGCAGCAATGCTTTCCGGTTCAGCGGCGGCGAGGCGAAGGCGGTCGCCCGCCAGTTCAAGTTCTGTCGGATCTGTTTGATGCACTAGCGGCGCTTATGGCGGAGGACAACCCAGCAGATCGGGAGGCTCATAATGCAGAAATTGCAAAGGTGAAAGAGCAGATCACGCAAGCCAAAGCGGATCTAGCGGCGAGAAAAGCGTATAGCGCGAGCGGGCGCTTTAAACGCACAAGCTTACAAACTCATGCTTGACGAGTGCGTCGCGAGAGGTGTTGAAGCGGAAGTATAGATCGCGCTGCCGTCGAGATTTGATCCTAGAAATCTTTTCCGGACCCGGGGCGGACCCGATAACCCGCCCAAAGACCGGAGGTAAACCAGATTGAGGCGCCAGAGGCGGGAGCGGCGGTCCAGCCAGCGCCTAATGGAGCCTCCACAGCGAGAACATGGTGGTTCCTCCGCGGTGCAAACACCCCTGTGTCATTATTCTAACCCTATGGACAACCTTGTTGCGGCCGCCGCACGATTGGAGGCGATCGGTCGAAGGAGATTCCCCTGGCGGTTGAGACACGCCGGGTTAAGGAGCTTCTCGGACTGCGATCCGGCGAGAAGCGTATTCATACGGCCGTGATCGGATTCACTCTATGCCCGTCAAGCGGAGCTACGGAAGCGTATGGATGAACCGGCCCTATCAAAGCAGCGGGACCGTGAAGCGCCCGAGGCAATCACCAGATAGGCGGCATTCGTGATGCTCGGGAGGTAGTGGATCGGGCCGGAGCACGCGAGGAGGCGAGTTAGCAAAGCCGAGGATGATGCGGGTCAACACACGGTTCGCCCTACCACCTTCGCTGGGCGAGTCGCATCCGCTTTGGGGTGCCTGTTTAATCCCGCGCCACGCAATGTGCGTCGCCTAAGGTTTTAAGGGCCCACGCAAGGTGCCGAATTACACCGCGGATCTGTCCCTGGCGTGGGTTGAAAGTTATGAGATGGCCATGGAGATGCTAGATGTGGATGAGACCGCATGTGCAAAGTACTTCACCATGATCTTTGGAAGGCACAGCCCGTGCTTGGTTGAAGAGCTTACGGCCCAATTCTATCGGTTCATGGGCGATTCACGGGCCGGTTTATCCGAACTTCAAGGATACGTGTAAGCAGCCCAAGTCCATAGTAGACACTGGCGGCTTGCGTCCGGGAAGAAGAAGTCAACAACCCGTTGGAGTGCGCCGTGTGTCGAGATTACGCACTCTTGACCGAATCAACGCCGACTCGGCGATCTTAACATTAGAAGGCAGCTGCGGTTTGAGCCTTTGAAGTTAAAATTGGGGCGCATGAAGCGGTTACGCAATGATATAGGAACCCTCATGGCGCTTTGGTAAAGTATGCCGATTCGGACGGTACCAAGGATCTGAAGTGATGATGATGAAGCGAGGAAGGAAAGAAGAACGACAACTCAAGGGGCGGCGGTACAAACCGGCGGGTCATGGAAGCGGGGGCAAGCGCAAGGCGATGGCAACCCGGTTCGTAGCCAACACTAATGCGCAGGATGAGAGGCCGCGCGCGAGGCAAAGCGAATCGGGTCCAAATCCTAATACAAGCCGTTTGAATTACTTGTTGAATCAGCCTTGCCCCAAGCACGGGACCAAGGAGTCCCCATCGAACCATCTCTGGAAAGACTGTTATATTATGCAGGAGTTCAAAAACTCCAATGCTTTCCGGTATGACCAGGGGTCAGGTGGCGGTTCAGGATCCGGTTTCCATGGGCGGGTCGGGATGGAGCTTCAGTTCGAGGGCCTAATCAAGGCAATCACAATAATCAGAATAATCGGGGTGGTGGCCAGCAGCCATGCAGCGGTCGAGGCTATCGAGCCAACCAAAGCGGTTGAATAGTGGGCGGTATCATGTTTTCACAACCAGTTTGGACAAAGCGGGATCGGAAGCTTCACAAGCAGGCGATAAACTCTGTTGAACCGGCCTTACCGCGGTATTTACGCTGGTCGAGCAGCCTATCGTGTGGAGCGAGAGGACCATCCCCGGGTTGATAATCCGGGTCGGTGGCATTGGTGGTAGACCCTCGGTGGGGGCTATAAGTTCACTAAGGTGCTTATGGGACGGAGGAAGCGATATTAATATATTATACTATGAAACTTTCCGTCGCATGGGTCTCACAGACAAGGATCTCAGACCGTCAATACGGTGTTCCATGGCGTAGTACCGAGCAAATCTGCTTATCTGTTGGTAAGATAGCCACGGATGTGGCTTTTGGAGCGAGCATGATTCGATGCGAAAAGCTAACTTTTGAAGTGGTGAAAATCCGAGTCCGTATCATGCCTTGTTTGGACGGCCGGCTTATGCTAAATTCATGGCACGACCTTGTTATATTTACTTGCAGCTCAAAATGCCGGGTTACAAAGGAACGACAACGGTGCATGGAAGCCGCCGAGTTGCTTTGGAATGCGAGGAAGGCGACGCAGCTTATGCAGAGGCGGTCTATGCCACGGAGGAGTTGAAGTTCTATAAAGACAATGTCGATCCGGCAGATATGACCCCTTTGAAGAAGCCAACTACGGAGCATGAATCGGATCTGAAGTTTAAATCGGCAGCTGAGACCAAGCTTGTTGACTTCGTGCCAGGCGATTCGTCCAAGCAGTTCACTGTCAGTGCCAATCTGGATCCAAAATAGGAAAGCGCGCTCATCGAGTTCATCCGTGAGAACCGGGATATCTTTGCATGGAAGCCATCTGACATGCCAGGTGTCCCGAGGGAACTCGCTGAGCACACACTTAATGTGGATCCCAAGTATAAACCGGTGAAGCAGTTCCTCCGCCGGTTTAACGAAGAAAAGCGCAAAGCCATTGGAGGAAGTAGCAGGCTTTTGGCGGCTGGTTTTATCATTGAGGTGTTTCATCGAGTGGCTGGCTAATCCGGTGCTGGTCCTTAAGAAAAATGGCACTGGCGTATGTGTGTGGACTACAGATCTCAACAAAGCTTGTCCGTGAGATCCTTTTGCCCTCCCGCATTGATCAGATTATTGATGCCACGGCGGAGATGTGGCGTTTAAGTGTTTTGGATGCATACTCTGGATATCATCAGATCAAAATGGCGGTTAAGGACCAGGAGAAGACAACGTTTATAACTCCCTTTGGAGCCTTCTGCTATGTATCTATGCCTTTTGGGCTCAAAAGTGCCCAGCTACTTATCGGCGGTGTGTGAAATTTTCTGCATACAGATCGGCGCAATGTGCATGCTTATGTAGATGATATTGTGGTGAAATCAAGACAAAAGGAGACACGGTGGAAGATTTGAAGGAAACCTTCGACAACTTGCGCATGTATAAGATGATGCTTAATCCGGCCAAGTGTGTTTTTGGTGTTCGGCGAGCAAGTTATTGGGGTTTACGGTGTCTAATAGAGGAATTGAGGCTAATCCGGAGAAAATTAAAGCTATCACTTCCTTGGCTAAACGAAGTGTATCAATGATGTTCGCGTCTGGCGGCGGGATCGCTGCGTTGAGCGGTTTATCGGCCGCCTCGGAGAAGGCCATCCTTATACCGAATCTTTGAGGAAGACAAATAATTTTGTATGGAGTCGGCTCACGACGAAGCATTTGAGGATCTAAAGCGGCAATTGGCCAACCCGCTTTGTTCTTGCGGCTCCGGTTGACAAGGAACATTGTTGTTATATGTGGCAGCCAATGCTCGGCGATGGCGTGGCCATTGTGGTAAGCGCAAGGAGGCGAGCAAGGAGTATCCGGTTCAACGGCGGTTTATTATATCGATGAGGTGCTCATTGAGTCCAAACAAAGGTATCCGCATTGGCGAAGCTTCGTCTATGGTGTTTTTATGGCGATCGGAAGCTGAAGCAATATTTCCAAGGGCACCCTATCACGATGGTTAGTTCAGCTCCTTTGGGTGATATCATACAAAACCGGAGGCGATCGGCGGATTGCAAAATGGGCCATCGAGCTTGGGCGCATGGACTAAAGTATATACCACGCACGGCGGTGAAGTCACAAGCACTTGTTGATTTCATTAATGACCGGACGGAGTTACAAGCGCCATAGGAGAAGCGGATCACACGTCTTGGACTATTCATTTCGGCGGATCGAGGCGGTTGGAAGGCTCGGGGTGAGTCGCTTTTAACTTCCCCACGAGGTGATAAGTTTTATTCGTTCTCCGTTTAATGTTCCTTGTACTAATAATGCAGCTGAGTCTGAAGCCTTGCTCCATGGTCTCCGGATGGCTAAGGAGATGAACTTAAGCGGGTTAAGTGCTTTGGTGACTTGGACTGGTGGCTCGGCAAGTATCGGCACTTGGGATTCTAAGGACCCGCTCATGGCGCATATCGTCGAGAAGTGGATAATATCGCAGGTTGCTTCAAGGGTTATCAAGTGGATCATGTGGATCGCCGGAAGAACGAAGCGGCCGGCGCTTTAAGCGGTTGGGTTCTCGGCGTAAACCGGTCCGCCTAATGTCTTTTGGACGTCTTGCACAACCCGTCGGTCCGGCTCCTGGCGAAGCGGTTGGCTATTCTGATCCGGAGGCTCGGTTGGTGGCTGCATTACATGCTATTCGGATTGGGCGATTCCTTTCCTTGCGTATATGACTCGAGGAGTTGCGGAAGATGAGGTTCTGGCCAGACAGATAATCCGGCGCTCCAAATCTATGGCGATTCTTAATGGTGAGTTGCATCATTGCAGTGTATCAGGGGCGTTTCAACGCTGTGTTTCCCCTGAGGAAGGCTGTGAAATTTTAAGAGAAATCCATGAAGGGATTGCGGACATCACGCCGGTTCAAAGTCCACAGTGGCGGCGTTCCGTCCACAGATTTTCTTGGTTAGCTGCCCATCTTGATGTGGAGGACTTGGTCAAGCGGTGTGATGGATGTCGAAATTCTCGAGCGTGCTCATGTACCGGCACAAGAATTGAGGATGATCCCAATAACGTGGCCGTTTGCGACTTGGGGCTGGATATGGTTGGACCCTTTAAGCGATCCAAGGATAAGAAGACCCACTGTTGGTGGCGGTGGACAAATTTACCAAGTGGGTTGAGCGAGCACAGTCGGCAAGTGTGATGCGCAACAGCGGTGCAGTTCATCAAAAGGTGATTTTCGGTTTGGCTTTCCACACAAGTATCATTCGACAATGGCACTAATCTATCCAAGGGGCTATGAAAGAGTTACGTGAGCGTGAGCACATCCGGCAGCGTGTCGTCGATGGCGCATCCCGATCCAACGGGCAGGCGAGAATCGCTAATCAAGAAATCTTCGAGGCATCAAACCCGACTTACGGTTCCATTACGAGAGAACACCGGGTGCTGGGTTGAAGAGCTCCCATCGGTGCTATGGAGTATCAATACTACGCCAAACCGGTCCACCGGGTATACACCATTTTTCATGGTATATGGAGCGGAGGCCGTTCTCCCCAGTGATATCCGGCACGATTCGCCCCGTGTAGCGGCTTATGTTGAAGCGGACAACGAGACGGCGCGACGGGATGCTTTGGACCTGTTGGATGAGGAGCGTGATATGGCAGCCGCTCGTTCGGCGATTTACCAGCAAGATCTTCGTCGTTATCACAGTCGCCGGGTTAGAACCAGAACTTTTCAAGAAGGAGATTTGGTGCTTCGTCTCATCCAAGACCAGACAGATATGCACAAGTTATCCCCACCTTGGGAAGGACCTTTTGTGGTCGACAGAATCTACACAGCGGATCATACTATCGATTGATATTCGAGGCGTCAAGACTCACGTCGTCGAGGAGGAGACCAACAGGCCGTGGAATATAGCTCATCTTGACCTTACTACACTTGAGTCGTCGACTCGGTTTATGTACATATCATGACAATGTATATATTATCTTGATATAATAAAACGGAGCCTCAGCTAAAGCGGGGTCTCTGTCTTTCTTATCATGCGTGGTTACATGGAGTGTTTACATTTTTAAAGCGGCCTCGGTTTACCCCTTGACATTTATATTTATCACTTGGGGGCTTGGTGGTGTCGAACCAATGCAACACCTCTTGATAAGCGAAAGCCACCGGATCATTGGGGACACGGTCACGTCTGAACGGTCACGCCTCTTGGTCGGCCAATAGGGCGAGTCATTTGGGGCTTGGTGAACCCGAACCAATGTCATGCCACTTGGCGGCGTACTCGCCAAGAGTCTTTGGGGACTGGCCGACTAGCACCATCGCTTACGCCGGGGGCTTGGTTGCGTCGACCATGGTAATGCCATCGACCAGCTCCATGAAGCTTTTCTTTTGCAAAGAGTTATTGCCTTTGTTGCCATATTTTCACATAATTGGTATTCGATTTTTTTGTTGTTGCGTTTTTAACCCGACAAATATTTTTATCGATTCAGCGATCGATTACAAAGCCGACGGACACGGTTTTACGCGGAGTTTTCTCTGCCGGTTTACCTTCTTCTGTTCATCATCATGGAATAACAAGGGGCTTGTCTGATTCAACGACGGTTATATGGGAGTTATTATCTCCCAGAGCGGTTATAGTTTTAAAAGGCCTCCGCTTCAAGCAGCTCGCCCGACTTCATGTCGAATCTGGCGGTATTTGTATCACATATTCATTGGAATTCTTATATATCTATTTGAATACCATAAACCGGCTGGTGGTATCACTGCCGCCAAGGTTCGACTTTTTCTGGTTGCAGGATATACGAATCACGCAAAAGTTTTACTACTTATGCACGAAGGCATAGTCAAGCACAAAAGTTTTAACTAAAGTTATTACAAGGCAACACAGTGCCCTAATGAGATCATTGTTCTCTGGGCAAACCGCCCGCAGCAGATGTTTAACCCGGCTACCGGTTCAAGCCTACTCTTCATCTTCCGCCGCTTGACCTCTTCATCCCTACCCATTGGTGGAAATCCACGATGGTCGATCGATTCCCATTAGCGCTTGGAAAACAGCCTCTTCGTGGATCAAAGAAGGCGGTTCAATATCGGGTGCGTAAGTATGCTTCGGATTGGATGGATCAGGTTTTCGGTTCAAAGGTTAGGCGGAACACTCGCTTGTTTTGATCATTATATTGTGCTTGGTAATGCTCCAAAGTCGGCTTCTTGACCAATTGACAAGCCGGTAGGCGTCTTGCACGGTTTATCACCGTAAATCCTCTTCTTGAAGTCGAGCCATCTTCTTTCACTTTGGGATAGCCTTGAGCTGCTTCCACGGGATCAAAGTCTGGTACCCATGCCTTGGCTCGGATCAAGGCGTTGATGGCTCCTGTTCGTGCAGCAGATTTCTTCACCTCTTCAATCCGGGCAGGAAGCATTGAAAGCCGGTTCAGAGTATCTTGAATCAGGGAAGGCGCTGGATTGTTATGTGACATTGTGGTGATGATCTTGTTGGGCTCCGGTATATAACTGTTCGACTAAAGTGTAGACAGCCTTGATTTCTTCCGTACATCATTTCCCAAGTGCCCAACGCGTGTGCCTACAAACGGTAAATGGTTAGTTCTAAACCGGACTAATGATGCAGCAGGTGCAACGTATCACAATTATTCACAGGGAGCCTACCAAAGATTGCTGCAGTCATAGAATGTACTTGCCGCTTTACGGCTGTCAGATCATCCACCACCGGTTTAAGGGCAGCTTCAGCATTTTCTGCCCGTTTGATCAAATTGGCCTTTTCAGTGGCCCAGACTGCCTGCTCTTTCTTCATACCTTCCTTCACCTGTTCAGCAGCGGTCAAGGCGCTGGTTAATTCTTTCTTGGCCTTCTCTGTTTCGGCTTGCTGGGTTTTCAAAGCCGCTTGTAAATCGGCAATCCGGTCATCTTTGATTTTCACCTCAGCCTGCGCATTGACAGTACGTTCAGCCAGAAATTCAAGTCAAAGTCCCAACCACACAACACAGTTATATGCTTGACACTTGGGGGCTAATGTACCTTCAATTTTTATACTGCTACTACATGGCAAAGTCCCAAGCTCAATACAAGTATTCAACTTGGCACTTGGGGGCTAATGACTATTTGATTCTACCAATGTTTCGTCAGGCAGTTTTTATTGAAGTACGGTTTAAGTATGCGAGTTAAACCGCCCTGGTGGTTATTGGGAAGATTCCAAAATGGATCAAGAAAATAATCAAGTCCCGGTTTGATCAAGATTACAAACCGGCCCTTGGGGGCTACAAGGACTAATATACTGGTGATAAGGAAAGGAGTGTTACCTCAAACTTGTCCCTCATTAATTTGACCAATCCGGCTTCATAGTCACGGCTACTGTAAAGCCGGTTCAAATATCCAGAATGAAGGTCTTGGGCGCTTAAAGCGGCATATGTTTCCAACTCCACATCCCATTTTCCTTTATTAAAAGTGGAAGAATCCTCTTTCACGATATGCGGGTTAAAGTTGCAGATTCCCGGCTCGGGCGGCCCATACCGATAATCTAGCGTCATCATATTTCGACTCGGCGGATTGTGTGGACACGGCTGTTTGATGGGGCTGCGAGGCTTCTCAAACCGGACAGTCTTGGCAGGTGGATCAGCAGAGATTGAAGTATTAATGGCCTCTCTTGAGAATAACCTCCTCTTGAACCGGAGGTCATTGGGAATATCTTGAGCAGCGTTTTGAGATCCGGCGCTCGCTCATGATCTGAAGCGGCAGCCTCTTCAACTATTTTGTCCAGCGGGCCTTCTTGCTGGGTTTCGGTTTGGTTACGAAGAGACAAAAGTCGGGAAAAAGCATATCCATTCTGAAGGTATCGAAAGCATATAGCTGTATTGATTTACCGCGGCTATTTTCAATGGCGGTAGCTGAGTGGTGAGATTCGCGAGAGGATGAATGGGAAGTAAACGATAATCGGTCGGACGGATTAAGAGGTTGTGGAAGAAACCCGCTTTGGAATTTAAAGCAATAAAGGATCGGAAACCTCGGTGCGGCGCTTTCGAACCGGGCTGTTTGGTAAACCGGCAGAGGTAACTACGACCCATTGTCTTGCGGGTTGTGCGGCGAGCTTCATGTTCTTTGTGTCTTCATAAAGTTTGGGATCCAAGTAAGCAAGAGGGTGAGAAAAGTTAACTTTCCGGTTTGCTGGCGAAATTTTGGTGAAGGCAAATTTGTTGAATCGGAAGAAAGAATGGTTACCTCGGCAAATCCTGCGTTCTTTGGCTTGGCGTCATCGACAAGCATCATCATCAATAAGGCGTGTAAAAAGCAAGCCAAGAGAATCAAGTTCCGGATTACCCACATCATCGTCAATGGTCGGGTCAGATGAAGCAGTGGTCTTTCTCTTGTGGGCTGATTTCTTGACAACTTTTGTTTTGGGCCGGTTTGGCCGCCCAGCTTTATCCGCTTTGTCTTGGGAAAGTTTCTTGCTCCAAAACGGATTATCGCCCTGGATCAGAAATAATTAAAAGTTGGATACATGAAAGTAATAATAGGTTTAAATGATGATGCAGTCAGAGACTTACCACAGGTGGTGTGTTGGTGGTGCAATAAGGAGCCAAGCCGGTTTGAGCACAGAGATGCTCCGGTTCATTCAGCATTCTTCTTACTGAGTCCGTAACTTCATCATCAGAAAGTTCAAGTTTTGTGTGTCGGAGTGGGTCGTCGACGCTGTCGGTATACTGACACATCAAACCGGAACGCCGGCTCAAAGGCAGTATGCCCCAAGATAACCAGCAGCGTGCAAGGTCAATTCCAGTCAAACCGTTGGCCATAAAGGCTCGGAGCTTGGACAGTTGTGGAGCATACTTGCTTCTCTCTTTGGCACTTAATCTTTGAGGAAAGGGATGAGTATTGCTTAGCCGCTCTGGACGAAAGCCAGGTAAAGGATTTTCACCTTCAGGAGAAGTATCCTTGCAGTAAAACCAAGTCGCATTCCACTCTTTGGGGTGAGTATGGAGTTTGACGTGGGGATAGGTGATCTCCTTCCTTTTCTGGATAGCCATCCTGCCCAATTCTGTATTGGGGCCGTCGGTGAATTGATCTGACGGTTTAGATGGAAGAGATCTCTAAACAGTTCAACGAAGGTTCCTCTTGCAGATATGCTTGAGATAGCACTTGAAAGTGGCATAGGTTGGTGCGGAGTTGGGGCCAATGTCTTGGGGCGGAGCTGAAAATTGGCCAACACGTCCGATAAAATTTTGAACCAGGCGGTTTGAAGCCCGGGCAGGTGATCATGAAAACCACAACTTCTCCTTCACGAGGTGTGGGAGGACATTCCTCTCCAGAACCCTCCGATGGACTGTATTTTTGTCATCTAAAGCGCCAATCGATACAGTTCATTCAGGTGTGTTTGAGAGACGCGGAAGAACCCGATTGCATTCATACACTGTTTGGCCATGATAAGACCTACAAAAATGCGGATCCGGTTCAAGAGCGTGCTTGTTACAAAGTGATTGATCTAAGTTATGATAAACCGGAGGCGTTTCTATAAATCAGTTCATTGTGATATGATGTCGGATGCGCTCTGGCGGTTCAACAAGGGACTAATGGTGTACCTATGCGGTTTAGCAGTTTTTATTATGGTGAGTTAAACCGCCTAATCTAGGCCTTGGAGATAATTGAAGCTATGGACAGTTTACGAAACAAGTTTCACAAGATCTCATGATTACTACGGATCAAGCGGGTTTTGTAAAACAGAAATATTTTGCGAAGTAAAGAAGAAATGAAGTGGACCATAAGGCGATATATATGCGGAAGATCCATGGGATTAAAATGAGAAAGTACAGCGGATCGCAGGAGTCACCATTGGTGCAGAACAAGATTCACGGCGTGGTTCAAAGTTAAAAGGATAAAAAGCATACGAAGAACATGGTATGAAGCTAGAACCTAAAAACAGATCTAAGTACGAAACAGATTTAAGAAGGGAAGAATCTTACGGGAATGGAGAAGATGCGGAAAGAGGCCGCAGATGTTACGCATGCGTTCAGTCGATGTGCCTAGGATGAAGCGAAGTCGATGGCGATGGCGGAGCTCCAAGGGCAGCGCGCGAGGAAAACGAAGAAGAGGAAGCGAAGGAGGAAAAGAATGACCCTTCGGTCCTATTTATAAAGCGATAAAGCTAGGTCAAGCGCGTGGATCCGTGGACCGCTATTAAAGAAGGCGTTACAAAGGATCAAATTTCAAGATGACGTCATGCGGTTTATAGTGACGAAGCAACGGCGTCATGCGGTTCTGATGATCGAAGCGGCAGCGACATGGCGGTTTACCAAACAAAAGAAGATGTCCAAGATACATGCTTTGTGAAGGATTGACATGAACCAGTTCAAATCAATCTGGGGCCTAATGTTGGGGATATTACCACTAGGTGTAAACCGGCCAGCTTGGGCCGGATTAGCTCCGCTAGTGGTATAAGCAGAGAAAGGCCCAAGGCCTATAGTCGGTTTAGAGCTTGTAGCCGTAAACCGGCCTGATGTATAACTTGTATTGTAAGTTAGGAATAGAGAGATACCAACCGGGATATGAGTATGAACGGTTGGGACTCTCTGAACCGACAGGCGTCACTTTCGTGTATATAAGGGGCGACCGGCGGCGGTTCAAAGATAGACAACCACAACTCGAGCCTAGGCGAAGCTTGTTTGCTCCCTAGCCATCGAGACTACATCAATTCCATCACAACTAGACGTAGGCTTTTACCTTCATCGAAGGGGCCGAACTAGTATAAAACCCTTGTGTCTTTGTGTCCGCTTTAACCCCTGCAAGTAAACCCGTAGCGATGGCTCCACGACTAAGTCCTTACGCTAGGACATCTGCCGTGACAAATCCACGACATGTCCCTTGAAAAGAAGTAGGATCATACTTTTCTTGTTGAGGAAGAAACTTCATCTTGGGTATTGATCTTCTTCCCACTCAACTCCATTGGCATTGAACTTTTGTTCAAAACCAACACCTTGATTCTTCCGGTGCCTTCCTTGCTTGCGTACAATTTCCTCAAATTGCTTACTTCCGGCAAGGCTCTCTTAAACACCTTTCTCTATAATTCCCTTCAATAAGCTATTTTCTTGCTCAAGTGTAACTTGGCTAAGAGAATCATTAGTGGAATCAAGAGAACTACTAGAAGTAACAACATTGGATTTATCATGATTATTGTTACTACTAGAAGAAGAATCTTTCTTACTCTTGTTGCTAGATTTTACTTGTGGCATGTAAGTAGACAAGAGTAAACACTTGGCAATGTAAGAAGAACTTTTCTTGCGAAGATCATCATTGATTGCCTTTAAAAACTCATGCTCTTGCTCTAGGTTGAGCTTTTCAAAGCATAACTTCTCATGAGTCTTTAAAAGTTCTCAATGATCTTCCTAGGTAGTTTCATGAGCTACCTTAAGAGTGTTTAGTTCTTTAGTTAGACGCTCAATCTTCTCCTTATCATTGTCATTCATATTATCTTGATTAGCATGATTAATTGACGTTTCGTCATAGTATTCATCACTAGAGTTGTCAACAAGTAAATCATCATCACCTAACAAGTCCTCTTCATCACTATTGAAATCAACATACTCGGGGTGTGATACCTTTGAGCCTTTAGCCATGAAGCATCTTCCAATTCCTTCATTTGGTGAGTCAAATATGCCATAGGAGTTGGTTGACACAAGTGCTAGACCGGCAACACCTTCATCTTGAGTATATTCGGAGTCGGAGTGATAACTTCTCTCGGAGTGATGGTTGGAGTCGGAGCCGGATACCCATTCACCAGCATGAGCTTGATGTCTTCACTTTGTGTAGCTCTTTGATGATTTGTCCTTCCTTTCCGAATCCTTGCTTCTCCGAGAGGTTCTTCATTCATAACGATCATCTCTACTCCTTCTCTCTCTTGGTGGTGATTCTTCTCTTCCATTCCTTCTTTTAGGTGAATCTTCTCTCCTTTTGTAGGGAGCCGTACACTCATTGGAGTAGTGTTCGGGTCTTCCACAATTGTAGCAATTACGTTCACGACTCGAAGATCTTTGTCATTGTAGGACCTTGACTTGGAACTTCTTTCCTTGCTTCTACTCTTGTAAAATTTGTTGAAGTTTTTCACCATTAGGCTCAATTACTCATTGAAGGTTTGTTTCTCACTTGATGATGTAGGAGTATCACATGAGGCTTTGTAAGCACCACTTGACTTGTTGTGAAGCTCTTCCTTATCCTTGAGTGACATCTCATGAGCAACAATTCTTCCAATGACTTCCATTGGCTTGAGATCTTTGTAGTTGGGCATCATTTGGATCAATGTGCACACGGTATCATATTTGCCATCCAAGGCTCTTAGGATCTTCTTGATGATGAATCTATCGGTCATCTCTTCACTTCCTAGTCCGGCAATCTCATTTGTGATGAGAGCAAGCCTAGAGTACATTTCAGCGACACCTTCACCATCCTTCATTTTGAACTTGTCAAGTTGACTTTGAAGCACATACAATTTGGATTCCTTGACAGAGTCGGTACCTTCGTGCATATCAATCAAAGTATCCCAAATTTCCTTTGCATTCTCAAGGCGACTGATTTTGTTGAATTCTTCGGGGCACAATCCGTTGAAGAGGATATCACAAGCTTGAGCGTTGTATTGCAGCATTTTCAACTCTTCCGCGGTAGCTTCACGGTTCGGTTCTCTCCCATCGAAGAAATCACCTTGCAAGCCAATACACACAATAGCCCAAACGGCGGGGTTATGTCCAAGAATATGCATTTTTATCTTATGCTTCCAACTAGCAAAATTAGTACCATCAAAGTAAGGACCTCTACGGTGGTAATTTCCCTTGCTAGACGCCATACTTTCCTAGGTTGTGAAACCAAGGCTATAATCACCAAAAGTTATGGAAATCAAGGCAAATGGATACCGTAGCTCTGATACCAATTGTAGGATCAAAAGTATGTCTAGAGGGGGGGGGGGGTGATTAGACTACTTAACCAAATAAAAACTTAACCTTTTCCCAATTTTAGTTCTTGGCAGATTTTAGCACCTTAGCACAAGTCAAGCAATCTCAATACAATTCAAGCAAGCATGCAAAGAGTATATGAGCAGCGGAAAGTAAAGCATGCAACTTGCAAGAAAGTAAAGGGATGGGATTGGAGTGTGCAAATGCAATTGGAGACACGGATGTTTTTGGCGTGGTTCCGATAGGTGGTGCTATCGTACATCCACGTTGATGGAGACTTCAACCCACGAAGGGTAATGGTTGCACGAGTCCACGGAGGGCTCCACCCACAAAGGGTCCACGAAGAAGCAACCTTGTCTATCCCACCATGGCCATCGCCCATGAAGGACTTGCCTCACTAGGGTAGATCTTCACGAAGTAGGCAATATCCTTGCCCTTACAAACTCCTTGGTTCAACTGCACAATCTTGTCGATGGCTCCCAGGTGACACCTAACCAATCTAGGAGACACCACTCTCCATAAGGTAATAGATGGTGTGTTGTTGATGAACTCCTTGCTCTTGTGCTTCAAATGATAGTCTCCCAAACACTCAACTTTCTCTCATAGGATTGGATTTGGTGGAAAGATGATTTGAGTGGAAAGCAACTTGGGGAAGGCTAGAGATCAAGATTCATATGGTTGTATTGGAATATCTTGGTCTCAACACATGAGTAGGTGGTTCTCTCTCAGAAAATGAATGCTGGAAGTGTAGGCACGTTCTGATGGCTTCCCTCATGAATGAGGAGAGGGTGGAGGGGTATATATAGCCTCCACACAAAATCTAACCATTACACACAATTTACCAAACTCGGTGGGACCGAATCAGAAAACTCGGTCAGACCAATTTAGTTCATAATGTGATCGTTAGGCATTTCGGTGGGACCGATATGTCAACTCGGTGGGACCGATGTCATTAGGGTTAGGGCATAACGTAATCTCGGTTTACCGATTACACAAACTCGGTTGGACCGACTTTGGTAATAAGCAAACCAGGGAGTTGGTCAGGCAAACTCGGTGGGACCGAAATGTTATGAAAAGGAAACGGGGAGTTTGCATTGCAAACTCGGTGGGACCGATCTCTCATCTCGGTTAGACCAAAACGTTACGAAGGGAAACAGGGAGTTTGCAATCCCATCTCGGTGAGACCAAGATCCCTATCGGTTAGACCAAAGTGACTAGGGTTTCTGGCAGTGGCTATGTCAAATGAACTCAGTGTCGCTGGATAGATCAAATCGGTGGGGCCGAGTTTGACTTTTGGTTTGGGACATATGTGGATATGAGAAAGTGGTTGAGGGATTTTGGAGCATATCACTAAGCATTTTGAGCAAGCAAGCCATTAAGCAACACCTCATCCCCTTTTAAATAGTATTGTCTTTCCTATGGACTCAATGTGATCTTGGATCACTGAAATAGAAAATGTAGAGTCTTGAACTTTAGAGCTTGAGCCAATCCTTTGTCCTTAGCATTTTGAGGGGTCCACATTCCTTATCCATGCCATGCCAATCATTGAACTCTCCTGAAATATCTATCTTGAAATAACATTAGTTCAATGAGCTATATGTTGTTAATCATTACCAAAACCACCTAGGGATGGTTGCAATTTCAGGATCAAACGTGTTTTAATGTCAAGAAGCTTACGTGTGCAGCCACAAGCCAATATGGGCTCTGGCTTAGTTGAGTAGATAGTGTGTTCGGGATAGGCTAGCTGACGTAGAATGTGCAGGTGTACCGGCCTATCCGTGGGTTAAGGGTTAATACTTTCGAAAGACTATGTCTTGATCTTCCGATCATGGAGGTGGTCGAGTCTTGTGGGGAGAAGTGCGCAACCTTTGCAGAGTGTCAACCTTAATCAATTAGCCATGTCCCTGATTACAGACAACTTGAGCATCTAGTAGTGGAAATTTCAGGAGATCTCATCACCATTAATTCAAAAAAGTTGGGTTTTAAATAAACTTTGGGAGTGGATTGAGTTGGGGTTGCAAACTCATCCTGTGTTATTTTGTAGAAGTAGAATAATATCTTTTGCGATAGGGAAAAACTAGCTTTGTGCAAAACTAAACTTAGAGCTTTCCACCAGGCTAATTGCATGTACAAATAGGTTAATTATACTTATGATGTGACTTGCCAATACATTCAATGTACTGACCTATATGGCTACAACTTATCACGTTGCAGATATATCCGACGAGGATTAAGGTGCGCTAGGTCGATGTTCTACACTCAACCTTTTCTCGTGGAGTTGATGGACTCATTTACTACGTTGGTTCTGCACTATTTATTTTATTTGGCATGATGCCCTATTTTGTAATAAATTGTATTGACCTGGACTATCGATGTAATAAAGAGATGTGTGTTATTTCTGTTATTTCGTCGAGTACTATGTGTGCTATCTAGTTGATCTAGGGACTAGCATGGTAAGCATAGAGACTTCGGTCCTTACCAGGTCGGGTCGCGACAAAATGTTATTAGAGCACACATTGACTATAGGACGCAACCCCTAGAAAATGGAAAGCCATAGGATAAAAAACTTTATTTTACAATTTCCCTATATACCCTTTGGTCTCGTACTTTCTATACTTCATTACTAATTTCTTCTCTCTTTCAAAATGTAGATGTCGTCTGCCATTGTAGAGTTTGAGCAGCCCGATGAGACCATGCCCTTTGGACGACAACTGAAGAAGATCGTGAAGCACGTGAAGAACGGGCTGCCCACATTCACTGGAACCTTCACAACCACCTTGCCCGAGGAGGCGCATTGGAGGATCAATGCCCATATCCTATGTAACGCCCTCGATGCGGCTATATCTCCCACGTGTCGAAGCACGACTTAGAGGCATAACCGCATTGAAAGCAATGTCGCAAGTGAGGTAATCTTCGCACAATCCATGTAATACATAAGGGAAAAGATACATAGTTGGCTTACAGTCGCCACTTCACACAATACATAAATAAACATCCATCATTCAGATTACACTCAAGGTCCGTCTCACGGAACCAAAATAAAAGAAGTATACCCCACATGCAACACAGATCCCCGATCGCTAGCTGGCTCCACTACTAATCGTCGGAAATGAAACATAGTATCGACCAAGGGCCTCATCAAATTCCCACTTCAGCTCGATTGGCGCCATCTGCTTGGCATCACCGTACCTGCATCTGTTTTGGTAGAATCTGTGAGCCATAGGGACTCAACAATCTCACACCCGCGAGATCAAGACTATTTAAGCAAGGAAGGCTGGTGTAAAAGGAGGGCTGCGACAGCGACTAGCATATATGGTGGCTACATCGCCAAAGAGAGCGAGAAGAGAAGCAAAGCACGGTCGTGAAACTAGTAGCGATCAAGAAGTGATCCTAGCAACCCGCGTCAAACATAACTCCAACACCGTGTTCACTTCCGGACACCGAGAAGAGACCATCACGGTTACATACGGTTGATGTATTTTAATTAAGGTCAACTTGGGTTTTCTACAACGGACATTAACAAATTCCCATCGCCTCATAACCGCAGGCACGGCTTTGAAAGATAATACCTGCGGGGTGTCCCAACAAGCCCATAACAAGCTCTCACGGTCAATGAAGGAATAAACCTTCACCCAAGACACTCCGATCAGACTCGGTATCCCGGTACATCAAGACATTTCGACAATGGCAAAACAAGACCAGCAAGACCTCCCGCTGTGCCGACAAATCCCGATAGGAGCTGCACATATCTCGTTCTCAGGGCACACCGGATGAGACATCCTCTGAGTAAAACCAGACCTCGAGTTTCCCCAAAGGGGCCCATGATCTACTCGATTCGGACCAACACTCGAAAGAGCATTGGCCCGGGGGGCTAAAATAAAGATGACCCTCGGGCTCGCGAAAACCCAAGGGAAAAAGGGGTGTAGGTGGCAAATGGTAAAACCAAGGTTGGGCCTTCTTTGGAAGAGTTTTATTCAAAGCGAAGCGTCAAGGGGTCCCATAAATCACCCGACCGCGTAAGGAGCATAAAATCAAGGAACATAACACGGTATGGCGGAAACTAGGGTGGCAAGAGTGGAACAAATCACCGGGCATAAGGCCGAGCCTTCCACCCTTTACCAAGTATATAGATGCATTAATTAAAACAATAGATATTGTGATATCCCAAAATATCCGTGTTCCAACAAGGAACAAACTTCATCTTCACCGCAACTAGCAGCGCTATAAGAGGGCTGAGCAAAGTGGTAACATAGCCAATCAGCGGTTTGCTAGGACATGGATGGTTAGAGGTTGACATGGCAATATGGGTGGCATGATATAGCAAGTGGTAGGTATCGCAGCATAGGCATAGCAAAAGAGCGAGCATCTAGCAAGCAAAGATAGAAGTGATTTCGAAGGTATGGTCATCTTGCCTGTAAGGTTCTCAGAGTTGTCGAAGGCTTGATCTTCGTAGGCGTTCTCAACAGGTTCCTCGTTCACGTACTCTTCTCCCGGCTCTACCCAAAGCAAGAACACAAGCAACGGAACCACAATCAAACAAGGAACAATGCACAAGCAATATGATGCAAAACATGACATGCGATGCAAGATGTGATATGCAATGCATATGTGTGCTCCGGAAGGAAAATGATGAAGCGGGCATCAACTTGGCAAACCAAGTATGCAGCTGGAAAGATGAGATGATTTCGGTTGAAATCGATATAAAGATCACCGGAATCGGATGCACGGTTTGCAAATGACAAGCAAAACAAGAATGACGCAAATCTGCGTTTAACAGCCCGATGCTACTTAGCATGCAACAAGAAACTATGCTACAGCACCCCAACATAAAAACAAAGCATATGGCAGCGAACTACAGGAGATGCTTAACAAAAGAGGAACACTGAGCTACGGCTAAATCACATCATAACATGTTCAAACAAGCATGGTGAAAGTGCTAAAAATATCAGGTTCACAAACTTGGTGAAAATACTAGCATGCCAGAAATTAACATCGGGAAGGCATGTTTAGAGCAAGCAAACAACATGCTACAGGAACTTATAATAGCAAAACAAGGCATGGCATGATTCTACTCAAAGCATATATCAATAGTCCCTTACTGACCATAAGCCAAAAAGGACCTTAAGAAAAGATGGCACCCATGTAAACATTGCAAGTTTTATTACAGATTTCAGACTTGGCAGAAAAACTGGGCATGGCAAAAACAGATAACGAGTAGGCATGTTCGTGAGCTCGATGCACTCACTACAGAGCATCTCATGATAAACTAAGCATACCCCCATCAAGAAGACATGGCATAGGAGCTATACATGGCAAGAACAACATCATAGCATACATGGATCAACTACAACGACCTCGTGAAAATTGAATCTCATGCAAACAATCTGTCAGGAAACATTTTCAAGCAAAAGTAGAGCACGAAAATGACATGCCAGACTACTCCATAAAGGCCAACAAAGGCATGGATGGATAGAGCACATCCATATGTTCAAAACACCCGTACTGATCATGCTCAAAAAGGGCATGGATCTCTCTGTAACAACATGAACATATGGCATAAAAATAACAGCAGGACAAGACTTAGTGAAAACACTAAGTTCCTGAAATCAGCAACATCATCATCCCTACTTTGCATGCTTGTACTAGTCAACACATAACTCACAAAAATACATGGCAAACACCTCTGGAAAGATGGCATGGCAAAGTTCAACTCACATGTAGGACTTAAGTTCATAAGGTGCACACATAATTCATGGCAAAAATGACAAAAGAGCTCGAGCTGATAAGATTCTGAAACTAACGATCTGAAGCCCTCTTCCAACAGCATTTCGGGCATCAAGATGAGCTCAAATGCAAATGATGCAATGGAATAAAATGATGTACTCTTCGAGACAAACAATTTGACATATTATCGCCCAAAAGCGGAGCCACGGGTGCAGAGATGTGATGCTATAAAATGCCACGAAATAATCACGAAATAAGGACTTAGTGGATTTTCGGGTGAGAAAAGTCAACAAGACGGGTTTGGATCTGGATCCGGATCTCTTGAGTAGGAGGTCGGCCGCGGCGTTGAAGCTCGGGGGCGGGAGGAATCGCTGGCGGCGGCCGGGGCGCCGGATCCGCGGTGGCAGCCGTGAGCCGGCCGAATCTGGCGACCTTGGGGCGGCGGCGTGGGGCTCATATGTGGCGAAGCGAGGCGGCGGCGGAGGTTGAGGCGGTGGCGGGGTGCGGCGGCGGAGGCGGCGGTGTGGAGGAGGAGGGTGGCGGCGCTGGCCGCCTGCGTGTGTGTGTGGGGCATGGTGTGGGGGCCTGGGGGCAGGGCCTCCATGGCTGGCGGCGGCGGTGGCCGACATGCCACGTGGCACGCTCCGATTCGTCCGGCGCTTGGGGACGCGTCTGGTCCGATCCGGACGTGTCCGGCGGCGCGGAGAGGGGATTCGCTAGGGTTTGCCCGTGAATTCGGGGAAGGGGTGTATTTATAGGCATAGGGGGAGCTAGGAGAGTCCAAATGGGGTGCGGTTTTCGCCCACACGATCGTGATCGAACGACCGAGAGCATGGAGGTGACTTAGATGGGTTATTGGGCTGTTTTGGAGGGGTGTTGGGCTGCAACTTAAAAGAGGCCTTTGCGAGAGCGCGGTTAACCGTTGGAGTACCAAACGAACTCCAAATGACCCGAAACTTGACAGGTGGTCTACCGGTGCTATACCAGGGCCAGTTGGCAAGGCTCGGTCCATTCCGAGAATGTTCAACACCCGCACACGGAAAAAAATGTAAAAGGGGCGCCGGGGAACATAGGAGTGCGGATTGCAAAAGCAGACAACGGGAAAATGCTCGGAATCATGAGGCGAACACGTATGCAAATGAGATGCACATGATGACATGATATGAGATGCATGACATGGACAAAATGCAAGCGAAAACAAAACCCAACCACGGAGGAAAATCATAGCACATATCCGAAAATGGCAAGAGTTGGAGTTACAAATATGGAAAGATACATCAGGGGTGTTACAACACTCCACCACTACAAGAGGATCTCGTCCGAGATCTAGGACTGAAAGAACTCCGGATATTCGGACGGAGGTGATCCTCACGCTCCCGGTGGCTTCTCGGTCGGAATGGTGTGACCACTTTACTTTCGGAATTTGATTGACTTGTTGCGAGTCTTGCGCTCGGTTTCTTCAAGAATAACAGCGGGTGCTCATGATAAGAGATCTTCTTGGAGGTCAATTTCTTCAAAGTTGATAGTGCGCTCAGGAATCTTGAAGCACTTGCGGGCTGTGACACGTGAAACACATCGTGTGCGTTTGCAAAGTTGGATGGAAGCTCAAGTTGATAGGCGAGATCGCCTCTTTTGCCAATAATCTTGAAAGGACCCACGTATCTAGGGGCAAGCTTCCCTTTGATACCGAAGCGACAAGTACCTTTCATTGGAGAGACGCGGAGGTAGACATGGTCTCCGATTTCAAAAGCCACATCACGGTGCTTGTCATCATAATAGCCCTTCTGGCGCGACTTTAAGATTCTCACGAATGACTTTGCACATTTCTTGACACGTGATCAAGTCGTTGCCAAGGAGTTAGCGTTCACTGTCTCGGACCAATTGAGAGAGTACGGCACTTTACGCCATAGAGAATTTCGAATGGGGCCTTGCGAACTCGCTTGGAAGCTGTTGTTGTAGGAGAACTTCGGCATATGGAAGACACTCTTCCCACTTCATGCCAAAGGAGATGACACAAGCCACGAGCATATCTTCAAGGATTTGATTGACTCGCTCGACTTGGCCACTAGTTTGAGGATGAAAAGCTGTCTTTGAAAGCGAATGTTGGTGCCCATGGCCTTCGAAAAGAATCCCGAACGTAGAAGTGAAAATGCTTCCACGGTCTGAAGAGATCAATTGTGGAATACCGTGCCAGGAGAAAATTCTGGAGGTGTATAGCTCTGCCAGCTGAGCTGCTGTGATAGATTCTTTGACAGGAAGAAAATGAGCCACTTTAGTAAGATTGTCAATGACAACGAAGATAGCATCATTTCCACGCTTGGACTTAGGAAAATCAGTCATGAAGTCCATCTCGATATGATCAAACTTCCATTCTGGAATAGCAAGAGGTTGGAGGAGACCAGCTGGTCTTTGGTGTTCTGCTTTCACCCTTCTACAGACATCACATTCATTCACGAATTGAGCAATTTCTCGCTTCATTCGAGTCCACCAATATGACTGCTTGAGGTCATGGTACATCTTCGTACTTCGGGATGAATGGATAGGAGGAATTGTGTGCCTCATTCATGATGACTTTTCTCGGATCGCCTTTAGGAACCTGTCGATCCTCAAAGAAAAGAGTGTCTTTGTCATCAGCGATAGCACTTGTATTTGAAATGCCCTTGTCAATACCACGTTTCACCTTCTTCACCATGGTATCCGAAGTTGAGCCTCACGAATTTGATCTTCCAAAGTAGGAGAGACTATGAGGTTGGCAAGAAATCCTTGAGGAACAACTTGAAGATTCAGCTTGCGGAAAGCTTCACAAAGATCTGGTTGGAAGGGCTTGAGAATTAGGCTGTTGCAATAAGCCTTTCGCTCGAGCATCTGCAATCACATTCGCCTTGCCGGAGTATATTCAATACTTGGATTGTACTCTTGAATCATTTCGACCCATCGAGTTTGCCTGAGGTTGAGGTTTGGTTGAGTGAAGATATACTTGAGACTCTTTTGATCGGTGAAAATGTCCACTTTCCTTCCCAACAAGAGATGTCTCCATGTTATCAATGCATGGACAACTGCCGCCAACTCGAGATCATGAGTGGGGTAGTTCTTTTCGTTGGGCTTCAACTGACGAGAGGTATATGCCACAACTTTCTTCTCTTGCGTTAACACAGCACCGAGACCTTGCAAGGAAGCATCACAGAAAACTTCGAATGGCTTGGATTCATCACGAGGAGTCAAGACAGAAGCTGTAACTAGCTTCTCTTTGAGGGTATTGAAAGCGACATCACACTCGAGCGTCGGACATACTTGACATGCTTACGGAGGAGGTTGGAAAGAGGCTTTGCAATCTTGGAGAAATTCTCAGCGAATCTTCGACAATAGCTTGCAAGACCGAGAAAACTGCATGAGCTGCTTGACATACGAGGAGGTTCCCAATTCAGGCGAAGACACCTTCTCGGGATTAACAGCGATGCCCTTGGCGGAGATGATATGACCAAGATAAAGAACTTCATCAAGCGAACTCACATTTGGAAAACTTCGCATAGAATTGATGCTCTCGAGCTTGTCGAGCACCAATCGCAAATGTTTGGCATGATCCTCCTTGTTCTTGGAGAAGACCAAAATATCATCAAGATACACCAAGGCGAAATCATTGGTGTAGGGGTTGAAGATAAAGTTCATCATGCGAGAGAAAGTTGGAGGAGCATTGACAAGGCGAAAGACATGACGGTATATTCATAAGAACCAAAGCATTACGAATCTTTGTCTTGGGAATATCTTGTTCACGAATCGAATCGATGATAACCCATACGGAGGTCAAGCTTGGAGAATACTTTAGCACCTTTGAGTTGCTCGAATAGCTCATTGATGTTGGGAAGTGGATACTTGTTCTTGATTGTCTTCTTGTTCAATGGGCGGTGTCGATGCAAAGTCGGTCCGTGCCATCCTTCTTACGGACAAAAGAACTCCACATCCCCATGGAGATGAACTCGGTCCGATCAAACCAGACGCTCTTGTTCATCGAGCTGCTTCTTCAATTCTTTCAGCTCCTTGGGTCCAAGCTTGTAAGGGCGGCTTGCAAAGCGGGTTCGATGCGGGCTCAAGATCGATACTTGAATTCGGTGGCCGATGAGGAGGCATACCGGAAGCTCTTACGGAAAGACATCTTGGTACTCACAAATGGTGGAATTTGCGAGATAGCATCAACTCGCCCTTCTCATTGAGAGAAAACAACCAAATGGTTTCATCACGGCGGCATAGATGATAACATCCTCGGAAGGGTGTGTCAATTGAATTTGCTGGCAGCACAATCAAGTGAGCCTTGTCTTTGAGAAAGCCGATCCATCCGAGAATTAGATCAATATCCGAGTCACCAAGAACAATTGGTTTAGCAGAAATCTATAGTCGCCGAACCGGATGGAAACATCAGAACAACCAAACTAGAAGTCATAAGTTTTCCCGGAGAAACAACTTGCATAACTTTGGACAAAACCTCGTGTCAAAAGCGTGCCCGATGCAAAAGGATATGACATGAAAGAATGTGATGCACCGATATCAAATAAGACTTTTGCGGGAATATCATTAATGGGAAGATTACCCATGATCACATCGAAGAATCCTCTGCTTGAGCTGCATTCATCATATTCACCTTTGCATACTTGGGATTATGCTTGACCCTTTGCATTGCTTGAAGACCTCGGAGGAGGAGGAGGAGGAAGGCGCCTTTGGTTATGGCATTTGTTAGCATAGTGACCCTTCTGCTGGCACTTGTTGCGAGTCACCTCTGAGGCGGACGGTGATAAGGAGCATTTGACCTTGGAGCTTGAGGCTGAGACTTGTTACAGTAGCTTGGGTTGGGTGGGTGGGAAGATCCACGACCACTGAGTTCTTCTGGCGATAAATTTGACGGAGACGGAGGAGGAGGAAGGTAGAACTTTTGCTGCTTTGCTGCCACTTGAGAGGAAGAAGAAGACAGAAGCTGCATCCTGTTTCTCTTCTTTGAAGCCTCACACTTGAGCTGAGCACCTTCTAGCTTGAGTGCCATATTATAGAATTGATCAAAGCGAGTAGGCTCAAAAGAACAAGAGATAGCTGCAGATCCTCTCTAAGGCCACCTTTGAGCGATAGATCATACTTTTCTCATCGGGAACATCTTGTTTAGCGAATCGAGCAAGTTTCGAAATTGTATGTTGTATTAGTACCTCGACATGTTTCCTTGCTTGAGATTGCGGAACTCCTCACGCTTGCTCTCAACAACCTTTGGTAGGAATGTGGTGAGCTTTAAAGTCCCGGCGTAAATCAGTCCAAGTAATCACTCGACCACCTCTGGAATCCTTGTATTCTTTGGAACCAATCAACTGCACGATCCTTGAGCTGAAAAGCCGCGAACTTGGCGTAGTCCTCGGGTCGACATTGCTGCATTCAAAATGCTTGTTGATATCCACGAGCCAATCGTCGGCGTCGTGGCCTCGACACGATGGTGAAAGACTTTGGCTGATTTGCAAGGAATTGGTTGAGTGTAGGAAACTGTGGCTGATGGAAGAACTGCCCTTGACCTTGATTCCCTTGGTTGCCTTGGCCTTGGTTACGCTCTTGCATCAGCTGGATCAACAAGCTGGCGTTGGCGTTAGTGGTTGCCATCAAAGTTTGCCATGCCTCGGAGGCGGAGGTGGAGGTGGAGGTGGAGGTTCGCTGACTTCCATCACTGCGTTCCGGATTACGGCGTTGGCGGAGCCATCTGAAGAGGTGACATCCGTTAGCATCTTGATGAGCAGATAGACAAGTTGAATCAGCGGATAGAAATTGCAACATATAGTCTTCACAATAAACATTGAGCAGGATGAGCGAATGAATTCCAAAGTAAACATCCGTCCATTAAGGTGAGAAGCCACTTGATAAGAGATTGATGAATGAAAATAAAAACAAGGTATGAATGGAACAAATAAGTGGTAAGGACTACCCAATCACAAACCAAATATCTGCGGAAGAAATGCTAGAGCTACTTGAATCCCACCTATAAACTCCGAAACTTTCGGTTATGCAATCGGTGTTGGGGATACAGGGAGCAATATATCTCACCCAAACTAACAATCCCTACATCCAGCTGTATCCATCCTTCAACACATAACCAAGAAACCTTCGAAATCGTGTACCTCAACCTTGAAAAGCATCCGTTATACGAGTCATGGCAATACTCCGTACTCACCTCGATCTTTGGGTTAGCGGGTTATCTCACCAACTGACGCATAAAAGAGATTTTCGATGTCGGATACTAAACTCGGGTATTCGAACTGCAGCGATAAAATTATGGCGACAAAACCTCGGAGCTCAACTCCCAGGGACACTGCCACAACCCGTAAATGTCAGGAGGCAACCAAGACAATGTTGTCATCATTAAATCATCGGAACGATTCTAAGATACCCTCGTGATCCTAAAAAATTTTGAGTGAAATTTGAGAATAGAAGAGTCAAAACTCTACGTCAGGATACCTCACCAGAAGGTCGAAGGGACTGGGGAGTAAAAAGAATTCCTAAACTCTCCGATATATATAATCCTAAATGACTCAAAACATTTTTCTAGACACAACTCGGCCACTAAAAGCGATCAAGCGGTGGGGGCTCCTAAGGTCGGGATGGCTCGATTACCAACTTATAGCGCCCTCGATGCGGCTATATCCCCCGTGTCGAAGCACGACTTAGAGGCATAACCGCATTGAAAGCAATGTCGCAAGTGAGGTAATCTTCGCACAATCCATGTAATACATAAGGGAAAAGATACATAGTTGGCTTACAGTCGCCACTTCACACAATACATAAATAAACATCCATCATTCAGATTACACTCAAGGTCCGTCTACGGAACCAAAATAAAAGAAGTATACCCCACATGCAACACAGATCCCCGATCGCTAGCTGGCTCCACTACTAATCGTCTGAAATGAAACATAGTATCGACCAAGGGCCTCATCAAATTCCCACTTCAGCTCGATTGGCGCCATCTGCTATTGGCATCACCGTACTGCATCTGTTTTGGTAGAATCATGAGCCACGGGGACTCAGCAATCTCACACCCGCGAGATCAAGACTATTTAAGCAAGGGAAGGCTGGTGTAAAAGGAGGGCTGCAGACAGCGACTAGCATATATGGTGGCTCCATCGCCAAAGAGAGCGAGAAGAGAAGCAAAGCACGGTCGTGAAACTAGTAGCGATCAAGAAGTGATCCTAGCAACCTCGTCAAACATAACTCCAACACGTGTTCACTTCCGGACTCCGCCGAGAAAGGACCATCACGATTACATACACGGTTGATGTATTTTAATTAAGGTCGAACTTGGGTTTTCTACAACGGACATTAACAAATTCCCATCTGCCTCATAACGCGGGCATGGCTTTGAAAGATAATACCTGCGGGGTGTCCCAACAGCCCATAACAAGCTCTCACGGTCAGCGAAGGAATAAACCTTCACCCAAGACACTCCGATCAGACTCGGTATCCGGTATATCAAGACATTTCGACAATGGTAAAACAAGACCAGCAATACCTCATTGTGCCGACAAATCCCGATAGGAGCTGCACATATCTCGTTCTCGGGGCACACCGGATGAGACATCCCACGAGTAAAACCAGACCTCGAGTTTCCCCAAGGGGGCCCATGATCTACTCGATTCGGACCAACACTCGAAGGAGCACCGGCCGGGGGCTAAAATAAAGATGACCCTCGGGCTCGCGAAAACCCAAGGGAAAAAGGGGTGTAGGTGGCAAATGGTAAAACCAAGGTTGGGCCTTCTTTGGAAGAGTTTTATTCAAAGCGAACTGTTAAGGGGTCCCATAAATCACCCGACCAGCGTAAGGAGCATAAAATCAAGGAACATAACACGGTATAACGGAACCTAGGGTGGCAAGAGTGGAATAAATCACCAGGCATAAGGCCGAGTCTTCCACCCTTTACCAAGTATATAGATGCATTAATTAAAACAATAGATATTGTGATATCCCAAAATATCCGTGTTCAACAAGGAACAAACTTCATCTTCACTATGACAACTAGCGCTATAAGAGGGCTGAGCAAAGCGGTAACATAGCCAATCAACGGTTCACTAGGACATGGATGGTTAGAGGTTGACATGGCAATATGGGTGGCATGATATAGCAAGTGGTAGGTATCGCAGCATAGGCATAGCAAAAAAGCGAGCATCTAGCAAGCAAAGATAGAAGTGATTTGAAGGTATGGTCATCTTGCACTGTAAGGTTCTCGAGTTGTCGAAGGCTTGATCTTCGTGAGGCGTTCTCAACAGGTTCCTCGTTCACGTACTCGTCTCCGGCTCTACCCAAAGCAAGAACACAAGCAGCGGAACCACAATCAAACAAGGAACAATGCACAAGCAATATGATGCAAAACATGACATGCGATGCGAGATGTGATATGCAATGCATATGTGTGCTCCGGAAGGAAAATGATGAACCGGGCATCAACTTGGCAAACCAAGTATGCAGCTGGAAAGATGAGATGATTTCGGCTGAAATCGATATAAAGATCACCGGAATCGGATGCACGGTTTGCAAATGACAAGCAAAACAAGAATGACGCAAATCTGCGTTTAACAGCCCGATGCTACTTAGCATGCAACAAGAAACTATGCTACAGCACCCCAACATAAAAACAAAGCATATGGCAGCGAACTACAGGAGATGCTTAACAAAAGTGGAACACTGAGCTACGGCTAAATCACATCATAACATGTTCAAACAAGCATGGTGAAAGTGCTAAAAATATCAGGTTCACAGACTTAGTGAAAATACTAGCATGCCAGAAATTAACATCAGGAAGGCATGTTTAGAGCAAGCAAACAACATGCTACAGGAACTTATAATAGCAAAACAAGGCATGGCATGATTCTACTCAAAGCATATATCAATAGTCCCTTACTGACCATAAGCCAAAAAGGACCTTAAGAAAAGATGGCACCCATGTAAACATTGCAAGTTTTATTACAGATTTCAGACTTAGCAGAAAAACTGGGCATGGCAAAAACAGATAACGAGTAGGCATGTTCGTGAGCTCGATGCACTCACTACAGAGCATCTCATGATAAACTAAGAATACCCCCATCAAGATGACATGGCATAGGAGCTATACATGGCAAGAACAACATCATAGCATACACGGATCAACTACAACGACCTCGTGAAAATTGAATCTCATGCAAACAATCTGTCAGGAAACATTTTCAAGCAAAAGTAGAGCACGAAAATGACATGCCAGACTACTCCATAAAGGCCAACAAAGGCATGGATGGATAGAGCACATCCATATGTTCAAAACACCCTTACTGATCATGCTCAAAAAGGGCATGGATCTCTCTGTAACAACATGAACATATGGCATAAAAATAACATCACGACAAGACTTAGTGAAAACACTAAGTTCCTGAAATCAGCAACATCATCATCCCTACTTTGCATGCTTGTACTAGTCAACACATAACTCACAAAAATACATGGCAAACACCTATGGAAAGATGGAATGGCAAAGTTCAACTCACATGTAGGACTTAAGTTCATAAGGTGCACACATAATTCATGGCAAAAATGACAAAAGAGCTCGAGCTGATAAGATTCTGAAACTAACGATCTGAAGCCCTCTTCCAACAGCATTTCGGGCATCAAGATGAGCTCAAATGCAAATGATGCAATGGAATGAAATGATGTACTCTTCGAGGCGAACAATTTGACATATTATACGCCCAAAACGGAGCCACGGGTGCGGAGATGTGATGCTATGAAAATGCCACGAAATAATCACAGAAATAAGGACTTAGTGGATTTTCGGGGTGAGAAAAGTCAACCGACGGGTTTCGGATCTGGATCCGGATCTCGCCGGAGTAGGAGGTTGGCGGCGTTGAAGCTCGGGGGCCGGGGAGGAGGTCGCCGGCGGCGCCGGATCAGCGATGGCCGGCTGCCGTGGCCGCCGAGATCTGGCCGGCCTTGAGGGCCGGCAACCTGTGCAGACGCGGCTCATGGCGGCTGGCGAAGAGGAGGAGGAGAGTGTGTGTGTGCGGGCGGGTGTGGGCGTGTGGGCAGCGGTGAGCGGCTGGTGGTGGAAGGAGGGGGCGGGCGGCGGCGGGTGCGCGGGCGGTGTGTGTGTGCGGCAGCGGCTGCAGGCGGCAAGGCTGCGGGCGGTGTGCGAAGGGCAGGCGGCTGAGCGGAGGGGGCCTCCAGCGGGCCTGGTGGCCGGGCGGCGGCGGCGGCGGCCGGCGTGCCACGTGGCACGCTCCGATTCGTCCGGGTTGGCGGATCGTCCGTCCGATCCGGACGTGTCCGGGCGTGGATAGGGGATTCGCTAGGGTTTGCCGTGAATTCGGGAAGGGTGTATTTATAGGCATAGGGGAGCTAGGAGAGTCCAAATGGGGTGCGGTTTTCGCCCACACGATCGTGATCGAGCGGCGAGAGCATGGAGGTGACTTAGATGGGTTATTGGGCTGTTTTGGAGGGTGTTGGGCTGCAACTTAAAAGAGGCCTTTGCGAGAGCGCGGTTAACCGTTGGAGTACCAAAGCGAACTCCAAATGACCCGAAACTTGACAGTGGTCTACGGTGCTATACCAGGGCCACTTGGCAAGGCTCGGTCCATTCGAGAATGTTCAACACCGCACACGGAAAAAAAATGTAAAGGGGGGCCGGGGAACATAGGAGTGCGGATTGCAAAAGCAGACAACGGGAAAATGCTCGGAATCATGAGGCGAACACGTATGCAAATGAGATGCACATGATGACATGATATGAGATGCATGACATGGACAAAATGCAAACGAAAACAAAACCCAACCACGGAGGGAAAATCATAGCACATATCCGAAAATGGCAAGAGTTGGAGTTACAAATATGGAAAGATACATCCGGGGTGTTACATCCTAGGACGCATCATTGGAGACCCCACCGAGCCCATTGATTTCCATCTGGATACTACATCATGGGGCCTGGGCAGGGGCATCGCTGCTCACGTTGCTCCCGGACGCATTCGGGAGGAGTATGATGAGGACCTCAAGACGACCTCCTTTGTGATGTATGGACGCCGCGACTGGAATGGAGCTGTGGTGTGTATCCTAGAGGACAAGACGATAGCATCCCATATCCAGGACATGCAGGAGCACATTTGCATGATAGAGCCGGAGCTGGACGACACATGATCCTCACCAAGAACCTCATGACCTGCAAGGCCGAGCTCAAGGAGGAGCTCCAGGACGCTCGCATCAAGCACGAGGGAGAGTTGGACGCACTGCAAGTGAGAAGATCGACGACCTGAAGCTTTAGCTTGAGGAGGCCGAGGAGAAGCTGGCTGAGGGAGAAGACATCCACGAGGATCACTCGTATGGTGACTATGTCAGCCAGGACAAGGACTAGGATGACGAGCTCGGAGATGACGACATCGAGAGTGATGCAAGAACACCCGACATCAACATGATGGATCTGTCATCATCCAATGAGAGTTATATTCTATACCACCATGAGAGTTTAGGAATTCGATTTTGTTATCCAATTAGTTTTATTCATTTGTGAGACCATGTCAAAGCTTGTGACATGGCTTACCTTAGGTTTGATTATTCATGTGAACTTCTTTGATTGAAATTGAATTGGTGTGATTTGAAGTTTTATTGGTATCATGTGCATATGGGTAGTGTGATTTTACTCATTAGGCCCTTATTCTATTCCAAAATTCTCAACCACTCTAAACCCATTAGATGCCTCCGAGATGTGACCCCGGATTCAACTTCCCGCCGGAGATCACCCAGCTGATCCAGCAGCAGAACGCCCTTGTGCAGATGCTCATCCAGATCCAGAACCAGAACCAGAACCACAACAATAATAATAACAACCCATTGCTGCCACCCCAAGTGGATAGCCTTACTCGTTTGCTAATGCTAAACCCACGAGTGTTTTCGAGCAACACTAAGCCGATTGTTGCAGACGACTGGCTCTGCAAGATAGGAAGGGAGCTGGCCACAAAAGGATGCAATGATGCTGAGAAGGTGAGGTCTGCCGATCACCAGCTGGATGGACCGGCAGCTACATGGTGGGAGAACTACACAACCACGTACCCCATGGAGAGTGTGACTTGGACTCGGTTCTAGCAGGCATTCCGCACTGCTCATGTCTCAGCTGGAGCCATGAGTCTGAAGAAGGAGTTTTGCAGCTTGCGCCAGGGAGGACGCATGGTATCTAAGTATGTTGATGAGTTCAGTAGGTTGCCTCTTTATGCCCCAGATGACGTGGCCACTGATATAGCCAAACAGGAGAAGTTTCTGGAGGGACCGAACGACAAGTTGGGAGTTCAGTTGACTGTGGTGACCTTTGCAAACTACCAGGAGCTTGTTGACAAGGCTACCATTCTCGAAGGCAAGCACCAGCACATGGAGAACCATAAGAGGAAGTGCAGTTAGGGAAAGTATAACTCTGGAGCTCAGCAGAAATCCCGCTACAGCCCGTACTCAAGAAGTTCTGGATCATGCACTAGCAAGTTAAGAGGAAATCACCATAACCATGGAGGCCACATTCAGCATGGGAATGGAAATGGACACAACGGGAATTCTGGAGGCAAGAAGCCCAACCGTTTCACCAAGGGGCATGTGAATCATGTCAATGTGGAAGAGGTGTATGAGCAACCCGACACAGTGATTGGTAAGTTCTTGGTTAATTCATTTCCACCACTCATTCTTTTTTACACTAGTGCGTCACATTCATTCGTCAAGGATTTGTGGAAAAACATAAGTTGCCTACCATAGCTCTTAAGTCCATTCTAGTGAGTTCCCTAGGAGCAGAGTCTATGGTTAGTCAGGGATGTTTTCAGTTGCCTTTGAACATAGGGGGACATGTCTTTCCCACAGATATTACCATACTATAGTCACAAGGATTGGATGTAATCCTAGGTATGGATTGGATGTCCAAGTATGAGGAAAACATTGATTGTGGTAGTAGATAGATTTTTCTCACCACCCAGAGAAGAAGAGGATCAAGTATGTATCTAGGATTAAGCCTAAGAGAACTCAGGTGAACTCTCTTACGGGAGTTGTCTAGGAAGAAGTACTAGTGGTGAAGGATTATCCTGATGTATTTCCAGAGGAGTTACCGGGTATGCCGCCCGATCGGGAGATGGAGTTGCTTCCAGGCATAGGGCCTGTCTCCAAGAGGCCTTATCGGATGCCTGCTAATGATTTTGAGGAGGACAAGAAACAGATTAAGGAGTTGCTAGAGAAAGGGTATATTCACCGGAGTTCATCACCTTGGGGAGCCCGAGTACTCTTAGTGGATAAGAAGGATGGAACCATGAGGATGTGTGTGGATTACCGTTCTCTGAATGAGGTGACCATCAAGAACAAGTATCCCCTGCCAATGATCAGTGAATTGTTTGACCAGCTAGAAGGAGCCAATGTTTTTTCCAAGATCGATCTTTGATCAGGTTATCACCAATTGAAGATCTGTGAGAAAGATATACCCAAGACAACTTTTACCATAAGGTATGGGCTTTATGAGTATACAGTCATGTCCTTTGGTTTGACTAATGCCCCTGCCTATTTTATGAGCATGATGAACAAGGTATTCATGGAGTTCTTGGATAAGTTTGTTGTGGTATTCATTGATGATATATTGGTCTATTCCAAGAATGAGGAGGAACACGCGGCGCATCTGCCCTTCGTTCTGGAGAAGCTCAGAGAACATCAACTTTATGCCAAGTTTAGCAAGTGCAAGCGTTGGCTGGAGGAAGTGGGATTTCTTGGACATGTTGTGTCAGGTGAAGGGATTGCAGTGGACCCTTCCAAGGTGGAGGCAGTCACAAAATGGAAGGCACCCACCATAGTTGGTGGGATTCGCAGTTTCCTTGGACTTGCAGGATATTATCGGAGGTTTATTGAGAATTTATCCAAGATTGCAAGGCCCATGACAACATTGTTGAAGAAGGACACCAAGTTCGTTTGGACCGAAGAGTGTGAAGTCAGCTTTGAAGAGTTGAAGAAGCGTTTGGTTACAGCCCCAGTGCTAATTCTCCCTGACGTACACAAGGACTTTCAGGTGTATTATGATGCTTCACGTCAAGGACATGGAGGTGTTCTTAAGCAAGAGGGAAAAGTTGTAGCTTATGCCTCACGACAGCTTCAACCTCATGAGTTGAACTATGCCACACATGATTTGGAGTTGGCAGCCATAGTGCATGCACTGAAGACCTGGAGGCACTATCTTATTGGAAATCACTGTGATTTTTACACAGATCAGAAGAGTTTGAAGTATATCTTCACGCAGAAGGAGTTGAACCTCTGGCAAAGGAGATGATTGGAACTTATAAAGTATTTTGACATGAATGTGCATTGTCATCTAGGAAAAGCCAATGTTGTGGTGGATGCTTTGAGCAGTAAGAGTTATGTTAAGACCCTTACCGCAGGAGGTTTAACTCGGGAATTATGTGATGAGCTTAGAGACCTTCAGTTGGAAATAGTTCCAAGAGGTTATGTTGCCGCACTCGAGATTTAGTCCACCTTGTTGGGAAGGATCAGAGAAGCCCAGAAGTTGGACCAAGTTATTGCTGAGATAAAGGAAATGATGAGCAAAGGGAAAGCGGAAGGATTCCATGAGGATGAACATGAGACTATATGGTTTGAGCAATGGGTTTATATACCCAATGATCCAGAGATCAGGAAGTTGATTATTCAAGAGGCTCATGACTCACCATACTTGATACACCCAGGAAACACCAAGATGTATTTGGACTTGAAGGAAAGTTTTTGGTGGGCTGGTATGAAGAGAGAAATTGTTGAGTATGTGGCAATATGTGATGTATGTTAGAGAATAAATGCAGAGCATCAGAAACCAGCAGGTTTACTTTAGTCGTTGCCGATACCTGATTGGAAATGGGATAAACTTGGTATGGACTTTATCACGGGATTACCCAGGACCCGTTCAGGTTATGATTCCATATAGGTAATAGTTGATCGTTTGACCAAGGTTGCTCACTTCAATCCAGTGAAAACTACCTATACGAGTGCTAAGCTGGCAAAGATATATATGACCAGGATCGTATGTCTGCATGGAGTTCCAAGGAGCATTATATCAGAGAGAGAAACACAGTTTACCTCAAAGTTTTGGAATCAGTTACATGAAACTTTGGGTGCTAGGCTAGAGTTCAGTACAGCTTTCGTTCCGCAGATTGATGGGCAGAATGAGAGAGTCAATCAGATTCTGGAGGACATGTTGAGAGCTTGTGCGCTAGACTATGGGTCTAGTTGGGATGATAACTTACCTTATGCAGAGTTCTCATAGAACAACAACTATCAAGCCAGTTTGAAGATGACCCCTTTCGAGGCATTGTATGGGAGGAAATGCAGGACACCTTTGATGTGGGATGGAGTTGGAGGTCACAAATTGTTTGGACCAGATTTAAACAGAGATTCTGAGGAGGTCAAGTTGATTCGTGACAGACTTAAGATAGCTTAGTCCAGACAGAAGAGTTATGCTGATGCTAAACACAAGGAAGTGACCCGTGAAGTGGGTGATAGAGCATATCTTTGAGTGTCTCCGCTTCGAGGTATTAAGAGATTTGGAGTCAAAGGGAAGTTAGCACCATGATTTGTGGGGCCATACAGAGTTCTAGAACGCAGAGGAGAGGTTGCATACCAGTTGGAATTACCAGAGGCTTTGTCAGGAGTTCATGAAGTGTTTCATGTTTCCCAGCTGAAGAAGTGTCATGTAGAGATGGCAGATATTCCTTTGAGGGATACAGTGCCACTGGAAGCAATTCAGTTGGAGAGCGACCCGACTTATGTGGAGAAGCCTGTTAAGATTCTTGAGACTACACAGAGAATCACTCGTACCAAGATCATCAAGTTTTGCAAGGTTTAGTGGACTCACCACACCGAGGAGGAAGCTACCTGGGAGGAAGAAGATCTCACGCAAGACCATCCATAACTTTTTGCTGCCAACCCGAATCTTGAGGGCGAGATTCATCCTATGGGGGGTAGGTTTGTAACATCCCAATTTTATTAAATTTGGATGTTAATAGAATCATCAATGCATATCATATTTTATTGCATTTTGGAATTTTTGAAATATTCAAATAATTTTCCACTCAGGAAAAAAATAAAAGAGAGGGGATATGATGACTTCCTCAATTATAAAAGAGTTGGGGAATTCATTAGAATAGTATTTGGAGTTTATTTGGTATTTATTTTATTTGCCAAAAGTGCATTAATTGCATTAGGAAAATATTTTCAAAATTTACTGAGCTGGAATTAATGTTCAGTATGCTCTTTATATTCAATAGTGATCTTACAAATTTATGTGGTATTTTTATAAATTCATTTGAATTTTTCTGGCCTCAAAAGTGTTTTATGTACACACACACACACACATGCACACACACACACACACACACACACACACACACACACACACACACACACACACACTGCCTTGACCGAGACCAGCTTGGCCCTGGAGCGCCCCAGCGGCCGAGCCGCGCCAAACGGCCCAAGGCCAGCCCCGCGCCCGAATGGCCTTCAAATCGGTCGCCCGCCCCGCCTCTCCTTCACTCGCCTCCCATTTCCGCCACTAACTGGTGGGCCCCGCTCCACCTCATCGCCCCCAACCTCCCGCGCGAGCTGCGGGATAAGCTCACCATGCGCCGCCTGAACCCGCCGGCTAAAGCTGTCGGGATAGAGCTTATCCCGCGTTTCCGAGCCCCCTGCCTGTGCCTATAAAAGGCCCCGAACCCCCTCTCTCATCTCGCCATCCTACTACTATCCGCACCGCTCATAGCCACCGCGCCGCTCGCTTGGATCTCGCCAAAGCTCACCCGCTGGAGGAATTCGACCCTGGTGGCACACCCGAACCATTCCCTTCCTCGTCAATTGACCCCAAATTAACTTGCACATCGTTCTGACATTGTTCTTGCTCCTAGATCCTACGGGAGCGACCGAACGATCGATATCGAGACCATCCGAGCTCCGCCGCAAGCCCCGGGTTGACTCCGTCATTGCCAAGGACCGCTGTCACCATCAACCGGACCGCTTTTTCGAGCCGCATCTCTCTGTCCACTTCGTCGTCGCCGGAGACCACCGTAGCAGCCGCCCCAACACCACCCGTCGCCGACACCGCCAGCCCACTGTAAGCCACCGCCTCCGTCTCGTCCATTAGATCATAAACCTGCGGCTCTGATTATATTAGATTTGATTATATTAGTTTTTTTATGAACTAGTACGCGGTTAACCGCGGTTTTTTTAAACTGTCTGATTTTCTTTTTATTAGCCACAACTTTTATTGATTCTGTTAATTGCTGGTCATTCGCTGCGTAGTTACTGCAAAGAACGGGTATGCAACATTAGCATTGCGCCACGTGTCCAAGAACCTGGTCACGAATAAAACTTTCACAGTCAAGTCCCTAAGTTTTTTAGATAAGCCCCTAAACTTCGTTTCGTCGCAACTTTTTAACCATAGATCCAAATGAGACGAAACCATCGGCAAATTCTTCGACATGACTAGGTCTATCCAAGGACATCTTATTTGAATTTTTTTCCAGATTCAAATATGAAATTTATTTAGATTTGAATTCGAACTCAATTTGGCCATATCTCCTAAACCGCAGCTCAGATTAAGTTGATTCTTTTTGCAATTTGTCACTGTAGCCAAACCCTATGACTTGGACCATTCTCACTATTTTTTTCACACACTAGGAATTGTACATGAATATTTTACTCATATGCCAAGTATGCACTACAGTTCACATCACATTTTGAACCATATGTCATATGTTGCTTTGCACTTAGAATATTTTCATGCAAATTAAGTATGTTGGATTTTCATTTGGATTTTCTGAGTCTTTGCATGTGGCATGTTATTTTGATTCTCTGAATGTTTTCTTTTGTATGCTTATATACTTTGACGGGTGCAAAGCTAAATACTATCAATCTCTAGAGTTGAACCAACAGTACCAAGGCATGTTTACATATTGACCATGTTTTCATTACCTATGTTTTATATGAACTTAGTCCTTTGCGGTAGGATTGCATGGTAGGAATTTATGCCGGATGGCTATGCTTTACACCCAGTAGTTCATTGAGGTAGGTCTGACATAAAACTTTGTCGCCACCGTTTTACATTATAGTGCTTCGCTTAAGTAGACATGGATTGGGGAGTGATTCATTATAAAGTGTGAGTGACAATATAGTAAACAAGACCTAAGATCATTAGTGAACTACCTGGGCGGAAATTGGTTTGAATGGTGGCGAAGTACAGTGGGAGCATGCATGGGAAATCCATGTGGTGCACCACTAGTGGTCCGTCCGCTCGGGATCAAAGGGATCAAATGTGTTTTCATGTTTAGAAGCTTATGTGTGCAGCCACAAGCCAATATGGGCTCTGGCTTAGTTGAGTAGATAGTGTGACCCCTTCCGGGATAGGCTAGCTGATGTATAATGTGTAGGTGTACCGGCCTATCAGTGGGTTAAGGGGTAATACTTCCGAAAGACTATGTCTCGATCTTCTGATCATGGAGGTGGTCGAGTCTTGTGGGGAAAAGTGCGCAACCTCTGTAGAGTGTCCCCGGTTACAGACAACTTGAGCATCTAGCAGTGGAATTGCCGGGAGATCCCATCACCCTTAATTAAAATAGTTGGGTTTTAAATAAACTTTGGGAATGGATTGTGTTGGGGTTGCCAACTCATCCTATGCTATTTTTATAGAAGTAGAACAATATCTTTTGCAATAGGGAAAACTAGCTTTATGCAAAACTAAACTTAGAGCTTTCCACAAGCCAAATTGCATGTACAAATAGGTTCATTATACTTATGATTTGACTTGCCAGTACATTCTATGGACTGACCTATATGGCTACAACTTATCACATTGCAGATATATCTGACGAGGATTAAGGTGCGATATGTCGATGTTCTATACTCAACCTTTTCTCGTGGAGTTGAATCATTTACTATGTTGATTCTATAGTATTTGTTTTATTTGGCATTATGCCATATTTTCTAATAAATTATATTGCTCCTGGACTATCGATGTAATAAAGAGATGTGTGTTATTTCTGTTATTTCATCGAGTACTGTGTGTGCTAGCAAGTCGATCCAGGGACTAGCAGGGTAAGCACAGAGACTTCAATCCTTACCGGGTCGTGTCACTACACACTTCTTACTAAACATAATGGTATAGCCACCTTAGTTGAGGAAAATTTTTCTACTACTATATTCTTAAGTTGTTTCCTTTCTCGTTAAAGGATGATGCTAAGATATGGTTTAATACTCTTGCTCCTGGTTGTGTGTGTAGTCCCCAGGATATGATATATTACTTCTGTGAAAACCTGCTCACAAGAAACAAGCTACCTTACAAGAAATGTTTAACATTGTGCAATTTGAAGAAAATCTCCCTCAAGCTTGGGGGAGGCTTCTCCAATTACTTAATTCTTTGCATGATCATCCTCTCAAGAAAAATGAAATACTTGATATCTTTTATAATGGACTAACCAATGCTTCTAGGGATTACCTAGATAGTTGTGTTGGCTGTGTTTTCAGGGAATGAACTGCTGAACAAGCTGAAGGTCTATTGAATAATATACCGTGGAATGATAACGATTGGATACTTCCTGAAGCACCACCTAAACAACCTCCCAAGAAGAGGGGTATTCTATTTCTCAGTCTTGAAGATATGCAAGAGGCAAAGAAATATATGAAACAAAAAGGTATTAAAGCCAAAGATGTTCAGAATTTACCACCTATTGAAGAAATACATGGACTTGACACCCAACATAGGTAGTAGAGGTAAATTCTTTTATACTAGTAAGATGCCCGTGAATTGCACAGAACACCAAGATTGGGGGTGGACGGTGCCGGTAGCAGCCATCACACCAGATTGTTCCATGGCCTTCTAGATATGGTGGGGAAGAGATAAGGCTGATTGTGACAGACATGTAGTTGTTTGTAAATATGGAAACAAGTGTGGTCACCTTTTTGCAAAACTGTAGCAGTTTGCTTTGTATGCGTCAGATCTAGATCTGACGACTATTGGTGAAAGATGGCAGGCACACCATCATCACCAACTCAGGTTTTTATAGGAGTAGGAAATTTTGATGAAGGTGATATTCCTTACAATAAATCTCCTAGTCAATGCTTGTATGAATTTGATAATTACATTATCAAGAAAGATCACTTTAATGCTTATGTTATGAAACAATTGAAACGTAATGCCTATATGATTGATCGCTTGAGTGACTTGTTGTTTAGAATTGCCAATGATGTTAAAGGTGTAGATAAACATGCTTCTATGGTCCAGACCCAGTTAGAACAAGTAGCTAAGTAACAAAAGGATTTGCTTAATGAAATGAATAGTAATATGAATGATCATTCTGTTAGAGTAATGACTAGAGGAGGTAGAATGACTCAGGAGCCAATATATCCTGAAGGTCGCCCTAAAAGAATTGAACAAGACTCCCAAAGAATAAATAATGATACACCTAGTCTTTCTAAGAAGAAAAGGAAAAAAGAAAAAGAAAAATGATAGGACTTTGCATGCTCCTAGTGAACCCGAGGTAGAAAAACCTTCTGAAAATAGTAATGATGTTTCTATTTGTGATGCTGAAACACAATCTGGTAATGAACATTCACTTAGTGATAATGATAATGATAATGATAATGATGATGTCCATGTGGATGCTCAACTAGACAATGATAAAGAAGATAATGATGTTGAAATAGAAGATGTTGTTGACCTTGATAACCCACCTCCTAAAAAAAATGTTATCATAAAATAGATTTCATTGCTAGAAAACATGGTAAGGAAAGAGAACCATGGGTTCAGAAACCCATGCCTTTCCTAGCTAAACCATCTAAGAATAAGGATGAAGAAGAATTTGAACGCTTTGCTGAAGTGCTTGGGCCAGTCTTTTTGCGTACTCGTTTGACTGATATTTTAAAGACGGACCCATATGCTAAATATATGGAAGATATTGTCACTAATAAAATAAAGATACCTGAAGCTAAAATTTCCACCATGCTTGCAAACTATTCTTTTAAGGATGGTATACCTAAGAAACAAGGAGATCCAGGAATACCCACTATACCATGCTCCATTAAAAGTAACTGTGTTAAAACTGCTTTATGTAATTTAGGAACCAGTGTTAGTGTGATGCCTTTCTCTTTATATAAAAGACTTGATTTGCATAAACTCACACCTACTGAAATATCATTGCAAATGGCTTATAAATCTACTGTTACACCTATTGGTATTTGTGAGGATGTGCCCGTTGTACTTCCAAATGTTACTATCTTGATAGACTTTGTTATACTTGATATGCCTGAGGACGACAACATGTCGATTATCCTTGATAGACCCTTCTTGAATACTGCAGAGGTTGTTATTGGCTGCAACAAAAGCAATGTCACTTCTAATATCAATGGTAATGAGAATATGGTACATTTTCCGAAGAAGCAATTTAGAGTGAATGGCATTAACGTTATTGAAAAGGATACAACAATTACTGACGAGGACATGTATTGGGGATAGGGTAACAGGCCTGACCTAAAGACCCTACCCAAGGACACCGTACACTTTGTCTTTGGGCCCTGGGCGGATCGCCCGTCGGATGTATCGCAACTTGAAAGTCACTCGGACGGCAACAACCACTCGGAGCACGGCACTCCACTCGACGAGCTCATTCAACTCGGCCGGGTAACTCACTCGAATATGCGAAGACCAATAGTCAGCATAACGGTTTTGTAGTGGCCAGGTATTATGGCATTGATACTCCACTTTGTAACATAGGAGGTGAGGGAGTGGCGCACTCTATACAAGCCACCCCCCACCACTAGACTTAGGGGGTTCTTTTCTTCCACCTCTCTCTCTTTTCACCATTAGTCTCAGGACTTAGCTCAGGCATGGGGATCCGTTCCTCTCTCTCACACACACATTGTAATCTCCGGATATATATACTCAGATAAAACAAAGCCTCTCCGGAGCACGAGATGTAGGGTTGTTATCTCCACCGTGAGAGGCCCGAACTCGTTAAAACCATCGTGTCACCCATATGCATCTCGATAGATCATGCTCCGTTATCCTACCCCTATTCTACTGTCAGACTTAGAACCACGACAGTTGGCGCCCACCGTGGGGCATGGCGTCTATCGAGCCATGATGCAAATAGTTTTATTTCTTTGATCTTCGTCCGTCGATCAACAATCCTCAATGGAGGGTTTGATCCAGGATGTTCCGGGCATCACTCCATTTACAGGAGGAATAAATACTCCTAATCATACAAAAGGATCAGGGAGTTGCTCATCTCAACTTATCGTCTTTACAATCAAGCATTACAATGATCTAACAATAGTTTATTCTTCTTATGTATGCACACGAGCTTGGACACACGGCAGCTCCGGCCTCCTACATCTTCCTCCGTCATCGATTGCCCAAACGCCGCATCGAGTCTGTCTCCCTAAGTTCTGCTTCATCCTCGACGGCCTGGCTCCCTGGCGACGGATCGCTGCGCCTAACAACGCGCAACTCCTCCTTCCGATTGGCGGCTTGGCCGCAGCTTCTGCGCAGGCTGGGAAAGTCCCAGCCAGCCGGCCGACTCTCCGAGCGATAAGGCACAAGAGTCGGCAAGCAGGGCTTCATTCTCGTCAGATGTGGCCACACCTCCACGACGGCTCAACGGTGACAACGGGGCTGATGGCTCGGCCGTGACCTCAGCGGGAGCCTCAGGCCCGGCGTAGCCCCCGACTGAAGCGGTGTCCCTTGTCAACCACGCGGCCACGACCGCTGCGGTGGATGCATGGACCGGACGCGGCACCAATGCCGGGGCTATCCACGTCTCCGATCATAACATGACGGGAGCCACCAGGTCGACTCGGCGCCACCACAAGCTCCGCCCGCGCGCAACCTCGCAGGAGAACGCCATCGACCTGCACTCGAATTCATCGCGGCCGCCTCACCTCGTGATGGATTCGCGCAAAAATCGCCACTGGCATGGCCGGTCAGGGAGTTCTGCGCCCCGCCTTCCGCTTTCCTTTCTTAATTCCTTCCCATTTATGTCCTGCATGCAGGAGATAAATGGCCGTGGGAAACGTCCATTACATGCACGAATTGCTTTAACTCTCGCTTAATTAACTCTAACACCTCTTGCATGCAGACTCTGGACGTCGGCAATTGACTACAGGTCATCTCACCAGCCAGTGGACCTCCCACGACGTGACAATAAACCACATGCAGGAGATAAATGACCGAAACTTCCATCCCATGCAATACCAGCCTTAATCCTTGCTTAATTACCATTAAGTTTTTTGCATGCGTGTACAGGTTTTGGACGTGGTCAACTCCATCAATGAATGGTAATGGCATCTGAAGCAGCAGGCATTCACAAATCCCGGCAACCGATGGTCTCTAGCACGATGCCCCGGCGGTTCCTCCCTCCCATGCCAAGCGCTCGCCGATAGCCTGAACACTGGAGTCAACACCACACCACCGCAGCCGAAAGCTGGCTCGGTCCTCACACACGATAGCGTCCCCCGCGCTGGAGGCACAAACCCGATGCAGCGTGGGGACCAAGAGTTGGCCATGCTCAGCAGCCTCTCCCTCCGACGTCGATGGTTCGGCGGAAGCCTCTACGGGTGCTTGGCGTCTCATCTCTCACGTATCGTCTGCCCGGTGCGGCACGGACGCATACTCCCTCGGGGCTTGGGCATCATTCACTCGACAGCACCTCCCTCCAGTCGGCATGGTCGCTCGGATGGGACTAGCTCACTCGGACCGAACCGAATCACTGGCGCTCGGCTGCCCGTGCCCGCCACTCGGCATCCTCCCTCAGCTCAACATGTCTTCATTGTTTGGCGGCCTTGCACGTAGTCACGAAGCTGCACAGGTCATCATCAGCTTGCCCGACTCGGACACCCCGCGCATCATCACTTTGCAACACATATATTCATCAATTAGCTGTCTCGTGCATTGCCGCTTCACGGGATGCATCTACATCACTCGGACGCCCCGCGCGTGGCCACACCACGGGACGAGTCTACATCACTCGGCCACCCCGTGCGTCGCCATCGGTTGGTCACCTCATCACCACTCGGCGGCCCCGCGCGTTGCCACTCGGTTGATCACCTCATAACCACTCCGTCGCCCCGCGCGTCGCCACTCGGTTGGTCACCTCATCGCCACTCGGCCGCCCCGCGCGTCGCCACTCGGTTGGTCACCTCATCACCACTCGGCCACCCCGTGCGTCGCCATCTTTTGGTCACCTCATCACCACACAGATTTTAACAGTTTTTTCTATAATAATTGTTGTTGCTTATACTTGTAACCAAAATCCCCCAGTGGGTGACTTAGCTGCGAATCTGTTTCGCCTAAGTTCAAGAAATCCTACCGAGTGATGAGTCAGCCTCTCACTCGGGGGCTTAGCTGCGAATCTGCTTTGCCTAAGTTCGAAAAATCCTACCGAGTGATGAGTCAGCCTCTCACTCGGGGGCTTAGCTGCAGTCCAGTGCTCGCCTAAGGTTGAAAAAATCCTACCGAGTGGAGAGCAAACCTCCCACTCGGGGGCTTAGCTGCAGTCCAGTACTCGTCTAAGTTTGAAAAAACCTACCGAGTGGAGAGCAAACCTCCCACTCGGGGGCTTAGCTGCAGTCCAGTACTCGCCTAAGATTGAAAAAATCCTACCGAGTGGAGAGCAAACCTCCCACTCGGGGGCTTAGCTGCAGTCCAGTACTCACCTAAGTTTGAAAAAATCCTACCGAGTGGAGAGCAAACCTCCCACTCGGGGGCTTAGCTGCATTCCAGTACTCGCCTAAGTTTGAAAAAATCCACCGAGTGGAGAGCAAACCTCCCACTCGGGGCTTAGCTGCAGATCGATGCTCGCCTAAGTTTGAAAAAATCCTACCAAGTGGAGAGCAAACCTCCCACTCGGGGCTTAGCTGCAGTCCGATGCTACGCCTAAGTTTGAAAAAATCCCACCGAGTGGAGAGCAAACCTCCCACTCGGGGCTTAGCTGCAGTCCATGCTACGCCTAAGTTTGAAAAAATCCCACCAGTGGAGAGCAAACCTCCCACTCGGGGGCTTAGCTGCAGTCTAGTACTCTCCTAAGTTTGAAAAAATCCTACCGAGTGGAGAGCAAACCTCCCACTCGGGGCTTCTTCTGATCCGAGACTCGCCTAAGTTTGAAAAAATCCTACCGAGTGGAGAGCAAACCTCCCACTCGGAGGCTTAGCTGCAGTCCAGTACTCGCCTAAGTTTGAAAAAATCCTATGGAGTGGAGAGCAAACCTCCCACTCGGGGGCTTAGCTGCAGTCCAGGGACTCGCCTAAGTAGCCAAAATCCGACTGAGACAAGAGAAAACCTCTAACTCAAGGAGCTGCATCACAAGTATAATGTGCACTCCATCCCTATCCGCAAGGACACCGAGACGAAGGTCGACTGTCACGATCGCCTCGTCACCACTCGGCCACTTGCGCGCCTTCAGACAGCTAAGTCATTTTACATCCTGTTATTTCCGTCTTCCAGAGTGTCCCGTAATTCACCCATCACGTTCACTCGGAGGCCACGCCACCGAGTGTACCTCTACGCTCGGCTGCTTATTTTCACATACTTGCTTAGTACTGGTTATGTGACTCACGAGTCCAACTTCCATTTTTTCGCATACATCATTCACGAACACCATGTGTCATTCTTCATTTCAAGTTTGCATCGGTCCTCCGGGGCTGCAACTCAGTCGAAACACTACACTTCCATTTTATTTGAGCCAGTATTCCAATGAGTTCAGTCGGATCCGTCGCTCCGACAAGTTCGAACGGACCCTTCGCTCTTTCAGACTCTTGCTGGTTAACCAGCAAGCCCCTTGCACTCCCAGCGGGTGTCTATGGGTGTTATTCACACAAATCATTTCAGCAAACATCAAATTTCCTCGAGAAATTATTTCGTTGGCTTGTGCCATTTTTACACAAGTTACGCGATCACTCGACGGCCCTATGCGCCAACTTCATCGCTGCTCGGACTCGGTCACCGTACTGGTCCGAGTGCACCACAACACTGGCCTTGTCGCTCTGTTGACTTCAAACACATCCAGCCAACCCCTCTGTGGAATCCTCTTCATCGTATCAATGATATAGACTCCGCCAGGCATGAGACAGATAAGTCCCTTTTACAATTAAACTTCACACTTCACTCCTTTGCGAGTTTGCCTCTTTCGAGCATCACTCGGAAGCTTCTCCTCATCTTTACCCGAGTCGGACTCGATGAATTACAAATTATCCATTCAAAACTATATATCTCGTATTCTGGCACGTCTGTTGTCGAAGCCTATAGTACGCTCGGGGGCTACGCAGCACTCGGGAGCTGCAGCTCATTCGGAATGACACTCTCCTAAGTGGTCGAGTACTTCATCACCAGTCAGACCCTTCACTTCAACAAGTACACTCGATCCGTCACTTTGACAAATTACATAATCACCTACTCAGACTCAGTTGTCGCGCCGATCTTGTTGCACCGCAGCCACACTACACCGACCTCGTCACTACATAAGCTTCGAAAGCATTCGACTAAGTCCTCCGAGGACCATTTTCGCCGTCCGGTGGCACACGACTTTGCCTTAGCCGCCTCGCGCGCCACCACTCGGCCGCCCTGCGTGTTGCCACTCGTTTGTGCACGTCTTCACCACTCGACCGCTCTGCGCGTTGCCACTTGGTTGCGTGTGTCTTCACCACTCGACCGCCCCACACATCATCACTCGGTTGTACACATCATCGCCCCTCTGCCGCCTCGCGCGTCACCATCAGTTGGACATGTCTTTACCTCTACACCCCCAGCACGGGAACTACTAAGTTACTCATATGGTCAAACCTCATATCACACTCTATAGCAAGCTTACCTCCTTCGAGCATCACTCGGGGGCTACGCACGACAGTTGGCCATGTCACTCTCTGGGGTTACGCCCATTTGGTCAACCTATTGATCACATCAGGAATATTCTTCTGACCATACATGCTTGGTTCGCTGAAGATCTATAAGTGAAGCACGTCCACTCGGACAAATACCCCTTTCATGCAAAAGGGTGAAAACGAAGCTCCTCTACGGATACAATATACTCTTGCAAATACCCCTTTCACGCAAAATCTAACGGTCAATATAAGAAGTACTACTGGAACGATTACTCCCTGGAGCGTCCGGCTTTTTTCTACAGTCGGCAGTTTCAAAGCCGAATTCATTCACCGTGCCGAGAGCACGAAGATTCACCTGCTTGACCGAGTTCCAGGCTGATTTTATTTACTGTGCCGAGTGCACGAAGATCAGTCTGACTGACTCAGCTCCAGGCTGAGCTTATTTACCACGTCAAGTGCGTGAAGATGCATCCGATTGACTCAATTTCAGGATTGACTCTATTCTAGACTAAAAAGATATTTACTGTATCGACTGCGTGGAGGCTTACCAGGAGACTTAAACCCTCTACTAGGCTCATCTAGTCCGACAGAGGCTCGGGGACTACACCCAGTGGGTGCACTCAGCGTGCCCCCACTGGAAGAGGACTCAGAAAGAAACATTTTGCTCAATGCAAAACCAGCTCCAGAATCACTCGACCTCTGAGTTAGAGAAGAACAAGTTCGATCAGTACCAGCTAAGAAGATTTTTAGTTCTCTCAGACCCCCGCCGACTGCCCGCATTCGATGGTGGTCTCGGGGACTACACCCAGTGGGTGCACTCAGTGTGCCCCCATTGGAGTAATCTCCACTCGGTACGGCCTGACCAGTCCAAGTGATAAACAACAACAAAAAGACAAGCTCTAAGACTCCCGCCGTTGCCCGCGATCGACGGCGATCTCGAGACTACACCGGTGGGTGCACTCAGCGTGCCCCCTGGAATGGTATCCACTCGGAGCGGTCCGCCCGGTCCGAGTGACGACCAAACAACAAAAAAAGACACGTTCCAAGCATGAAAAAATTCTGAGTAACCAGTTACTCGATGCAGGACCAGCTCCAAATCACTCAAAAAAATTGCTATAAGGTGAGTTCAACACTCCTCCGCAGACCCGTTTGAGCTCATTTCACTCGAGCACCACACAGACTGGAATCCGTCAAGGCAACAAGCGAAGATAAGACCGCCGGGTGACCATAGGAAGTTTATAAGTGCCTCCGTAGCACTCGACTAGGCCCCTGGCCTAAAGACCCTACCCAAGGACACCGTACACTTTGTACTAGGCCCGTAGGCCAGATCGCCGTCCAGATGTATCGCAACTTGAAAGTCACTCGGACGGCAACAACCACTCGAAGCACGGCACTCCACTCGACGAGCTCATTCCACTCGGCCGGGTAACTCACTCGGATATGCGAAGACCAATAGTCAGCATAACGGTTTTGTAGTGGCCAGGTACTATGGCATTGATACTCCACTTTGTAACATAGAAGGTGAGGGAGTGGCGCACTCTATATAAGCCACCCCCCACCACTAGACTTAGGGGGTTCTTTTCTTCCACCTCTCTCTCTTTTCACCATTAGTCTCAGGACTTAGCTCAGGCATGGGGATCCGTTCCTCTCTCTCACACACACATTGTAATCTCCGGATATATACTCAGATAAAACAACGCCTCTCCGGAGCACGAGATGTAGGGTTGTCATCTCCACCATGAGAGGCCCGAACTCGTTAAAACCATCGTGTCACCCATATGCATCTCGATAGATCATGCTCCGTTATCCTACCCCTATTCTACTGTCAGACTTAGAACCACGACAATTACTACTGGAAGTTTTCAACTCCCTCTTCCTACTGTCAAAAAAAATATGAAACTCTTATTATTGGGGTGATGCATATCCCCGTTGAGGTAACCTAGTGTTATACGAAGGTTCTTCGGTTTCATGTCATTCGAAAATAGTTTGTTAATAAGACTTGATCAAACTTATTAATGGATTCTTTTTTAGGGCATGTGATCGATGAAATTAGTAAGCATAACCTACTGTATCCCTTATTTACTCTCTGTTATTTGAAGTTTATAAAGTAGAAAGGCCATGATTTTCCTGTTTTCTGAATTTTCTCTGCAATAAAAAATGACCCGAAAATGAAAGTTCTCAGAATGCTCTGAAAATTTAGTATGATTTTTTGTAGAATATTTAAGAATTGTTGGCACTGAACACACCCTAGGGGGGGTGCACCTATGAGCCACAAGCTCACAGGGCGCACCACCCCCCAGGGCATGTCGGAGTACAAAAGTAGGGGTCCGGACTGCTAAAAAAGCAGGAAAGCATCTGGGGGCAAGTAAATAGATAGGTAGGAAATCATCTTTCAATTCACCGACCGAATATTCCCTTAAGAACGCTAGCTTTCGGCTTCACCCTATCTGAGGTACACGTCCGGCTGACCCGGCAGTAACAATCGCAGAGCTGCTCCCTTTACCTCCTAGCCGAACAATCGGTGTCAAAACCGGCGGATCTCGGGTAGGGGGTCCCGAACTGTGCATCTAGGCGGATGGTAACAGGAGACAAGGGAAACGATGTTTTTACCCAGGTCGGGCCCTCTCGGTGGAGGTAAAACCCTACTCCTGCTTGATTGATATTGATGATATGGGTAGTACAAGAGTAGATCTACCACGAGATCAAGGAGGCTAAACCCTAGAAGCTAGCCTATGGTATGATTGTTGTTAGTCCCCACGGACTAAAACCCTCCGGTTTATATAGACACCGGAGAGGGCTAGGGTTACACAGAGTCGGTTACAATGGTAGGAAATCTACATATCCGTATCGCCAAGCTTGCCTTCCACGCCAAGGAAAGTCCCATCCCTCAACTTGTGCTTTTGACCCCTCAACTTGTGCATGGGCAGTCAGAGCCTCCCGCCACAACCACACATAACGGGGCAGGAAAGGGAAGCCGGGGAGAAGCCGAGGCCACAAGGCAAACAGAGCAACGACAAGGACCAAGGCCACGAAGATCAGATGGACGAAGCAGGTTTTCCCTACTAGGACCCTTGCCTGGGCAGCCTCAGTGGCCCCCGCAAGATCCTTGCTGGGGCAGCTCGCCCACGCCAACCAAGCGAGCCACCCTTGAGCCCCCCAACACTAAACAAATGCATTGGGACAAGGCTCGGGAGGCACCTCCGTGGTGGCATGCAGATCTTTGTGAAGACATAGAATGCTCAAGATCAAATGAGGATAGGAAGGCAACCACCCTCACCGAAGAAAGCCACCACACCCCCGGCAAGATCCTTGCCGGGGAGGCCAGTGCGCCACGGCAAGACCCTTGCCAGGCCACCCGACAAGGCCCTCGACAAGCGCACCGGCAAGGCCACTGCCAGGACCGCACCAGCCAAGTCCTCACCGCCGTTCGCATGCAGCTGCCAACCCAACCAGCTGGGCAGGCACCCGCATGGCAGCATGCAATCCTTCGTGGAGGCTCCACCACCGCGCCACTTCAGCTGCCTGCCTACCTACATGGCACCGCATGCATCGCAGGCCCGGGCGCGTGTCGAAGCGAGGAGGAGCGGCGACGGACGGGACGGGCCTCGTCCCCGTCCCCGATAAAGCGAAGGGACACCTAAGCCTCGCATTAAATGCGTCTTGTCCTGTAATACTAGCGATAAACTCGCAATGCTGTAGCACTTTCCACCTCCTGTGTGCCACTATGGCAGCCCCTTTCGCCTATAAAAGGAGGCCCATGGCACACAGAGAAGGGATTCGGCTCTTTCGAACTCCACGGCACCCAGAGCTAGTTCAATAGCTCAAGAACACTAAATACATCCACCAAAGCAGGATCATAGGGTTTTACGCATCTTTGCGGCCCGAACCTGGGTAAATCCCTTTGTGTTGTCTACTAGTCCCGCTCTTCTCACGATCCCCGCGCCACCAACATCTTTGGCACGCCAAGCAGGGGGCGCTCTTGTGAGAATCTGGTCTAGCAGTTGGCCTAGCTATTCTTCATCGCCATGGCTCCTAAGAAGAAGGTGACCACGGCGATCGGTTCGTCCGGGACCAAGTTGCCAGCACCGGTGCGGACCAGTAGCGGGCTAGCCGCGGAGAGAACCTGTGGCGCGGCCCACGAACATCCACATCGCCCTGGCGGTTCAGGCCTGGCGAGTGGCGCCGCCCGCGCGCCAGGCAATGAGCCACCACCGCGAGCTCGAGAGAAGTCGGGCCCCCGCAGGTGGCGGGGGCCCTTGGCGCGCCGCCGGCCCGCCAGGCGGCAGCACGGCGACCTCCAAGACGCCAACACCGGCGCCCACGGCACGCTCCTCTCAGGTTGTGCGTGATGAGAAGCGTCACCCTACCGGTGACCCTGCGCGCCGCCCTGGGAAGAGCCCCGTGTGCCCATCACATGAAGAAGAGGGCCAGCATGCGCGCCGAGGTGCTGATGGAGGTGGCGATTGGCTGTGGAGTCGCGACGCAGCTCCTTCTAACATGGTTAGGAGTCGAGGTGCATCACGGTCCACCCAGCTTTCGCCGCCACCCACGCCAGCGGAAGCCCTAGCATGCGCAACTGCTCCTCGATTTTCCTCCCGCTGCGGAGAAGCTAGATGAATGGAGGGCCACCGTCCGGAGCCTCGTCGGCATCGCCAACAACGATGGGGTGCGGCCGGTGGGACCCGTAGGCTGTCGCTCCGTCGGGCTACCGCGTGCCAGCGGAGGCCATGCCGGTGGCGACGCGGTCATGATGCATTCCCCGCCTCCATCCCGACCACCCTGGGCGTCGGTCCGCCGCGGCAACACTTGTGATGATATTTCCATCGCGTCGTTCGACCCACAAACCAACCGCGATCAGCGCCAAGTCCTTCGGGAGCAGGCTCATGAGGACGCTCGAACTACGATCGAGCACCGACGTGACGCACGCCACCAGTCGGACAGGCGGGCAGGGCCCGCTATGGACCACCCAGCGCCGGGAGGCTACGGTGGCCTACCTTACGAGGTGGGTTGTCCAGCTTTCACCCGTGAGTTGCGGCAGTTCCAGTGGCCCTCCCACCGTACGTTCAAGCCCGACGTTGGCGAGAAGTACAACGACAAGACTCACCCGTCAGAGTTCCTCAGCATTTACACCATTGTGATGCAAGCTGCTGGGGCCCGTGACGATAAGGTGCTTGCCAACTACTTCCCGTTGGCACTCAAGCCTAATGTTATGTCATGGTTGATGCACTTGCCGGTGGATTCCATCTCTTCTTGGGCGGATCTATGCCATGAGTTTGCTGGCGCCTTTACCGGAGGTCACCAAGCTCATGGCCAGGCGAGTGATTTACACATCATCCCCCAGAAGGAAGGAGAAAACCTGCGCAAGTACATCCAAAGGTTAACCCGGGTGCAGTACAACATCCCCGATGTTCATCCCACCGCCGTGATCAGTGCATTCCATCAAAACGCGTGTAATCGCAAGATGCATGAAGAACTGGCGATCAACAAGGTTAAGGATGTGGCCGAGCTCTATGTTCTAGCCGATCAATGCACTCGTGCTGAGGAGGGAAGGAAGTACCCCGGAGAAGATGCCGGTGCGGAAACTGACTCCACCGGCGACACAGCCACCCCAACGAAGAAAGGCCGACACCATAACAGGAAGCGCAAGGGCAAGGCCATGCTTGCCATTGAGGGATCCGACGACACCGGCACCACCAAGAAGACCAAGGCGAGCGACCCCGTCAAGGAGGTTGCCGGGTGTGATGCTTGCCGGGCCTTGGCGGCTGCCGACAAGCCAGGAGGCTCCGACAAGCAGTATTGCAAGATCCACCGCACCAAGGGCCACGATCTCCAAAACTGCCTGTAGGTAGAACTGCTCACCGAGAAGGAGAAAGCCGAGTATGAGCGGTGGGACAAGGAGAAAGGCCCGGACGGTGCCGAGGGATCCGGCAAGAAACGTGGCGGCCAAGGAGGCCGCCGCGGCAAGGAGAATCAGCAAGAGAGGCCCGCTCGGGGCCGTGACAAGAAGCAGGAAGACGATGATCATCACGAGGACGACGAGTCCGACAACCACGAGTTTCAGAAAGCCACAGAGGCCATGTGCGTCAATGGTGGCGCCTCGCTGCATACATCCCACCACCAACTAAAGCAGTGGGCGCGTGAGATCACAGCGGTGGAGCCATCGTTTGGCGCACGGAAGCCGCTGAAATGGTCTAGCACGCCCATCATATTCGACACCGAGAACCACCCTCACCACACCACTGCGGTCGGGTGCTTGCCGTTGTTGGTTTCACCAACAATCCGCAACCTCAAGGTGACAAAGATGTTGGTTGACGGCGGGGCCGGCCTGAAGTTGATCTCGCCCGTCGTGGTCAGAAGGCTGCAGATCCCTGATGGAGACCTCGAGGATACGGGTACGTTCCAAGGGGTTAACCCGGGGAGGAGCCAGCCAAAGGGAAAGATCACGCCGCCCGTGACATTCGGAGGCGAGCTGAACCACAGGACGGAGAGGATTGTTTTCGATGTAGCCGAGATCCCCTTGCCCCTGGCGGGATCCTCGGCCGCCCGATGCTAGCCAAGTTCATGGCATCTTCGCACTACGCCTACAACATGCTGAAGATGCCCGGGCCAATGAACATCATCACCGTCTCCTCCGACAAGAAAGATGCGCTAATCTGCGCCGACCAACTCTATCGGGAAGCAGTTGCAGCAGCTGCCGCTAAGGCGCCTGCTCCTGCCGACGGAGCCCCAGGAGAGAAGAAGACCGACAAGACACCTCGCACCCACTCCGGCAAGCGCACCTCTTCGGGGTGTTGTGCTTCCGTTGAGAACGTGCCAGAGAGCTCCACCGGCAAGAGCAAGAAGTCCAGAGCTACACCACCAGAGACCAAGAAGGTGCCGGTCAAGGAGGACGGCACGGGAGGAGCTTTTACCATAAGCTCCACCCTCAACGGCAAATAGGAAAGCGAGCTCATCACCTTCCTGCGGGCGAATGTCGATGTGTTTGCATGGCAAGCCTCCGACATCCCCGGCATTCCCAGGGAGGTGATTGAGCACCACCTTGCTGTCTGTCCTCATGCGCGGCCCGTCAAGCAAAAGGTCAGGAAGCAAGCTCTGGAAAGGCAAGAGTTCATCACAGAGGAAATCAGAAAGCTAGAGGCGGCAGGCTTGGTGAGGGGAGTACTCCATCCGACGTGGTTGGCCAATCCGGTAGTGGTGCGCAAGGCAAATGGGAAATGGACGTTGTGTATTGACTACACATACATCAACAAGGCCTGTCCAAAAGACCCTTTCCCGTTGCCGCGCATCGACCAGATTGTTGACTCCACGGCTAGGTGTGACCTCTTATCGTTCCTCGACGCCTACTCGGGATACCACCAGATCTTCGTGACAAAGGAAGATGAGGAAAAGACGGCGTTCATCACCCCGTGTGGTATGTATTGCTTTTTACAGATGCCCTTCGGGTTGAAAAGTGCTGGCTCAACCTTTGCAAGGGCAGTCCAAATTGGTTTTGAGCCCCAGCTACATAGAAATATGGAAGCTTATATGGATGACATAGTGGTCAAAACCAAGGATAGAGTAACACCTGTGCAAGATCTGGAGGAAACATTCGGGAACCTGCGCAAGATCAACCTCAAATTGAACCCTGAGAAGTGTGTCTTCAGCGTCCCATCCGGCAAGCTTCTCGGGTTCTTTGTGTCCCGCCGCGGGGTCGAAGCAAACCCGAATAAGATCAAGGCCATCGAGTAGATTGAGGCACCCAAGCGGATCAAGGACGTGCGTCGGCTCACTGGTTGCGTTGCTGCCATGAGCCGGTTCATCTCCAAGTCCGCGGAGAGTGCCCTTCCTTGTTTCAAGATCTTGAAGAAAGCAGGGCCAGTCGAGTGGACCCCAGAAGTCGAGGCAGCGCTGCAGGATTTGAAGAGATACCGCTCCTCTACCCCAGTGTTGGTCGCGCCCAAACCACAGGAACCGTTGCTGCTTTATCTGGTGGCAACGAATCAGGTGGTTAGCGCCGCACTAGTGGAGAGGGAGGTCGACGAGAAGGCAGCAACAGCGGCAGAGCCAACAGATGGCAAGCCGAAACCCTCTCCGGCAGGGCTCAATCCCGACAAGATTGGGTCCCCGGCAGGGGCTGACGGCAGCGCAATAGGACCCCCGCAACCGGGTGAAGACGCGCAAAAGAAGAAAATGGTGCAGCACCCGATGTACTTCGTCAGCTCCCTCTTGTAGGGGGCTAGGTCGAGGTACTCAGGAGTGCAAAAGCTGCTCTTTGGCCTCCTCATGGCCTCGAGGAAGCTGCACCACTACTTCCAAGCGCACGAGATCACAATGGTCACCCGCCTCCCATTGCAACGGATACTGCACAACCCAGATGCAACGGGGAGGATCGTGGAATGGGCCCTGGAGCTGTCAAGTTTCGGTTTGAAGTTTGAAAGTACCTCGACGATTCAGAGCAGAGTCTTGGCGGAGTGTGTTGCGGAATGGACCTCGACGCCCGACAAAGAGGCACAGGAGACCACTCTCCCCGGCAAGGAAACGAGCTGCAACTGGATCATGTACTTTGATGGTGCCTTCTCGCTGCAAGGCGCCGATGCTGGTGTGCTGCTTGTCGCACCCACCAGAGAGCACCTCAAGTATGTCATCCAGATGCAATTTCCCCGGAGATGTCGACAAACAACACTGCCGAGTACGAGGGTTTGCTTGCCGGTCTCAGGATCGCGGCAGACCTCGGAGTTAAGAAGCTCATCGTCAAGGGCGACTCACAGCTCGTCGTCAGACAAATCAACAAAGATTATCAAAGCAACGTTGATGGAAGCTTATGTAGATGAGGTGAGGAAACTGGAGGAGCGCTTTGACGGTATACAAGTGGAGCATGTCCCTCGGGCGGAGAACGACGTCGCCGATTCCCTTTTAAAGCGCGCCGCCCTCAAGCTACCTGTGGAACCAGGTACTTTTATGCTTTAGTTAACCCGACCATCCGTTGAGCCGTCGACCGAGCAGAGCAAGCAGAGGAAGCTAGGCCCCGGCAAGTACTTCCCCACTGAGCTCCCCGGAGCCGCCGGCGAAGATGTTGCCGTGGATGCCGATCCTGCCGCAGGGCAACCAACTCCGGCAGGACCTCAGGTCATGGCCGTGGAGGCGGCCGCTCCTGCAGCAGAAGAGATGCCTTTGGTCCTTGCCGTCGAGCCACAGGCTCCGGCATGGGCACAACACACCATCCGATTCCTTCAAAAAGGAGAGCTTCCTGAGGAGCAGGAAGAGGCAGAAAGAGTAGCCAGCCGGTCTGCTTTGTACCAATTCATTGATAACGTATTGTACAGAAGGAGACCGAATGGGGTGAAATTAATGTGCATCTCCCGGGAGGAAGGACTAAAGCTGTTGGAAGAGATACATGGAGGCATATGTGGCTCCCACATAGGGTCGAGGGCCCTTGGCTGCAAGGCTTTCCGGCAAGGTTTCTTCTGGCCCACCGCCCTCCAGGATGCGATGGCGCTAGTAACCAAGTGTGAAGCATGCTAGTTCCATTCAAAGAAGCTCCATCACCCAGCTCAAGCCCTTCAAACTATCCCTCTCTCCTGGCCCTTCTCGGTTTGGGGGCTCGACATACTGGGCCCTTCCCCCCGCGCTGTCGGGGGCTTTGAGTACTTGTACGTCGCAATCGACAAGTTCACAAAGTGGCCAGAGGTGGAAGCAGTGATGAAGGTGACGGCACAGTCAGCCATCAAGTTCTTCAAGGGGCTAGTGTGCCGATTTGGGGTGCCCAACAGGATCATCACCGACAACAGCACGCAGTTCACAAGCCATGCCTTCATGCAATACATTGAAGATCTCGGCAGTAGGGTCTGTTTTGCTTCCGTGGCACACCCACGGAGCAACGGCCAAGCGGAGAGAGCAAATGCTAAAGTCCTGCGAGGCTTAAGGACGAAGGATTTTGACAGGCTGCGCAAGAGTGGAAGGCGCTGGATTGATGAGTTGTCGGCGGTTCTTTGGTCGATCAGAACCACGCCAAATCGAGCCACCGGCCAGAAACCCTTTGCCCTGGTTTACGGGGCAGAAGCAGTTCTCCCCACAGAACTCATATACGGGTCACCTCGAGTGCTCGCTTATGATGAGTTTGAGCAAGAGCAATTGTGGGAAGATGACGCGATGCTCCTTGAGGAAGATCGTCTCCGGACGGCTGTGAGAGCAGCATGCTACTAGCAAGCCTTGCACCGCTACCATAGCCGCAAGGTTCATGCCCGGAGCTTTGAGGAAGGTGACCTTGTTCTTCGACGCATTCAGTCAGCCAAGAATTCCAACAAGTTGACGCCAAAGTGGGAAGGCCCTTATCGGGTAACACGAGTCACCAGACCCGGCGCAGTCCGGCTAGAGACCGAAGATGACGTTCCAGTGAGCAACTCCTGGAACATCGAGCATCTCCGCAAGTTTTACCCACAAGGTGCGGCTGCCGGGCATCCCGACAAGCCACCCTTTTGTACAAGCCTTGCCGGCAAGGCATGTAACCCTTTGTGCAAAGCCAGGCACAGACCCTGAGAATAAATAAACGAAGCGATGGCGCCTTAAGTTATAGCATGCATGCTAGATTGAGTCTCTTCCTTGGTTAGGGTTGATAGTGCTTAGTGGCGGCTAACTCCTAGCTTAGAGGTCGGGTGCACGTCTCTCTGTTCCTCTCTGTTCCTCTCTGTCTTCTTTGGTTCGCAGGGCACGCAAGTATTCTTGCCGAGCTGTTTTGGAAGAAAGGGAACGGACCGGCGCCCGGACCCCGGCAAGCCAGAGTTGTCGGGGGCTGCAAGAACAAGGGTCCCTTCGCGGCAAGCCAAGGTCACTAGGGGCTGCAGATCCAGATAAGTCCTTTATCCTCGTCATGCATTTCGTTATGGACTGGGATACATGAAACCCCGTTCTATCTCTAAGCTATCGTGCTCCCCCTTCTCGGTACCTGTGGATTATCCACAGGTCCGAATTAATAAATAGCGGCAGCAAAGAAGGAGAACGGGGAGCCTAAGCCCACCTCATCCCTACCTCCGCCAAGGGCGTGAAAAAGGTTGAGCAAGGTGGGGAGATGGCAAGGCCTGTTGCCGGGCGAAAAAGCGTTTGTCTTAAAGATAACGAGGATTCATTCCTTGTCCTGGATTCCTCCCGCGAACGAAATCCCGACAAACATCCCTTTTTCTTTAAAAAACATCCCGTATATTTACAGTTCATAAGAAATGAAAAACATGAACGAGGGATTACAAGTTCTAAAACTAACAAAGGCCCGAAGGCCTACAAGACTAAAAAGATATAAGGTGCCCGTAATCCCTTTCTTGTCCCTCTCCTCAGGAAATGGAACAAGAAAGCAGAAGGGCAAAAGGGGCGCCTAGGCGAGCTATGAGTGGCAAAAGACACCAAGAGAACATCTCGGTGGCCATCCAAGGGCTGGATGGTGATGGCGGCGCCGGAGGCAGAGCTCGAAGACGAGGCGGCAGGACGTTAACACGCGACGAAGGCGTCGGCGCCCGCGTACTCCGACTTGACGGCCTTGCCGCCCATCCTCTTCCTCTTCCGCAGCCTCCCTATGCCAGCCGCCCAAGGAGACGACCCCGAGAAGTTCAAGGAGCCGGCAACACGGATGATGGGGTCGCCGGTGCCGCTCAGAGCGGCGCCCGACACCTAGTCGGACCCGTCATCCTGCCGCCTGCTGCCCTCGTCGTCGCTGCCGTTGTCTTCCTCACCACTCTCGCTTGAGAAGGAATCTTCATCGTCGGAGGAGCTCTCCACGCAGCACCTCACGCGGGTCCTGAAGTGCCCGAAGATCTTGACGGAGACCCTCCATTAGTTTGAAATGGAGAGCGAGCCCATCCGTCAAGCTGTGGAGGCGAGCGAAGGTATTCCACCCTCGGTGAAGATACATGATGTGAGGGGCGGGGAACTCAACGTCGACCCATGTGCCACTATTTCCACAACCCCTCATGTGCAGTCGCAGCGCCTGCGGCGGATCCAGCTCCATCTCCCACGCAAATGGGGTCAGAAGGCGAAGGCGACGGTGCGGCGGATGGCGCAGCCTGACGAAGAATTCGCTGGGGTTGTCCCCGGCATGGCCCTCCACCAGAGGAGGGGCTGCTAGAGGGGGCGAGGCGGATCTGCCGCCTCGTCCTCCTCTCCCTCGGGCACCGCGATGGCCTCGACCTCGCCCTCCCCCTTCCTCTAGCGGCTGGTTCCGCCGCTACGAGCTCATGGGGAGGAGCGATGCGCTGTCTGGTCGAGACCCTCGCCGCCACCGATGATGCGTCGCCGCGCCCCCTCGCCATGGCAGAAGAAGAAGGGAAGCAGGAATGGGGAGAGGCAGATGGCGAAGAGTTGAGAGGCACCGTTCCTCCCGCCCCCTCTTTATAAAGGGGTGGGGGCGGGGCTCGGCCGCCCACCCTTGGCCAATCCTGCTCGTTGAAGTGACAGCAAGCGGGGCCGTCGACCGCCCTCCCCACTCCATTGAAGGCGCATGGGAATCGACCCGCACGCGCATGACTTTCCACGTCCCGTGGCCTACCATTCGCTCCGCGTTATGCATGCAGCAAATGTGGCGCAAGGGGCGGGCGGGTGGGACGCGTGGAACGACGGTTCCCAAGCAAAGGCAGTAAATGGGAGGCGGCCCTGCGATCTCGAAGAGACACGCAAGCCGCCTCTTTACTGTCCACCACAAAGTGACGCCAGCATGCCCACGTCATGCGCGTGCACGACCCCCACGTCGCGCGTTCAATGCAGGTCGTCGGGAAGCGCAGCGGACGGAACAGTGGCCGCGGTAAAAATCCATCCCAACTGCCCGCGCACCGCTCTGGGCCTGGGACAACAACGTGCTGCACTTATGTGTGGCCCAGGCCCGGGGGCTCCTGTCGGTGTACAAAAGTAGGGGTTCTGCTTTTGACCCCTCAACTTGTGCATGGGCAGTCAGAGCCTCCCGCCACAGCCACGCATAACGGGGCAGAAAAGGGAAGCCGGGGAGAAGCCGAGGCCACAAGGCAAACAGAGCAACGACAAGGACCAAGGCCACGAAGATCAGATGGACGAAGCAGGTTTTCCTGGCAAGGACCCTTGCCGGGGTAGCCTCAGCGGCCCCGGCAAGACCCTTGCCGGGGAAGCTCGCCCACGCCAACCGAGCGAGCCACCCTTGAGCCCACCAACGCTAAACAAATGCATTGGGGCAAGGCTCGGGAGGCACCTCCGTGGTGGCATGCAGATCTTTGTGAAGACATAGAATGCCCAAGATCAAATGAGAATAGGAAGGCAACCACCCTCACCGAAGAAAGCCACCAGACCCCCGGCAAGATCCTTGTCGGGGAGGCCAGTGCGCCACGGCAAGACCCTTGCCAGGCCACCCGGCTAGACCCTTGCCGGGCCACCCGAGAAGGCCCTCGCCAAGCGCACCGGCAAGGCCACCGCCAGGCCTGCACCAGCCAAGTCCTCACCGCCGTTCGCATGTAGCTGCCGACCCAACCAGCTGGGCAGGCACCCGCGTGGCAGCATGCAATCCTTCGTGGAGGCTCCACCACCGCGCCACCTCAGCTGCCTGCCGGCCTACATGGCACAGCATGCATCGCTGGCCAGGGCGCGTGTCGAAGCGAGGAGGAGCGGCGACTAACGGGACGGGCCTCACCCCCGTCCCCGATAAAGCGAAGGGACACCTAAGCCTCACATTAAATGTGTCTTGTCCTATAATACTAGCGATAAACTCGCAATGTTGTAGCACTTTCCACCTCCTGTGTGCCACTGTGGTAGCCCCTTTCGCCTATAAAAGGAGGCCCATGGCACACAGAGAAGGGATTCAGCTCTTTCGAACTCCCCGGCACCCAGAGCTAGTTCAAGAGCTCAAGAACACTAAATACATCCACCAAAGGAGAATCGTAGGGTTTTACGCATCTTTGCGGCCCGAACCTGGGTAAATCCCTTTGTCTTGTCTACTAGTCCCGCTCTTCTCACGATCCCCACGCCCCGCAACCGTAGAAGGGATTCCTGTGATCCCATAGGTGTCGTTTTCCACCGACAGGGCGATGATATGTCCCCAATGTATCTATAAATTTTTATTGTTCCATGCTATTATATTATCAATCTCGGACGTTTTATATACATTTACAAGCAACTTTTTTATCATTTTTTGAGACTAACCTATTAACTTAGTGCCCAGCGACAGTTGTTGTTTTTCCTTGTTTTTACTTTGTAGAATATTAGTACCATACAAAGTCCAAATGCCACAAAACTTTTTGGAGATTTTTTTCTAGTGATAAGAGACCCTGGAAGCTTCTGGAGGCCACAAGAAGATGAAAGTGGGGCCGACAAGGCACCAGGGCGCGCCAGTGGCCTCTAGCGTGCCCTGATGGGTAATTGGGCCCATGGGCATCATTTTGACCTACATCCATCTCTATAAATACGCTAAAGTCCTAAAAGCCTCAGGGGAGTCAACGAAATACTTTTTCCGTCGCTGCAAGTTCCAGAACCACAAGATCTAATCTAGAGGCCTTTTCTGGCACTCTGCCGGAGGTGAAACAATCACGGAGGGGTTCTTCATCATCCTTGCTACCCCTCCGATGATGCATGAGTAGTTTACCACAGACCTACAGATCCGTAGTTAGTAGCTAGATGGCTTCTTCTCTCTTTTTGATCTTTAATACAATGTTCTCCTTGATGTTCTTGGAGATCTATTTAATGTAATGATTTTTTGTCGTGTGTTTATTGGGATTCGATGAATTGTGAGTTTATGATCAGATCTATCCATGAATATTATTTGAGTTTTCTTTGAACTCTTTTATGCATGATTGTTATAGCCTCGTATTTCTTCTCTGATTTATTGGTTTGGTTTGGCCAACTAGATTTAATTATCTTGCCATGGGAAGAGGTGCTTTGTGATGGGTTCGATCTTGCGGTGCTCAATCTCTGTGACAAAAAGAGACATGACACACATGTATCATTGCTATTAAGGGTAACAATATGGGGTTTGTTCATACATGAGTTTATCTTGTCTACATCATGTCATCTTGCTTAAAGCATTACTCCATTTTTTCATGAACTTAATACACTAGATGCATGCTGGATAGCGGTCGATGTGTGGAGTAACAGTAGTAGATGCAGGCAGGAGTCGGTCTACTAATCTTGGATGTGATGCCTATATCCATGATCATTGCATTGGATATCGTCATAATTATTTTCTTTTCTATCAATTGCCCAACAGTAATTTGTTTACCCACCATATGCTATTTTCTCGAGAGAAGCCTCTAGTGAAAACTGTGGCCCCGGGTCTATTTTCTATCATATATTAAAACCAAAAAACCTTGCTGCAATTTTCTTTTATTTATATTATTTTGTATTTCTGTTAGATCTATTTATCAAAACATATACAATTTAATCTTTCTCAATACCGTTGAGGGGTTGACAAGCCCTCTACATGTTGGGTTGCAAGTATTTGTTGTTTGTGTGCAGGTGCTGTTTATATAGTGTTTCTTGGTTCTCCTACTTGATTGATAACCTTGGTTTCATAACTGAGGGAAATAATTATCTCTACTGTACTGCATCATCCTCTCCTCTTCGGGGAAATCCTAATGCAGCTCACAAGTAGCAGGCGCACCTAGCGGGCTTGTGGGTCCCATAGGGACCCACTCACTTATCCCAGCCTCCCAGTCCCTTCTTCTTCCTCTAGAAAAAACCACTTGCTTGCTGAAACCCGTGTTCTTGCTCCTCTGACTGCAACTTTCGATATTCTTGCTCGGAACTCCATTTCTAATACTGTTTTGGGGTATTATCTTCGGTATGTGACTCCTCCAATGGTCCAATTAGTTTTTTTCTGGTGCTTTATATATTGCAACTTTTTGCTGCTATGGTGACCTGGTTCTTGAGCTTGTATGTCAAATTTATATGGTCCAAAGTAGTTTTTATGCATGATATAGCCTCTAGATGCTTATGGGTGTAGTTGCTATCAGTTTTGTTGATTTTGGTTCACTTTTATTTTGAGTCACTAAAAAATTTCAGAAATTTTTAGAAGTAGGAAATGTTTAGGAAAATGTTCCAAGGTGGTTCCTTGAGCAAGAGGCTCCCAGGCCTGCTATACGAGAGCCGGACCTCGAACCTCCGCGGGAAGCCCTTGTGTGCTTATGTGAATGGCCGTCGGATTCCTTCATAACTCAAGCAAGTATTTAGGAAGAGTTTGACATGTATGTGCACAATGCCGAGTTGACAGAATTCATACCAGATAAGTGCCCACAATTCTATAATCTCACTGATACCTTTGTGCAAAAATTTGAGACGTGCCTCATCGCAATTCTCATGCTATCATCTTCAACTTATATGAAAATCCTTTTTGCATGGATCTCAAGGAGTTTTGCTAAGCATGTAAAATTCCCTATTGGGGGATATGTAATGAACCTCGTAAATCTGATTGCAATGAATTCTTGCTGAATATTGCGAGGGGAGAAACTAGAGGCATAACACAAGCTACTATAGGGAGCATTCATTTTCCTGCTATACATTATTTTGCTCTATTCATAGGTAAATGCATAAACTTTAAACAGGACCCTAGTCATCTTTGTGTCCCTGATTTGAGCATTCTTAAGAGTGCAGTGTTGAGAGATAGCAAATTTAACATGGGGGCCATTATTGCACATCATTTACAAACAATGCCTTAGTTGGTGATTTCTTTGGTGGAATTTATGCTACTCGCTTAGCTGCTCATCTAGGGGTACCCATTAAAGAAAATGATATCATGCTGTGACCTAGTTTTATTGATTATGATGCTATGGTACACTAGCAGTTCCTTGAGAGAAACGACCCACCATTCAGATACATGCTAATCTTTAACCGGCAACATGTCTTCCATATTACTTTGCCTACTCCTTCCATCTTCAAGTTTCAGGATAAACATATACATTATATACTTGAGGAGGAAGCGGAGAAGTACAAGAGGTGGTGGAGACCGCCTGCCTTGATGAGGCAGCACGCCAAGCTGTGGCAGCTGCATACCAGTACAACCCGAACTACGATTTTGGGTATTATCCAAGCTACCAGGGACCGTAGACCCACTTGGTCTCAAAGCCGAAGCTTGGGGGAGTACGAATTTCTCACCAACATTACATTCATGTACCACACATTTCATTCCAGTTGTCGGTGTTCATCCTTTTTCATTGTATATCCATGTTAATTTTATCTTTATCTTCTTCTTGTGTGTTTTAAAAACTTCGAAAATCCAAAAGATATATATTTCTCTTTTCTTATTAGTTTTTCTTCCTCGTTTAGTAATTTGTAGTATTAAAAAGGAAACCCAAAAAATTTCTCGTTCTTCATTTACTTGTTAGGAGCTTTCCCGGCTAAATAGTTTTTGTTGTTTTCATTTTTCTTTCCTTCTTTTAATTTTCTTTCTTCAGAAAAACAGAAACTCCAAAAATATTTTAGTGTGTTTATATGAATTTGTTTTATTTTCTTTGGGTTGCCGTGAAGAGAAGACCACAATGTACATGTTGAGTGGCTTTCATATGCATTACTGTTGATCTAATAAAGAGCCCATATTATCTTTTCTTCTCCTTGGAATAAAATGTTTGCAGATTCCAGCTTAGTCCATAGCACACTTGCACTATTATTATTTTCATATCATTCGGTCGTGGAAGTGAAAGGCAATAATGATGATGATTTGATGAAGTGATTGAGATGAAGAAAGACTGGTATGAACTCCTCTTGTTTTTGTTTTTGTAAATATGTTTAGCTCATCGTTCGTGATTCGGTATTATTATGAGTAAACATGTTTGTGATGACAATTAAAGATTATAGTTACTCATGCCATGCTTAATTAGCTAGGAGTGGATAATGATTTATCTTGAGTGTCAACATGCATTAGAATGGTTATGATGTAGTTTGATAGTATGGTATCTCCCTTTGAATGATTCGAGTGGCTTGACTTGGCACATGTTAACGCATGTAGTTGATTCAAATCCGATATATATAGCCTCCGCGATATTTATGTTCATGGTGTTTTATATCCTACTCATGCTCGTATTCAATGTTAATTATTCTCAATGCATGTTTATGACCATTTTCGCTCTCTAGCGGGTCGCTTCTCAATCTATTTGCTAGCCTTCGCCTATACTAAGCGGGAATACTGCTTGTGCATCCAAATCCTTAAACCCAAAGTTGTTCTAGATGAGTCCACTATATCTACCTATATGCGGTATTACCCTACCATTCCAAGTAAATTAGCATGTGCCACCTCTAAACATTCAAATAAACATCTTTCTTGTGTGCTCGTACCACTCATGAAGCGACAGGGGTGCGGTCAATATCTTCCATGCTAAGCGGGTTATTCTCATGATGAGTGTATTCACTTGTCCCTACACGAGATGGGCTGGTAATCGGGATGCCCAACCCATGATCAAATAGCAAAATAATGAAACAAACTCCCCCGAAAAGTTGTTGGTATGGAGGGCACCCAAGGATTAGGCTAGCCATGGCTTGTGTTTGTTGGTGGAGGGGGAGTAAACTTTACTTTTTCCACTTGAGAACGGCCGCTAATTTGTTTGGCATGGAAGATATTGAAAACTCTAGGTCGTAACATTGACAGGAAAGGCACAACTCCTAAATTTATATTCATCCCGATTCTAAGCTTCGACCTCTAGCACCTCTACAAATCCCTGCTTCCCTCTGCGAAGGACTTATCCATTTACTTTTATGTTATTTTACTTTTATTGTTGAGTCATCACCCTTTCATTTAAGCACTAGTTGGGGAGCACTATTGTCGTTCTTATGCATTGAATATAGTTAATGTTGAGTGTGAGTGACATGGCTGGATCTTTTGTACCATGAATTACAATGTTTAGTCACTACTTGAACTTCAGAGGTGCTCTACATTTATGTTTTGTGGTCTTAGAAAGGGCTAGCAAGATACCATGTTATCATATTATGTCATGATTGTTTTGACAAATTGTTGGCGTTCGCGATATCTTATTATTGCTTGCTAGTTGGTTATGTCATCGATATGAGTAAATGTGAGCCCTAAATGTTATCGTGAATATGGTTAGTTCAAAATCTTTGCTGAAAACTCAAACATTAGCCAAGTATATTCACAATAACAAGAACAAAAGAGTTTGTAAAAAAAATTCTTTATCACTTTCAGCTTGTCAACTGAATTGCTTGAGGACAAGCAATGAGTTAAGCTTGGGGGAGTTGATACGTACCAAACATATCTACTTTTCCAAACACTTTTGCTCTTGTTTTGGACTCTAATTTGCATGATTTGAATGGAACAAACCCGGACTGAGGTTGTTTTCAGCTGAATTGCCATGGTGTTGTTTTTGTGCAAAAATAAAAGTTCAGATTGAGCTGAAAATTTACGGGTAATTATTTTAGAATATATAAAAAATATTTGCAAAGGAAACCAGGGGGCACGAGGGCGCCACAGGCCCAGGGAGCGCGCCTGGCAGGCTTGTGGTCCCCTGGCAGCCCCCGCAACCCTAACTCCAACTCCATAAGTACCTATCCGCCAAGAAAAAAAATCAGAGAGATGGAATCATTCTGTTTTACGGTGTGGAGCCGCCGTCACCTCCCGTTCTTCATCAGGGCGCTGATCTGGAGTCTGTTTTGGGCTCCGTAAAGGGGGATTCGGCACCGTCATCATCATCAATCTTCCACCAACACGAATTCCTTGATGCTCACCGCTGAGAGTGGGCAATTCCTTCGTAGGCTTGCTGGACGGTGATGGGTTGGATTAGATTTATTATGTAATCGACTTAGTTTTGTTAGGGCTTAATCTCTAGTATCCACTATGTTCTGAGATTGATGTTGTTATGACTTTGCTATGCTTAATGCTTGCTAGGGCCCGAGTGCCATGATTCAGATATGAAGCCTTTATGTTTTCATGAATACATTTGTGTTTTTTATCCTATAGTGCAAGTTATACGGACCTATTACATGTTATGATCCGCATACCCCAAGGTGACAATAATTGGGATTCTTTCCCGTGATTACCGTAGTTTGAGGAGTTCAAGTATTCACTATGTGTTAATGCTTTGTTTCGGTTCTCTATAAAAAGGAGGCTGTAATATCCCTAAGTTTCCTTATGGACCCCGCTGCCATGGGAGGGTAGGACAAAAGATGTCATGCAAGTTCTTATCGCAAGCACGTATGACTATATACGAAATACATCCTACATTACATTTATGAATTGGAGCTAGTTTTTTGTTGCCCTAAGTTATAACTTTTACATGATGAATGTTATCCAACATAACTATCCATCACCGATCCAATGCCTATGAGTTTTTCACATATTGATCTTTGCTAAGTTACTACTGTTGCTGCTACTGTCACAATTGTTACAAAACTACTGCTACTTCTGTTACCGCTACAATTGCTACCGTTACCACTACTATCAAACTATCATATTACTGTGCTACTGATCACTCTGCTGCAGATATTTTATTCTCTAGGTGTGGTTGAATTGGCAACTCAACTGCTAATACTTGCAAATATTCTTTGGCTCCCCATGCATCGAATAAATAAATTTGGGTTGAATACTCTACCCTTGAAAACTGTTGCGATCCCCTATACTTGTGGGTTATCAGTGTGTGATAGGGGTACCTATCACACATGCTTTTGAAGGAAATATGCCCTAGAAGCAATAATAAAGTTGTTATTTTATATTTCCTTATTCATGATAAAGGTTTATTATCCATGCTAGAATTGTATTGATCAGAAACCTTAATACATGTGTGAATACATAAACAAACATAGTGGCCCTAGTAAGCCTCTACTAGACTAGCTCGTTGATCAAAGATGGTTAAAGTTTCCTAACCATGGACATGAGTTGTTACTTGATAATGGGATCACATCATTAGGAGAATGATGTGATGGACAAGACCCATCTGTTAGCTTAGCATAATGATCGTTCAGTTTTATTGTTATTGCTTTCTTCATGTCAAATAAATATTCCTTCAACTATGAGATTATGCAACTCTCAGATACCGGAGGAATGCCTTGTGTGATATCAAACATCACAACGTAACTGGGTGATTATAAATATGCTCCACAAGATCTCCGAAGGTGTCTGTTGAGTTGGCATAGATCAAGATTAGGATTTGTCACTCCGAGTATCGGAGAGGTATCTTTGGGCCCTCTCGGTAATACACATCATAAGCTTGCAAACAAATGACTAAGGAGTTACTCACAAGATGATGTATTATGGAACGAGTAAAGATAGTTGCTAGTAACGAGATTGAACTAGGTCTGAAGATATCAACGACCGAATCTCGGGCAAGTAACATACTGATGGACAAATGGAATTACGTATGTTGTCATAATGGTTCTGTTGGGGATATAACTATTAGGTATAACCCGCCCAGGAGAGGCCGGGTTATACCTATGGCGAGTCTTAATATGAAGCCAAATAAGATACTTGAAGATGGTTGTTCAGTTAAGGTCCCAAAGGCGGCGTAAGGCCTGTAGAGATAAACCGCCATATATGTATGACTTGTATTGTAAGGCAAGAATAGATAGTCACCGAGTCGGACACTATTTATGAGCCGGCCGGGACTCCGTGAGCCGCTGGGTGTCGACCTCTATATATAAAGGGACGACCCGGCGGCGGTTCAGGGGAAGTAAGATCAGATCGAAAGCTAGGTCAAGCGGATTCGCTCCCTGGTAATTGAGACATAAGTAATACCACCTCAAACTGGATTAGGCCTTTACCTTCACCGCAAGGGGCCGAACCAGTATAAACTCCCATGTCCTTTGTCCCGTTTTAACCCCTTTAAGCTTCCTAGTTGCGATGGCTCCACGACTAAGTTCTTTTGCTAGGACATCTGCCTTGACCTTTCCACGACAGTTGGCGCCAACCGTGTGGCCAGCGCACGGTGGATTTGAGTTCTTAAAGGGTAGCTTCAGAGGGCTCAAGGGATATGCTGTGGGCCGGATGACCAAGAGTCTTCGCGGCAAGCTCTACATCGACGACGCAGTCTGGGATCCCGAGGCCTGCTCAATTGAGTACGGGTATCGGGTCCCCTTCGGCGGAATCCACATCTTCATCGGCAAGATCAGTGAGCCGGGCCCTGAGCCGGACATCTGCACCGACATCATCGAGACGGCTCGGCGTGCGAGACCCGCCCGAGCTCAGTCTGCCATGAAGCGTGCCTTCGTGGGATGCATCCACTGAGCGGAATTTGATGAAGGATCTATGTCTGGCGGCGAGACGGCCATCTACTCTGATGGTGAGTCGTCCACGGGAGAGACAGAATTGCTGTATCAACTTCAAGATGAAGTTCTTGGGGGCTATTCCAATGGCAACAGTAATTCGGAACCCTTTGAGCCGCCAAACAGAGTCGGGATCTTAATGGCTGGCACGCAACCGGGGCGGAACTCTACGGCTACGGCAGCAATGACTTCCGGCACAGCAGCAGTGACAGAAGCCGGGGCAGGAGGTTCTACGCGCCACCGGCTCAGGTTCTGATGGCTTTAATGGATAAGTTGACGGCTCTGTTAATGGCCGTAGTCAACCCGGCAAATCAAGATCAACATGATGCGGAAGTGGCGCACTTACGTGAGGAGGTGATACGTCTCCAACGTATCTATAATTTTTGATTGTTCCATGCTATTATATTACCCGTTTTGGATGTTTTTGGGCTTTACTTTACACTTTTATATCATTTTTGGGACTAACCTACTAACCGGAGGCCCATCCCAAATTGCTATTTTTTTTGCCTATTTCAGTGTTTCAAAGAAAAGGAATATCAAACGGATTCCAAACGGGATGAAACCTTCGAGAGCGATCCTTTTGGAACAAATGCAAACCTGGAGACTTGGAGTGGACATCAAGCAACAACCGAGGTGGCCACGTGGGTGCCCGGCGTGCCCCTACAGGTGGGCACGCCCCCACCCTCGTTTTCCCCTCAGGAGTCCAGCGACCTACTTCTTCCTCCTATATATACCCACGTACCCCGAGAACATTAGAACAGACCACGAAAACCTAATTCCATTGCCTCAACCTTCTGTATCTGCGAGATTCCATCTTGGAGCCTTCGCCGGCGCTCCGCTAGAGGGGGAATCGACCATGGAGGGCCTCTACATCATCTCCAACGCCCTTCTGATGAGTTGTGAGTAGTTTACCACAGACCTTCGGGTCCATAGTTATTAGCTAGATGGCTTCTTCTCTCTCTTTGATTCTCAATACAAAGTTCTCCTCGCTCTTCTTGGAGATCTATTCGACGTAACTCTTTTTGCGGTGTGTTTGTCAAGATCCGATGAATTGTGGGTTTATGATCAAGTTTATCTATGAGAAATATTTGAATCTCCTCTAAATTCTTTTATGTGTGATTAAGTTATCTTTGCAAGTCTCTTCGAATTATCAGTTTGGTTTGGCCTACTAGATTGATCTTTCTTGCAATGGGAGAAGTGCTTAGCTTTGGGTTCAATCTTGCGGTGTCCTTTCCCAGTGACAGTAGGGGCAGCAAGGCACATATTGTATTGTTGCCATCAAGGATAAAAAGATGGGGTTTATATCATATTGCATGAGTTTATCCCTCTACATCATGTCATCTTTCTTAATGCGTTACTCTGTTCTTTATGAACTTAATACTCTAGATGCAGGCAGGAGTCTGTCGATGTATGGAGTAATAGTAGTAGATGCAGGCAGGAGTCGATCTACTTGTCACGGACGTGATGCCTATATACATTATCATGCCTAGATAATCTCATAACTATGCGCTTTTCTATCAATAATTTGTTCACCCACCGTAATACTTATGCTATCTTGAGAGAAGCCACTAGTAAAACCTATGGCCCCCGGGTCTATCTCTTATCATATAAGTTTTCCATCTACTTTTATTTGCATCTTTACTTTTCCAATCTATATCATAAAAATACCAAACATATTTATCTTATCATATTATCTCTATTAGATCTCACTTTCGCAAGTGGCCTTGAAGGGATTGACAACCCCTTTATTGCGTTGGTTGCGAGGTTCTTGTTTGTTTGTGTAGGTGCGTGGGACTTTTAAGGAGCCTCCTACTGGATTGATACCTTGGTTCTCAAAAACTGAGGGAAATACTTACGCTACTTTGCTGCATCACCCTTTCCTCTTCAAGAAAACCAACGCAATCTCAAGATGTAGCAAGAAGGATTTCTGGCGCCGTTGCCGGGGAGGTCTTCGCTCAAGTCAAGACATACCAAGTACCCATCACAAACTCATCTCCCTCGCATTACATTATTTGCCATTTGGCTCTCGTTTTCCACTCCCCCACTCCACCCTTGCCGTTTTATTCGACCTCTCTTTCCCAATCTCCTCTCTCTTTTGCTTGCCTTTTGTTTGCTTGTGTGCTGGATTGCTTGTCGCGATGGCGCAAGATAATACCAAATTGTGTGACTTTTCCAATATCAATAATAATGATTTCCTTAGTACTCCGATTGCTCCTCTTAATGATGTTGAGTCTTGTGAAATCAATGCTGCTTTGTTGAATCTTGTTATGAAAGATCAATTCTCCGGCCTTCCTAGTGAAGATGCCGCTACCCATCTAAACAACTTTGTTGATTTGTGTGAGATGCAAAAGAAGAAAGATACGGATAATGATATTGTTAAATTGAAATTATTTCCATTTTCACTTAGGGATCGTGCTAAAATTTGGTTTTCGTCTTTGCCTAAGAATAGTATTGATTCATCGAATAAGTGCAAAGATGCTTTTATCTCTAAGTGTTTTCCTCCCGCTAAGATCATCTCTCTTAGGAACGATATTATGAATTTTAAACAACTTGATCATGAGCATGTTGCCCAATCTTGGGAAAGAATGAAATTGATGATTCACAATTGCCCTACTCATGGTTTGAATTTAGGGATGATCATACAAATTTTTTATGCCGGATTGAATTTTGCTTCTAGAAATCTTTTAGATTCGGCCGCGGGAGGAACTTGTATGGAAATAACCATAGGAGAAGCTACTAAACTCCTTGATAACATTATGGCTGATTATTCTCAATGGCACACCGAAAGATCTACTAGTAAAAAAGTGCATGCTATAGAAGAAATTAATGTTTTGAGTGAAAAGATGGATGAACCTATGAAATTGTTTGCTACTAAGAGTGCTCCTATTGATCCCAATGATATGCCTTTGTCTACTTTGATTGAGACTAATAATGAATCTATGGATGTGAATTTTGTTGGTAGGAATAATTTTGGTAACAATGCTTATAGAGGAAACTTTAATCCTAGACTGTTCCCTAGTAATTCCTCTAATAATTATGGAAATTCCTACAATAATTCTTATAGAAATTTTAATAAGATGCCCTCTGATTTTGAGAATAGTGTTAAAGAATTTATGATCTCTCAAAAGAATTTCAATGCTTTGCTTGAAGAAAAATCGCTTAAAGTTGATGATTTGGCTAGGAACGTTGATGGACTTTTGCTTGATGTTGATTCTTTGAAACTTCGATCTACTCCTCCTAAGCATTATATCAATGTGTCTCTCAAAGCCATGAGAATTTCCATTGATGAGTGCAAAGAAAGAACCGCTAGATTGCGTGCTAAGAAAGATTGCTTTGTAAAAGCGTGTTCTTCTAGTTTCCATGAAAATAACGATGAAGATCTAAAAGTTATTGATGTGTCCCCTATTAAATCTTTGTTTTGTAATATTAATCTTAATAATGATGGGACTGGAGATGAGTCAACTTTAGTTAAAAGGCGTCCCAATGATTCAGAGTTTTTAGATCTTCATGCTAAATTTGGTAAAAGTGGGATTGGAGAGGTCAAGACTTTAAATAGCATTGAACCCACTATCTTGGATTTAAAGGAATTTAGTTATGATAATTGTTCTTTACTAGATTGTATTTCCTTGTTGCAATCCGTGTTGAATTCTCCCCATGCTTATAGTCAAAATAAAGTTTTTACCAAACATATTGTCGATGCCTTGATGCAATCTTATGATGAAAAACTTAATTTGGAAGTTCCTATACCTAGAAAACTTTATGATGAGTGGGAACCTACTATGAAGATTAAAATTAAATATCATGAGTGTTATGCTTTGTGTTATTTGGGTCCTAGTGTCTCCACGATTCCGAAAATTTTATGTGATATTCTAGGTTTCCATGATTTTGATGATTGCTCTTTAAATTTGCACCTTGCGGATTCCACCATTAAGAAACCTATGGGAAGGATCAATGATGTTCTTATTGTTGCAAATAGGAACTATGTGCCCGTAGATTTTATCGTTCTTGATATAGATTGCAATCTTTCTTGTCCTATTATTCTTGGTAGACCTTTCCTTAGAACGATTGGTGCAATTATTGATATGAAGGAAGGGAATATTAGATTCAATTTCCATTAAGGAAAGGCATGGAGCACTTTCCAAGAAATAAAGTTAAATTACCTTATGAATCTATCATGCGAGCTACTTATGAATTGAGTGCCAAAGATGGCACTACTTAGATCTATCCTCGCTTTTATGCCTAGCTAGGGGCGTTAAACGATAGCGCCAGTTGGGAGGCAACCCAATTTTATTTTTGTTTTTTGTTTTTGCTTATGTTTAGTAATACATTTTTCATCTAGCTTTTGTTTAGATGTTTTTTCTTGTTTTAATTAGTGTTTGTGCCAAGTACAACCTATAGGATAACCTATGGTAATAGTTAATTTCATTCTGCTGAAAAACAGAAATTTTGTGACCACGAGAATAATTTTAGTAATTCACAGAAACGTGATTTTGCGTTGATTATTTTTCTGTAGATCAATAGAAAAATTTACCAGGACTTCCTATTTTGCTAGGAGTTTTAGAGTTCCATAAGTATTCGAGAGTTACAGATTGCTACAGACTGTTCTGTTTTTGACAGATCTGTTTTTCGTGTGTTGTTTCCTTATTTTGATGCATCTATGGCCAGTATCGGTGGGTATGAACCATAGAGAAGTTGGAATACAGTAGGTTTAACACCAATATAAATAAGAATGAGTTCATTACAGTACCTTATGTGGTGGTTTTTCTTTCTTGCACTAACGGAGCTTATGAGATTTCCTGTTGAGTTTTGTGTTGTGAAGTTTTCAAGTTTTGGGTAAAGATTTGATAGATTATGGAATAAGGAGTGGCAAGAGCCTAAGCTTGGGGATGCACATGGCACCCGAAGATATTCAAGGATAACCAAAAGCCTAAGGTTGGGGATGTGCCTGGTAAGTCGGCATACCCGGTGGGCAAAATTGAGCTGGAGGTGGCCTTTGGAGATGAGCATGATTCCAGGGCTGAGAAGTTAACCTTTGAAGTTCATGGCAAGGCTGTGTTATGTTTATCTGCAACTCAAGATGCCGGGTTATAAAGGGACCATCACGGTGCATGGGAGTCAGAAGATAGCCTTGGAATGTGAAGAAGGTGATGCTGCTTACGCTGAGTCTGTCTGTGCAACAGAGGAATTAAAGTTTTACATGGACAATGTTGACCCAACGGATACGACGTCTTTGAAAAAGCCAACTACAGAGCATGAGCTGGTGATGAAGTTTAAATCGGCCGATGAAACCAAGCTGGTTAATTTTGTTCCTGGCAACTCATCCAAGCAGTTCAGTATCAGTGCTAATTTGGATCCAAAATAGGAAAGCGCGCTCATTCAGTTCATCCGTGAGAACCGGCCAACCAGGACATCTTTGCATGGAAACCTTCTGACATGTTGGGTGTACCGAGGGAACTCGCTGAGCACACTCTTAATATTGATCGGAAATTGAAGCCGGTCAAGCAATTCCTCCGACGCTTCAACGAGGAGAGGCGTAAGGCCATTGGTGAAGAAGTGGCCCGGCTCTTGGCGGCCGGGTTCATTGTTGAAGTTTTTCATCCCGAGTGGTTTGCTAACCCGGTGCTAGTGCTTAAGAAGAATGTCACCTGGCGCATGTGCGTGGATTACACGGACTTAAATAAGGCTTGTCCGGCTGATCCTTTTGCTCTCCCTCGTATTGATTAAATCATTGAAGCTACAGCGGGTTGTGAGTGTTTGAGCTTTTTGGATGCTTATTCTGGTTATCATCAGATCAAGATGGCAGTTAAGGACCAGGAGAAGACGGCTTTCATTACTCCCTTTGGAGCCTTCTGCTATGTGTCTATGCCTTTTGGGCTCAAGAGTGCCCAGGCGACTTATCAGCAATGTGTGTAGAACTGTCTTCACAGTCAGATTGGGTGCAATGTTCATGCTTATGTGGACGACATTATGGTGAAATCCAGAGAGAAGGAAACTCTGATAGACGATTTGAAAGAAACCTTTGATAATCTATGGGTTTAAAAAATGATGCTTAACCCGGCCAAGTGCATTTTTGGTGTGCCAGCAGGCAAGCTTTTGGGTTTTCTGGTTTCTAACAAAGGCATCAAGGCTAACCCGAAGAAGATCAAGGCCATCACCTCCTTGGCTAAGCCGGCATGTATCAATGATGTTCAGCGTATGGCGGGTCGTATTGCTGCCTTAAGCCAGTTCATAAGCCGGTTGAGTGAGAAGGCCATACCACTATATCAGATCTTGAAGAAAACATATAACTTTGTCTGGAGTGATGCCACTAATGACGCGTTTGAGGACTTAAAGAGGCAGCTAGCCGAGCCGCCAGTTCTTGCTACTCCCATTGATAAGGAGCCATTATTGTTATATGTGGCTGCTAACACCCATGCTGTCAGTGTGGACATTGGGGTGGAGAGCAAGGAGGTTGGCAAGGAATATCCGGTTCAATGGCTGGTTTACTACATCAGTGAAGTGCTTATTGAGTCCAAGCAGAGATATCCACATTGGCAGAAGCTCGTTTATGGGGTGTTCATGGCCAGCCGGAAGCTTAAGCAATACTTTCTGGGTCACCCCATCACTGTGATCAGTTCTGCTCCGTTAGGAGATATTATTCAAAACAGAGAAGCCACAGGACGAGTCGCCAAGTGGGCCATTGAACTTGGGCCTCATGGTTTGAAGTATGTGCCACGCACTGCTATCAACTCTCAAGCACTGGTGGATTTCATCAACGACTGGACAGAGTCACAGATGCCTGAAGAGAAGTCGGATAATACATATTGGACTATTCACTTTGATGGTTCCAGGCAGTTGGAAGGCTCGGGGGCTGGATTTTTTTAGCTTCCCCTCGAGGTGACAAATTTTGTTATGTCCTAAGGTTGATGTTTCCCTGTACTAACAATGCAGCTGAGTACGAGGCCTTGCTCCATGGTCTTCGGATGGCTAAGGAGATGAACTTAAGCCGGGTGAGATGTTTTGGCGACTCAGACTTGGTAGCTCAACAAGTTTCAGGCAAGTGGGATTCCGAAGACCCGCTTATGGTGGCTTATCTCCGCGAGGTGGATGCCATTGACGGACATTTCAAGGGCATTATCAGGTGGAACACATTGATCGCAGGAAAAATGAAGCAGCTGATGCTTTAAGCGGTTGGGATCTCAGCGTAAGCCGGTGCCACCTAAAACTTTCTTGGATATTCTGCATAACCCTTCTATGAAGTTGCCTACAGAGGAAGATCTCGCTGCTCCTGACCCGGAAGCACAATTGGTGGTGGCTCTTCACGCTATCCCAGATTGGGCAGTGCCATATTTGGCTTACATGACCCGGGGTGAGTTACCTGAGGATGAAACTTTCGCCAGGCAGATAACCCGGCGGTCTAAGTCAGTGACAATTGCCAATGGCGAGTTACACCATCACAATGTCACTGGGGCGTTTCAGCGTTGCGTTTGTTCTGAGGAGGGCTGTGAGATTCATGAAGGAGATTGTGGTCATCATGTCGGTTCAAAGTCCCTTGTGGCCAAAGCTTTTCGTCAGGGATTGTATTGGCTGACGGGTCACGCTGATGCAGAGGATCTAGTCAGTAAATGTGATGGCTGTCAGAAACTTTCACAGCGAGCTCACGTGCCGGCTCAAGAGTTGAGGATGATTCCAATTACTTGGCCGTTTGTAGTCTGGGGACTTGACATGGTTGGTCCTTTCAAAAGGTCCAAGGATAAAAAGACCCACCTCTTGTTGAAAAATTCACAAAGTGGGTTGAAAGAGCCGGTCAGTAAGTGTGACGCGGCAACGGCGGTTCAATTCATTAAAAGGTGATTTTCCGTTTGGCTTTCCCCACAGTATCATAACTGATAATGGAACTAACTTGTCCAAAGGTTCTATGAAAGAGTTTTGTCAATGTGAGCATATTCGTCTTAATATATCATCAGTAGCTCACCCTCAATCCAATGGTCAAGCTGAAAGAGCCAATCAAGAAATTTTTAGAGGCATCAAGCCCCGGCTTATGGTTCCTTTGCAACGGACGCCGAGTTGTTGGGTGGAGGAGTTACCTTATGTGATATGGAGTATCAACACTACCCTAACAGGTCTACGGGTTACATGCCTTTCTTCATGGTTTACGGAGTAGAGGCGGTTCTTCCTAGTGACATCCGTCATGACCCGCCTCGTGTGGCGGCTTACGTTGAAGCTAATAATGAACAAGCACGTCAGGATGCCCTTGACCTGTTGGATGAGAAGTGCGATCTTGCAGCAGCCCGTTCGGCGATTTATCAACAAGACCTGCGCCGTTACCATAGTCGTCGGGTTAAGTCCAGAACCTTTCAAGAAGGTGACTTTGTGCTTTAGCTCATCTAGGATCAAACTAATATGCACAAGTTGTCCCCACCTTGGGAAGGGCCCTTTGTGGCCAACAAGAATTTGAACAACAGGTCATACTACCTTATCGATGTTTGAGAGCACAAAGACTCACGTAAGTCGGAGGAGGAGACCCGCCAGCCATGGAATATTGCTCATCTTCGGCCTTACTACACTTGAGCCACCGGCTCTTATGATGTACATTTTTGACGATGTATATATTATGATGATTATAATAAAGCGGGGTCTCTGTTGTTTTTATCTTCAAAAGATCATGTGTCTTTGTCATCATAAATGACCATTGGGGGCTGATCGTATTCGAATCTAGCTTAACCCCTTTGGCACAGCTTCCTGATCGTATTCGAATCATAGCCATTCAAACCTCTTGATCATCTGGGGGCCGGATCATATTCGAATCATATCTTAACCCCTTTTGTCCGACCCTGATCATATTCGAATCAGAGTCGTTAAATATTTAGACCACTGGGGGCTGATCGTATTCGAACCTAGCTTAACTCCTTTGGCACAGTTTCCTGATCGTATTCAAATCATAGCTGTTCAAACAACTTGATCATTTGGGGGCTGGATCGTATTCGAATCATAACTTAACCCCTTTTGGTCCAACTCTGATCGTATTCGAATCAGAGTCGTTAAAAAAGCTTTAAGGTCACTTGGGGGCTTCCTGTTCAAACATAGGTGTCTTCACCAAAGAGAACATAGCTGTCAGTACCCTCTTGATCGGTGCAATGCCAAAAACCAGTTGGGGGCGGCTTGTTCGAACATAGGTGTATTCACCAAAGAGAACATAGTCGTTAACCCTTTTGGTCCGGCTTACTGATCGTATTCGAATTAGAAGCCTCATGTTTTTTCTCGCCTTATTGATTTAAAGTTTTTTGAAATAGTCTTTCGTGCTTCTCTTGATACCTTTTTTACATCTAAAGTATATATGTGGTTTCGATTAACCCGGATTGACTTTGGATGATAAGTCGCCAGCATATGACAATCACAAACATTTGGAAGTTTTGGCTTCTAAAGATTGGGTTATCACCCTTACTGCACTGGTCACATAAACCGACAGTACAAATTCAATATCACATGTATGATATTGTTATTATAGTTATGTTTCAAATTCTGATTCATACCAGCCCTATTTATGACTCTTTTTTACACATCAGTGGTTATATGTGAGATATTATGACCTGCCCTGTGGTAAACCGCTAAGGGTTCTTGTGATCTATTTCTGTGTGCATGATAGTTCAAGGATTTTCTTATGCACAAGTCAAACAAATGATAAGTGTAAAGAGGGTAAATATAAGAGGGCGGCTTAACAGTGTTGAGCACCAAAAGATGCACGATGGCACGACAGAGCAAAGTCATTGCTACCCTATTACATTACTCCCCGAGTCTAAATGATCAACTATTTTTCAAAGTCTCAGATATGAATCGCCAGCGGATCAATCTTCCTGCCTCTGCTGGCCTGAGGCTCCTGGATCAACCCTCTCCGCTCCTTTGTCATGTACCATGTCCTGGAAGGTTGATGATGACCAATCAATGCCATTCAAAGCTTGAAACTCAGCTTCATCATCAATTAGCTAGGACGGGACAACTTCAGGGGCAAAGGTGTGCTTACGGATTGGGGGGATCTGGCCTGTCACTTTATAAGACAGTGTTGGCATCCTCTGAATTCCCACGTCATAAGCCGGATGGTACTTGGTGAGGTCTGTCTCATTGGCGATCAGGCTGGCCAGAGGACGTATCTCCTTCACACACGCAGCAAAATCCTTCTGTTCAAACGAAGTGCCATCCTCCTTGAGGCTTGGATACCCAATGGTGATGTCGGCCAGGTCTCATTTCGGTAGCCATGCTTTGGACCGGCTTAAAGCAGTCATGGCTCCGGCTCTTGCAGATGAACGCTTTATTTCGTTAAACCGCTGGGGCAACACGGAAAGCTTCCTTAGCACGTCTATCAGGAGTGTGGGGGCTTCATTGGACAGAGTAACGGTGGCCAGTGCACGCTGAGCGCCAGTGTAAAGCTGCTCTACCAATGTATAAACCGCCTTCAGCTTCACAAGCATGTCTTGGTTGAGGTTAGTGCTCTTAGGGCCTGCATAGTAATAATAGATGAGTTAAAGACAGTTCATATGATCGAGAGAGAGATTCAACACTTGACACTCATAAGGTGACTTACCAAAGATAGCCGAGACCATCTGAGACACATGGCGTTTTAAGCCAGAAAATTCAGTGGTCACCTCTTCAAGAGCCGCCTCTACTTTTTCAGCTCGATGGGTCAAGGCAACATTTTCTTCAGCCCAGGCATTTTTCTAAATTTCAAAGTCGGCCTTCTGTTTTTCTTGTTCAGACACACTGAATTCAAACTTTGAGTTTGCCCTCTGGGTCTTAGTCTCCTGTAGCTCCAAGCGATTCTTCAATTCGGACAGCTCTAATTGAAGTTGAGCAGTGGTGGTCTGTACATATACCGGATCAAAATCATAACTATTAGTATACAATATTATGTCCCAAGACTTTTGCAAGAAACAACACTTGGCACTTGGGGGCTAATGTCTGCCGAAATCTTGTTTATGTGGCGGTTTATGTGAATAAGTCCCAAGCACTTTGCAAGCAAGAGTACTTGGCACTTGGGGACTAATGTGTATTGCTGTTGAAAACCACACAAGTATTGTCTTCTACACAAACATATAAAGGACCGGCTCATTCATTCTGATTAAACCGGCCCTTGGGGACTACGAATTAAGTCGGATGTTTAAGGGATTCTACCCAAGGATATTACTTATGTTCATAGTTCATCTAAGTCTACAACATATTCATCATAAACAGTAGACTTGGGGGCTGGCATAGTAAGGATAATTCAATAAAGGAAGAATTCATACCTCAAATTTCTGGTGCATTTATTTCATCATGTCGACTTCAAGATCGCGGCTGCTGTGCACTTGGCTAAGATAACCAGAAAAAACTTCACCAATGCTCAATTGGGTATAGTCAGCAACATCAAATCTGACTTTACGTCATTCAATGTGCTCCTCCTTGGCAGAATGTTTGGCTAGTACAGTGAGCCTCCCTGGTTCTCTAAAGCGGGTGACAGTGATCATCACGTCTTCATCATGAACATCAGCCGTCTTCGGTGGACTAGAGACTTTAGAATTTAATGAATCATCAACGACTCGCTCCATAGGGGGGTCAGAACTTGCTGGCGGGTCATCAAGAATCGGCTTAGATGGTTGGGGGATGGAAATTTCAGGCGCTGGGATCTGCTACTCCGGCTCATTGACCTTTGGATCTTCAGCCGGCTTATTCTTCTTTGCCCTCTTACTGGGCTTTGCTTTTCCACTGCATGAGTCAAAAAGTGGCAGTATAAGCATAAACGGATTAGAATGAGTAAAGGAGAAAGTGAATTGCCATTACCCAGGAGCGGTCTTGAGAGTCGACAGGTTGGATTGAATTGAATTGCCGGAAGAGGAATGAGATGTATCCTGAAAATTTGAGTCGGAAGAGTTGAGTGGTTGACGAGTAAGACCCGCCAAAGGATAAAAAGAGTTTAAGTTGGGGGTGACCTCATTTCGACGCTTCCTTGTGTGTTCGACAAGCCGGAGGAAAGTTCCGTGTCTTTGCTTGTCCGAGTTTGCCGCCGGCTCTCGTGCTGCTGTTGCTTCAAAATAAAGTGAGGATCCAGATGACCTAAGGGGTGTGAAAATCTTACTTTCCGTGTTACTCTTCGGATTTTTTGTCTTGGCAAAGGCTTGGAGTCGGAGGAAATAATAGTTACCTCTTCTTCCACTCACTGGCTCGTTCCCGTGTCATTGTGATGATAATCAGTGTCAATAAGATGGTTAAAAAAGGAGCCAAGAGAGTCAAGAGCTACCTCCGACTCAAAGGTGTCCTCAAGTTGAAGTAATTCAGAAGCACTAGGCTTCTTTCCTCTCTTCTTGGCGGCTTTCCTGGCGGCTTTCTTGGCCTTCCTGGCTCTCTTTGCAGCCTCATGGTCATATTCTTTCTTCCAAAACTTGTCATCAGCCTATGGAAATCAGAAAAGGTTGAGTTAAGACAAAACATCAAAGAGAAAGGTAAATTAACTAAGTTTGGTGGCTTACCCCTGGAGCCGGGTTAGCTTTACAGAAAGGGCTTAGGCCCACCTTGCCACAGTCTGCTAGGCTTTCATTCAAAAGCGACTTTGTCATATCATTGATAAGGTCATCAGGTAACTCATCGGGGCTGTGGCGCAGAGGATCCTTTGTTTCACCGGTGTAAGTGCACATTAAGCCAGAGCGGCGGCTTAAGGGGATGATCCACCAGGCAACCCAGCACCGGACCAAGTCAATGCCATTTAAGCCATATCCAACAGAGCTTTGACTTTTGCAATGGTAGGGGCGAGCTTCTGGTGATCAGTAGCTGACAACTTGTCAGGGAGCGGATGATTGGATTCGAGACGTAGGGCGTGAAAGCCGGGCAGCGGGTGTTAGTGTCAAAATAGGTGGATCTCGGGTAGGGGGTCCCGAACTGTGCGTCTAAGGCTAATGGTAACAGGAGGCAGGGGACACGATGTTTTACCCAGGTTCGGGCCCTCTCGATGGAGGTAATACCCTACTTCCTGCTTGATTGATCTTGATGATATGAGTATTACAAGAGTTGATCTACCACGAGATCGTAGAGGCTAAACCCTAGAAGCTAGCCTATGATTATGATTGTTCTTGTCCTACGGGCTAAACCCTCCGGTTTATATAGACATCGGAGGAGGCTAGGGTTACACAGAGTCGGTTACAGAGAAGGAAATCTACATATCCGAATATCCAAGCTTGCCTTCCACGCAAAGGAGAGTCCCATCCGAACACGGGACGAAGTCTTCAATCTTGTATGTTCATAGTCCAACAGTCTGGCCAAAGTATATAGTCTGGTTGTCCGAGGACCCCTTAATCCAGGACTCCCTCGGTAGCCCCTGAACCAGGCTTCAATGACAATGAGTCCGGCGCGCAGATTGTCTTCAGTTGCAAAGCGGGTTCTTCTCCAAATCCTCCAGAGCATTGTTGTAACGAGCAGTGTCTGGCTCCTCATCAATGTCGCGCTCCACGGCTTATGTTCTTTAACAATGGCTGTTTCCACGTGTCGAGCGAATGCGATAAGTCGAGGCATTTTTACATTTGCCACCCCAACCATGGGAGTAAATCATCTATAAAAGAGACGAGGATTCTCAGATCCAAATCACACCATCTCCTCCCAACGAGTATTCATCAGAGCGCGCCCAAAAAAATCCACACCACCATGGCCGGTCGTCGCAGTTCCTCCTCTCGCTCCCGTAGCACTAGGCCAGGCGACTGGGAGAGATGTTCTGTTCTCCACAACCGATTAGTAGAGTTGCAGACCAAGGGGTTTCTCCCACCTGCATACATGGTCCCCGTCCGAGCTAGACTAGCCACTTATAATGGCGGGGAGCAAGCGGAGAGCTTACCAAACCCATCCAAGGGAGAGCAGGTATGCTTTGTCCCCTACTTGCTGAGGGGCCTCGGATTTCCAATCCATCCTTTCCTTCGCGGGCTCCTGGAGTTCTACGGCCTCTAGCTGCATAACTTTACCCAAGCCTCCATACTGCATATCGCAGGCTACGTTGCCTTCTGCAAGCTTTTCCTGGGCTGTGAGGCCCATTTCAAGCTGTGGAAGAGGCTATTCTGCCTCATACCCTGTACTCAAGAGGAGTCGGTATATCAAGTGGGCGGAGCCAAAATATGGCGCATCGTCGGGACCGAATATCTATCCAGCACCCCGAAGAAGACATCCGAATACTGGCCCTTGGAATGGTTCTACGTGGAGGATGTCCCTCTTCCGGACCTGTTCGGAAGGGCCTTCCCGAGTTTGTAAATGCTCTGTTGAAGAAACGCCACAGCTGGCGCCCCAGGAGGAAGATAACAGAGAGTTCTTTTCCTGATGGACATGATAAATACACTGGCCAAATCAGGACTGACAACAATTGAAGTTATGTCCATATGCATAATGCGGGGAGTGTAGCCACTTCAATATCGGGGGAAACCCACGTGGCACTTCAATGGAGAAGACGATGCCACCCGCTGCAGCCGTAAAGGTCCGGATTCTCCCGCTGCTCTGGCGAAGATACTGTTGGATTTGTACAAAGGAGAAGAGGAGGAGTTCATCCATATCAAGCCACGGGATGGATTCTCCATGTACAACCCCCCAAGCTGGGTAAGCCGTTATCTTTTATTCCAATCTTTCCTACATTTTTAGCACAGATGTTTAGTTTGTCAATTCATAGCAGGAACTACGAAGGGCTATGAAGGATGTTCACAGCCCATCTCCACAGCCAGAGGACCCTAACCGGGTTCTCGACCCCGGACTCGAAGAAGATCCGGACACGTTTGTGGAGCTTGTTGACAGGATATTTTACCAGCTGAGCTGCGATGGTGTGATGGTGGCCATCATAGCCGATTATCCTGGCCTACTCCCTGTATCCCAGGTAAGTAAAGCCACAGTCCCAACTTCCGAAAAGGATTCCCTCTTTACACTTTACCCACCGCACATGTATTGCATCTTACAGGGAAGGCCATCGGGGCGCCAAGTTGAACCCGCGGTGACTCGCCAACAAGGGGCACCGAAGTCAGGTAGGCTTAAAAGGAAGGCGGTCAGGACCGAGACGCCGTTGCAAAGGTATGTTTAAAAACCTGCCACGAATTTATCATTGTTAAAATATAACGATGTCCACTGCCTTCTGACAGAAAGAGCGCTTGCCGGACTGTATCGGGAGAGCCTGCCAGTCACGCTTCCACCAGCCGGACTCCGAGGCCGGACTCAAGGGCGGAGGTCAACGCGGACGATCCTCCTACAGAGGATGCGGATAGATTTTCCGCTACAAACTCCGAAGTGGAGAGCGCCATAAATCATAGGCGCCGACGGGCCGCACTATGCGACCCTAATTTCTCTGAAGAGGTGTTCGATGCCTTCAACTCAGGGGACGCGTACATCCGGGCTGCTCAAGGTGGCCTCGCAAGGGCCACAGACCAGTACGCAAAGAATATACGGGTAAGAAAATTTGATAAGTATGTATATCAGTAGCCCCTGAGACTCGAAACAGTTGGCACAACTGATTTAAGGATCCTCGTGTGCATAGATTCTGAAAGAGAAGAATACCCAACTATCCAAAGAGCTGGAGGAGTGCAAGGCCCAACTGCGGGCCGCAATTGCCATGATGGAGGAGACTATGAAGGCCCCATCTGGTAATATTTGCTTTAAACGAAAATAATGTCATGGCATGTACCAGTTAAGTGTTTGGCATGAATGCGATTCTAACAATAGGATCTACAAACAATCCCGGAGGCAATCTGGAGATCGTACCAGAGGACGAGCAACATGTTCGGCGACAGCTGAAGGCTGGCCAGCGTGTGCTTACAAAGGTTATAAAGGAGAAAAATACTCTCCAGGACGTGAACGTCCGACTGGACGTCGAATTAAAGAATGTTCGGGCCCAACTTGCTGACTCCGTAAAGGAGAATAAGAGGCTACAACATGACATATTTAGTAAGTGCCCTGACAAACCACTATAAAGTTCGGCAAAGAAGCGTGCTAACAGAATTATGTCTGTAGGCATGCTGACAGGCCATCCCGAGGAGGAGATGCCCGGATCTGCAGGCGATCTTCTGCCGGAGCTCTCGCAACTGCACGAACAAGTTTGGTAGGTGATGCGGAGCATTGCCTAGGCCTTGTGGCCATCCGCCTTCCTACCAGGAGACATGGGGGAGCTTGTGGAGATGCTTCAGGGAGCGCGGCAGCGCTTCCGATTATGGAAGATATCGGCCTGCCGGCAAGGTGCAAGGGAAGCCTGGGCCATGGTGAAGACGCGGTACACCAAGGCTGACCCGAACCACATGACCGAGGTCGGACATGTAGGTTCAGATGGGAAGGAGATCCCTGTACATCTGGTGTATGACCAAGTAGCATTAGCCGCTAAGTATTCCCAATAGGACTGTAGGCTAGACAGCCTATTGGATGGTATAGAAGAAGAATTTAGTCAGTCTAAGTGACATTGTACTTCGAAGGACATATTTTGTCCCTAGCCGGATTTTAAATCATTTGTCTTGGCCGACCTTTTTGCTTCAACCTCTGGACCCAACAGTCCGGAGTGTATCCAAATACCCGGTCGGTTACATGAAAACCAGGGCACGCATGGAAACTAGGCGTAGGGGTCATATGTGCTTGAACAGACAAGTACCCAACTAGTTATGTTATATTACATGGATAGTAAGAAACATCTTCCAGGGAGAATAGTTCCGTTAAGGGTTCCTTTCCCCGGGTATGCATAGATTGATGTGCATGTCCAAACTACGAAAATTTACACAGGATATACGCATATGGGGGCATGTTTTGCAATAGGTAAAATACATCTTTTGTTCACCGACCGAATATTCTCTTAAGAACGCTAGCTTCCGGCTTCACCCAGTCAGAGGTACACATCCGGCTGACCCGGCACTAACAAACACAAAGGTGCTCCCCTTATGCTCTAGCCGAATTAACGGGAACGTAGGGCACAAACACAAGAGCCAGGCAACCCATCTTGGCCAAAACTTAAGTCATATCAATGCATATAGTGGTGAAAAAAGGCACATACGGAGAAGTGACGCGTATGTGGTGGGCGTAAAGCCCAGAAGACAATTAAGCTTTTGTGTAAGAAGCCCCCAGGTATATTGAGCGTGCATAGCGCGGCCAGAGTGTGCGGTCAAAGCATACTTGAAGATTTTAAGGCTATAAATGTAAAAGGCAGAGAGAGAGAGGATGTAATTTTTTTTAAAAAAGAGAAGGAGGTAAGGAGACAAACACGGAGTTCGGCACTAGGCATAGAATCTTCGGAGTCTGGCCGCGTTCCATGGGTTTGGCTCGAGTCGATTGTTTGATGCATCACGCAGACAGTACGCACCTCCAGTGAGAACTTTGCCAATGATGAAGGGGCCCTCCCACTTGGGCTTGAGCTTGTCCTTTTTCTTCTCTGGTAGGCGTAGAACGAGTTCGCCAATGTTATAAGTTTTGGCCCGCACTTCTCTGCTTTGATACCTTCGAGCCTGCTGTTGATAGAATGCGGAACGGGCCTTCGCGACGTCACGCTCCTCGTCCAGGGCATCTAAGCTATCCTGCCGATCCAGCTCATCTTCTCTCTCTTCATACATGCTCACTCTAGGTGAATCATGGATGATATCGCAGGGTAGCACTGCCTCTGCGCCGTACACCATAAAAAATGGTGTGTATCCGGTTGTGCGATTTAGCGTGGTCCGCAGCCCCCATAATACGGAGTCAAGCTCCTCGACCCAGTGCGTATCTGATTCCTTCAAAGATCGCACGAGTCTCGGTTTAATGCCGCTCATAATAAGATCGTTCGCTCGTTCGACTTAACCGTTTGTTGGGGGTGATAGAAGGAGGTGTAATCAAGTTTTATGCCCATTTTGCTGCACCAGGTTTTCACCTCATTGGCTGTAAATTTTGAGCCGTTATCAGTGATGATGCTATGGGGGACACCGTACCGGTGTACGACCCCGGATATAAAGTCTATCACTGGTCCGGATTTGGCCGTTTTAACTGGTTTGGCTTCTATCCATTTGGTGAATTTATCGACCATGACAAACAAGTATTTCTTCTTATGGCTTCCTCTTTTAAGGGGTCCAACCATATCGAGCCCCCAGACCGTAAAGGGCCAAGTTATGGGGATTGTTTGGAGGGCGGTGGGCGGCATATGGCTTTGATTTGCAAAAAGCTGGCAATCGACATAGTGTTGGACAATGTCTTGTGCGTCTGACCGGGCTGTCGGCTAGTAGAAACTTGTATGGAAGGCCTTGCTTACGAGCGCCCGAGCTGCGGCATGGTGGTCGCCGAGTCCGACATGAATTTCAGCCAAGAGTTGTCGCCCTTCCTCTTCGGAGATGCACCTTTGGAGCACTCCGGTTGCGCTTTTCTTATAAAGCTCTCCCTCATGGACTTTGTAGGCTTTAGAGCGCCGCACAATGCAGCGTGCATCATTTTGGTCCTCCGAGAGTTCCTGCCTATTTAAGTAAGCTAGGAAGGGTTCCGTCCACGGGGCGATGATCACCATGATCACGTGGGCCGAAGGAGTGATTTCGGTGGCGGCGCCTCTGATTACGTCAGATTGTTCAGGATTTGGGGTTGTATGCGGATCTGGATTAGTATTGCCGGACTCCCCTTCCCATACCACGGATGGCTTGAATGTCCTTTCCAAAAAAAATATTTGGTGGGACGGGGTCACGTTTAGCGCCAATGCGGGCAAGGATATCCGCCGCTTGATTGTTTTCTTGAACGACATGGTGGAATTCGAGCCCCTCGAATCGAGCTGACATTTTGAGAATGGCATTACGGTAAGCCGCCATCTTCAGGTCCTTGGCATCAAAGTCTCCATTTATTTGAGATATTGCGAGATTTGAATCCCTGCGTACTTTGAGACATTGAATGCCCATGGAGACTGCCACCCGAAGACCGTGCAACAGAGCCTCATACGCTACTGCATTGTTGGAATATGTGTAAAGTATTTGGAGTACGTATTGGACTGTATCTCCGGTGGGGGACGTCAGGACGACGCCAGCCCCTAGACCAGCTAGCATCTTAGAGCCGTCAAAGTGCATGATCCAATTGGAGTACGTACCGTACTCTTTAGGGAGTTCGGCTTCTGTCCATTCCGCGATGAAGTCAGCCAGTACTTGCGACTTAATGGCCCACCGTGGTTTGTATGTTATGTCAAACGGGAGGAGCTCGATAGCCCATTTAGCAATCTGGCCCATGGCATCGCGGTTATTTATTATGTCATTGAGTGGTACTTCGGAGGCCACCGTGATTGAACACTCTTGAAAGTAGTGTCGTAGTTTTCGGGATGCCATGAAGACCGCATATGCTATTTTTTGATAATGTGGGTACCGTGACTTGCATGGAGTGAGGACAGTGGATACGTAGTATACCGGCTTTTGTAATGGGAATTTATGTCCATCTTTCTCTCGTTCGACGATGAGCACTACGCTTACAACCTGGTGTGTTGCAGCTATGTATAGCAACATGGGTTCATCGACATTTGGCGCTGCTAGAATTGGATTGGTGGCTGCTACGTCTTGAGCTTGCGTTGGTTTTCCTTAAAGAGGAAAGGGTGATGCAGCAAAGTAGCGTAAGTATTTCCCTCAGTTTTTGAGAACCAAGGTATCAATCCAGTAGGAGGCTCCTCAAAAGTCCCATGCACCTACACAAACAAACAAAGAACTCGCAACCAACGCAATAAAGGGGTTGTTAATCCCTTCACAGCCACTTGTGAAAGTGAGATCTGATAGAGATATTATGATAAGATAAATATTTTTTTGCTACTTTATAATATAGATGCGAAAAGTAAAGATGCAAATAAAAGTATATTGAAAGCTTATATGATAAAAGATAGACCCGGGGGCCATAGGTTTCACTAGTGGCTTCTCTCAAGATAGCATAAGTATTACGGTGGGTGAACAAATTACTGTCGAGCAATTGATAGAAAAACGAATAATTATGAGATTATCTAGGCATGATCATGTATATAGGCATCACGTCCGTGACAAGTAGACCGACTCCTGCCTGCATCTACTACTATTACTCCACACATCGACCGTAATACAACATGCATCTAGAGTATTAAGTTCATAAGAACAGAGTAACGCATTAGGAAAGATGACATGATGTAGAGGGATAAACTCATGCAATATGATATAAACCCCATCTTTTTATCCTCGACGACAACAATACAATACGTGCCTTGCAACCCTATCTGTCACTGGGTAAGGACACCGCAAGATTGAACCCAAAGCTAAGCACTTCTCCCATGGCAAGAAAGATCAATCTAGTAGGCCAAACCAAACTGATAATTCGAAGAGACTTGCAAAGATAACTCAATCATACATAAAAGAATTCAAAGATGATTCAAATATTTCTCATAGATAAACTTGATCATAAACCCACAATTCATCGGATCTCGACAAACACACCGCAAAAAGAGTTTACATCGAATCGATCTCCACAAGAGAGGGGGAGAACATTGTATTGAGATCCAAAAAGAGAGAAGAAGCCATCTAGCTAATAACTATGGACCCGAAGGTCTGTGGCAAACTACTCACAACTCATCGGAAGGGCTATGGTGTTGATGTAGAAGCCCTCCATGGTCGATTCCCCCTCCAGCGGAGCACCGGAGAAGGCTCCAAGATGGTATCTTGCGGATACAAAAGGTTACGGCGGTGGAATTAGGTTTTCGTTGGCTCCTTGGATGTTTTCGGGGTACGTAGGTATATATAGGAGAAAGAAGTACGTCAATGGCTGCCTGTGGGGCCCAGGAGACAGGGGGCGCGCCCAGGAGGGGTGGGCGCGCCCTCCTGTCTCCTGGCCGCCACGTTTGCTTCTTGACTTGCACTCCAAGTTCTCCAGATCACGTTCGTTCAAAAATCACGCTCCCGAAGGTTTCGCTCCGTTTGGACTCCGTTTGATATTCCTTTTCTTCGAAATACTGAAATAGGCAAAAAAAAACAGCAATACGGGCTGGGCCTCTAGTTAGTAGGTTAGTCCCAAAAGTGATATAAATATGTAAAATAAAGCCCATAAACATCCAAAAGGGGTAATATAATAGCATGGAACAATCAAAAATTATAGATACATTGGAGACATATCAAGCATCCCCAAGCTTAATTCCTACTCGTCCTTGAGTAGGTAAATGATAAAAATAGAATGTTTGATGTGGAATGCTACCTAGCATAATTCTCAATGTAATTTTCTTTATTGTGGCATGAATGTTCCGATCCAAATGATTCAAAATAAAAGTTCATATTGATAAAAGAAATAATAACACTTCAAGCATACTAATCAAAGCAATCATGTCTTCTCAAAATAACATGGCTAAAGAAAGTTCATCCCTACAAAATCATATAGTTAGGCTATGCTTCATTTTCGTCACACAAAGATGTTCCCAAATTCTACACCCCCGATGACAAGCCAAGCAATTGTTTCGTACTTAAATAATCTCAAACTTTTTCAACCTTCATGCAATACATGAGCGTGAGCCATGGATATAGCACTATGGGTGGAATAGAATATGATGATGGGGATTGTGTGGAGAAGACAAAAAAGGAGAAAGTCTCACATTAACGAGGATAATCAACGGGCAATGGAGATGCCCATCAATTGATGTCAACATGAGGAGTAGGGATTGCCATGCAACAGATGCACTAGAGCTATAAATGAATGCTCAACAAAAGAAAACTAGTGGGTGTGCATCCAACTTGCTTGCTCACGAAGACCTAGGGCATTTGAGGAAGCCCATCGTAGGAATATACAAGCCAAGTTCTATAATGAAAAATTCCCACTAGTATATGAAAGTGACAACATATGAGACTCACTATATGAAGAACATGGTGCTACTTTGAAGCACAAGTGTGGAAAAACAGATAGTAACATTGCCCCTTTTTATTTATTTCCTTTTTCTTTTTCCCTTTTTTCTTTTTTTTTCTTTTTTTTCTTTGGCCTTTCTTTTTTTTGGCCTTTTTTTCTTTTTCTTTTTGGGCATCCTCTAATAATGATGATTATCACACTTTTATTGATTACAACATATGAATTACAACTCGAAACTAGAACAAGATATGACTCTATATGAATGCCTCCGTGATGTGCAGGATGGTGCAATGAATCAAGAGTGACATGTATGAAAAATTATGCATGGTGGCTTTGCCACAAATACGATGTCAACTACATGATCGTGCAAAAGCAGTATGACAATGATGGAGCATGTCATAATAAACGGAACGGTGGAAAGTTGCATGGCAATATATCTCGGAATGGCTATGGAAATGCCATAATAGGTAGGTATGGTGGCTGTTTTGAGGAATATATAAGGAGGTTTATGTGTGATAGAGCATATCCTATCACGGGGTTTGGATGCACCGGCGAAGTTTGCACCAACTCTCAAGGTGAGAAAGGCCAATGCACGGTACCGAAGAGGCTAGCAATGGTGGAAAAGTAAAAGTGCGTATAATCCATGGACTCAACATTAGTCATAAGAACTCATGTACTTATTGCAAAAATTTAGAAGTCATCAAAAATCAAGCACTACGCGCATGCTCCTAGAGGGATAGATTGTTAGGAAAAGACCATCGCTCGTCCCCGACCACCACTCATAAGGATGCACAAGCCAGGTACACTTCATGTTTCAAATTTGTTACACAACTTTAACCATACGTGCATGCTGCGGGACTTGCTAACTTCAACACAAGCATTCTTTAAATTCATAATCACCCAACTAGCATTACTTTAATATCACTACCTCCATATCTCAAAACAATTATCAAGTATCAAATTGATCATAGCATCCAATTCACTTCCTATGATAGTTTTTATTATACCCAACTTGGATGCCTACCATTCTAGGACCAATTTATAACCATAGAAAATACCATGCTGTTCTAAAAGACTCTCAAAATAATATAAGTGAAGCATTAGAGACTATCAATTTCTACAAAATTAAGCCACCGCCGTGCTCCAAAAGATATAAGTGAAGTACTAGAGCAAAAACTATCAAGCTCAAAAGATATAAGTGAAGCACATAGCATATTCTAATAAATTCAATCAAGTAGGCTCCTCCCAAAAGGTGTGTACAGCAAGGATGATTGTGGTAAACTAAAAAGCAAATACTAATATAATACACGACGCTCCAAGCAAAACACATATCGTGTGACGAATAAAAATATAGCTCCAAGTAAAGTTACCAATGAACGAAGACGAAAGAGGGGATGCCTTCCCGGGGAATCCCCAAGCTTAGGCTTTTGGCTATTCCTGAATATCTTGGGGTGCCATGGGCATCCCCAAGCTTAGGCTCTTGCCACTCCTTATTCCATAGTCCATCAAAGCTTTACCCAAAACTTGAAAACTTCACAACACAAAACTCAACAGGAAATCTTATAAGCTCCGTTAGTGAAAGAAAACAAAACCACCACATAGGTACTGTAATGAACTCATTCTTTATTTATCTTGGTGTTAAATCTACTGTATTCCAAGTTCTCTATGGTTCATACCACTTAATACTAGCCATAGATGCATCAAAATAAGCAAACAACACACGAAAAACAGAATCTGTCAAAAACAGAACAGTCTGTAGCAATCTGTAACTAACACAAACTTATGGAACTCTAACAATCCTACCAAAATAGGAAGTTATGGACAATTTGTCTATTGATCAGCAGAAAAAAGAATCAATGCAAAAGCACGTTTAGGTGATTTAAAAAAACTAATTTCATGCGTGCAAAGTTTCTGTTTTTCAGCAGAATTTAAATCAACTATCATCATAGGTTATCCTATAGGTTCTACTTGGCACAAACACTAATTAAAAGATAAAAACACATCTAAACAGAAGGTAAATGTAAAATTTATTACTAAACACAAATAACATTGGGTTGCCTCCCAACTAGCGCTATCGTTTAACGCCCGTAGCTAGGCATAAAAGCGAAGATAGATCTAAGTAGTGCCATAATAATAAGATAGATCTTGAAAACTCATCTCATATTCTCTACGTTCGGCAGCAAGTTTTCTTTGAGGCAAGCAAAAGCAATCAAAAGGGCTAAATTTAGCAGGACAAAAGTCCCCAAGGTCAATCTTAGGAGGATCGGGTTCCTCCTTTGGCCCTTCATAATGCACAACTAATTCATCACTAAAAGCATTCTTTTGGCAATACCTCGTGAGCCTATACTCAAGAGAGTATCCTAGCTCATTATTTCGAAGAGCAAAATCATTATTAAGTTCGGAAATTCTATCAACCAAGACATTGGTAGGAACCTTTTTGCTAAGGTTTTCGTTGAAAGCAACATAGTCCGAAGATTGAAAACGCCTAATTTCCTCTTGATCAAAGAGGACCGCCTCTATGGGAGTACGACCGGCGTCCACCCTATAGTGCGCAAAGATTTCTTTGGCCTCTCTTATTATAAATCTAAACTCATGAGCCAAAAAGATAGTAACAACGCACTTAACAGAAGAATGCTCTATATTGGAAAATTCTAGGAAAATTCTTTGTATGCAAGGATGAATATCCATAAATTGCCTTTCAAGTTCAACTACAAGCATAGCGATAGCATCCGCAAGACTACTAGTTCTATGAAGAATAAAACCACCCATGGAAGGTAAAGCACCGACACAAGTAAAGAAATCTTGAATAACAACTTTTCCAATAATGTTACCACTACCGATTCGAAAGTTTTTAGTATGCAAGATAGGGGGTTCTTCAGCCGGAGCCTCAGATTTTTCCATGTTATCATTATTGTCCATATCGACGATAATCTCCCCAATTTCAGACATAATAGCAAACAAAAGCAAGGAGGAAGAAAGCAAGCGAAAGAGAGAGGAGAATATTGGGAAAGAGAGGGCAAACAAAACGGCAAGGGTGAAGTGGGGGAGAGGAAAACAAGAGGCAAATGGCAAATAATGTAAATGCGAGGGAGATGAGTTTGTGATGGGTACTTGGTATGTCTTGACTTGAGCGAAGACCTCCCCGGCAATGGCGCCAGAAATCCTTCTTGCTACGTCTTGAGCTTGCGTTGGTTTTCCTTGAAGAGGAAAGGATGATGCAGCAAAGTAGCGTAAGTATTTCCCTCAGTTTTTGAGAACCAAGGTATCAATCCAGTAGGAGGCTCCTCAAAAGTCCCACGCACCTACACAAACAAACAAAGAACTCGCAACCAACGCAATAAAGGGGTTGTCAATCCCTTCACGGCCACTTGCGAAAGTGAGATCTGATAGAGATAGTATGATAAGATAAATATATTTTTGTTATTTTATAATATAGATGCGAAAAGTAAAGATGCAAATAAAAGTATATTGAAAGCTTATATGATAAAAGATAGACCTAAGGGCCATAGGTTTCACTACTGGCTTCTCTCAAGAAGCATAAGTATTACGGTGGGTGAACAAATTACTGTCGAGCAATTGATAGAAAAGCGAATAATTATGAGATTATCTAGGCATGATCATGTATATAGGCATCACGTCCGTGACAAGTAGACCGACTCCCTCGCATCTACTACTATTACTCCACACATCGACCGCTATCCAGCATGCATCTAGAGTATTAAGTTCATAAGAACAGAGTAACGCATTAAGAAAGATGACATGATGTAGAGCGATAAACTCAGGCAATATGATATAAACCCCATCTTTTTATCCTCGATGGCAACAATACAATACGTGCCTTGCAACCCTTTCTGTCACTGGGTAAGGACACTGCAAGATTGAACCCAAAACTAAGCACTTCTCCCATGGCAAGAAAGATTAATCTAGTAGGCCAAACAAAATTAATAATTCGAAGAGACTTGGAAAGATAACTCAATCATACATAAAAGAATTCAAAGAAGATTCAAATATTTCTCATAGATAAACTTGATCATAAACCCACAATTCATCGGATCTCGACAAACACACCGCAAAAAGAGTTTACATCGAATAGATCTCCACAAGAGAGGGGGGGAACATTGTATTGAGATCCAAAAAGAGAGAAGAAGCCATCTAGCTAATAACTATGGACCCGAAGGTCTGTGGTAAACTACTCACAACTCATCGGAAGGGCTATGGTGTTGAAGTAGAAGCCCTCCGTTGTTGATTCCCCCTCCGGTGGAGCGCCGACGAAGGCTCCATGATGGGATCTCGCGGATACAGAAGGTTACGGCGGTGGAATTAGGTTTTCATTGGCTCCCTGGATGTTTTCGGGGTACGTAGGTATATATAGGAGGAAGAAGTACGTCGGTGGCCGCCTGTGGGGCCCAGGAGACAGGGGCGCGCCCTCCTATCTCCTGGCCGCCATGTCTACTTCTTGACTTGCACTCCAAGTTCTCCGGACCACGTTCGTTCCAAAAGTCACGCTCCCGAAGGTTTCATTCCGTTTGGATCCGTTTGATGTTCCTTTTTCTTCGAAATACTGAAATAGGCCAAAAAACACCAATACGGGCTGGGCCTCCGGTTAGTAGGTTAGTCCCAAAAATGATATAAATATGTAAAATAAAGCCCATAAACATCCAAAAGGGGTAATATAATAGCATGGAACAATCGAAAATTATAGATACGTTGGAGACGTATCAGTGGCCAAGAGGGCTTTTATTTCCTCCAGCCCCACCGTAGCCGCATCCGTCCACTCGAAGTGTTCGGTGCATCGAAGAAGGCGATAAAGAGGTAGCGCCTTTTCTCCGAATCGGGATATAAAGCGGCTTAGGGCAGCCACACATCCAATTAATTTCTGGATTTGCTTGAGGTTTGTTGGGGTAGCCAACTGTGACAGAGCTCGGATTTTAGCCGGATTTGCTTCGATTCCTCTATTGGAGACAATAAAGCCCAATAGTTTTTCGGCTGGTACGCGGAAAATGCATTTTTCTGGGTTGATCTTGACGTCGTATGTTCGGAGATTGTCGAACGTAAGCCTCAAGTCGTCTATTAACGATTCGACGTGTCTGGTTTTAATGACCACATCGTCTATGTAAGCCTCCATTGTTTTGCAGATTTGTGTTTCCAGGCATGTCTGAATCATGCGTTGATAGGTTGCACCGGCATTTTTTAGCCCAAAAGGCATGGTGTTAAAACAGAAGGGACCGTATGGAGTGATAAATGCTGTTGCGGCTTGATCGGACTCCGCCATCTTGATTTGATGGTATCCGGAGTATGCGTCGAGGAAACACAATGAATCGTGTCCTGCGGTAGCATCGATAATTTGATCGATGCGGGGGAGGGGGAAGGGATCCTTAGGGCAAGCCTTATTGAGGTCTTTGAAATCGACGCATAGGCGCCAGGATTTGTCCTTCTTTGGTACTATCACCAGGTTTGCTAGCTAGTCCGGATGTTTTATTTCTCTGATGAAACCGACCTCAAGTAGCTTGGCTAGCTCCTCTCCCATGGCTTGTCGGTTGGGTTCTGAAAAGCACCGAAGAGTCTGCTTGACCGGCTTGTATCCCTTTAGTATGTTTAGGCTATGTTTGGCCAGCCTGCGTGGGATACCTGGCATGTTTGAAGGATGCCAGGCAAAAATGTCCCAATTCTCGCGCAAGAACTCTCGTAGTGCGGCGTCTATTGTGGGGTTCAGCTGTGCCCCAATTGATGCTGTTTTTGTGGGGTCCGTTGGGTGGACCTGAAATTTGACTATTTCGTCTGCTGGTTTAAAAGAGGTACACTTGGGTCGTTTGTCGAGTATCACGTCGTCCCTGTCTACTGCGAAGCACAGCAGTTAACTCTTCGGCCGTGAGGGCTTCTGATAATGCCTCTAGTGCTAGTGCAACTATTTTATTTTCGGCCCGGAGTGCTATGTCCGGATCACTGGTTAGAGTGATGATTCCATTGGGCCCCGGCATCTTGAGCTTCATGTACCCGAAATGGGGTATAGCTTGGAAGCTTGTGAATACTTCTCGCCCCAAGAGGGTGTGATATCCACTGCTAAACGGGGCCACTTAGAATGTAATTTCTTCGGACATGTAATTCTCCAGTGTGCCGAATACCACATCCAATGTGATTTTCCCTGCGCATCGTGCCTCCCGACTAGGGATGATTCCCCTGAAGGTCATGCTGCTTTGCTCAATGCGGCTCTTATCTATTTCCATTTTGTTAAGAGTTTCCTCATAGATGAGGTTTAATCCGCTGCCGCCGTCCATCAGCACTTTAGTAAGTCGGAATCCGTCCATTATTGGACTAAGGACCAAAGCGGTTGGTGCTCGGATTGTTCAGATTTGAGGTTCATCGCTGGCGTTGAAGGTTATGGTTGTATCGTTCCACGGGTTTATTGCTGCGACGTGGCAGACTTTGGTGAGGCTGCGAAGCGCTCGCTTGTGAATGTTGTTTGAGGTGAAACTCTCGAAGACGGTTTGTACTATATTGTTATTTTCTGTGGGATGGTGTTCTGCGGTATTGTCGATGAAAAGGTCCTCGCCGCTCTTGGCCACCTGCCGGAGTATCCAACATGCTCTAAGACTGTGTGTTGGTATGGTGTCCGGTGTGCTGTGAATTTTGTGGCCTATTGAGCCATCCTCCGAAGAGGTTCATACTGTAGAGGGCTTTGGCTTCTTTGTAATTGGGTTGGGTGACTTGCGAGAGCGCACCCTTTTAGTTCGGGCGAGGGGTTTAGTTAGGCCCGGAGGATCCCAGAATTTTGTTTGGGTTTTCCAGGCGCTTTCCATCGCGCGGTACATCTGTACTATGGCTGCCAGGTCGGTAAAGTGTGCTATGTCACGGCGACTTATGGCATTGATAATTCCCTTGTCCGTGCAATTTTTGCAAAAGAATGAGATTGCGTCTTCCTCGTGACAGTCCTTAACCTTGCTCATTACAAGGAGGAATCTGGCCCAGAAGTGGTGTATTGTCTCTTGGGGCTCTTGTCTGATGTGGGAAAGATCGCTTGGGTGGGTGGGTGAAATTAAGTCCACGTTCTGACCCAATCTGGGACCCAGGGGCGAAGGAGCTCCTGAGCTTGGTAGCTCGGGCTCCAGGGTATTGCCCAATATTTGTGGCCCACTGCCCGATCCTGAGTTCGGAGCCTGGGAAACGTCCTCCCGTAGACGGGTATCCGGCTCAGAGATCTCGGTGATCCGGACATAGTTCGTCCTCAAAACAGAGGAAGGATTGCCGTTTTGTTCCTCCACCACCGCTATCTGATGGGTGATCGGTGGAGAGTTAATCTCCCTTAGGTCAGGTTTAAGCCCGATCCGATCATAATCCATAATGACTCCCAGGGCGGCGATGCAATCCAAGAGCTCGTTGAAGGAGGAGAGCTCCATTGGATCCATCTGCTCGGTGAATTCCGGGCTGACGCGGAGGTTGTTTTTGATGACCTGAGATGTCATCGTCGGCGCGACGGCCGAACGGGCGGCCATGACGAAACCGCCCAACCGAAGAGTTTGGCCTACAGCCAGGGATCCACCGGAGGTGATGTTATCCTTGACAATGAGGCGAGCCATCAAGCCTTATGCGGGACGGCACAGTGGAACTCTCAATGAAAGCACCAATGTCAGTGTCAAAACCGGCGGATCTCGGGTAGGGGGTCTCGAACTGTGTGTCTAAGGCTAATGGTAATAGGAGGCAGACACTACAAAAAAAGACACATCCGTGACATTTTGGGCCGAACAAATTTTTTTCTGTCATACATATGACACTTCTATGACGATAATTGTGACAAAACCCGGTATCATCATAGATGTGGTGGGCTTCTACTTCTATGACAAAAAATCATGACAGAAAATGGGCTTTTCGTCCTGGGTGGGCCAGAGAAGCAGCCGCATGACATTCTTTGGGCCGTACATGACAGAAAAAACCATGGTAGAAGCGAGGGGGAGGAAAATTTTGGGGAGTTCCCGGTTACGGTGGGAGGTCGGGGGCCGAGCGATGCGCTGCTTTTCTCGTACGACGCTGCTGCGTGTGCGCGGCGTCGGCTCTAATCGAACCCGTGAGGCGTCGGGCTCTAATCGAACTGGCGACAGACTGCGCAGCTACGCGTTCATTGAACCCGAGCGATCGATCTATGGCTGTTAACTGAACCCGATCTAGTGATTCCTTCGCTGCTGCTGCTAACTAAAGCCGATTGATTGGATGAACAGTGGGCATTGCGGGGGGGTTTGGATGAACAGTGAGTGGTGGCGTTGCCTCTGGATGAACAGGACCCCGTGGTGTGGTGGAGGGCTGGATGAATAGTAGATGGTGGAGGGTTGCCCGTGGAGGGGTGGTTGAACAGGACCCCGTGGTGTGGAGGGCTGGATGAGCGATGACGGTGGAGGGTGCCCGTGGAGGAGTGGTTTAACGATGGCCGGTGGAGTAGCGCGGTGGAGGCTGGATGAGCAGAGGCCGTGGAGGCTGGAGGAGGTCGATGCAGCCTGTGGAGGCCGGAGGAGGTCGACGGTGGAGATGAACAAGTATCCGTGGAGTCCGTTTTGCGCACGCCACACCCATCCCGATGAACAGACCCCGTTTGACCGTAGGAGGTCCGTTTGTGATCGCCACACCCTCCCGATCAACAGGACCCCCGTTTCGACCGTAGGAGGTCCGTTTTGTCCGTTTTGTGGTACGCCACACCCCTCCCGATCAACAGGACCCCCGTTTCGACCGTAGGAGGCTCGTTTCCTCCGTTTTGCGGTACGCCACACCCCTCCCGATCAACAGGACCCCGTTCCGAACGTAGGAGGTCCGTTTCCTTCGTTCTGCGGTACGCCAAGCCTCATTTCCATCGCCTGTTCCGTCCAAGCCCTCCCGATGAACACGACCACGCATTCCATTCCGACCCAGCCGGTTGGCTCCCACGTGTTCCGTTGCCTCCCGATGAACACGACGCATTCCGTTACCTCCCCATGAACACGACGCATTCCGTTGCCTCCCCATGTACACGAGCCCTCGCCGTACGTATGCGCGAGTAGGCGTTCGAGACCCCGCCCGTATGTACACATACATGGCCGTATTTTCTTTCTTGCACCCTGGCCACTGTACGTACGTGTACATGCTACATGCACGCCTCTACTACGACACATGCGCGCCTCTACAATGACCAGTATGTACGTACACGTTCGCGACCAGAATGACAACGCTACGTACGCTTTGACCAGGTGGGTCCCAACTATCAGGCACGTCCTTGTGTGCGAAGATGTAGCTGCTGGGTCCCAGCAGTCAGGGGGGGCGAATCGTTTTGGTTTTTTTTGCCCGGACGCACTTCCTTGCGTGCGAAGGTGTAGCTGCTGGGTCCCAGCAGTCAGGGGGGCGAATCATTTTTTTTTCGGACGCACTTCCTTGCGTGCGAAAGTGTAGCTGGTGGGTCCCAGCAGTCGGGGGGCGAATCGTTGTTTTTGGTCGCACTTCCTTGCGTGCGAAGATGTAGCTGGTGGGTCCCAGCAGTCAGGGGGGTGAATCGTTTTATTTTTTCGGAGGCACTTCTTGCGTGCGAAGATGTAGCTTGTGGGTCCCAGCAGTCAGGGGGCGAATCATTTTTTTCACGAAATACGGTGGCCCGTCCGGTGGGTCCCCGCTGTCAGGTGGAGGAATAATTATTTTGCGCATAATAAGGAGTCACTTCCTTGCGGCTGTCGTGGACCCAGCTGTCAGCCTCTCCACGTACAGTCCACGTCCGATGGAAGTCGTTCCTTGACCATGTTGACCACGCCGCGCCGAGAGCACCACGCCGGTGGATGATGGCGAGGCCTAGGAAGGGGACGACGCGAGCCGGGAAGACACTGGCGGTGGATGAGCGTGGAGAGAATCGAGGGTTCATGGTTCGCTACGCTACCGTCGCCGCAGAATAACAGGAGGTGTGGGTGAGTGGAGGGATGGCACGGCAGCGGTGGGAGTAGTAGAGGCGGTGAGGCCTCATGGGCCTGACCGCCATGGGAGGCGGGGAGCAGACGACACGACTGGCGCTGCTTTGGGCGGCTGGAGCAAGAATACCAGAGGTTGACGAAGCACGATGGCCGTTGGATGGACATCATACGGTTACTGCAGCTAGAATCGTTTATATTGACTATGTTGATAAAGCCCTTCGTACGTCAACTTAGTAGGCCCACAGATCAGCTTTCGAAACAGTGCACCCCAGATGTCAGGGGGAGGAATCATTTTTTGGGCGGGTGAAGCTAGAATATCCAAGATTGAAGAAGAAGCACGGCATCAGTTGGATGGACATCCAACGGCCACTGCTGCTAGAACCGTGTGTTGACTATAAGTTGACAAAGTCTTGCATACGCGTCAACTCTGTTTTTTTAGGGGACGCGTCAACTTAGTAAGGCCAGAAGTGTGTGGCAGAGAACTTATAGCCTATTTGAGATTTGTAAGAATGTGTAGCCCATTTTTGAATTCTAATGGAATATAATACAACCCATTTACAGTTTGTTAAAAGTACAACCCATTTCAACCAACCGTTCAAAACAGAATTCAATAAAATTTCCCACATTTTGATGGGATCCGAATATTTTTATCCCGAAATTTCTAATCAGATTATATACAATTTCAATATAAATTTATATTACGTAAAAATCCAACGAAACATTGCACTCGCAATAATTAATGAAATAAAAAATTTCAATATCCAAAAATAATATTTTATAAAGTAATCACGTGTTAGGTGCATTTTTTTATAGTTACTATCCAGTTTTTATAATTACACCCCATTTATTATTTCTTAAAGTCCATTTTCTTGTTAAGCCTAATGCATCCCTCCTAGGAAAGATTTGCAGCCCAGCGGGGCGGACAATAACAACTTGACCTTGCCTGGGTATTCTTAAAAAAAGTATAGCTGGGCTAGCCATTTTCAGCTTGAAAAAAAATATTATCTGGGCTGGATATCTGGCCTGGGCAAGATGGGCCACAGCCCGCCAGTTAATACCTGCAGCGATGTTTCCGTTGTTGTTCAGAGGAGAAAAATTAATATCTGGGCTAAACATCGAAAAACTCTGCAGTGCTCACACCTCAAAAACACAAATACTGCTCAAGCTGCTTGGTCCCAGCTGTCGGTCGCTTCTTGTGCAATTCTCTCGTTTATTGACTACTCCCTCCTTTCCTGTTTATAATGCTCAATTCAAAAATCTCACCAATCAAGGTAGATGGCGAGTGGTGGAATACTTTTTGTAGTTTTGCAAAAGCACCTAATTAATGCTCTTGTTATCCTCAAAAAGTTATGTTTATCAATACATTAATTGCAATGCATGCATGCATAAAGTACATGCATTGGTCAATTTTCTCTTAATACTTGCATGCAATGATTTAATGCACCTTGGAATCTGAACATGTGATGGAAAAAAACCAAATTGAGCCTTATAAAATGGAAAAAGTAAAATTTTGAGATAAGCCCTATAAATCGGAAAGGAGGGAGTACATAGGTTGACAATGGTGTGGGACCGTGATGTCAGGAAACTAGGAGGAAGCAAAATAAATTTTATATATATATATATATATATATATATATATATATATATATATATATATATAGACGGTCTATTCTGCTAATATTAGCATAATAACTATTCTGCACACCACTTCGGCACTGCACGCTCAACAAAAGCGCACTGCATCATTTTGACGACGAGCACTGCAATAGAGACTAGTGAACTTCTCGTCAGAAAAAACTGCACGCGTTATTTTTTTCGGTACTATTTGCGATCTAACTTTTTAACCGTTTGTCGGAATGAGGCGTGTAATATATCGTTGAAAAGCTATGGATTAGGCGCAACTTCAACATGTTGAACACTTTTCGAGATTCCACACGGTTTAAGACCAGTTTTGAAAATAGTGCGGCGGATGACGAGTGGCAGCGAGCGTTTTTTCGCGTTTTTTTCTAAACCGCTTGTCGGAACGAAGCAAATGATACGCCTTTGGATAGATATCGTCGAGGCGCATCTTTTTCATATATAAATCTTTCTCTAATTCGTTACGGTTTAAGAGCAGTTTCAAATTTACTAAATCGCGGAACTGTGTTTTTCAAATTTTTTGAAATTTTCGGTACTGTTTTCGCTCCAGTTTTTGAGCCGTTTGTCGAAACGGGGCGTGTGATACGCCGTTGGAAAGCTACGGACAAGGCGCAACTTTCATATGTTGAAATGGTTTTGAGATTCCTTACGGTTTTTAGTTAATTCGTAAAATCGTGCGGCTGACTTTGAGAGGCAGCGGCTGTTTTTTCGTGTAATTTTTGCAAACCGCTGGTCGGAATAATTCAAACGATATGCCGTTGAAAAGATATCGACGAGACGGAACTTTTTCATGTAGAACACACTCTCTGATTCTTTACAGTTTAATAGCAATTTTGATTTTTAACTAAATGCGGACACTGTTTTTTTGCGACCCAAAATCGTCATACGTGCTGCATCAGACAGAAAACCGCACTGCTTTCAGACCAAAAAACCGCACTTCATTAGACCAACAAGTGCACTGCATGATTTCTTTTTTGTGGGACGTAAATTTTCCAAACGAGGTAGCAAACTGCACTTCTTTAGACCAAAACCCGCACTTCATCAGACGGATAAGTGCACTTCATGATTGCTTTTTTGTGAGACGTAATTTTTCTCAAACAAGGTAACAAACCACACTTCTTTAGACTAAAATCCGCACTTCATCAGACAGACAAGCGCACTGCATGATTTCTTTACTGTTGAAAAACATTTATTTTGCACTTCATATTGGGATTAAGTTAACCGCGACACTACAAAAAGTGTACTGCGAACACTAGCAAACCGCGTTATTATTTTTTGTTTCTCTAACAATTTTTTTGCACTTCACATTTGGGCATATAGAGTTTTTCAACATTTTTTACAACGATTTTTTTGAAAATCTAGACATTCATACAAAAGAAACTGCAAGAGAACTTTTTCTTTCTTTATATGGGAAATTATCCCAAATGACACCCAACCGCACCGCACAGAGAACCCGGGCGAACTGCACTGCTATGCGCAAGCAAATCTAAAACAGAGCGGTCTTGAAACGCAACAGAAAACTAATGACTCCACAACTTCTACTGTTTTCCGAACCACACGGCTTGCGCGCCATTAACCAAACTGGGAACTGCACGCATCAGTGCACGCACAGAGCTGTCAAGCTACAACGCAAGGTTTAAAGAACCGCACGGCGCTGTCGTCCGTACTGCATCCCGTAAATATACATACAGATCATACATATATACAAACATGTATACACCCATCTCACAACAAAACCAGCACTGGAGCACTCCCAGAAGCAAACTGCACTGCAAGAGTACAAACACAAAACAAAACTGCAGTGAAGGAATTTCACGCACAGGCACTCTGCACCGGACGGGCTCACCTGGCAAACTATACGGGAGGTTGGGGGTCGAGGTTGTCCTCCGCTCGCCGTGTGTGTCGTTGTCCATGCAGTTATGCACTAGTGTCATCGTTGTCTTCATTGCACGCCAGTGCTGCCTGTAGTGCACACCGACAGAAGGTTGGTGGAAGAGGGGGTTCAGAGTGGGGGCCAACTGAACTGCAGCACTCTTCTAGGTTGAGGAAGTGCACTCGTCGGGGTTGAGGAAGTGCACTCGTCGTGGTCGAGGAAGAGCGCAACAACAGCAGAGATCACGAATCCATGGCGGTTGAGCTCCGGGACGGCATGGGACATGGTGTTGGCTCGCAGATCCGGCGTCTCAGCGAGAGGTGGGGGAACGAAGAAGGCTGGGACGCAACCGTGCGGGCCCAGGCGGGACGACGGTGCTGGAGATGGATCCCACTGGATCCAGTGCCGGGAAGGGATGCGGTGGCGGCCGCGGGAGGCGAGGATGGGTGGTGTTGGTTCAAGGCGGGGAGGAGCATGGGGGACGGGGAGGTGTGGCGCCCGCATGTGGAACATGGAGGCGCCCGGATCTTGTGGCGGCTTGGCGAGGTCCGTCACCAGCGCCATTGACTGCAGGAAGTGGACAAGTCCACTGGAAGGAGCAGCGACCCGTAACGGCCAGATGCGAGGCAGGAGATGCCGGATTCATGGACGGAGCGGATCGACCTGGACTGCTTCCATCTGATTCCCGCCGGGGGCGGTGTGGATCCGGGGTTAGGGGAGGTTTGGCGGCCGGGCTGATCTCCAGGAGGAGCGCAACCCCGCGTCGTCGCGTCATGGACCGACGTCGCCCCATCGAGATCCAGCTCCTAGCACGCCGCCATGGGCCGGGTCGTCGCCGCCAGATGTCGTGGTTGGGGCTGGTCGTGGCCGCACAGGTGCCCGGATCCGTCGCCTTGAGGTGGAAGAAGCCAGGTGGGCGGCGCGGCCCGGCAGGGGGGTAGGGGGTGCTGGGACGGGAATCGTGGCACGTGGGGGTTTGTGGTAGGAATAGTTGCAGTATGGTGGTGGGGGACGGAGACGAAGAAGGTGGGTGGGTGCGAGGGAGACGTGGGAGGAGTTGGGGTGGCCGGGGTTGACCTGCTTTTTTTTTGGTCGGAGCTGCGGGGTGTGCAGAATAAGCTTTGGGGTGTGCAGAATAAGGTCTTAAGGGTGTTATCATAATAGACCCACCCTATATATATATATATATATAAAATAAGGAGGCACTTACGTACGTGAGGCTATGGACCTGGTGGGTCCCCATTGTCATCCTCTCCAAGTAAAGTCATCTCCTCCCCCGCACGTGCTTTTCGCCCGAAACAGTCAGCGCCGCCCGCCCCGCTTCCCGGTGCAGGCAATTGCTTCGCCTTTAAACGACATAAGTGTCATCCGTCCATCCATCTGCCACCCACATTAATGATACGCGGTTGCCAAGGCGGCTACTCCGGTGCTACACGTCCGTCCCTCTGCCCGCCCACCATTGCTATATAAACTATTGCGCCGGCCATAGCCGCAGTCATCCGCATATGTTCCCTTTCTCCTGTCCACACCACTACTGTCCACCATGGCTTCCTCGCGCTCCAGCGCTCTTCGGGACGGGCGGACGATGGACCACAAGGAGATTGCAGCCATTGCTGCCGACCGGCTGGCCGGCAGGCAGCCGGATGACGACGATGTCCCAATGGAGAACATGGTAGTCGACGATCCGGCGTCAACCCCCTCCTCCGCGCCATCCTCGCCGCTGCATTGCACCATGACCATCGGCGAGGCCCGTGCCCAATACATGGACAGAGTGAGGCAGATGCGTGAGGAGCAGTTCCGGGAGGCGCAGGCCGACGCCGCGTACAACCACCATCTTCTCCAGGAGCACCTGCGGGCGGAGGAGCAGATCGCCGCGAAGCGGGCGGAGCAGGAGGCGCTGCTCGACTCGTACCGCTCCGCCCGCAAGGGCCGCCGAAGGCCTGGCGGTACCGCATGCGGGTGGCGGAGGCTGCGGCCGCCTACAAAGAGGCTAGCAAAGAAGGCGATGAAGCGGGCGAGGCGTTGTTTGGTGAGACCAAGGACGAGGCAGAGGACAATGCCGGCTCCGACGAGTCCCCGCTCTGCTGGCGTCGACGAGGCCCTGCTCCGTCGAGGCCCCGCGGCGCCGCCAACAAGGCAGAGGACACCGCCGGCTCCGCCGAGGCCCCGCCCCGCCAACAACGAGCCAGAGGACACCGCCGGCTCAGCCGAGGCCCCGCCCCGCCAACAACGAGCCAGAGGACATCGCCGGCTCCGCCGAGGCCCCGCCCCGCCAACAACGAGACAGAGGACATCGCCGGCTCCGCCGAGGCCCCGTCCCGCTGCCAACGAGGCCGCACCATATAGAAAGTGAGGAAGAGTAGAACACGATAGGTCGCCGGCGCTCGGGTCCAAGTAAGGCCACCGCTGCTACCCTCCGGTTGAAGCCAAGCTAGGCGGGTTGACCATTGACGGCCGGTTAACTTCTTGGTGGCGACGTGGAGTCGGAGAGCTGTGCTGGAGAAGAATGTGCTTCTACTTAACTGTTGGTGCAGTTGGCTGACTAACACGTGGGCCCAACAGGCCACATGTCGATTCTGCAATCGCACTGCAGATTAAGTCATCAAGCTTCTGTTCGGCTCGGCCGGGACACGGTGGGTAACCGGTTAATTAATTATACCTCCAGCGCACCTTTTAGTTGAAGAATGTATGAAATGTAATGAAATCTGGCATGTTTATATGAAATCCAACCATGTATGAATAAATTTATTTCGATTAGTTCGAATTCCTATATCACTGGCATTGGATGAACATGCAAAACAATACGTACTAGCATTATTCCCAGGGTGATCACCTCATTTGCAGCAGTTTCACATGTACTCCCTCTGGTCCTTTCTAGTCTGCATACAAGTTTTGTCTGCAGTCAAAGTATCTCCACTTTGACCAATCTTATACAAAAAAGTATGCACTTTCACAATGTGCGAAGTAAAAAGGAACAGAAGGAGTACAAAGAGTTTGAGCAGCTTTTTAGCGTTTCTGTACATTGCAATCAAACACACAAGCCTGGCAATTCATAGAGAACATTCAAAACAATCGATGATTATGCATCTCAGCGACTCACATGTCAGAGGCAATATTTACTTCACAACTAAAGAATAAAGAAAAAAATTGATCGACGCTGCTGACGGCAAAGGGTGTCCCATTCAAAAATATCAAACGCATGTCTTGCTAAAATCACGGAGCAAAATTTGACAAGGTTGTCCCATTCCAAAATATCAAATGCCTACGATTGTGGAATGAGCAGGGTTTGCCATCAGTTCGGACATTGACATGACACCTCGTGCTAAATAAACCAGTTGTTCTTTTTGTCCAGTTCCACCAAAATCAACAAAATTAGCGCGTAGCTTGTATGGTTTCGCCCTTATATATTGCAACGCCTTGAACTTATCGGCACCTCCTTTCTTGTGGTGGAAATGAATGATTCGATGTATTCATGAACATTTTGTGCAGTTCCCATTGAAATCAAGCTGAGCACCCCTGTTTGCACAAATACAAAAAAGTGATTAGTATAAAGCAAATTGTACTATGAATTGACAGTTTCAATAGGCACATACATGGTCCATGTAGAGAACACTTTTAGAAAAATGGAACTCACTAGAAAGAATCCTAGAACAACATTGTACTCGCGCATCACAGAAAAAAATGGAGATTTGTCAGTCCTTCTGAGCTGAAGTTAGTTTGGTCTTGTGGGGAGTAATGTAACCATCCTTCAACTGCTCCTTCTGATGAGAAGATAGACAGGGTTTCTTCATCCTGGCATAATCGGAACTAGTCACTTCACGTACTCCATATTATTCTTCAGAGGAAGATGATCCTGTTGTGCAAAGAAAAGAGGACTACTAAATGCTAGCATCCCTGTTTGCTCGAAAAAAGGAAAGGAAATATTTAAAACAACACAGATGAAGCACTTCTCAAGGACAATACCACATTTTCATGATAGTATCTAAACCGTAGCACAATACCAATAGAGATGACAAAGCTCAATCATATGGATGAAATCAGTGGGCGAGTACCAACCTTTGTCAGGAGGCTTATTGTGTAGAGCATACAGATAAAGCACTTCTTCGGAACCATCTGTTTCTATCTACGGTGGTGTCCATGCTTACTATATACTCCTCGATTAGTTTAATGTTTCCAACATCTTCTTGTGCAGTTCCACTAAAATATATGGTATCTTCAAAGAAGATCCCCGTTTGCACAAGTAGAGATAATTACGTATTACATTAAGAGTGGCATCAAATCAGTGGCAAAACAATTGCTCGTTCCAGCCATAGCAATAAATTAAGATGCAAAACTATATCATTACTTGTGTCATCACAGCCCAAAGGCTTCATTACAAAGACCGGAGTTGATTTTTGTTTTTCTTCCGCTTGTTCTTCCCTTCATCACTTGGTTCAATAATGCACAAGCTTCGCCTTCAATGTAAGATTTGGCATGTCAATTAGGGAGCACAAGTATAGTACTAAACTTAATTTTACGATGAAAGTGGCAAAATACTGAGGCCGGCAGGTTGTAAAATATCCTTATCTTACCTCAATGGGATATTACGGTGCACATACAGATTGGAAGTCTTGTCTCCATTTGTGCAGTTCACTAAAATCAAGCAACATTATCATACAAGTAGCAGAACATATGAAAGCACACTGCAAAATCATGTGAAAGAAGGCTAGTACTAACCTCTCATGATGCGGAATTCAAACAACTCACAAGAAGAAGATCTGAATCAAATTCACCTTAACGGATAGGAAGTAAGATCTCCTCTTGTGCAGTTCCACTAAGATCAAGCAATCAAGCAACGTTGTCGGTGTGACATTTAAAAGTGTTTTGTGCAGTGCAACAAAAGATCACAAAAGCAACGAGGTGAAGTAGATAACTCTGTTTACACATAGGTGCAAAGGAAACAATTAGTGGTCAATAACGGTGGATGACACAGAAGCCAACAAAAAGAAGCATCTACCTTATCTAAATGGGAAAGAAAGCAAGAAGCAGCATTTCTCAAACGGTGGCATTGATTAATATTAACATAGAGATTATATCTATTTATATATAAAAAGTGCTTTACGGGCTAACCAGAAAAAAGATAATTAAGCTAGAAAACCCACCAATGCTCTTAATAAGTTATCTTGGCCACGTCCAGAAAAAGCAAGGTCTTTCTCCCCCATACGCTGTTGCAACAGTTGTCATCGACCTCTCCTCAATTCTGCTAGCTCCAACAATCCCCAATTCTCCTTCAATTCCTTACTGCTCTATTTATTGGCCCTGTAGAGATTAATTTGTTGTTATTTTCTTCCTTGCTTCGCCAGATGTATTGTTGGCGGATCCATGAGCTAAAGCTAATTTTGCGTGCAGATGCATTTCCGGCCGGCTGCAAATCCATTAATGAAGCTAAGCATGGCAGGAGGAATCAATCTGCTTTTGATGATTGCCGTTTACGGTTTCAGTTGAAGCCATTAGCTAGAGCATGTTTCGTGTGTGCGCGCGTTTCCGGCCGGCCGAAAATCAATCAGCTAGGTAGCCTTGCTAGCTACGCACAGGAGGAATCAATCTGATTTGCTACTAGCTGTGTACGTGGTTGTTTAGTCCAACCAATCCTTTGATCAATAGAGCGGCTGGGGTATGTTGATTCCACGACTCTCACCCCGCGACGGCTTCGCCATTAGTGTCTCATCATCAACCGCAATTATTTGATTTATTTCTCTAAGATGCACTACATTCATTCGTTAGCTGTTTGAGAGACCGATTTGTCCAAGTAGAAAGCAGGTAATATCTATGTGATATTTAGTATCCAAGTTATAGAAAATATCCAAGCTAAACATGCATTGACTAGGCCATACTAAGCGCGGGGATGGCAAAGACTGCTCTCATGGTGGTAGGGCACCAACACTAGAGGTGGATTGGTCCAGATCGGGTGCCGTCTTGGACATCGTCCTCATCCCCATCTCCACTGGTAGAGCTCAAAGCCCTTGGTTACTTCCTTCTGTCCAACACAATAGTGCAGTATATGATAGTAATCAGATTGATGTTTGATATATAGGAACAACTTACTCGAGCATGATACACCAAATTATATATTGTGTCTTTTTTTAGCTGCACCATCAGCGGGCAATGGCTTCCTCTGAATTTGCTTGCAGTGCAGTACGTGAGTAATGGAGCAAGACAATGCGATGCCATCGTCCAGAACTCAAGATAGGGTTGTCAGTGTTACTAATTGGGGTGAGAAACGTTGGAAATTATCCGACCAAACTCTTCTTAGAGGCAAGAGAACCTCCACGCATCGGCATTATGCACTCAACATCAACAGGTTATGTTGATGTGATCCAGTCATTCATGCAGGCTCAGCATCAGGTAATTAGAGATTTTCGCGCTCCTACTGTCCTACATGTGCCCATCTGACCGAGCAATGCACCGGTAAGTACGTAACAGGCACCATCTATTTCTACAAGTAGTACAACATATGATCGATCTCTAGAATATAAATTATTATTTTCTTTGATTAATTATTTCTTTCTTAAGTACTGAACACAGCCAGAAGATACGTGCTATCCGTGACATAGGAGATAGGACAATGTCATGGAATTTTGGTAGACCGTAAGTTGTTTACCAAACGAGATGATAGAAGATACATATAGAAGTGGGAAATATCAAGCACAGGTTAAGGTATGCAACAGATCTCTATCTGATAAAATACCTTTAATATATATATAACTAAAGGTGATAACCAGGCGACAACACTATTAGAAAACAATAAGATCAATAGGTGCCTCAAGTACACGTACATATCACGCAATGATGTGTGTTGAAGAATATTTCAATTCAAAATGCACTTTCAAGATCCCTGCATCGGAAGGTTGCGTTTCCACCTGGAGAATGAGCAACAAATCATTTTAACTGATTATACAGATTTAACAAAGATCGTAAGGAAAGAAAGAGTGGGAATAACAAAATTTACACAGTGGATGCAGACAAACAATATCCTATGAAGCAAGAGAATTAACATATCCAGAGTTCCCGTTAAAATGGGTATGGAAGAAAAAAGAGAAAAAGTGGGGCAAAACAAAGAAAGGAAGATCCGTTGGAAGGATATATTATGCTCATACAACAAATGGTGAAAAATACTACATGCAAATGCTACTTAACGCCTACAAAGGATGCATGTCTTTCAAAAGGAACCGTAAATGGAGAGTTGTCCACACTTCATACATATCTGCTTGCGAAGCACTAGGATTTCAACGACAGAGTGGATTGAGTGCATAAATGGGGCATCAGACTGGGTGATTGGCTACCAGCTAAGACAACTGTTCAAAACTCTTATGTCACTGAAGTCACAAGCCCAAAAATATTGCGGGGGACATGCTCAGAAGTTCTAAGCAAACACATGGAGTATAGGCAGAGAAGACTCTTGAACTATCCTACACTTTGACTAACAGATACACAGAAGCAAGGATACGCCTTGGTGAAAGTAGATAAGATCATGAGACAAGCTGGAAAGACATTTAAGGAATACCCCGGAATACAGCATTCAGATTCTTCACAGATAAAGGAACTTGGAAACAGACTGCACAATGAAGAGATGAATTATAACAAAGAGGAATAAAAAGAACATCATTCCAGGATCTTTGGCAATATGAACTCTGAACAACTATATGCGTTTGATTCAGTAATGGAATCGATGAACAAAAATTTGGGAAAGAATATATTTGTGGACGGCTATGGCGGGATCTGTAAGACATACATACGAACGCAATCACATAAAAGTTGTGTTCCGAAGGAAAGATAGTACTAGCAGTGGTGTCATCTCATATTGCAGCGCTGCTTCTATAGGGAGCACACTCGAGGTTCCACATCCCCCTATCCTTGCAGAAGAGTCAACATGTTAAGGTTCATACTTGACCTACTAAAAAAGACATCACTTATACTATGGGATGAAGGTCCAATGGCAAACAAGATATGCTTTGAGGCGCTAGACAAAACTAAAGGTAGGACTATATCTGCCTAAACAAGTGTTCACAAATGGATAGCTATATGTAGCATTATCAAGATTCACAAGAAGAGATGGACAATGTGCAGTGGTAAATGATGAAGATAGCAAAGAGGATGATGTGGTCAAGAACATTGTCTATACTGAAATATTTTAAAGGTATGGAAAAACAAAAACACTTTTAGTATGATTCTTAGATAAGAATAGGTACATGAAAAATTTGTACACTGCAAACTATATTCAAAATACAAATTAATATCATACGATGCTAACATTATATGGCAGGACAAATATGGTCCACTGCTCCGCGTAAGTACTGGAAACGTGCATCAACATTTGAAGGAAATAGTTAATCAATACAAAACATGTACACTATATTTTCTGATATTTGTGGCTTAATATATAGTACAACACAATATAAAGAGCATCTGTGCATCATTATAATTTGTATGTACAATGCGGTCAGACCTATTTTACTCCCCTATTATTATAAATACATTTCTGTCTTTTGGAAATATTAAACTAGAGTTACACAATTACACCGATTAATACATATATTTGTTGAATATGAATTGGGGTAAGGTTTATTATTTATATGTGTTAAATATGAATTGGGGTAAGGGGGGCTAATACTGCCGATTACGGTCCAAACCTGGAAAAAAGTGGAGGGGCATAAGAAAATAAACATTTTCCACTAATAGGCAGTACCTTAATCACATTATATTGGTATATACAAGCGTACAAACATAATACAAGGTTAATAAAAAATGGCAATCAGGAAAAGGGGAAAGGGGGAACCTGTAGGTCGAAGAAAGTTGCCAATATGGAGGATGACGATGATGTGTCGGTCTGCCTCGACTGGGAACAACGACGATGCGTCCGGCTCGCGCGCTAGGGGAAGACAACGCTGCCGCCATCCTCACGCTCAAGATGGATTCAAGCTGGCAGCGAAAGACAAGATCCAAGCCCACATCACCTGGGAGTCGAGCTGGGAGGTGCCTCAGTCGAGGACGAGCAAGCTAAAGAGAAGAAATGAAGAGAGTAAACTAATGGTAGCTGAGTTACCAGTCAGATCTCATCCGCTCGTACGAATTTTGGAATGAGCGAGCGGAGAGAAGAAGGAAAGGAGAAAGGGGATCGGGCAAGATTAAGATTTTTTATTTGTAGGGAAGCAACAACAATACGTCTCTTTTAGCGGTGCAAGAGCAACATGCTCACATGTCTGAGCGAGAGAGAAAATGTGTGAGCATTGTGTTTAAACATCTCCGTACACTGTTGGGATAAAGCACAACTAAAGAAAATATTATTTAAAGAAAAACACAAGATTTTTTTTGCTGGAGAATAAACACAAGATTTCCTACAAATTAGCCAGGATTACATACAGTGTACATGATCAAGAAAAAGTACAGTGCACATGCCCCAATAAAATACATAGCCATACGAATATAAAAACCATAACCGATGCCAACTATTCATATTTGGACTCAAAATTAATGAGCATGGAACTTCTCTGCAAAACAACTATATATTTAACATGAACAAATCTACCACGACATGATGGACCAAGGCAAGATAAGCTCAAATTTCATGACAAGTCGTAACAACACCAAAAACATGATCACTCGGACACATGACAATCCTCAACAATTCGAGTAGATGGGCCTTCTCGATATTCTTTCAAACATGGAAGGGAATTTTTTAAATAAAATAACCACATCACAGCCAACCAAGAAAACTACCAAAGGTTACATTCTTTTAACCAAACTTTATTACATACTAGCCCCCACGTATGTGCGGGCCACTTTACTAGTTAACAATAAAATTCGTTAAACATTTAATTTGCTTTTAACTGTGGCATTGCATTAATTTTCCAGCGGCATTATTAGAAGGTGTTTGTTTACAGGGACATTTTGTTGTAGGGACTAAAAAAAACTCCATGTCAGTCCCATCTAAACCAAACAGGAGGGACTTTTAGGGACTAAAAGTGGGCATTTGGGACTAAAGAAAGAAGACCACGAGGAGTCTTTTGGGACTTTTTCAACGATTGCCCGCCACGCATCGCACCTTGTCTCTATTAGTTCATTACTAGGGGTAACATGGTCTTCTAGCATGTCATCTAATAACCTCTAGTCCATATTTAGTCCCTCGAACCAAGCGGTAGGGACTAGGGAGTTTTAACCAAGCAGGCCTTAGATTAACAACAACTAATGAGTTGCAGGGACGGTGGGCCTTTTGACACCATGTGCATCTACCGATGTACCGTGGTCATGCACAGTATGTTGCAACAAAGAACAAACAACCAAGGAGCATATTTGTGTTGGTCCCGTTTTGTTATCTTTAGACACCTTTCCCTATGTGTAGCTGACAAATCTAGTCTGCTCAAACTCTGACCTTGTCCCTTCCTTTCCTTTTGAACTAGTACTTTCACCCCTTCCTTTCCTCTTTGAACAATGTCCTAGATTTATGCGATACAACTTTCCCCACTACTTCCCCCCATTCCTTTCCTCTTTGAACCACATCCTAGATTCATGCTATACAAATTTCCCCCTTCATTTCCTCTTTGAACCACGTCCTAGATTCATGCTATATATAACTTTTCCCACTACTTTCCCCCACTCCTTTCCTCTTTTAACCACGTCCTAGATTCATGGTATACATGCAGCTAGAGCAATGCATGTGGAGTAAGTAAATTATACCTTAAGGTTCTTGGGGCATGGTTCGGTGGGCAACGGACGACGGCGAAGAAGAAGGGTGGAGGCCCTCCAGCGCCGCTTGTTGGGTGGAAAGTGAACGATTCTTGCTTGATAGTGGATTCCTCCCTCGCCCGGCGGCGACGTTAAGCCTCCTTCCCTTCCCGGCGGACGGATCCTGCCGGTTCCTTGAGCTGCAGTGAGGGGAGAGAGAGGCCAACGAAGTCTTGTTTAGATCTGGAGAAGGAGAGAGAGTGTGAAGAGAGCAACTACAAGTGTTGAGGCTCCAGCGAGAGAGGGCGAGTGAGTGTGAAGAGAGCAACTGCAAGCGCTAAGGCTCCAGCGTGTATATATATACTGGAGAGAGAGTGTGAAGCGTGCAAACCCTAGAAAATATTTTGACCAGTCAAAGAATCCTCCTGGCACAAATTATGCTCAAGTGTAGTTATCGAACCCGAGACCTCAAGTTTGATGAGCGAATAGGCTAACCAGCTACACAACCCTCCCGTTATGTTCAAGGAGAGGAAAATAACCTTTTATACATTCCTGCATTCGTGTGACAAGCATGCCGTGTTTTTTTGTGTGTGTAGGAGTCATTGGGATTTCAATCATAATCGTGTCATGTGGCTTTGGTGGTAAGACTATCCACAGTGGTGCAAAAATAATGCAGCCTTAGTCACCTTACCTCTCTCCATGTAGTACGTTGAGTCCCACCAGTCAGAGGGTGAAACAAACAAATTAATAAGAAAAATTAAAAGTGCCAGCGGTGTATCTTACCTCACACATCTCGCTACTGCTTGGGAACACTGTCCAATTGATCCCTCTGTTCGCTCACGTACTATTTTAAGTGAATCCTTATTATAACATGCACACAAATTTTGGGCACTTGTATTTGACTTAAGTCAGTGTGCCACCGTATCTCGTATACTTACTAATCCCTCCGTCTAGGTGTAATAAGTCACGTTAGAAGGTGCAACGGGATCAAGGTGCGTGTGTGTGTTTAACAGCATGTGTGTGTTAGAGAGTGTGATAGATCGACCTACTCCTACAGAGAGATGGTGTGTAGTGTACGATTTTAGCCGCGAGAGTCGGTGCATCCTCTCGTTTCCGGGCGTGTCCGGTTGGCACATGCGGACAGCTGCCACGCCCGCTCCTGACCAGCCTGGCCCACCCAAAGCCCCTCCATCACCCGCGCGCGCTTCCCGCCCGAAACGGTCAGCGCCGCTCCAAAGAATCGGCGCCGCATTCATGCCCGAGCAGAGCGGACGCAACCTCTCATTAGCGCAAGAGTGATGGTTGCTTCGTCTGTCCAACTTACTGCTGGGTCTATGTGATTTGACGGCTCATTGGTCTTTATTACTGAGGTGATAGGACTATTGGATGTCCCACGCTTTCGGCGAAAGGAGGTACTACTACTACTAGATTACAATTTTCTCCATTCTTACAGCGGAGGAGTGCAAGAGCAGTGAAAACATGCAGGCTCAGTGATTACATGGCCCACCTCACACTATCACCGTGCGACACCTAACTCTTTACATAGTACTCCCTCTGTTCCTAAATATTACTAGATGAGTCCCCGCGCGTTGCCTCGGAACAGCGGTATATCTGTCTGCGCAAAATTATCGATTTCATAGAACTAAAAAAACTCTATAACCGCATGAAAAATGTGGTAGCCAAACTAAATAAACTCCCATCATCATTTAGATCATCCCACGTAAGGAAAAAAGATCAGCCAACTCCTACTGCATAATGGGATAATATTTTTCTTTTTGACATGTTAATGGGACTTAAAAGCTCACTTACAAGCATGCCACGGTGCATGCTTGCATCTGATTTATGTTGATGTGATTTAAAACCCACTCACATGCATGTGCCACGGTATTTACGCATGCTTGCATGTGGCTTAGTCTTGAGCCTCTCAACGTCTAGATCAGGGCGGCTATTATGGACTGATTTACTTCATCTAACGGCTACATCAATTTTGATGATGTGGCTCAAGGAGAGGATAGAGAATTCCTAGTAGTGGGGGCTAGCTATTACTAGTAGATAAGTCTTTGTAGAGATTCCACAAGGTGAACTACATACGGAACAAAATGAATGAATCTACACTTAAAATGCATCTATATACATCCACATATGGTTCATGGTGAAATCTCTACAAAGACTTATATTTAGGAACGGAGGAAGTACTAGTATAGTACGTACTATAATTTATCAGCGAGATAAATTTATACAATGCTATGAAGCTTCCAGCTTCTGTTACATGTATCTTGCGTCAAAGATTGCCCGTTGCAACATTTCATCAAATACAAAGGAGACTAACATGCATGCTATTGCATCTCAATGATTGACAGATCATAGCAAATATGTACTCCCTCCGTTCCAAAATAAGTGTCTCAACTTTGTGCAAACTTTAGTACAAAGTTGTACTACTACTAAAGTTGACACTTATTTTGGAACAGCGGCAGCTAAAGAAAAAACGATCCATGCAGTCCCTAGCCCATGAACCGTGAACCCTGACCAGGCTTCAATTTGCTGGCAACGTTCGAGCTTCCTAATAAATGAAGTTTTCAACCTTTTGACCATCGGATCATTTTGTCCAGTTTCACCAAAATCGAGATGAGCATCCCTATGGCAAAGAAATTGAAGAAGCGTGATTAGAATAAGATTACTGGGACTAGTTGATGAGACATAAACTCATCACAAATACATTACCTAGAAGCCAGTAGAGGTATCAGGTATGTGCGGGGCAAACAAATAGAGAAATATCCATAGGGAGTGATGTGGGCAGCTAGAGCAGTGGTGCAACCCTGCTGTAAAGGGAGTTGTACCTGAGGGACGTAGCTCAACCTTGAGGAGGGCGGCGGGAGGCAGCAACTGCCCACATCGCGGCAGTGAGCAAGGGACGAAGGCAACCTCACCGGCTTTGGGAGAGAGAATGGCGGGGACCCCTGATCGGGACGTGCCGACAGTGGGTTTTTGCCGTCGGCGACGGCCACCGCATCTACACTAAGCATCCACCCCTTCCCCAAGCAGTCGTGATCCGCTGGAATGTTAGAGGTGTGGCCACAGTCGTTTTGTGCGAGAGAGTGTGAAGAGAGCAACCCCAGCAAGCAACCGTGTAGGCTGGCCCGTCCTGACTATGTATATAGTGGAGCGGTTTCCTTTTCTCTCCATATGAACCTATCATATTGCGTACGTGCCACTGAAGAAAAAAACTTTATTTATAAATGACGCGGCACCTACTACTCGTTCTCCTATAACCTTGCGCTTGGCATCTCCAAAATATTAACCTTGCGATTGGCTCTTCGCCTCTTCGGGAAGTCGAGCAATAATGGTAGTGCAGTATATATCGCTCTGGCTATATGAGACCGAATGAATTGTTGCACGTCCACCACGTGGGCGAGGGTCGAGGGGCGAGGGAGAGTGCTACATACGGAGCAAAATGAGTGAATCTACACTCTAAAATACGTCTATATACATCAGTGTTTGGAGTATGCACTAGTACTTCATATTGAAATCTACTAAAGGACATATATATTCCAAACAATATGATATAATCTCTATAACCAAGGTAGTAGGGATGAGGAGTAAACGGAGGAGTAGTAAATTTTTCTCCTCGTCCTACGAGCCACCGCGCGCATGGGCGAGGGAGCGGGCGTAAGGCGGAGCAAGCTTCACCTCATCCTGCGAGCCACCGCGCCCGTGGGCAGGGGAGACGGCGTACTAAGCAAGCTTCTCCTCGTTCTGCGAGTTGAAGAGACACATCAAAAGTACTCCAGTGTATAGAGCCTTGCCTCTAAGGTAGGCCCCACATGGTTTTCCTCTTTTTTTAATGGGCCAATTCCATTTCTGCCCTTAACTTGATCCCACTACTCAAATTTGCCCCTAATTCTGAAGTGTGCTCAAATTTGCCCCTCCGCCGTCATGTGGCCTTATAGAAATGCACTTCCGTGCCGTTTCCGTCGAGTCAAAGCGCTTTGACCGGTAACTCGCCATCTTTTAGACATTTCTGCCCCTGGTGCTTACATGTGGGACCTATTTGAATCGTTCTCTCACTCTCACTCTCCTTTGTTTCTTCAACCTCCCGACGCGCGCACTGGATCTGAGCACACGCACTTCACCTTGGAGATTGGCACCAGAGGAAGCTGGAATCAGCAGAGGAGTGTGATGTGCATGTCGGGCCTGGCTTCATCGAGCTCATCGGTAGTCGGCGAGGTAAGTATTGCTTATCAATTTGGGGATTTTGCAAAATTAGGGTTCGTTCATCCAAAGTGGGGATTTTGTTGTTGTTGTTTAGGTTGATGGTGTAGGCATAGTTCAGTGGTCATCTGAGTTCTTCCTCCCCGATCCAACATTCTATGGACTTGAGGAGCGCACGAAGCACCGCTGCCCGGGGCATGGACTCGTTCCTGCTCGCCGTGTCGCCTGGGGAGGAGCTAGTACAGGGAGGCGATTTTTGGGCTGCCAACTTGATGTAATTGATTGGGAACTTAAATTGTGTTATTTAGATTTGTATCAAGCTATAATTTTGGGCCTGATTTTGGTTTGATTTTGCAGCTGCCCGATGAATGCGAGGGGATTGTTTGGATTGACCCGCCTCCGTTAGATCGTGTTGGTCGTGCCTTCGAGGAGATGCATGCTGGGCTAGAAGCAAGCTGGCTTAAAGCTCATCGTTTGGATAGGAGGGTGATGCATTTAACTGAGAAAAACAAGCAACTAAAGATGAAGTTGAAGAAGAACAAGGATTTGCTGGATACTAGTGGATTTCTCGTAGTTCTAGTTGTAGTTGTTTTGGCCACTATAGTTTCAATGTGGTCTAAGAATTCATATTGATGTAGTTCTTTTGGCTGTTGTGGATTGTTGTTTGAGAACTAGTTATGTTGCTTGTGAACTAGTTGTTGTTGTGTCCTGGTGACAAAATGGGAATAAAATTGTTGTTGTGACATGCCAACATACACAATGGGGCAACATAAATGCCAAATTGATCATTGAAAACAACATTTGCACAGATATATTGTAGTGTGAACAAGCACACAACATCAAGCACAGATAACATGTTTTCACACCAAACTTGCATATAGTGCACACACCAAACTTGCATATAGTGCACACCAGCACTAATAACTAGCAATTCACACCAACTTCACATAGTTAAGAACAGAATAAACTATCAGTTTGAGAACTACATAGAACACTATAAACACCAACACTATCAGTTTCACTGCAACTTGGCTCTCTTGCTCCTGGTGTTGCAAGCTGGGTTTGTAGATAGCCTAGAACTGATCCTCCTGTTGTTGATAATTTTCTTCAGTTCCTTTTGAGAAGGAACTATTTTGCTAAGCTGGTTGCTACCTGTAACAGAGCCAATTGTGGTCTCTTTAGAAAATAAAAGCTTCTTCTTCTTTGCTGGTGATGCTCCTCTCATAGCTGGTTTCTTATAATTTTTTCTTGGGCTGTCAAGGTAAAGAAAATGATAGTTAGCAAGCATAAAGAACATGTTCTTCAGAATTTAGCATGACATGTTGCCCCACATAATATACCTGACTGCACTAGCCACTGTAGTTGCATCAGTTGTTGGTTCTGGTACATGATCAGTTGCATCAGTTGTTGGTTCTGGTACAGGATCAGTTGCATCAGTTGTTGGTTCTGGTACAGGATCAATTGTTCTTGGGCTTTAAAGATTCAGACAAATGAGAAGTTAGCAAGGAATAAATGACATGTTCTTCAGAATGTAGTAATAAATATTAGTGCTGGTGTGCCCTAAATATTATACCTGATATGTTCATTTGCAACTATATCTTGTGCTCCTGCATCTGTAACATCTCCTATATCTTCATCTGCAATTGCATCTTGTGCTCCTTCATCTCCTGTGTCTTCTTCTGTCTCAATAGGCTCTTCAGATGCATTGTCTGCACCCCAATGTTCATCTTCTCCAAAAGCAGGGTCTACTGATTCTTTGCAGTTCTTGCCATGATGTCCAAGTCTGCCACATCTGTCACATTTATGTTTCCTGCCCCCAAGTCCTTTTCCCTCAGACTTTGCTCTAATTCTTGTCTTCCTCGGTCTTCCAGGTGCCCTGTTTTGCAGTGGTGCACATATTTTGAAACCAGGGTCAATCACATCCCACTGTTGCTTTCCCTCCATTGCAGGCAAATTCTCAGCATAGGTTGCATTGAATTTTTGAACTGAGAAATAATCATGCACATACTGATCTATTTCACTAACTGGACCTCTCATTGAAGTAATAAAAAATAAAGCATGTATGCATGGTTGTCCAGTTAGTTGCCACTTTCTGCAACTACAAATTCTAGTTTCCAAATTAACAGGATATCTCCACTCTCTCTTTTCCTTGTCAATTGCTGTCACCTCTGCTTCATATGTGCTTCTCATCACCATAGTCATGTCTAGGTCTTTAGATTTTGCATGTAACAACTTCATGACTTTGGGAATTATAATGTGCCCACTGAATGTGGCAGATGCAATTTGTTGTCTTAGAGCAAACTTCTCCATAAGATACTGCCTTATATTGTCAAGTAAATCTACAATGTGCAAACCTTTCCATTTTTTAATCTTGGAATTGAAAGACTCAGCTAGATTGTTATTAACATAATCTAGTTTGCAAGTATCATTGAATAGTGCCCTGGCCCACAACTTACTATGATGTTCCTCTAGGTATTCTTTGACACCTTCCTTGCTATACAGCTGCCTCAGATGGTAGTTGTGCTTCTTCAAGCTATATGTCAAAGAACAAGGCCACAGATTTTCATCAAAGAATTTTCCTCTATACTTTTTTGAAAAATTTGCTGCCAAGTGCCTCATGCATTCTCTATGCTCTACTCCTGGTAATACAGCCTCAACTGCAGTCTCAAGACCTTTACATGCATCTGTGTGAATTACCAGACCTGCTGGGTGGCCTATAAGTTCTTTCAGGTATTGGAAAAACTAACTCCAGCTTTCTATGTTCTCACCCTCTAACACACCATATGCAACTGGATATATCCAGTTGCATGCATCAACTGCACAGGCACTAACTAGTTGTCTTCTAAACCTCCCATGCAATGCTGTGGCATCTACTGCTAAGTATGGCCTACATCCATCCAAAAAACCCTTCCAACAAGCTTTGAATGACACAAAAACTCTCCTAAAGCACTCTTTTTCTCTGGTTTGTCCATTTATTTTAAATTGCACCGTGTGTTTATCAATGTTCACATCACTACCAGGAGATGCCTTCTCCACTTCAGCCTTGAAAGTGTACAATAACTGGAAAGAGTCAGACCACTTACCATATATATTGTCTAGGGCCATTTGCTTTCCATAGAACACCCTCATATATGGTATGACCAAGCCATACTTTTTCTTCAGATCTTTTTTGAGCTGTGTAGGACCAATATTTGAATCTTCTTGTACCCAGTTCTTAATAGCATCTGCAATCCACCTGCTCTTAGCAGACCTCAACCTCTGCCTCCTGTTCACACTTGGACAAGTGTGAGCAGTTTTACTGACTTTCACCTGCATACCAATAAAATAACACATAAGTCAGACATAAAATGGTACAATATACAAGGAAATCAGACATATATGTGCTACAATAACTGTTAGTATCTCCAATTTATACCTGAAACAAAGAGCTATTTCTCATTAGAGAGGCATGCATCCTCCACTTACATCTCTTGTAGGCACAATGAACTGTCAGTCTAGTTGGATCACTCTTGTCAACTTTGTACTCACTTTGAGTTTTAATTGCAAAAGTTGCAAGTGCACTTCTACAGTCTAAAGCACTGGAAAATATAGTTCCTTCTTGTAGAGAAGGATCATCTCTATTATATTGCACATCTGGCCTCTCCTCATCTGATGATTCAGAGTACCCCATGTCAATGTCCTCAGCCAACTCATCTTCACCTGCCTCTTCAAACATTCCTTCAGGTGGTTGAATGTAATCCTCCTCAGCTGCTTTGCACATGGACTACTTTCTTACAACAAACTCTGGATAAAGCAGTTCATCCTCATCATCAGCTGGCACATCATCAGCAAGGCCATCTTCCATGTTAGAATTACCAGAATCTATGCTATTACTAGTGCCTGCTTGAGTGGGCACTTGTTCACTTGGATTTCCTCGTATTTGCACAGAGCTGGATGATGATTTTCTCCCCCTACATTCACTGCTTCTACCTCTAGAGCTGCTAGGTTGTGACCTCCTTCCTGCACTGCTTGTTTCTCCCCTTTTTCTTTGAATGACATTAATTTCTAATTGGACATACTTGGAATCAGCATTTGTCCCAAACATTAATGCTAACTCATCATCACACTGAATTGGGACCCAAATAGAATTAGCAATGTCCCAGTACCTAAACTCCACTGCATCATATATTCCCCATGGATATTTTTCGCAGATTGCAGCCCTAAATTGAATAAATGATGATCTCTTGTCACAACAAGAGGAAATGTGAAGCCGATGCAGATCCCTTTGTACCAGAGCTTCCTAAAAGTGTGGTTTCCATTCTACAGTTCAGAGAAAATGCAGTAGTCAGATCCGGATCCATCCTACCAACAAATCGCACAAAACAACAAAGAAAGGGGAGAGGAACAAGAGCACTACGAACATAGGCAGTACATAATCGACCTACATAGCGAACAAAGAACATAGAGGAAAGGGAAAGAGAGATACCGGGCCGGTGATGTGTTCCCGTTTGTGTCGCCGTGGTCGCCGCCTTCACGCTCGTGCGCCATCCCGTGTGGACTCCGCCTACAACCCCACCGCACCAATGCTCTGAGAGGGTTCAGATCTACAACTTCTCACCAGCAGCCGCTCGATCTGTAGCCGCCATGGCAACAAATCAATGAGTTTTAGGGTTAGGGTTAAATGCGATTTGGGAGAGAGTGAGGCGTGAAGCAGCGTGGAGAGAGGAATAGATAGGGTAAGTGAGTGGATGAGGGCCCACATGTAAGCACCAGTGGCAGAAATGTCTAAAAGACGGTGAGTTATCGGTCAAAGCGCTTTGACTCGACGGAAACGGCATGGAAGGGCATTTCTATAAGGCCACATGATGGCGGAGGGGCAAATTTGAGCACACTTCGGAATTAGGGGCAAATTTGAGTAGTGGGATCAAGTTAAGGGCAGAAATGCAATTGTCCCTTTTTTAATTTAATGTAACGCGTCAAGTCGCAATTTGTTTGTTCACCCATGGTAGACGATCCTCCCTCCACCAAGTGGACAACCAGTACACGTGCCAAATTACCATGTGGGCTGCCTTTTTCGTACAGAAATGAGCTCCATCGTGTACCCGCGCGGGTGTGGTTGGGAAAGAGACGGGAGTACGTGCACCGGGCATGCACCTCTTCTCTTTGTGCACGTCCCCCACCTACGTGGGTGTGTGTGAGAGATACAAATCACGCTCGTGAGTGTTTTTTGTTTTGGGGTGGGGGGTGGGGTGGGGTGGGGGGTTGATTTGGTGAATTATTTGTGGGAATATGTGTTGATGACATCTCAAACAAAATTTTGCATGCAATGTGTGTGAAATGGAGGCCTATCCATATCATACATAGAGGGTCCGGAAATCCACGAGAAGAGAGGGAGGGGTCATAGCTATCGATAGAGTCGAAGAGAGGATCAAGTGGGTGGGTGCGAGATCGATGAAGAGAGCCATCGAAATTGTGTGTGTGTGTGCAAGTCAAAGATATAGGGTGGTGGCCCTTAGGAACGTTAGAGGGCACATGTCAAGTTTGTGTGTGGAAGGGAGACATGACTAGGCTCGATGTATCGGTGTGTGTGTGGGGGAGGGGGTGGGGGAGGGGTAGGCAGAGGCCGAACTATAGAGGTAGAACGACTTCGTATATGTGTTGAGAAGAGAGACCCAACTATGTCGTGAGGGAGATCGGTCGACATCCATACATAAGCGAAGGGCGGGAAATATGATGGGACAGAGAGAGAGAGAGAGAGAGAGAGGGAGGAGAGGGAGGGAGAGGGTAGAGTGCTAGATGGGTGATGGAGTTGCTTCTCGGAGATGTTGGGAGAGGCCTACTAGACAAGCTGAGGTGGAACGCAATGTTATGAATAAGAGTGGGGATGCGTTTCTGTGTGTGCCTGTGCGTGATAGATCTGTCGAGACGCATCCATGGATGATGAAGGGGAACCATGTGTTTGGTAAGCAAACCTAACCAGATCGGTAGATCAATTGTTGTTTGTCGGAGGAAGGAAGAGACACAACTAATGAGGTAGATCGATCGACATGTGGGTAAAAATGAGTTATAAGGACCTAGCTAGCTATATGTATAGCGAGAGATCAGTCGATGTACGCCCACTTGTTAGAGGCAAATAAGGCCCAGCGAGACGGATAGTCAGAGAGAATGGAGCTAGGAGGTGGTGCGAGAGGCCCAACTACTAGCTAGATAGGGGGAGGAGTGTGCGTTGTGAGATGATGAAAAGAGGCGAGAGTTTACGTGTGTCGACCGTATGAGAGACACGAGGCAAGGACACATAAAGGAGGAGATTGAAGGTGTGTGTGTATGTTGTAGGCAGGCATCATTTGGAGAGGTTTATCGATCGGTGTGCATCGGAAAGGAGTTGTGGAGACTCGGGAGAACGACCTAAAGAAAAAATGAATGTGCCGGTGGATAGAATGCGAGGGAGGGGGAGGCGAGGAGGCGTGTGCATGCGAGAGAAAGTTAGTGGTAGCTACAAAGGTTAGAGGATTGTGTGGGTGTAAGAGACTAACAAAGATCATAATTTGATATGAAAGCGGATTCATATATTTTAATAGGAGATCATAGTGTTTTAAACATTGCATGCATGAATATAGTGGTGATACACGTGTTGTGCACATGTTATACCATAATGTGATAATGCATGGCATTTGCAACTCAGAGCTAAATGCCGAAAAATCTAAACCATACTATACATCAAACAATCTCACATTTTATTTGAATTTGTGATAATGTGTGGCGTTTGCAGCTTACAACTAAATATCGAATAATCTAAACAATACTATATATCGAACATTCTCACATTTTATTTGAATTTGTGGTAATGTGTGGTGTTTGCAACTCACATCTAAATACTTATAGGCGTAGGAGGTGGGGCACCATACATAATGTGATAAACACATTATACACATGAGACATGATTTAGATTATGAAGATGTAGCTAGAGCTAGAAATGTAATGTGATTTGAAATCAACATAAAGTGGATTCAAAAAATCGAGTTCGAGTTCATATAGTACACATAGTTCATATGTAACTCGAGACTAATCATGTGGTGTGCTGTGAAGATAATACACAAACGATGGTTTAACTTGACAATAATGATGATTGTAGATCTTACTAAAACAGAGAAACGAATTCAGATGCTTTGACTTCACAACAATCATTACTGCAGATCTTATTCAAATAGAGAAATGAATTCAAATTTAGTTCATATTGAAGCGGTAGTATATACGTTTGGAATGCACAAAAACGTTCATTTGAGTAGTAGGTTGCATGCATTATACACGTAGCGAAATATTTTAATTGAAGATAACATGAATACAAAGTTTTGAATGACATTTGTAGTGCGCATTGATTTGGTACAGTACACGTTAGGCTTGTCCGGAAATTTCAACCCGCGCCTTGTTAGCCCGAAATATTTAAGATATATCTTTGTCTCGTTGTGCTCCGACAACTCCCTCCATCTCAACCCGCGCCTTGCCATTCCAAAATTACAACGCGCGCGAAAACTCCCACCTCCTGTGAAATCCCGAAACATGAAATGCCCGTGGTACCCCTGAACCGAAAGAACCGCCTCAAATCGGTGGGGGGTGCTTTCGTAACTTACCCTACATTTCGGACAAGCGTGTCTCTAAGCCATGGTTCCCCACTGCCATCCCATCCGCCCACCCATTCATACACCGAGGCCGCGAAAACCCGCGACGAAACCCCACACCCTGCTCCGTCCGCCACCCGGTCGGAGCCTCTTCCCCGACGACGTCGTCCACAACAATACCTTGACGTCCCTCATCCATCGTACCGGATGAGGATCCGTCGTCGATCTCATCATTGCGTCGGTTCAGCCACCCTTTCCTCCACCTCCAAGGAGCTGCCTCGATATTCCCCTCGTCTTTCGTGCCACCTCCATTCCCACACCGCCGTCTTCACCAGCACCACCGGAAGAGCATCATCGTCACCGTTTCCTCGGATGAAGCTGCGGCCTAATCGGCGCCACCAAAGAGGTTGTACACTAATTGCCGCATTTTCTTCTTGATTCGATCTCACGATTCTGCCGGCGCTCAGTCCCGAGCCAACAAGGCACGACTCCATCCACGGCGGCAGCGCCGACCACTTCCTCCATGGTGTCGCTCCCTCGGCGGCGACGTCCACATCAGTAGGAGCTGCTAGCTCTCGCTCGCGCTGCTGCTCTGCTCTTGCTCTCGGTCCCCTGCCTGGTCTGCTCTTTCTATTGCTCTTGCTTGCGCTGCTGCTCTCGCTCTTGCTCTTGCTTGCGATGCTGCTCCGATTTGGCCGGTGGTGGCTGGCAGCTCAGGGGGTGGAGGTTGAAGATGAACCGCAGGCCCTTGATTTCGTATCCAACGGCTGCAAAATCGACTGACCAGAGATGAAAAAGTCAGTCGACCGACGTGTAGCCTCACCTTGCTAGTGCATTTAGTTTCGACGGCAAAATTCAATTTCGACAAACAAAATTCAGTTTCGACGGTTAAGTTCGGTTTGACGATTAAGTTCGAGAGATGAGCGGTGATGTATTTTACATCTAGCACTTTGTGGTTATGTATTTTACGTCATGTATTGGAGATGCTATTAGAATTCCACTCAGGTTAACGTTGTTCGTTGTCCCTCTTGTCCTGCTTCAGCCTCGGCATCGTACAACTCACCGGAGTTGCTCCAACGATGAAACCCTCCATCACAGCGGAGCAGTACCTCGGGCTCCATCTCCAGACGTCTAAGATCTTCTTCCCCTCCTCCGACAGCAAAGTCAGTCAGAGCATCCTCACCGGCCAACCCAATCACGCTGACATCGACGTGGCTTCACCAAAGAGGTTGTACACTTGTTGCATCTCTTTTTTACTCTACATGTTATATATATTGTCCACTGAGCACACATATTTGTTCCTTTAGTGTCTCCCTGAAAGAAAAAACCAAGGAATTTTAATTTTCACTTGTCCTCCTTTTGAAATTCCTATTCATGAAGCACAAGACTAAGAGATAGTAGCATAATAGCATTTTAACCGTACATTTTCTTGTGGTTTGACTTAATCTCAACATTCTTCTTCGCATCCTGTGATCTTCCAATTGTTGTGAAACAAACACCTAGATTGGCAGAAATCCTGTGTTTTTAAATTCTCTATTTTGCACGTGCATTCCTATCCTATTCCTGTCTATTTCCTATCCCTGCATTGTTGGAATCCTCCAATTCAAATGAGCCCTTACAGAATTACTTCTATTACAGATAGTTGTCAAAGAAAACCTTGCGTGGTTTGTCCCACTCCTGCTGCGCCGTCGTCCACCCAGCTCATTGCTCCAATGACGAAGGGTCCAGCCTGGCGAGGATCCGGCCACCAGGTATCTCTCGCCGCCTCAGATCTTCTTCCCCGCTGCTGGCAGCCATGAAAACTGCATTACCATCATCAACCGAGCAGATGACCTCGAGGACTACACGGGTCCGCAAGAGAGGTCGCACTCTTTCGGGTCTGCTTACGTTATGCATCGCTTAATATTACATACTACTTTATCGTCCTGTTCATCAATTAGACTCTGAGTCAGCTCCAAACTAATGGTCAAACTTGAGTTTTTAAATGGTTGTGGGGTACATATCAGGGCCGCTATCAATAGTATCTATCTACTATCTGGTTAATCTCTGGTGTCTACTATGAGTTCCATGTTGGGTGGGAAACAAGCGAGAAAAAAGCCATTATCTGTATTTTTAAGCTGAAGCCATTATCCGCACTGCTATTATTGGTTTTGGGTCTATCCACGAGTTGCTACCATCACTCTGGATTTTGCATGCACTCCTTACATAATCTCACTATGTTTTATTCCTATGCATGACAGTTATTGTAAACAATGGAACCGAACATGTAGAGCAAAAGAGAGGAGCCTTGCGTGGCAATAAAATTTCATGCGAGGCGTCGCTCCATGGTAGGCGCAAAGGCAGCCCCCTCCATGCATTTCAGATTGTAATCGAGAGGAAGATATACATTACGAGGGGCATTGGAAGGAGAAGACAACTCCTATTTACCCCCGAGGTCTTGATCTAACTTGGCATCTTGATGTTGGTTATATCATGCATATGGTGTCTTGCATTGCTTACTTTATACATCAAATATGTCATCTGCTTAGTTTAGACATCCTTTGTGCGAATGCCATCTATTTAGTTTATTCATCGTTTATGTGAATTATGCAGCGCCATCTTGTTTAGCCGGGCATCATATATGTGAATTTTGCAATGCCATCCCTTAGCCGATCATCTTATATGTAAATTATATCAGGCCATCCTTTTTTCGTTACATATTACGTTTGTCAACAATGTTAGTACATTCAACTGCTCTTCGTGTGCATCAGCCATTTGACACGGTGATGGCAAATTCAGAGTGAAAACAAGGTCTTGAGCAGACTATGCTATCTCGACGAAGCGCATATCTCGCTGATTACGGATAGCTCCTCGGAGGAGGATTGAGAGATAGATGACAAGTCCTATTCCCCCCCCCCGAGGTGTATGCTCTAACTTGGCAGTGTTATGTTGCTCATATCGTGCGTATGGTGTCTCGCATTGCTATGTCATTTGATTAGTTTAGACATGCTTTGTGTGAATGCCACCTGTTCAGTGTCTAATTACCATATATGTGAATTATGCATTGCCATCTTGTTACAAGACATTATATATGTGAATTATACAATGCTATCTTGTTGCAAAGGCATTATATATGTGAATTATGCAATGCCATGCTGTTTAGCCAATCATCATGTATGTGAATTATATCATCCTATCATTTTTTGTATTACGTGTTCCATTTGTAAACAACGTTTGTATATTCAACTACTCTTCTGTGCATCAGCCATTTGAAGCGGTGATGGAAGTATCTGGAATGAAAACAAGGTATTGAGAGCGAGACAATGCTACTTCTTTGAAGCAGACATCTTCTTTGATTCTGAAGAGCTCCTCAGAGGAGGAATTAGAGACTGATGACCAGCCCTATTTCCCCCCTGAGGTCTATGCTCAAACTTGGCAGGGCTATATTACCCATGTCATGCATGTTGTCTTGCATTGCTTAGTTTTTACATCATATATGGATTGCCAACTGCTTACTTGCTTACTATATAAATCATATATTTGAATTATATCATGCCATCATGTTTACATAGTACATACACATCATCTATCTGAATTATGGCATGGCAATCCATTTAATAAAGACATCATATAGTTATATCATCTCATCCTGTTTAGTGTTTACAGTCATTATATTTTGAATTATGGCATTCTATCCGTGAATGTATGTGAATTATGGCATGCCAACCTATTTAATAAACAAATTATATAGTTATGTCATGTCATCCTGTTTACATAGTCTCATATTTTGAACTATGTCTTTCCATCTTTTTTAGTTAGCCATCATAATGTGAAATTGTGTCATGCTATCTTGTTTAGTTAGCCATCATATATGTGAAATTGTGTCATGCTATCTTGTTTGGTTAGACAACATAAATATGAATTATTTCATGCCCTCTTTTATTCCCCACTATCCATTGCACCTGTCTATCATACAATGTCTATACTTTCAATTACTTTTCTTGTTGATCAGCCATTGAATTGGAGAGCGTGATGGCAGTATCAAAGGGAGTAACAACACAGTCTTTAGAAAAGATAGTGCTACTAGTTGATGCAGATAGAACCACGGTTGTACTTGCCCAAGGACCAGATCCACCACACATAACCCAGACTTCGCAGATTGTACCCCTACCCAGTTGGACAGAGAACCAGCTACACCCCTTCTAACCCCAACTCCGGCAGATAGTAACCGAGTTTCAGATGACACAGCACCGTCTCCACCACAAAGCACCCAAACACGAGCAGTTAGTAAGGGAACTGCAGTGCCCAAAGCACGAGGACCACCACTCCGAATCCCAACTCAACGCTTAAAGGAGAAGAAGATTTGTTATCAGGCCAGGTTCTGTAGCTATGGTTCATACTCCTTTGCTCTTGCATTACTGTATTTACTCATACCAACTATTTTCAAATTTGAAGGATGGAATTGAAACTCCAATGGCGCAATGGTATGTTTTAAACTGTTTCTTTAAGCTGGTTTCTTTGTTGTAACCTGCTCTATGTTGATTTTAGTTTCAATTGAATAAGCAGTTATGTTCTCATGTCATGCACATTACAAGTGTTGTTATTGCTCTATAGTTACCCACACTTATATTACATCTATTACGCTTTGTCTTGAACAAATATTATTTGAAGCTGTGTCTCTATCTTAATTTGACAACAAAAACTAGAATGATATAGACCATAAAGTGACCATGGTACATAGATATATGTTTGTTTCATGTTGTTATCTGTCCACTTTACTCTTGAACTCATTTACCAAAATGAGTTTCATATACAACATAGTAAACATGTGATGTGTCTTCTTGTTTCTCTTTTAGAATGCAGACAAAATATTGGAGAACAGTACCGCGTTATCCAATGGTAAAGGAAGTAATGCAGATAAGGTTCAAGATAGTGAGACATCCCTGTAGGTCTCCAAGAAAGCTGATAAAAACTATCTTGACGACAGTGAGGGAACCCAAAAGTCCGGTCTTGATGTAGTGTTCGAGTTACTGGCCACTACTGCTGGCACAAGCTCTTCAAACTCGCTACCTGAATCAGTTCATCTTCTTGAGTCTCAACTTCCAGTTGAAAGACATCGATCAAATGTGCTACCACAGAAGTGAAGGGTGAGGAAGTCCTGCGAATTCAGATGCATATTTTACGGTGCAACAAGACAAGCTGGAGGATTTAAGCACCAAACAAGAGAAAGTTAATAAGCTTCCTAAGCATCTTGCCGACATTATGGGTACCGGGATATTGTTTCTTGAGATCTTGAAGTGGTTTGATTCGGATTTGTTTTGTCTTGGCGTTTATTTGCTTGGTTGCCAACTTTGACAACCGGTGTATATGATATGCTACTTTGTTCCCTATATTTGCACGGTGGCGAACTTTGATGCCCAGTGGATGTAATATGTGTAATAGCTGTGATAGCCTAGCGTTAGTTACTTGCTTATTTATTTCCTTGTTGTCTTGTTTATTTGTTTGCTTGTAGTCATTGCAGTTCTTATTCCGCGGTTTGCTAGTGGCTGCAATAGCCTATTTATTAAAACTAGGCCACAATAACCATGGGCTAATATTTACTGTAGTGACACTAGGCCTCCTGCTGGCCGTTGAAACAGTGGGCCTTCTACGGGCCGTAGAAACAATGGGCCTCCTACGGGCCGTAGAAACAATGGGCCTTCTGTGGGTCGTATCATCAATGGGCCTTATACGGGCCGTATGATCGATTGGCCAAACATGGGCCAAACAGACCGCATTATGGCCGTAAACGGGCTAGAGTTGGAATCGTCTGTTCATGGGACGACCATAACGGGCCATCGTTAATGGGCCATATTTAATGACGCTATGAAAATGGCCCAACGTATTAACGGACCACAAACAGGCCGATTGTAACCACGGGCTGAATTTGGCCACAAGCGAAAAATAGCGAGAACGGGCCGTAAGTAAGCGAATCTTTGAAATGAGCCCAGAATAAATGGGCCCGAGAAGGCGAAAGATAACATGGGCTGGAAATGACCCAACGGAATAACGGGCCGTTAATGGGTATAAAGTGATACACTATTCATTACGGACCAGTTTCACCACGGGCCGTTAATGGGTGTAAAGTGATACACTGTTCATTGCGGGCCAGTTCCACCATGGGCCGTTAATAGGCCAAGAGTTACATAGGGCCTCATATGGGCCGAAAGACGTCATGGGTCATACATGCGCCAGAAGTGAAAACGGGCTGGAATCATATTGGATGGCCCAGATGACGCTACTGGCCTAATTCGGATAGGGCGTAATGGGCCTTGGGTTAGCGAGCCGTAAATGGGCTATATGCAAACAGGCCGTTAACAGGCTTTCCATGGGCCAGCCCGCCACCTTTTGACCAAGTCAAACAGGCCAGCCTTTTCACGGGAATGGGCCTCTGTTGGGTGCGTGCCGCGTGTCGGCGTATCATAAGCGCCTTCCGTCAATGAGTGGATGACATCTGTCCCAACGATGAGCCGACACGTGTTTCCTCCAGCCAATGATGATTTTACACGTGGAAAATCCCCATTGGTCGGGGCTGTTAACGGGTTATCGGATCCAAAACCTGACCCGGTAGCTTAACGGCATTCCGTTACGGTGGATACCACGTGTCGGTCACCCTTGACGAAAGCACTTCTGTGACGCGTGATTTATCGTCATGGAAGTGGACACTTCCGTGATGATAATTTTGGTAATGTCATGGAACACTTCTCGACAAACACGGTATGACTATCTTGATTCTGTCATAAAATCGTCATGGATGTACATGCATGACAGAAAACGCGACCTACTGTGACAAACACGTATCATCACGGAAGTGTATTTTTTTGTAGTGAGGGGACACAATGTTTTACCCAGGTTCGGGCCCTCTCGATGGAGGTAATACCCTACTTCCTGCTTGATTGATCTTGATGATATGAGTATTACAAGAGTTGATCTACCATGAGATCGTAGAGGCTAAACCCTAGAAGCTAGCTTATGATTATGATTGTTCTTGTCCTACGGACTAAACCCTCTGGTTTATATAGACACCAGAGGAGCTAGGGTTACACAGAGTCAGTTACAGAGAAGGAAATCTACATATCCGAATATCCAAGCTTGCCTTCCAAGCAAAGGAGAGTCCCGTCCAGACACGGGACGAAGTCTTCAATCTTGTATCTTCATAGTCCAACAGTCCGGCCAAAGTATATAGTCCGGCTGTCCGAGGACCCCTTAATCCAGGACTCCCTCAGCGGGTTCTCATCAGTCAGAGAAGTATCTTGGCAGTAGAACCTTGTCTAGTTCCAGTCCTTGGGATGACTTGGTGGCTACGCATAAGGAAAAATGGTGTCTCTCCGGCGTTGGATTGAGACCCCGCCAAGTTCCAATCTAGGTCCATTGGAATATTCATTCTAGCGGTTCAAGTAAAAGTATTCTCTGAAAAATTCCAAGCTAGGCTCTCCTTCAAGGTACACCTCACAGAACACTTGAAAATTGCATATGTTAGACACGAAATTGGGTCTGATGTCTTGAGGATGGAGATCAAAAAAGCGCAGAACTTCTCTGAAAAATTTAGAGCCGGGCGGAGAAAAGCCCCAGTTCATGTGATCAATGAAGACAATGACTTCCCCTTATTTGGGCTGAGGTTTTTCTTCTATCGGCTTAGGGGCACGGTATGACATGACATCCTTTTTGGGCAGATAACCGGTTTTCACAAAGTCTTCCAGTGTATTATCCGTGACGATAGAGCGAACCCGGTTACAAGAAGTGGTTGTTTTGGGTGGCATTGTGAAGAAGGAAGCCTAAAAAAAATAATTTCGCCAGTTCAAATTTAAGCTAGAGGGAAAAATATTGTGGCGCATATTCAGATGGCGGCTTACAAAGGGGACTAATGGTATATGACTAATTACGTCAGGTTATCTAAGCCATCATGAGCAGTTTGATGTTATCTATTGATCATTGCAATTAAAGCCGGTGGTATGAGCCGCCATGACTAGGTGGATCTATCCAGGTGCAGCTTTTTGCTAAGTATGGCACAAATAGATTTCATAGATTGCAAGTATTATTTCAGATCAGCGGCAGCTCAGGAAAAGGAAATAAATCAAGACCTAAAAAACCAGTACAGATGAGTTCATAAGCTCTAAGGGGATCTCTCTTCAAGGAAAAAGGATCCGCTGGTATGGAAGGCGGAGGCAAAACTACCACGGCATAAGTTCTGCGCCATTTTCCGATCAAAGAGGGTCACGGTGCAGGCACTAAGGATGAACTATGACGAACTACGAAGAACACGGGGAGGTTCAGAAACCCTAATGCGGATCTAGGGTACAGGAAAACAAGTACTTACAGATGCAGATCGACTACGGACGGGCACCGCTGTTCTCTAGTTCGTTCAGGGTGATGCAGTAGCCAAGGATGAGGACGATGGTGTGCTCTGTGGTGGCGGCGGAGCTCGAGCGTCAGAGGGTCGTGAGAGGAAGAAGATAATGGAAAGGGGGGAGAATGAGAAGAAGAATGGTCGTGGATATTTATAAGGAAAGACTAATAAGTGGGCGTGAAAAACGAGGAGGCCAAAACATGGTTATCCAGCTGCCCAGACGCCTCGATTTTCAGAGCATTTATTAAAGATAAAGATCCATTGAGATATGTTGGATAAAGTGTGAATTAATTGCAGGTGACGTCGTGGCGGGTTATCACAAGTCCAGAAGATGACGTCATGGCGGGTTGTAAATTATCGCACAGATGAAGAAGAGAAGATTTTTTCTAAGTATTGAAGATTGACATGTACCAGTTCAAATCAATCTTTGGCCTAATGTTGGGGATATAACTATTAGGTATAACCCGCCTAGGAGGGGCTGGGTTATACCTATGGCGAGTCTTAATATGAAGCCAAAGACGATACTTGAAGATGGCAGTTCAGTTAAGGGCCGAAGGCCCAAAGGCGGCTTAAGGCCCCTAGAGATAAACCGCCATATATGTATGACTTTTATTGTAAGGCAAGAATAGATAGTTACCGAGTCGGACACAGTTTATGAGCCAGCCGAGACTCCGTGAGCCACTGGGTGTCAATCCCTGTATATAAAGGGATGACTCGGCGGCGGATTAAGGCAAGTAAGATTAGATCGAAAGCTACGTCAAGCGGATTTGCTCCTAGTAATCGAGACATAAGCAATACCACCTCAAACTGGATTAGGCCTTTACCTTCACCGTAAGGGGCCGAACCAGTATAAACTCACATGTCCTTTGTCCCATTTTAACCCCTTTAAGCTTCCTAGTTGCGATGGCTCAACGACTAAGTCGTTTTGCAAGGACATCTGTCGTGACCTTTCCACGATAGGTTCGACCGATAAATATCTTTGTAGAATATGTAGGAGCCAATATGAGCATCCAGGCTCCACTATTGGTTATTGACCGGAGAGATGTTTCGATCATGTCTACATAGTTCTCGAACCCGTAGGGTTTGCACGCTTAACGTTCGATGACGATATAGAATTATGTGAGTTATGTGATTTGCTGACCGAATGTTGTTCGGAGTCCCGGATGAGATCACAGACATGATGAGGAGTCTCGAAATGGTCGAGAGGTAAAGATTGATATATAGGCGCTGGTATTCGGACACCGGAAGTGTTCCGGAGGGTACCGGGTACATATTAGGTCACCGGAAGGGGTTCCGGGCACCCTGATAACCCACAAGTGTAGGGGATCGCAACAGCTTTCGAGGGTAAAGTATTCAACCCAAATTTATTGATTCGACACAAGGGGAGCCAAAGAATATTATTGAGTATTAGCAGTTGAGTTTTCAATTCAACCACACCTGGATAACTTAGTATCTGCAGCAAAGTATTTAGTAGCAAAGTAGTATGATAATAAAGGTAACAGTGGCAAAAGTAAAGGTAATAGTTTTGTAGTGATTGTAACAGTAGCAACGGAAAAGTAAATAAGAGAAGCACAAGATGTGAAAAGCTCGTAGGAATTGGATCGGTGATGGATAATTATGTCGGATGCGATTCCTCATGTAATAGTTATAACATAGGGTGACACTGAACTAGCTCCAGTTCATCAATATAATGTAGGCATGTATTCCGAATATAGTCATACTTGCTTATGGAAAAGAACTTGCATGACATCTTTTGTCCTACCTTCCCGTGGCAGCGGGGTCCTAGCAGAAACTAAGGGATATTAAGGCCTCCTTTTAATAGAGAACCGGAACAAAGCATTAGCACATAGTGAATACATGAACTCCTCAAACTACGGTCATCACCAAGAAGTATCCCGATTATTGTCACTTCGAGGTTGTCGGATCATAACACATAATAGGTGACTATAGACTTGCAAGATAGGATCAAGAACACACATATATTCATGAAAACATAATAGGTTCAGATCTGAAATCATGGCACTCGGGCCCTAGTGAGAAGCATTAAGCATAGCAAAGTCATAGCAACATCAATCTCAAAACATAGTGGATACTAGGGATCAAACCCTAACAAAACTAACTTGATTACATGGTAAATCTCATCCAACCCGTCACCGTCCAGCAAGCCTACGATGGAGTTACTCACGCACGACGGTGAGCATCATGAAATTGGTGATGGAGGATGGTTGATGATGACGACAGCGACGAATCCCCCTCTCCGGAGCCCCGAACGGACTCCAGATCAGCCTAACGAGAGAGATTAGGGCTTGGCGGCGGCTCTGTATCATAAAACGCGATGAAACTTTCTCTCTGATTTTTTATTCCGCAAAACGGAATATATGGAGTTGGAGTTGAGGTCGGTGGAGCCTCAGGGGGCCCACAAGATAGGGGGCACGCCCATGGGGGGTGGGCGCCCCCCCCACCCTCGTGGACAGGGTGTGGGCCCCTGGTCTTGATTCTTTTGCCAGTATTTTTTATATTTTCTAAAACTTGTCTCCGTGGATTTTCAGGTCATGCCGAGAACTTTTGTTTACTACACATAAAACAACATCATGGTAGTTCTGCTGAAAACAACGTCAGTCCGGGTTAGTTTCATTCAATCATGCAAGTTAGAGTCCAAAACAAGGGCAAAAGTGTTTGGAAAAGTAGATACGTTGGAGATGTATCAACTCCCCCAAGCTTAAACCTTTGCTTGTCCTCAAGCAATTCAGTTGATAAACTGAAAGTGATAAAGAAAAACTTTAACAAACTCTATTTGCTCTTGTTGTTGTAAACATGTAAAGCCAGCATTCAGGTTTCAGCAAATATTATGAACTAACCATACTCACAATAACACACCGGTCTCACAATTACTCATATCAATGGCATAATCAGCTAGCGAGTCATAATAATAAAACTCGGATGACAACACTTTCTCAAAACAATCATAACATGATATAACAAAATGGTATCTCGCTAGCCCTTTTCGAGAGCATAAAACATAAATCAGAGCACCTTTAAAGATCAAGGACTGACTAAACATTGTAATTCATGGTAAAGAGATCCGGTCAAGTCATACCCAATATAAATCAATAGTAATGAATGCAAATGACAGTGTGCTCTCCAGCGGGTGCTTTTTAATAAGAGGGTGATGACTCAACATAAAAGTAAATAGATAGGCCCTTCGCATAGGGAAGCAGGGATTTGTAGAGGTGCCAGAGCTCGATTTCAAAATAGAGATTGAATAACATTTTGAGCGGCATACTTTCACTGTCAACGCAACAACTATGAGATGGCTATATCTTCCATACTACATGCATTATAGGCAGTTCCCAAACAGAATGGTAAAAGTTTATACTCCGCCACCACCAACAAGCATCAATCCATGGCTTGCTCGACACAACGAGTGCCTCCAACTAACAACAGCCCTGGGGGAGTTTTGTTTAATTATATTGATTTGCTTTGATCTTTTTGGATCATGGGACTGGGCATCCCGGTTACTGGCCCTTTCTCATGAATGAGGAGCGGAGTCCACTCCTCTTGAGAATAACCCACCTAGCATGGAAGATATAGGCAGCCCTAGTTGAATCATGAGCTGCTCGAGCATACAAAACAGAATTTCATTTGAAGGTTTGGAGTTTGGCACATACAAATTTACTTGGAATGGCAGGTAAATACCGCATATAGGAAGGTATGGTGGACTCATTGGAACAACTTTGGGGTTTAAGGAGTTTGGATGCACAAGCAGTATTCCGCTTAGTGCGGTGAAGGCTAGCAAAAGGCTGGAAGCGACCAAGCGAGAGAGCAACAACAGTCATGAACATGCATTAAAATTAATTCACACCGAGTACAAGCATGAGTAGGATATAATCCACCATGAACATAAATATCGTGAAGGCTATGTTGATTTGTTTCAACTACATGCGTGAACATGTGCCAAGTCGTGTCACTCAATTCATTCAAAGGAGGATACCATCCCATCATACCACATCATAATCATTCAAATAGCATGTTGGCACGCAAGGTAAACCATTATAAATCATAGCTAATCAAGCATGGCACAAGCAACTATAATCTCTAAATGTCATTGCAAATATGTTTACTTCATAATACTGAATCAGGAATGATGAACTCATCATATTTACAAAAACAAGAGAGGTCGAGTTCATACCAGCTTCTCTCATCTCAATCAGTCCATTATATATCGTCATTATTGCCTTTCACTTGCGACCGAAAGATGTGTATAATAATAATAGTGCACGTGCATTGGACTAAGCTGGAATCTGCAAGCATTCAACTCAAGAGAGTAGACAAAGTAATATTGTCTCTAAGTTAAATAAACAATCATGCATATGTGAGCCACTAAACATTTTCAATATGGTCTTCTACTCTCGACCCCCAAAGGAAAGAAAAGAAAAGAAAACTATTTACACGGGAAAACTCCCAACAAGTAAGAAGAAGAACGAGAGATCTTTTTGGGTTTTCATTTTAATTTCTACTACAAGCATGGAAAGTAAACTAACTAATTTTTTTGTTTTTTTTAAGGTTTATCAGACACACAAGAAGAAAACTAGAAAAAGAAAATTAAACTAACATGGATAATACAATGAAAGAGTATGAGCACCGACGACTAGAATAGTGTGTGAACATGAATGTAAAGTCGGTGAGAAATACGTACTCCCCCAAGATTAGGCTTTTGGCCTAAGTTGGTCTAATGCCAAGGGCCACTGCTACTCTCCCCGGTGTACTGGGAGGTGAAATCAGGATACCACTGGCTGGCCATCTCCGGGTCTCACTGGTAAGATGATGCACGATAAGGGTCGATTCAGGTTCGGCTCAGCTCGAGTTCAGGTGGATGCTTGGCCTCGGTGGCGTACACCACTTCGGCGTGACAAGAAAATTATCTCGCAATCAAATCAAACAAATGAGGCGCACATAAAATAATAGTCTCATTGTGTTTCTTATTAAATCTCAGGTTATACAAGAGCATCTTATCTTTGTTGTCAACAATGAACTCATGTGCTACCATGCTCTTGTAATCTAAAATGTAAGGAGGAAATTTTGTCTCCTCTTTCTCATGGTGCCTAATAGGTATCTCAAAATGTCTAGCAAGACGTGCAACATAGATACCTCCAAAGATGGGGCCTTTTGTACGATTCAGGCTTAGCCGTTTAGCAATGATGGCACTCATACTAAAACTATTATCTCCAAACAAGGCATGGTGAAGAATAATAATATCAGGAACATTGAAGTTTCCACTATTTCCAGGACCAATCAAGCATCTACTAGCAAATATGGCAAAGTAGCGTAAAACAGGAAATTGTATGCTGGAAATCCTCGCATCGGAACCCTTCTTTGGATCCCCTACAATGATAGTGTTAACAAAGCCATCCACATCTCTACGATGTGGTTCCTCTAATTTTCCCTCAAAGTGTATCCTACATACCGCGCAAAAATTACGTAAAGACATTTCCCTGAATTCATCATATAAATGAAATGATACTGAAGGCAGTGACTTCTTAGGATAATAATAAAAGTTTTGCACGAAAGTATTGGTGAGTAAGAGATACTGATCGATCCGGTCATGGAGGAAATCGGTGAGGCCTGCATTCTCGATCAAAGAATAAAAATCTTCATAAATTCCAGCTTCTCTCAAGACATTATCGCATGGCCATTCACACGGCCGTACTTCCGCTATGCTAGGAAGATTATACTTGGCCTTTTCCTTCTCTTTAGCTTGTTTTTCCTGGGAGCCTTGGCTAGAAGAGCCCCTCAAAAATCTCCTTAACATTTTCTGAAAATTTCTGAAATTTTAGTAACTTCAAAATAAAAGTTAATAAAACTAAACAAGATTGATAGCAACTACTCCTACAGGTGCCTAGAGCCTATATCATGCATTAGAATTACTTGGGACCTCATAAATTTAACATGCAAGCTCAAGAACATGGTCACCTATGCAGTAAAAATTTGCAATGAATAAAGCACTAGAACAAAAACTAATTGGACCAACGGAGGAGTCACATACCAAGCAACAATCTCCCAAAGTAGTTTTGTGAATGGAGCTTTGAGCAAGGAGATCAAAAATCGCAGCAAAATGAGCTAGAAGTCGTGCTTGAGCTGGATGGGGATTTTTTTGGGAAGAAGATGGAGTGTGTGGGTGCTGGCATAAGTGGAGGGGGGCCACCAGGGGCCCACGAGACAGGGGGCTCGCCTAGGGGGGTGGGCGCACCCTCCACTCTCGTGGCATGGTGCTTGCCCCTCCTCCAGTATTTTTAGTGCCTAAAATCCTCAAATATTCCATGAAAAATCGTACTAAACTTGCAGGGCATTTGGAGCACTTTTATTTTCAGGATATTTTTTATTGCACGAATAATTCAGAAAATAGACGGATAATACTATTTTTGCTTTATTTATTCTAAATAACATAAAGTAAAAAGAGGGTACAGAAGGTTGTGCCTTCTAGTTTCATCCATCTCATGATCATCAAAATGAATCCACTAACAAGGTTGATCAAGTCTTGTTAACAAACTAATTCTGAATAACACGGAACTGGAGAAATTTTGAATAACACTAAGTTACCTCAACGGGGATATGAACATCCCCAACAACAAGAATATCATACTTTTTCTTGACAGTAGGTAGAGGAAATTCAAAACCTCCAATAATGATAGTTGGAACTTTTCCAATAGAATTGATGCTACGAACTTGAGATTGTATCCTCGAAAAGTGTATTGTATGCTCATTACCATTAACATGAAAAGTGACATTGCCTTTGTTGCAATCAATAACAGCCCCTGCAGTATTCAAAAAGGGTCTACCAAAGATAATCGACATACTATCGTCCTCGGGAATATCAAGAATAACAAAGTCCGTTAAGATAGTGACATTTGCAACCACAACAGGCACATCCTCACAAATACCGACAGGTATAGCAGTTGATTTATCAACCATTTCAAAGATATTTCAGTAGGTGTCAACTTACTCAATTCAAGTCTATGATATAAAGGGAGAGGCATAACACTAACACCGGCTCCAAGATCACATAAAGCAGTTCTAACATAATTTCTTTTAATGGAGCATGGTATAGTTGGTACCCCTGGATCTCCAAGTTTCTTTGGTATTCCACCTTTAAAAGTGTAATTAGCAAGAATGGTGGAAATTTCAGCTTCCGAAATCTTTCTTTTATTTGTAGTGATATCCTTCATATATTTAGCATAAGGATTTACTTTAAGCATATCAGTTAAGCGCATATGTAAGAAAATAGGTCTAATCATTTCAGCAAAGCGCTCAAAATCCTCGTCATCCTTTGTCTTGGATGGTTTAGGAGGAAAGGGCATGGGTTTCTGAACCCATGGTTCTCTTTCTCTACCGTGCTTCCTAGCAACAAAATCTCTCTCATCATAACGTTGATTCTTTGATTGTGGGTTATCAAGATCAACAGCAGGTTCAATCTCTACTTCATTATTTTTGGTAGGTTGAGCATCAACATGAACATTATCATTAACATTATCACTAGGTTCATGTTCATCGCCTGACTGTGTTTCAGCATCAGAGATAGAAATATCATTGAGATTCTCAGGTGTGTCTACAACAGGTTCACTAGAAGCATGCAAAGTCCTATCGTTTTTCTGTTTCCTCTTTTTGGAAGAACTAGGTGCCTCTAAATTATTTCTTTGAGAATCTTGCTTGATCCTCTTAGGGTGGCCTTCAGGATACAAAGGTTCCTGAGTCATTCTACCAGTTCTAGTAGCCACTCTAACAACAAAGTCATGTTTATTATTTAATTCATCAAGCAAATCATTTTGAGCTTTAAGTACTTGCTCAGCTTGAGTAGCAACCATGGAAGCATATTTGCTAACGAGTTTAAGTTCACCTTTAACTCTAGCCATATAATCACTCAAGCGTCCTATCTCGAAAGCATTATTCTTTAATTCTCTACCAACATAAGCATTAAAACTTTCTTGTCTTCCATAAAGTCATCAAATTCATCTAAGCATGGGCTATGAAATTTAGTAGAGGGAATTTCAACTTTATCATATCTATAGAGAGAATTTACCTTTACTACCTGTGTCGGGTGAGGGAGTCCTAGACTAGGGGGTGTCCGGATAGCCGGACGATCGATATCTGCCGGACTCCCAGACTACGAAGATAGAAGATTGAAGACTCCGGCTCGTGTCCGGAAGGTACTTTAATTGGAGTGGAAGGCAAGCTTGGCAATACGGATATGTAGATCTCCTACCATTGTAACCGACTCTGTGTAACCCTAGCCTCTCCGGTGTCTATATAAACCGGAGGGCTTTAGTCCGTAGGACACAACATTACATCTCAACAATCATACCATAGGCTAGCTTCTAGGGTTTAGCCTCATTGATCTCGTGGTAGATCTACTCTTGTACTACCCATATCATCAATATTAATCAAGCGGGGCGTAGGGTATTACCTCCGTCGAGAGGGCTGAACACAGGTAAAAACATTGTGTCCCTCGTCTCCTGTTACCATCCGCCTAGGACGCAGTTCGGGACCCTTACCGAGATCCGCGGTTTGACACCGACATTGGTGCTTTCATTGAGAGTTCCTCGTGTAAATCGCCGATAGAGCGGATGCCTTTACCCGTCTTCAAAGGCGGTGTTCTCACCGGAGGGCCACGGCGCCGGTCGGACTATCCGGCTTGGCGGCTTCCTTATGACCGTCGTCCGGCCATCGCTTCGCAACGACTTCTCAAGTCGTCGAAAGCAATCTTCGTGTCAGCCTTAAAGCTGCGAGCAGTTAGATCAATTGAGCTCTTATGCATTAACGAGCTCTTGGATCATATCGCCGCTCCCCAGTCGCATAGCAGACTACAATCAGATTGGGCTTAAAACCGATCTGAGAGAGATCAACTCTCCCCAGGTTACCCACCACATCGAAGTGGTAGAAGAACAACTCGGCAATTCGCTGCCACTGTTGAAAACAATCTGTGTCCGAACTCCCGAACCCTCCATGCCGGATTCCCGCAGAGGTATGGACTCTGATCGAGCATTGAACCTAAAATCATGCATCGCTCCGGACCCGCTGGGCTGTTTCCAGCAAATCAAGCTTCCGAAATCGGAAGTCCCTCGGCCATTGAGCCCAAAGATGGGCAGGGATCCGGATTTTATTCCACCCTCCCGCCCAGACATATGCGACTTATCTCTAGTTCGGCAAGAGCCCTCGGAAGCGATACATCATTCTTGGGCAGATTACTCTGGTTATGGGCAGGATAAAGGACTGCCGAGAGGAAGCATAATCTCAATATTCGCAATAGCGCACGGACAAGGAATCTGAGCGCCATCGATCGTCGCAAGATTACGCGTTTTACCGATCTGGCGTCCATAGTCTTAATCTTGTCGACGAAAGTTTCGGAAAACTGAAAATCAATTTTGGGATAATGCATTTAAACCCGATCCAGCGGTAAAAGCGCCTCACAATCGGGCCCGGATGCAAAAATCAAAAAGCAAAAACCTAGCAAGGGAAGCGGAACCGTCTTTGGAGGGATGGCTCAATGGACCTGTAAACTTCTGTCTGGGGAGCTGTCCCAGCGCATAGCCTTCGAGCATGTTGGATATTACGGCGGTGGCCAAAAGTGGCGAAGAGCTTCTTGCTCAGAAACCACTCCAACAATACCAGCCACGGTGTCAGCAGTCTTGAGACTTTTGCATCAAATAATATCACAACGAACAATCCATGAACTCTTGAAGTCTACCAAGTAGCAAACAGCAAATCCATGGGCGACACAGCTATCACCTTGGCGCTAGCGACAGCCCACATCTCGAACTACCAAAGCCCGGCCGCCTTTGGTACTTAGTCCCATAGTGGGCGGCTTTCGGTGACAAAGGTCCTCATGGACGGCGGCGGCGGACTAAACCTCATTCTGAGAAACCCTGCAGAAAATGGAAATCGATTGGAGCCATATTGGCGAAGCAGCACAACCTTGATGGAATAATCCCTAGCGGAAGCGCTGCACCGGAAAAATCACACTCGATGTGGTGTTCGGCTCTCCGGACAATTACAGATCCGAAGAAGTCACGTTCGGTAGCCCCGTTCAGCAGCGGCTATCCGCCATAATAGGGCGAGAGGCATTCACAATTTTCAACCAATACCTCATTACGGGTACATGAAGCTCAAAATGCAGGCCCGGCGGAATAATCACTCTCGTCGGTGATCCGGACATAGCACTCAGCGCCGAAAATAAGACAGCCGCACTAGCCCTCGAGGCACTATCAAAAGCCTTAGCGGCAGAGGAACTTACGCGCCACGCTCTCTGGTAAGCGAGGACGACGTGATACTTGATAAAAGATCCAAGTCCACCTCCTTCAAACCAGCAGATGAGATAGTTAAATTTCAGGTCCACCAGCGGACCCAACAAAGACGGCCTCCATCGGGCACGGTTGAACCACGAAGTCGGCGCCGCCTTTGCGCGAATTCCCGGGAAAATTGGGACATCTTCGCTTTGGCACCCGCCGGACATGCGGAATCCCTCGCGAGTTGGCGAACACAGCCTAAACATCCTAAAAGGATTCAAACCAATCAAGCAGGCTCTTGACGATTTTCCGAGCCCAAAAGACAAGCAATGGGAGAAGAGCTAGTCAAGTTATTGGAAGCGGATTCATGAGAGATATCAAACATCCGGATGGCTAGCAAATTTGGTGATGGTACCAAGAAGGACAAATCTGGCGCCTCTGCGTCGACTTCAAAGACCTCAATAAGGCTTGCCCAAAGGATCCTTTCCACCTCCCGCATCGATCAAATTATCGATGCCACGGCGAGACATGATTCGTTGTGCTTCCTAGATGCATACTCGGCTATCATCAAATCAAGATGGCGGAAGCGGAACCAAGTCGCAGCGGCATTCATCACTCCATACGGACCATTCGCTTCAACACGATGCCGCCGGACTCAAAAGCGCCGGCGCAACATATCGGCGCATGATTCAAACATGTCGGCTACCCGGATAGGCAAAACGATCGAGGCATACGTGAGCGGCGTAGTCGTCAAAACAAAACACGTCGAAACTTTAGTAGGCGATTTGAGGCTCACATTCGACAACCTCGAGCATATGACATTAAGTGAATCCGGAGAAATGTGTTTTGGCGTACCGGCCGGAAGCTGCTGGGCTTCATTGTATCCGGTAGAGGAATCGAAGCAAATCCGGCCAAGATCCGAGCTCATCACGATTGGATATCCCAAAGGACCTCAAGCAAATACAAAATTAACGGGATGCGTGGCAGCCTTAAGCCGTTTATCTCCGTTTAGGAGAGAAGGCGTTGCCTTTATCGCCTCTAAAGCGCACGAACACCAGTGGGCGGATGCGCCCCCGCCGGACTCGAAGAAATAAAGGCCATATTGGCAACAAATCCGGTCCTGGCTGCGCCCACTCAAGGCGAACCGATGTTGTTATACATCGCTGCAACACATCAAGTTGTGAGCGCTGTCCTCGTCGTCAAACGAGCAACAGAAGGGCATGAATTTCCTCTTCAAAAACCAGTGTATTATGTATCCACTGTGTTAACCCCCTGCAAATCCCGTTACCCGCACTATCAAAAGATAGCATATGCGGTGTTCGGGACCCCCTACCCGAGATCCGCCGGTTTTGACACCGACATTGGTGCTTTCATTGAGAGTTCCTCTGTGTCGTCGCCGATAGAGCGGATGCCTTTACCCGTCTTCAAAGGCGGTGTTCTCACCGGAGGGGCCACGGCGCCGGTCGGACTATCGAGCTTGGCGGCTTCCTTATGACCGCTGTCCGGCCATCGCCCGGCAGCGACTTCTCAAGTCGTCGAAAGCAATCTTCGTGTCGACCTTAAAGCTGCCGAGCAGTTAGATCAATTGAGCTCTTATGCATTAACGAGCTCTTGGATCGCTTATCGCCCGCCCGGGGTCGCATAGCAGACTACAATCAGATTGGGCTTAAAACCGATCGAGAGAGATCAACTCTCCCGGGTTACCCACCACATCGAAGTGGTAGAAGAACAACTTCGGCAATTCGCTGCCTTTGTTGAAAACAATCGTGTCGAACTCCGAACCCTCCATGCGGATTCCGCAGAGGTATGGACTCGATCGAGCATTGAACCTAAAATCATGCATCGCTCCGGACCCTACTGGGCTGTTTCAAAGCAAATCAAGCTTCGAAATCGGAAGTCCTCGACCATTGAGCCCAAAGATGGGCGGGGATCGGATTTTATTCCACCCTCCCGCCCGGACATATCGACTTATCTCTAGTTCGGCAAGAGCCCTCGGAAGCGATTACATCATTCTTGGGCGGATTACTCTGGTTATGGGCGGGATAAAGGACTGCCGAGAGGAAACATAATCTCAATATTCGCAATAGCTGCGCGGACAAGGGAATCTGAGCGCCATCGATCGTCGCAAGATTACGCGTTTTACCGATCTGGCGTCCATAGTCTTAATCTTGTCTGACGAAAGTTTCGGAAAACGAAAATCAATTTTGGGATAATCCGCCCCAAACCCGATCCAGCGGTAAAGGCGCCTCACAATCAGGCCCCGGATGCAAAAATCAAAAGCAAAAACCTAGCAAAGGAAGCGGAACCGTCTTTGGAGGGATGGCTCAATGGACCTGTAAACTTCTGTCTACGGGGAGCTGTCCCAACGCATAGCCTTCGAGCATGTTGGATATTACGGCGGTGGCCAAAAGTGGCGAAGAGCTTCTTGCTCGAAACCACTCCAACAATACCCGCACGGTGTCAGCAGTCTTGAGACTTTCGCATCAAATAATATCGCAACGAACAATCCATGAACTTCGCGAAGTCTACCAAGTAGCAAACAGCAAATCCATGGGCGACACAGCTATCACCTTGAGCGCTAGCAGCAGCCCCATCTCGAACTACCAAAGCCCGGCCGCCTTTGGTACTTAGTCCCATAGTGGGCGGCTTTTCGGTGACAAAGGTCCTCATGGGCGGCGGCAGCGGACTAAACCTCATTCGAGGAAACCTGCAGAAAATGGAAATCGATTGGAGCCGTATTGAGCGAAGCAAAGCACAACCTTGATGGAATAATCCCTAGCGGGAAGCGCGCTGCACGGAAAAATCACACTCGATGTGGTGTTGGCTCTCCGGACAATTACAGATCCGAAGAAGTCACGTTCGGGTAGCCCGTTCAGCGGCGGCTATCCGCCATATTAGGGCGAGAGGCATTCACAATTTTCAACCAATACCTCATTACGGGTACATGAAGCTCAAAATGCAGGCCCGGCGGAATAATCACTCTCGTCGATGATCCGGACATAGCACTCGCTACCGAAAATAAGACAGCCGCACTAGCCCTCGAGGCACTATCAAAGCCTTAGCGGCAGAGGAACTTACGCGCTTCGCTCTCACGGTAAGCAGGGACGACGTGATACTTGATAAAAGATCCAAGTCCACCTCCTTCAAACCAGCAGATGAGATAGTTAAATTTCAGGTCCACCGCGGACCCAACAAAGGCGGCCTCCATCGGGCACAGTTGAACCACGAAGTCGGCGCCGCCTTCTGCGCGAATTCCCGGAAAATTGGGACATCTTCGCTTTGGCACCCTTCGGACATGCCGGAATCCCTCGCGAGTTGGCGAACACAGCCTAAACATCCTAAAAGGATTCAAACCAATCAAACAGGCTCTTCGACGATTTTCCGAGCCCAAAAGACAAGCAATGGGAGAAGAGCTAGTCAAGTTATTGGAAGCCGGATTCATGAGAGATATCAAACATCCGGACTGGCTAGCAAATTTGGTGATGGTACCAAAGAAGGACAAATCCTGGCGCCTCTGCGTCGACTTCAAAGACCTCAATAAGGCTTGCCCAAAGGATCCTTTCCACCTCCCCCGCATCGATCAAATTATCGATGCCACGGCAGGACATGATTCGTTGTGCTTCCTAGATGCATACTCTGGCTATCATCAAATCAAGATGGCGGAAGCAGACCAAGTCGCAACGGCATTCATCACTCCATACGGACCATTCTGCTTCAACACGATGCCCTTCGGACTCAAAAACGCCGGCGCAACATATCGACGCATGATTCAAACAGTTCGGCTACCCGGATAGGCAAAACAATCGAGGCATCGTGAGCGGCGTGGTCGTCAAAACAAAACACGTCGAAACTTTAGTAGGCGATTTGAGGCTCACATTCGACAACCTCGAGCATATGACATTAAGCTGAATCCGAGAAATGTGTTTTGGCGTACCAGCCGGAAGCTGCTTGGGCTTCATTGTATCCGGTAGAGGAATCGAAGCAAATCCGGCCAAGATCCGAGCTCTGTCACGAGTTGGATATCCCAAAGGACCTCAAGCAAATAAAAAATTAACGGGATGCGTGGCAGCCTTAAGCCGTTTATCTCCGTTTAGGAGAGAAGGCGTTGCCCTTTATCGCCTCCTAAGCGCGCCGAACACCAGTGGGCGGATGCGGCCCTTCTTGGACTCGAAGAAATAAAGGTCATATTGGCAACAAATCCGGTCTGGCTGCGCCCACTCAAAGGCGAACCGATGTTGTTATACATCATTGCAACACATCAAGTTGTGGCGCTGTCCTCGTCGTCGAGCGAGCAAATGAAGGGCATGAATTTCCTCTTCAAAACCGGTGTATTATGTATCCTTTGTGTTAACCCCTGCAAATCCGTTACCGCACTATCAAAAGATAGCATATCACGGTGTTCATGGCGTCCGGAAGCTCGGCACTACTTTCAAGAGTGTTCGATAGCGATGGCCTCTGAAGTACCACTCAATGACATTATAAATAACCGCGACGCAGCGGGCAGGATTGCAAAATGGGCCATTGAGGTCTTGCCATTCGACATAACTTACAAACCTCGGCGAGCCATAAAGTCGCAAGTCTTGGCTGACTTCGTCGGCGAATGGTGAAGCGAACTACCTAAAAGTCGGCGCATACTCCAATTGGACTATGCGCCAGCGGCTCCAAAATGTTGGCGGATGGGTGGCGTCGTCTTGGCGTCCCCACGGAGATCTGATCCGTATGTACTTCAAATAATGTACACGGACTCCAACAACACAGCCGAATCTGAGGCCTTGTTACATGGTCTCCGGATGGCGATCTCCATGGGCATTCAGCGCCTAGAGGTGCGAGGATTCAAACCTCGCAATATCCCAAATAAATGGAGACTTTGGCGCCAAGGATCCGAAAATGGCAGCATATCGTAATGCTGTCACGAAAATGTCATTTCGGTTTGAAGGACTCGAATTCCATCACATAGCCGAGATAACAATCAAGCGGCCGACATTACAGCACGCATCGGTGCGAAACGTGATGTTGTCCTCAAATATCTTCTGGAATGGCTCTTCAAGCCATCCGTCTTTGTGGGAAGAGAAGTCGGTAGCGACAAACCGGAGAAAGCCGCACCAAGCGGTGATTCAGCGGAACAACGTAACACAATCCGCCCACGATATAATGGGAGTAATCGCGCGTGGGCAGAACCTTTCCTAGCCTACTTACTTAGGCAGGAACTTCCAAGACCAAAATGAGGCCCATTGCATAGTCCGGCGATCTCGGCCTACAAGGTTCATGAGGAGAACTTTATAAGAAAAGTACTACGGAGTCCTTCAAAGGTGTATCTCCGAAGAAGAAGGCGAAACCTCTGGCTGAAATCCATGCGGACTAGGTGGACACCATGCAGCAGCACAGGCCTGGTAGGAAAGGCGTTCGTGCGGATTTTATTGGCCAACAGCTCGGGCGGATGCACAGGACTTGGTCAGCGATCGTCGGTTGCGACTCTTCGCTAATCGAGCCATATGCCACCCACGCCCTCAAAACCATACCCATTACCGGCCGTTCGTGGTGCAGGGGCTTGACATGGTGGGACCCTTAAAGGGAACCCACAAGAAAAAATACACTGTTGGTCATGGTGGATAAATTCACCAAATGGATAGAGGCCAAACCGGTCAAAACGGCGAGTCCGGACCAGTGATAGACTTTATATCGAGGTGGTACACCGTTCTGAGTCCCCATAGCATCATCACCGATAGCGCACGAACTTCACAGCCGATGAGGTCAAGGCATGGTGCAAAAATATGGGCATTAAGCTCGACTATCGTCGATCTATCACCCTCAAACCAGCGGTCAAGTGGAAAGAGCAAGCGGTCTAATAATGGCGGCATTAAACCCGGACTAGTGAGGTCACTCACTAAATCCAGACACCCAATGGGTCAAGGAGCTCGACTCCGTACTGGGGAGCTGCGGACAACGCCTAACCGTACTACGGGTTCACACCATTTTTATGGTATCTGGCGCAGAGGCAGTTACGCCTGCGACATTATTCATGACTCACCTCGAGTGCGCATGTATGAGGAAAGAGAAGCCGAGCTCGATCGGCAGGACAGCTTGGACACATTGGAGGAAGAAGCGTGGCGTCGCGAAGGCTCGTTCCGCATTTTACGGCAGCGAGCTCGAAGATATCAAAGCGAGAAATGCGGGCCAAGACTTATAACATTGGCGAACTAGTTCTACGCCTGCCGGACAAGAAAAAGGACAAGCTCAAACCCAAATGGGAAGGCCCCTTCATTATTGATCAAGTACTAACCGGCGGAGCGTACCGTCTACGAAATGTGTTGGACAACCGACTCGAGCCGAACCCATGGAACGCAACCCGACTCCGGTGATTCTATGCCTAGCGCCGGACTAAGAGTTCGTCCCCTTCCCCCGTCCAACCTTTTATATTTCGGCTGTCTTCCTTTTCTCTTTTGTATCCTTTTAAATTAACAAAACCCCTCGGGGCCCATTTTCGCATTTTTTTTGCATACACACGATGTGCCACCTGCACTCGTTATTCCTGGGGGCTTCTTTTACAGAAGCTCAACTATCTGGGTTTATACCCAACACATGTGTCATGCTTCCACATGTACCTTTTACTCGCCATTATATGCATCGATATGACTTAAGTTTTGGCCAAGCTGGGTTGCACGGCTCTGTGCTTACCCCTCGTTCCCGATTGTTCGGCTAGGTGGTAAAGGAGCACCTCTGCGATTATTCTTGCCGGGTCACCGGATGTGTACCTCGGTGGGTGAACCCAAAGCTAAGCGTTCTTAAGGGAATATTGATTCGGTGATTTAAAGATGACTTTTACCTATTTTTCCATCTGCCCCGGATGTTTCAACGCTCCATTGGCAGTCAGGACATGCACTTTAGGGCATGCCACCCAGCGAAAGGAACCCTTAACGGAACTATTCTCCCTGGAAGATGTTTCTTACTAACCATGTAATATAACATAACTAGTTGGGCACTTGCCTGATAAAGCACTAATGACCCCCACGCCTAGTCTCCATGCATACCACGGTTATTTACTAACCAAAAAGGTATTCGGACACACTCCGGACTCTAGGGTCCCGAGGTCGAAGCGAAAAGGTCGGCAACGACAAACGATCTACAATCCGGCTAGAAGGCATTTCACATGTCATTTTTAAGGATAACATACATTGTCAAGTCTATTGATTGTATTCCTCCTCAATCCTGTCTAACAGGCTGTCTAGCTTCTGATCCGTTGGGAAATTTTAGCAGCCAGTTCTACTGGCTGTACACTAAACTCACAGGATCTCCTTCCGTCAGGCCCCACCGCTCAACTTGGCCATATGGTTGGGATCCGCCTTCTTGTACAGCGTCTTCACCATGGCCCAAGCCTCCACAGCACCTTGACGGCAGGCGAAACCTTCCACAAGCGAAGCCTTGCCGCCTCCTGTAGCTTCTCTGCAAGCTCCCGAGGCCCTCAGGCGGGACGAGGATGGCCATAAAGCTGTCTGGCGCCACTCATTGCACTGTCGAACTCGTTCGCACTGGTGCAACAGATTCGGAAGTTGATCACCCATCGTCTGGGCATCTCCTTCGCAGGATGGCCCGTGAGTATACCTACAAGACATATTATGTCAAATCGCTTCCTTGCCGACCTCCTCTTTCTAGAGAGTTCGCTCAAGCACTTACTATAGATGCTGCGGCGAAGGCGTTGATTCTCCTTAACGGGCGGACAGCTCGGCTCAGTCGCCTTTCAGCTCTTCACCGAGCTTGGCGTTGGCATCTTGAAGCTTGTTCCTTTCTGCTGAACTCTGTTCAGCACATTTCGCCGGCTTTTAGTGGCGTAATGTGATACTGTCCGGATCTTGTTGGCGGCACCTCTGATGTCATTATTAGACTCATGCGCACGCCACACAGCTCTTATATTAATTTATACAAATGTGTTACCGGAGGGGTCTTTCCGTCTCCTCTGCGGCAGCAAATCTTGACCTCAAGTTGGGCCTTGCAATCTTGCGGCTCCGGGACAGCTGGGCGTTCTTCTCGTTAAGAGCCTGAAAGTTTACATGATCCTTAAATCAGTTAACATAACTAATTTAAGTCTCGGGGGCTACTGGTGTACACAACCATTAAAATTCACTTACCCGTATGTCTTTAACATACAGCTCCGTGGCTCTGGTAAAACCATTTTGAGCAGCCCGGAGATGCGCGTCCCCTGCGTTAAAGGCATCCAATGCCTCAGGGGAAAAGCACGCTTCTTGAAAAACTGTCCGGCGGCGTCTATGATTCATAGCGCTCTCCACCTCTGACTTGGTGGCGGACAGCCTGTCGGTATCCTCCGTTGGAGTAGGGTCCGGTTCGCGTCTTGCGCTTGCCTCCCCCTCCAGTCCGGTATTTGGAGCTGGCTGGTGTTGGTTGGGTCGGCAATTCCTGCGCCGCATGATCCGTGGCGCTTTTTCTCCTATAAAAATCATGAGCACTTAGATGTTTCCCGGGCGTTGCTCCAAAAGATCAAACACGATCTATACCTCTGCTGTGGCGTTTCGCCCCGACGGCGCTCCTTTTCCTCCCGCTAGTTGGATGACCTCAGAGGTCGGCCGCCGCGAGCTCGACTCTGCCGTAATGGCGCTTCTGCAAAATACCATCGGTCGCGAAGGTCGAAGCAGGCAAGGATAGGATAACGGTGTCCGGACTTGATCGTGGTCACAGGATGCGAACTTAGCGGGGTAGTCCGCCATAATGGCGACCAAAGCATTGTCAATGCTGAGCTGGTGATACACCCGTCAATCAGCTCCACCCGATGTCGGATCCTCTTGGAGGCGGACCTGTGGACCCTTCCGGATCCTTGGGTTGTGGGCGGGACTCACCATGTCCTCCACGGTCCGGCGTAGACCTGCGCCGAAGGCGTAATGTAAGAAGCTTAAACTTGAAAGCAGGTAGAACCCTTGAGGTGTTCGCTTACCCATCCTCGAGGATTGACCATAGAAAACCCATCCACGGGGTTGGACGAAGAAATCCTCCTTCTCCCCTTATACAGATCGGACGGGATCTTCACGGATCCTCGGTCGAATCCGGCCCTTCTTGGCCGTCTTGGTAACATCGTCCTCCCCATTGAAATCCCACATGGGGTGGCCTCTGTATTACAGCGGCTGCACCCCCCGCTTGATGCACGTCGCCATGACTCCAAACATGGTCAAGCCGGAATGAGCCATTAATCTTATCCGGCCCATCAAGTAATGGGCGCTCTTGTCTTCCTCCAAGCAGGGGCTCATGGGCGCCCGGTGGCGTTTCTTCAAGGGAGCACATCAAACCCGGAGGCCAATCCGGACTGGGTCGAGCGGCGGGCGTCTACTATATAAAACCACTCCGAGGGCAGTCTTGGACGCCCTCTTAGGGGTGCGGATAGGTATCCGGTCCCGGCGATCGCCATATTTGGCGCCGCCCACTTGATATATGGACCCCTGGTGAGAGCGAGTGCGAGGCGAATAGCCTCTTCCACAATGCGAAATGGGGTTCGATGCCGAGAATAGCTCACAGAGAGCTCGTAGCCGCGATGTGCAACCTGAAGCGGGCGTGAGGTGGTGGAGCTGAAGTCCATAGAACTTGAGAGCCCGCCGAGAGCAGGTGTATTGGAAACCCGAGCCCCTTATTAGATAAGGGACAAAGCACACCCGCTCTCCCTGTTGGGGCTTGGGGTGTCCTTCGCTGGCTCCCTCCTCGATAAGTAACCAGTCCGGCTCGGACCGGAACCATGAAGGACGGAGAAGCCATCCCTCATTTGGAGCTTTACTAGCTCGTTGTGCGAAATAGAGCACCTCCTCCAATCCCGGCGATGGGCTGGGAGCACGTGAGGAAGATCGCGTTGACGATCCATGGTGGAATGGATTTGAGTCGAGGCGCTTGATGGGGTATCTGGCGGGAGGAGGATGGTGCGGTTTGGATCTGGATCCCTGCCCTTTAATAGGTGGTGACCCGCACAACCAGGGGTGAAATGTAAAGACTCCTGGCTTTTCGCATTCGATGCGACAGCGTGGAAGAGGGCCATAATTTGGCGTAGAAGCCAAGAAGCACGATATTCGAGGTAAAGCCGGACCTCGCTCGGCAGAACATGGAATTGAAGGAGAACCCGCCTTACAACGCCGAAGACTACAAGCCCGCTGGACTTATCGTCATTGAAGCCTGGTTCGGGGGCTACTGAGGGAGTCCTGGACTAGGGGGTGTCCGGATAGCCATACTATCAATATCCGTCGGACTCCCAGACTACGAAGATAGAAGATTGAAGAGTCCGGCTCGTGTCCGGAAGGTACTTTACTTGGCGTGGAAGGCAAGCTTGGCAATACGGATATGTAGATCTCCTACCATTGTAACCGACTCTGTGTAACCCTAGCCTCTCCGGTGTCTATATAAACCGGAGGGCTTTAGTCCGTAGGACACAACATTACATCTCAACAATCATGCCATAGGCTAGCTTCTAGGGTTTAGCCTCATTGATCTCGTGGTAGATCTACTCTTGTACTACCCATATCATCAATATTAATCAAGCAGGACGTAGGGTATTACCTCCATCGAGAGGGCCTGAACCTGGGTAAAAACATTGTGTCCCTCGTCTCCTGTTACCATCCGCCTAGACGCACAGTTCGGGACCCCCTACCCAAGATCCGCCGGTTTTGACACCAACATCGGGTTATCAAGACAATGTGGTTCTTCAACAGGCGGTATATTAAGACCATGTATTTCTTCAATAGGAGGTAAATTCTTAACATCTTCAGCTTTTATTCCTTTTTCTTTCATTGATTTCTTTGCCTCTTGCATATCTTCAGGACTGAGAAATAGAACACCTCTCTTCTTCGGAGTGGGTTTAGGAATAGGCTCAGGAGTTGGCTTAATTGGTTCAGGAATTGGCTCAGGAATTGGCTCAGGAAGAGTCCAATTATTTTCATTAGTAAACATATTATTCAATAGTAATTCAGCCTCGTCGACTGTTCTTTCCCTGAAAACACAACCAGCACAACTATCCAAGTAGTCCTTGGAAGCATAGGTTAGTCCATTATAAAAGATATCAAGTATTTCATTTTTCTTAAGAGGATGATCAGGCAAAGCATTAAGTAATCGTAGAAGTCTCCCCCAAGCTTGTGGGAGACTCTCTTCTTTGATTTGCACAAAATTATATATTTCCTGCAAGGCAGCTTGTTTCTTATGAGTAGGGAAATATTTAGCAGAGAAGTAATAAATCATATCCTAGGGACTATGCACACAACCAGGAGCAAGAGAATTAAACCAAGTCTTAGCATCACCCTTTAATGAGAACGGGAATATCTTAAGGATATAACAATAGCAAGACTTCTCATCATTAGTAAACAGGGTGGCTATATCATTTAACTTGGTAAGATGTGCCTAACAGTTTGATTCAAGGCCATAAAAGGGTCGATTCAACCAAAGTAATAATCTCAGGATCAACATAGAATTCATAATACTTATCAGTAACACAGATAGGTGAAGTAGCAAAAGCAGTGTCAGGTTTCATTCTAGCATTAAGAGACTGCTGCTTCCATTTAGCTAATAATTTCTTAAGATCATATCTATCTTTACAAGCAACGACAGCTCTAGCAGCTTCCTCTTCCATAACATAACCCTCAAGAACAACATGTAATTCATAATCAGGGGGAGACTTTCATCATCACTATCATCAATAATAGGATCTTCAATAATTTCATTATCTCTAACCCTAGCAAGTTGTTCATCAAGAAATTCACCTAATGGCAAAGTAGTATCACACACAGAAGTAGTTTCATCATAAGTACCATGCATAGTAGAAGTGGCACCATCAATAATAGGCGACATATCAGAATTCATAGCAGTAACAGGTTTAGGTGTCGCAAGCTTACTAATAACAGCAGGAGAATCTACTGCAGAGCTAGATGGCAGTTACTTACCTCCCCTCGTAGTTGAGGGCAAAATCTTGGTTCTTTCGTATTTCAAGTTCCTCATAGTGATCAGCAGATATAAATCCCAAGTGACTCAAAGAATAGAGCTATGCTCCCCGGCAACGGCGCCAGAAATTAGTCTTGATAACCCACAAGTGTAGGGGATGCATAGCAGACTTTCGAGGGTAAAGTATGCAACCCAAATTTATTGATTCGACACAAGGGGAGCCAAACAATATTATTGAGTATTAGCAGTTGAGTTGTCAATTCAACCACACCTGGATAACTTAGTATCTGCAGCAAAGTATTTAGTAGCAAAGTAGTATGATAATAAAGGTACTTGATGGCAAAAGTAAAGGTAATAGTTTTGTAGTGATTATAATGAGAGTAACGGAAAAGTAAATAAGAGAAGCACAAGATGTGAAAAGCTCATAGGAATTGGATCGGTGATGGATAATTATGTCGGATGCGATTCCTCATGTAATAGTTATAATATAGGGTGACACTGAACTAGCTCCAGTTCATCAATATAATGTAGGCATGTATTCCGAATATAGTCATACTTGCTTATGGAAAAGAACTTGCATGACATCTTTTGTCCTACCCTCCCGTGGCAGCGGGGTCCTAGCGGAAACTAAGGGATATTAAGGCCTCCTTTTAATAGAGAACCGGAACAAAGCATTAGCATATAGTGAATACATGAACTCCTCAAACTACGGTCATCACCGAGAAGTATCCCGATTATTGTCACTTCGGGGTTGTCGGATCATAAAACATAATAGGTGACTATAGACTTGCAAGATAGGATCAAGAACACACATATATTCATGAAAACATAATAGGTTCAGATCTGAAATCATGGCTTTTCGGGCCCTAGTGACAAGCATTAAGCATAGCAAAGTCATAGCAACATCAAACTCAGAACATAGTGGATACTAGGGATCAAACCCTAACAAAACTAACTTGATTACATGGTAAATCTCATCCAACCCATCACCATCCATCAAGCCAACGATGGAATTACTCATGCATGGCGGTGAGCATCATGAAATTGGTGATGGAGGATGGTTGATGATGACGACAGCGATGAATCCCCCTCTCCGGAGCCCCGAACGGACTCCATATCAGCCCTCCCGAGAGAGAGCAGGGCTTGGCGGTGCTCTGTATCATAAACCGCGATGAAAATTTCTCTTTGATTTTTTCCTCTACGAAACGGAATATATGGAGTTGGAGTTGAGGTCGGTGGAGCCTCAGGGGGCCCACGAGGCAGAACACGCCGGGGGTGGGCGTCCCCATACAGTGAGCAGGTGTGGGCCCCTTGGTCTTGATTCTTTCGCCAGTATTTTTTATATTTTCCAAAACTTGTCTCCGTGGATTTTCAGGTCATCCCGAGAACTTTTGTTTTCTACACATAAGATAACATCATGGCAGTTCTGCTGAAAACAGGGTTAGTCCGGGTTAGTTTCATTCAAATCATGCAAGTTAGAGTCCAAAACAAGGGCAAAAGTGTTTGGAAAAGTAGATACGTTGGAGATGTATCACACCCCCAGCAGTAGATATGGGCCTTATGGGCCAAGAGGGGAAACAAACCAGCCACAAGGGGCTGGTGCGCCCTCCATATGGGCCGGCCAAGGTGGAGAAGGAAAGGGGAAGGAGGAAAGGAAAGAAAGGGAATAGGATTCCCCCTTCCTTCCCCCTTCGTCCTCTTTCCTTCCCTCTCCGGTATATATGGCAGGGGGCGCGGCTTGGGAGGAGCCCAAGTAGGATTCAGTCCTACTTGGTGTACCTCGTAGCCTCTCCCCTTCCGCTCCCACCTATATATATATAGGGGGTGCCCCTAGCACACGACTAATAATTGTCTAGCCGTGTGCGGTGCCCCCCTCCACCGTTTACTCCCCCGGTCATATTTTCGTAGTGCTTAGGTGAAGCCCTGCGGAGATCACTTCACCATCACCGTCACCATGCCGTCGTGCTGACGGAACCCATCTAGTACCTCGACGTCTTGCTGGATCAAGAAGGCGAGGGACGTCACCGAGCTGAACGTGTGCAGAACTCGGAGGTGTCATACGTTCGGTACTCAATCGGTGGATTGCGAAGAAAGTTCGACTACGTCAACCGCGTTGTGAAACGCTTCCGCTTGCGGTCTACGAGGGTATGTAGACACGCTCTCCCCCTCATTGCTATGCATCTCCATGGATAGATCATTGCGTGTGCGTAGAATTTTTTTGTTTTTCCATGCAACAATTCCAAACAGTGGTATCAGAGCCAGGTCTATGTGTAGATGATATGCATGAGTAGAACACAAAGAGTTGTGGGCAGTGATAGTCATACTACTTACCACCAACGTCTTATTGTGATTCGGCGGTACTGTGTGATGAAGCGGCCCAGACCAACCTTACATCTCCACGTACATGAGACCGGTTCCACCGACAGACATGCAACTAGTTTTGCATAAAGGTGGCTGGCGGGTGTCTATTTATCCTACTTTAGTTGAATCGAATTTGACTACGGCCAGTCCTTGAAGAAGGTTAAAACAACAAACTTGATGAAACACCGTTGTAGTTTTATGTGTAGGTAAGGACGGTTCTTGCTAGAAGCCTATATCAGCCACATAAAACTTGCAACAATAAAGTAGAGGACGTCTAACTTGTTTTAGCAGGGTATGTTGTGATGTGATATGGTCAAGACATGATAAGATATACATTATTGTATGAGATGATCCTATTTTGTAAGATATCTCGCAACAAGCAGGAGCCGTATGGTTGTCTCTTTATTGTATGAAATGCATACGCCATTTAATTGCTTTACTTTATCGCTATGAGTTAGCAATAGTTGTAGAAGCAATAATTGGCGAGACGACCATGATGCTACGATGGAGATCAAGGTGTCGAGCCGATGATTACGGAGATCATGACGATGCTTTGGAGATGGAGATCAAAAGCACAAGATGATGGCCATATCATGTCACATATTTTGATTGCATGTGATGTTTATCTTTTATGCATCTTATTTTGCTTAGTATGGCGGTAGCATTATAAGATGATCCCTTCACTAAATTTCAAGGTACAAGTGTTCTCCCTGAGTATGCACCGTTGTGACAGTTCGTCGTGTTGAGACACCGCATGATGATCGGGTGTGATAGACTCTACGTTCACATACAACGGGTGCAAGACAGTTTTGCACATGCGAAATACTCGGGTCAAACTTGACGAGCCTAGCATGTACAAAAGGTCGAACGTGAATCATATAGTAGATGTGATCAACATAGAGATGTTCACCATTGATGACTACCCCATCTCACGTGATGATCAGACATGGGTTAGTTGATTTGGATCACGTATCACTTAGATGACTTGAGGATGTCTATTTAAGTGGGAGTTCTTAAGTAATTTGATTAATTGAACCTAATTTATTGTAACACCTCGGATGTATCTTTCCATATTTGTAACTCCAACTCTTGCCATTTTCGGATATGTGATATGATATTCCCTCCGTGGTTGGGTTTTGTTTTCGTTTTGCATTTTGTCCATGTCATGCATCTCATATCATGTCATCATGTGCATCTCATTTGCATACGTGTTCGTCTCATGATTCCGAGCATATTCCCCGTTGTCCGTTTTGCAATCCGACACTCCTATGTTCCCCGGCGTCCCCTCTTGTTCTTTTTCCGTGTGCGGTGTTGAACATTCTCGGAATGGGCGAGCCTTGCCAAGTGGCCTGGTATAGCACCGGTAGACCACTGTCAAGTTTGGTCATTTGGAGTTCGTTTGGTACTCAACGGTTAACGCACCCTTGCAAAGGCCTCTTTTGAGTTGCAGCCCAACAACCCTCCAAAACAGCCCAATAACCCATCTAACTCCCTCCATGCCCTTGGTCGTTCGATCACGATCGTGTGGCGAAAACTACACCCATTTGGACTCTCCTAGCTCCTCTATGCCTATTTAAAGAACCTCCACGAAATCCGGGCAAACCCTAGCAAACCCCAGATCCGCCGCGCCGGACACGTCGCGTCGCGCGCGGACACGTCGCGCCGGACCCGGCGAATCTGGGCTCGCCACGTGGCGCCGCCCCCGCGCCGCCGCCGGAGCCTTGCGGCCGCGTCGTCAGGCATGAGGCCCGCCCTCCGCGCCGCCCGGACCGCCGCCGCCGCCGCCCGGCCTCTCCTCCGGCCGTCCGAGCTCCTCCGTGAGCCCGACCTCCGACTCCGGCGATCCAGATCCAAATCCGCACGGTTGACTTTTCCCCCGTACCCTCGTTTTTTTCACTAAGTCCCTAAACTGTCATAATTTCGTGCATTTTTCATAGCATCACATCTCCGCAACCGTAGCTCCGTTTTGGGCGTATAATATGTCGAATTGTTCGTCTCGAAGAGTAAATCATTTCATTCCATTGCACCGTTTGCATTTGAGCTCATCTTGGTGCCCGAAATGCTGTTGGAAGATAGCTTCAGATCGTTAGTTTCAGAATCTTATCAGTTCGAGCTCTTTTGTCATTTTTGCCATGAATTATGTGTGCACCCTATGAACTTGAGTCCTACATGTGAGTTGAACATTGCCATGCCATCTTTCCAGAGGTATTTTCCATGTATTTTTGTGAGCTATGTGTTGACTAGAACAAGCATGCGAAGTAGGGATGATGTTACTGATTTCAGGAACGTGATTTCACTAAGTCTTGTCCTGCTGATAATTTTATGCCATATGTTCATGTTGTTTCAGAGAGATCTATACCCTTTTTGAGCATGATCAGTAAGGGTGTTTTGAACATATGGTTGTGCTCTATCCATCCATGTCCTTGTTGGCATTTATGGAGTAGTCTAGCATGTCATTTTTGTGCTCTACTTTTGCTTGAAAATGTTTCCTGGCAGACTGTTTGCATTAGATTCAATTTTCACGAGGTCGTTGTAGTTGATCCGTGAATGCTATGATGTTGTTCTTGCCATGTATAGCTCCTATGCCATGTCTTCTTGATGGGTGTATGCTTAGTTTATCATGAGGTGCTCTGTAGTGAGTGCATCGAGCTCACGAACATGCCATGTTAAATCTGTTTTTGCCATGTCCTGATATTTTCACTAAGTCTGAAATCTGTAATAAAACTTGCAATGTTTACATGGGTGCCATCATTTCTTAAGGTCCTTTTTGGCTTATGGTCAGTAAGGGACTATTGAAATATGCTTTGAGTAGAATCATGTCATGCCTTGCTTTGCTATTATAAGTTCCTGTAGCATGTTGTTTGCTTGCTCTAAACATGCCTTCCTGATGTTAATTCCTGCCATGTTAGTATTTTCACTAAGTCTGTGAACCTGATATTTTGAGCACTTTCACCATGCTTGTTTGAACATGTTATGATGTGATTTAGCCGTAGCTCAGTGTTCCTCTATTGTTAAGCATCTCCTGTAGTTCGCTGCCATATGCTTTGTTTTTATGTTGGGGTGCTGTAGCATAGTTTAGTGTTGCGTGCTAAGTAGCATCGGCTGTTAAGCAGATTTGCGTCATTCTTGTTTTGCTTGTCATTTGCAAACCGTGCATCCGATTCGGTGATCTTTATATCGATTTCAACCGAAATCATCTCATCTTTCAGCGGCATACTTGGTTTGCCAAGTTGATGCCAGTTCATCATTTTCCTTCGGAGCATACTTATGCATAGCATGTCACATCTCGCATAGCATGTCATGTATTGCATCATATTGCTTGTGCATATGTTCCTTGTTTGATTGTGGTTCCGTTGCTTGTGTTCTTGCTTTGGGTAGAGCCGGAGGCGAGTGCGTGAGCGAGGAGCCTGTTGAGAACGCCTCGAGGATCCAGCCTTCGACAACTCGAGAACCTTACGAGCAAGATGACCATACCTTGAAATCACTTCTATCTTTGCTTGCTAGATGCTCGCTCTTTTGCTATGCCTATGCTGCGATACCTACCACTTGCTATATCTTGCCACCCATATTGCCATGTCAACCTCTAACCATCCATGTCCTAGCAAACCGTTGTTTGGCTATGTTACCGCTTTGCTCGGCCCTCTTATAGCGTTGTTAGTTGCGGTGAAGATGAAGTTTGTTCCTTGTTGGAACACGGATATTTTGGGATATCACAATATCTATTGTTTTAATTAATGCATCTATATACTTGGTAAAGGGTGGAAGGCTCGGCCTTATGCCCGGTGTTTTGTTCCTCTTGCCACCCTAGTTTCCGTCATCTGGGTGTTATGTTCCTTGATTTTGCGTTCCTTACGCGGTCGGGTGATTTATGGGACCCCTTGACAGTTCGCTTTGAATAAAACTCCTCCAGCAAGGCCCAACCTTGGTTTTACCATTTGCCACCTAGCCTTTTTCCCTTGGGTTTCGCGAGCCCGAGGGTCATCTTTATTACCCCCGGGCGGTGCTCCTCGAGTGTTGGTCCAAACTAGAGCACCGTCTTGGGACCATTCCTTGGCAACTTGGATTACGTTGGTACCAGACGCTTAGCTTATCCGGTGTGCCACGAGAACGAGATATGTGCAGCTCCTATCGGGATTTGTCAAGACTGTGGGAGGTCTTGCTGGTTTAGTTTTACCATTGTCGAAATGTCTTGATGTCTGGGATACCGAGTCGATCGGTGTGTCTTGGGTGAAGGTTTATTCCTTCGATGACCGTGAGAGCTTGTGATGGGCTAAGTTGGGACACCCTGCAGGTATTATCTTTCAAAGCCGTGCCCGCGGTTATGAGGCAGATGGGAATTTGTTAATGTCGGTTGTAGAAAACCGAAGTTGACCTTAATTAAAATACATCAACCGTGTATGTAACCGTGATGGTCTCTTCTCGTGAGTCCGGAAGTGAACACGGTGTTGGAGTTATGCTTGGCGTAAGTAGTCGGGATCACTTCTTGATCGCTAATAGCTTCACGACCGCGCCTTGCTTCTCTTCTCGCTCTCTTTTGCGATGTAGCCACCATATATGCTAGTAAACTTGCAGCAGCCCTCCTTTTGACACCAGCTTTCCTTAAGCTTAAATAGTTTTGATCTCATGGTGTGAGATTCTGAGTCCCTGTGGCTCACATGATTCTACCAAAACAGATCTGGTACCGGTGATGCCGGTAGCAGATGGCGCCATCGAGCTGAAGTGGGAATATGATGAGGCACTTGGTCGATACTATGTTTCTTTTCCGGACGATTAGTAGTGGAGCCGGTTAGGCGATCGAGGATTTAATGTCGCATTTGGGGTACTTCTTTTATTTTGGTTCCGTAGTCGGACCTTGATTGTATCTGGATGATGTCTTGCTTTATTCATGTAATTGTGTGAAGTGGCATTGTAAGCCAACTATGTACCTTTTCCTTATGTATTACATGGATTGTGCGAAGATTACCTCACTTGCGACATTGCTTTCAATGCGGCTATGCCTCTAAGTCGTGCTTCGACATGTGGGAGATATAGCCGCATCGAGGCGTTACAAGTTGGTGTCGAGCCATCCCGACCTTAGGAGCCCCAACGCTTGATCGTTTTTAGTGGCGAGTTGTGTCTAGAAAAATGTTTTGAGTCATTTAGGATTATATATATCGGAGAGTTTAGGAATTCTTTTTACTTCCCGGTCCTTGACCTTACGGTGAGGTATCTGACGTAGAGTTTTGACTCTTCTCTTCTCAAATTTCACTAAATTTTTTTTAGGATCACGCGGGTATCTTGGGATCGTTCGATATTCTTATGATGACAACATTGTCTTGGTTGCCTCGACATTTAGGGGTTGTGGCGGTGTCCGGGAGTTGAGCTCCGAGGTGTTGTCGTCATAATTTTATCGTTGCGATTCTGGAATACCGAGTTTAATGCGCCGACATCGAAAATCTCTTTTATGCGTCGGTTGGTGAGATAACCCGCTAACTTGATCTTGTGGTGAGTACGGAGTATTGCCATGACTTCATTATAACGGATGCTTTTGAAGGTTGAGGTACCACGATTTCGAAGGTTTCTTGGTTATGTGTTGAAGGATGGATACAATTTGGATGTAGGGATTGTTAGCTTGGGTGAGATATATATATTGCTCCCTGTATCCCCAACACTGATTGCATAACAGGAAAGTTTGGGAGTTTATAGGTGGGATTCAAGTAGCTCTAGCATTTCTTCCGCAGATATTTGGTTTGTGATTGGGTAATCCTTACCACTTATTTGTTCCATTCATACCTTGTTTTTATTTTCATTCATCAATATCTCTTATCAAGTGGCTTCTCACCTTTATGGACGTGATGTTTACTTTGGAATACATTCGTTCATCCCTGTTCGAATGTTTATTGTGAAGACTATATGTTGCAATTTCTATCCGTTGATTCAACTTGTCTATCATCTATCAAGATGCTAACGGATGTCACCCTCTTGAGGATGGCTCCGCCTCTGCGTCGAGAATCCGGACGCAGTGAAGGGAGTCGAGCGAACCCTCCACCTCCACCTCCGCCTCCGGAGGCATGGCAAACTTTGATGGCAACCACTACGCAACGCTTTCGTTGTTGATCCGGTGATGCAAGAGCGTAACCAAGGCCAAGGCAACCAAGGAATCAAGGTCAAGGGCAGTTCTATCATCACCACGGTTTCCTACACTCAACGGTTCCTTGCCAACCAGCCAAAGTCTTTCGACTCTTGTGCGAGGCCACGACGCCGACGGCGGCTCGTGGATATCAACAAGCACTTGAATGCAGCAATGTCGGACACGAGGACTACGTCAAGTTCGCGTCTTTTCAGCTCAAGGATCGAGCAACTGATTGGTTCCAGCAATACAAGGACTCTAGAGGTGGTCGAGTGATTACTTGGACTGATTTACGCCGGGACTTTAAAGCTCACCACATTCCTTCGGTGTTGTTGAGAGCAAGCGTGAGGAGTTCCGCAATCTCAAGCAAGGAACATGTCGATGTACTGAATACAACATCTGATTTGAAACTTGCTCGATTCGCTAAACAAGGCGTTCTGATGAGAAAAGTATGATCTATCGGTTCAGAGGTGGTCTTGAGAGGATCTGCGGTTATCTCTTGTTCTTTACGAGCCTACTCGGTTTGATCAATTCTATAATATGGCACTCAAGCTAGAAGGTGCTCAGCTCAAGTGTGAGGCTTCAAAGAAGAGAAGCAGGATGCGATTCGGTCTTCGTCTTCCTCTCAAGTGGCGACAAAGCAGCAAAAGTTCTACCTTCCTCCTCCTCCGTTCCGTCGGCCTTATCGGTAGAAGAACTCGGTGGTCGTGGATCTTCCCACCCACCCAACCCAAGCTACTGAACAAGTCTCAGCCTCAAGCTCCAAGGTCAAATGCTCCTTATCACCGTCCGCTCTCGGAGGTGACTGCAACAAGTGCCAGAGAAGGTCACTATGCGAACAAATGCCATAACCAAAGGCGCCTTCCTCCTCCTCCACCGTGAGGTCTTCAAGCAATGCGGTGGTCAAGCATAATCCCAAGTGCGCAAAGGTGAACATGATGAATGCAGCGCAAGCGGAAGGATTCTTGATGTGATCATGGGTAATCTTCCGTTAATGATATTCTGCAAAAGTCTTATTTGATCTTGGTGCATCGCATTGTTTCATGTCTAGATCATTTGTGCATAAAACATGATTTCATTTCGAAATGTTGGAAAAACCCATGGGAGTTGTTTCTCCGGCCTCTTCTATGAGGGCTACCACAAGGATTCGGATGTTTCTATCAAGATGGGCGACTATGATTTCTATCTAAACCATTTGTTCTTGGTGACTCGATATTGATCTAATACTTGGGATGGGTGGCTTTCTAAACACAAGGCTCACTTGATTGTCTTTGTCGGGAAATTCAATTGACACACCCTTACGAGGATGTTATCATCTATGCGCTCGTGATGAAACCATTGGTTGTTTTCTCTCAATGAGAAGGGCGAATTGGATGCTATCTCTCAAATTCCGATCGTTTGTGAGTACCAAGATGTCTTTCGGAAGAACTTCGGGTATGCCTCCTCATCGGCCAGTCGAATTCGTTATCGATCTTGAGCCTGGCACTGAACCCGTTTGCAAGCGTCCTTACAAGCTTGGTCCCAAGGAGCTGAAAGAATTGAAGAAGCAGCTCGATGAACAAGAGCGTCTGGGTTTGATCAGACCGAGTTCATCTCCATGGGGATGTGGAGTTCTTTTGTCGGAAGAAGGATGGCACGGACCGACTTTGTGTTGATTACCGTCCATTGAATAAGAAGACAATCAAGAACAAGTATCCACTTCCCAACATCAATGAGCTATTCGAGCAACTCAAAGGTGCTAAAGTATTCTCCAAGCTTGACCTCCGTATGGGTTATCATCAGATTCGCATTCGTGAACAAGATATTCCCAAGGCGGCATTGAGAACAAGCTATGGTTCTTATGAATATACTGTCATGTCTTTCGGCCTTGTCAATGCTCCTCCAACTTTCTCTCGCATGATGAACTTTATCTTCAACCCCTACACAAATGAATTCGTCTTGGTGTATCTCGATGATATTTTGGTCTTCTCCAAGAACAAGCGGGATCATGCCAAACATTTGCGATTGGTGCTCGACAAGCTCGAGAGAACATCAATTCTATCGAAATTTTCCAAATGTGAGTTACGGCTTGATGAAGTTCTTTATCTTGGTCATATCATCTCAGCCAAGGGCATCGCTGTTAATCCGAGAAGGTGTCTTCAATTGTGAATTGGGAACCTCCTCGAATGTCAAGCGACTCCATGATTTTCTCGGTCTTGCAAGCTATTGTCGAAGATTCGTTGAGAACTTCTCCAAGATTGCAAAGCCTCTTTCCAACCTCCTCGAAGCATGTCAAGTATGTGCGGGCCTTTGAGTGTGATGTCGCTTTCAACACCCTCAAAGAGAAGCTAGTCACAGCTCTGTCTTGACTCCTCTGATGAATCCAAGCCATTGAAGTTTTACGTGATGCTTCCTTGCAAGGTCTCGGTCTGTGTTAATGCAAGAGAAGAAGGTTGTGGCTTATACCTCTCGCGATTGAAGCCCAACGAAAAGAACTACCCCACTCACGATCTTGAGTTGGCGGCGATTGTCCATGCATTGATAACATGGAGACATCTCTTGTTGGGAAGGAAAGTGGACATTTTCACCGATCACAAGAGTCTCAAGTACATCTTCACTCAACCAAACCTCAACCTCGAGCAAACTCGATGGGTGAAATGATTCAAGAGTACAATCCAAGTATTGAATATACTCTGGCAAGGCGAATGTGATTGCAGATGCCTTGGCGAGAAAGGCTTATTACAGCAGTTTAATTCTCAAGCCCTTCCAACGGATCTTTGTGAAGCTTTCCATAAGCTGAATCTTCAAGTTGTTCCTCAAGGATTTCTTGCCAACCTCATAGTCTCTCCTACTTTGGAAGATCAAATTCGTGAGGCTCAACTTCGGATACCATGGTGAAGAAGGTGAAGCGTGGTATTGACAAGGGCATTTCCAAATACAAGTGCTATCGCTTGGATGACAAAGGCACTCTTTTCTTGAGGATCGTTTTGTGGTTCCTAAAGGCGATCGAGAAAAGTCATCATGAATGAGGCACACAATTCCCTCCTATCCATTCATCACGGAAATGCGAAGATGTACCATGACCTCAAGCGATCGTATTGGTGGACTCGAATGAAGCGAAATTGCTCAATTCGTGAATGAATGTGATGTCTGCGAGAAGAGTGAAAGCAGAACACCAAAGACCAGCTGGTCTCCTCCAACCTCTTGCTATTCCGAATGGAAGTTTGATCATATCGAGATGGACTTCGTGGATTGGATTTCCTAAGTCCAAGCGTGGAAATGATGCTATCTTTGTTGTCATTGACAAGCTTACTAAAGTGGCTCATTTTCTTCTGTCAAAGAATCTATCACAGCAGCTCAATTTGGCGAGCTATACACCTCGAATTGTCTCCTTGCGGTATTCGCAATTGATCTCTTGGACCGTGGAAGCATCTTCACTTCTAAGTTAAGGATTCTTTTGAAGGCCATGGGCACCGACATTCGTTTCAAAGACTTTTCATCCTCAAACTAGTGGCCAAGTCGGCGAGTCAATCAAATCCTTGAAGATATGCTCGGGGCTTGTGTCATTTCTTTTGGCATGAAGTGGGAAGAGTGTCTCCCATATGCCGAGTTCTCTTACAACAACAGACTTCCAAGCAAGTTGGGCAAGGCCCCATTCGAAATTCTATATGGCGAAAGTGTCGTACTCCTCTCAATTGGTCCGAGACGGTGAGCGCCAACTTCTTGGCAGCGACTTGATCACGAAGCGAAGAAATGTGCAAAGTCATTCGTGAGAATCTCAAAGCCGCATAATCGCGCGGAAGGGCTATTATGATGACAAGCACCGTGATGTGGCTTTTGAAATTGGAGACCATGTCTACCTCGCGTCTCTCAATGAAAGGTACTCGTCGCCCGGTATCAAAGGAAGCTTGCTCCTAGATCGTGGGTCCTTTCAAGATCATTGGCAAAAGAGGCGATCTCGCCTATCAACGAGCTTCCATCCAACTTTGCAAGCGTGCGATGTGTTTCACGTGTCACAGCTCGTAAGTGCTTCAAGATCCTGGCGCACTATCAACTTTGAAGAAATTGACCTCCAAGAAGATCTCTCTTATCATGAGCACCCGTTGCTATTCTTGAAGAAACCGAGCGCAAGACTCGCAACAAGTCAATCAAATTCCTAAAAGTGAAGTGGTCACACCATTCGACCGAGAAGCCACCGGGGGCGCGAGGATCACCTCCGTTCGAATATCCGGAGTTCTTTCAGTCCTAGATCTGGGGCGAGATCCTCTTGTAGTGGTGGAGTGTTGTAACACCCGGATGTATCTTTCCATATTTGTAACTCCAACTCTTGCCATTTTCGGATATGTGATATGATATTCCCTCCGTGGTTGGGTTTTGTTTTCGTTTTGCATTTTGTCCATGTCATGCATCTCATATCATGTCATCATGTGCATCTCATTTGCATACGTGTTAGTCTCATGATTCCGAGCATATTCCCGTTGTCCGTTTTGCAATCCGACACTCCTATGTTCCCGGCGTCCCCTCTTGTTCTTTTTCCGTGTGCGGTGTTGAACATTCTCGGAATGGGCGAGCCTTGCCAAGTGGCCTGGTATAGCACGGTAGACCACTGTCAAGTTTGGTCATTTGGAGTTCGTTTGGTACTCAGCAGTTAACGCACCCTCGCAAAGGCCTCTTTTGAGTTGCAGCCCAACAACCCTCCAAAACAGCCCAATAACCCATCTAACTCCCCTCCATGCCCTCGGTCGTTCGATCACGATCGTGTGGGCGAAAACTACACCCCATTTGGACTCTCCTAGCTCCCTCTATGCCTATTTAAAGAACCCTCCCCCGAAATCCCGGGCAAACCCTAGCAAACCCCCAGATCCGCCGCGCCGGACACGTCCGCGTCGCGCCGGACACGTCCGCGCCCGGCCCCCGGCGAATCCGGGCTCGCCACGTGCATGCGCCGCCCGCCGCCGCCGAGCCGCCCGCGCCATGGCCAGCGTCGGCCAGCAGGACCCGCCCTCCAGCGCCGCGGACCCGCCGCCGCCGCCCGGCCTCTCCTCCGGCCGTCCCGAGCTCCTCCGGCGAGCCCGACCTCCGACTCCGGCGATCCAGATCCAAATCCGCACGGTTGACTTTTCCCCCGTACCCTCGTTTTTTTCACTAAGTCCCTAAACTGTCATAATTTCGTGCATTTTTCATAGCATCACATCTCCGCAACCGTAGCTCCGTTTTGGGCGTATAATATGTCAAATTGTTCGTCTCGAAGAGTACATCATTTCACTCCATTGCACTATTTGCATTTGAGCTCATCTTGGTGCCCGAAATGCTGTTGGAAGATAGCTTCAGATCGTTAGTTTCAGAATCTTATCAGTTCGAGCTCTTTTGTCATTTTTGCCATGAATTATGTGTGCACCCTATGAACTTGAGTCCTACATGTGAGTTGAACATTGCCATGCCATCTTTCCAGAGGTATTTTCCATGTATTTTTGTGAGCTATGTGTTGACTAGAACAAGCATGCGAAGTAGGGATGATGTTACTGATTTCAGGAACGTGATTTCACTAAGTCTTGTCCTGCTGATAATTTTATGCCATATGTTCATGTTGTTTCAGAGAGATCTATACCCTTTTTGAGCATGATCAGTAAGGGTGTTTTGAACATATGGTTGTGCTCTATCCATCCATGTCCTTTTTGGCATTTATGGAGTAGTCTAGCATGTCATTTTCGTGCTCTACTTTTGCTTGAAAATGTTTCCTGGCAGACTGTTTGCATTAGATTCAATTTTCACGAGGTCGTTGTAGTTGATCCGTGAATGCTATGATGTTGTTCTTGCCATGTATAGCTCCTATGCCATGTCTTCTTGATGGGTGTATGCTTAGTTTATCATGAGGTGCTCTGTAGTGAGTGCATCGAGCTCACGAACATGCCATGTTAAATCTGTTTTTGCCATGTCCTGATATTTTCACTAAGTCTGAAATCTGTAATAAAACTTGCAATGTTTACATGGGTGCCATCATTTCTTAAGTTCCTTTTGGCTTATGGTCAGTAAGGGACTATTGAAATATGCTTTGAGTAGAATCATGTCATGCCTTGCTTTGCTATTATAAGTTCCTGTAGCATGTTGTTTGCTTGCTCTAAACATGCCTTCCTGATGTTAATTCCTGCCATGTTAGTATTTTCACTAAGTCTGTGAACCTGATATTTTGAGCACTTTCACCATGCTTGTTTGAACATGTTATGATGTGATTTAGCCGTAGCTCAGTGTTCCTCTATTGTTAAGCATCTCCTGTAGTTCGCTGCCATATGCTTTGTTTTTATGTTGGGGTGCTGTAGCATAGTTTCGTGTTGCGTGCTAAGTAGCATCGGCTGTTAAACGCAGATTTGCGTCATTCTTGTTTTGCTTGTCATTTGCAAACCGTGCATCCGATTCGGTGATCTTTATATCGATTTCAACGAAATCATCTCATCTTTCAGCGGCATACTTGGTTTGCCAAGTTGATGCCAGTTCATCATTTTCCTTCGGAGCATACTTATGCATAGCATGTCACATCTCGCATAGCATGTCATGTATTGCATCATATTGCTTGTGCATATGTTCCTTGTTTGATTGTGGTTCCGTTGCTTGTGTTCTTGCTTTGGGTAGAGCCGGAGGCGAGTGCGTGAGCGAGGAGCCTGTTGAGAACGCCTCGAGGATCCAGCCTTGGCAACTCGAGAACCTTACGAGCAAGATGACCATACCTTGAAATCACTTCTATCTTTGCTTGCTAGATGCTCGCTCTTTTGCTATGCCTATCTGCGATACCTACCACTTGCTATATCTTGCCACCCATATTGCCATGTCAACCTCTAACCATCCATGTCCTAGCAAACCGTTGTTTGGCTATGTTACCGCTTTGCTCGGCCCTCTTATAGTGTTGTTAGTTGCGGTGAAGATGAAGTTTGTTCCTTGTTGGAACACGGATATTTTAGGATATCACAATATCTATTGTTTTAATTAATGCATCTATATACTTGGTAAAGGGTGGAAGGCTCGGCCTTATGCCGGTGTTTTGTTTCACTCTTGCCACCTAGTTTCCGTCATCTGGTGTTATGTTCCTTGATTTTGCGTTCCTTACGCGGTCGGGTGATTTATGGGACCCCCTTGACAGTTCGTTTTGAATAAAACTCCTCCGGCAAGGCCCAACCTTGGTTTTACCATTTGCCACCTAGCCTTTTTCCCTTGGGTTTTCGCGAGCCGAGGGTCATCTTTATTACCCCGGGCGGTGCTCCTCGAGTGTTGGTCCAAACTAGAGCACCGTCGGGACCATTCCTTGGCAACTTGGATTACGTCGGTACACATGACGCTTAGCTTATCCGGTGTGCCACGAGAGCGAGATATGTGCAGCTCCTATCGGGATTTGTCGGCCTGGTGGGAGGTCTTCTGGTTTAGTTTTACCATTGTCGAAATGTCTTGATGTCTGGGATACCGAGTCGATCGGTGTGTCTTGGGTGAAGGTTTATTCCTTCGATGACCGTGAGAGCTTGTGATGGGCTAAGTTGGGACACCCTGCAGGTATTATCTTTCAAAGCCGTGCGCATGTTATGAGGCAGATGGGAATTTGTTAATGTCGGTTGTAGAAAACCGAAGTTGACCTTAATTAAAATACATCAACCGTGTATGTAACCGTGATGGTCTCTTCTCGGAGTCCGGAAGTGAACACGATGTTGGAGTTATGCTTGGCGTAAGTAGTCGGGATCACTTCTTGATCGCTAATAGCTTCACGACGCGCCTTGCTTCTCTTCTCGCTCTCTTTTGCGATGTAGCCACCATATATGCTAAGTAAACTGCAGCAGCCCTCCTTTTGACACCAGCTTTCCTTAAGCTTAAATAGTTTTGATCTCGCGGGTGTGAGATTCTTTGAGTCCACATGGCTCATGATTCTACCAAAAGCAGATGCGGTACGGTGATGCCGGTAGCAGATGGCGCCTTGAGTGAAGTGGGAATATGATGAGGCACTTGGTCGATACTATGTTTTTTTTTGGACGATTAGTAGTGGAGCCAGTTAGGCGATCGGGATTTAATGTCGCATTTGGGGTACTTCTTTTATTTTGGTTCCGTAGTCGGACCTTGATTGTATCTGGATGATGTCTTGCTTTATTCATGTAATTGTGTGAAGTGGCATTGTAAGCCAACTATGTACCTTTTCCTTATGTATTACATGGATTGTGCGAAGATTACCTCACTTGCGACATTGCTTTCAATGCGGCTATGCCTCTAAGTCGTGCTTCGACACGTGGGAGATATAGCCGCATCGAGGGCGTTACATTTATCGTGAAGTTATTCCTGATAGTATTTTCATATCTATGTTGTAGATCAGTGGCCCAGGATATCATTCACCTGAATTTTAACGCGTTCCTAGAGAAAGCTAAGTTGAAAGATGATGGTAGCAACTACACGGACTGGGTCCGTAACTTGAGGATTATCCTCATTGCTGCACAGAAGAATTATGTCCTTGATGCATTGCTAGGTCAAAGGCCTGCTGCAGGAGCAGATGCTAATGTTTTGAACGTCTGGCTCGCCGGCATCCCTCATACCCAACCCAAATCTAGGGCGGATATGGGGCGGCCCGGGCTCGCCTGGACGCGTCTGCCTAACAAGCCCGACCCACCACCGACCCCACAACTGTCCAACAAAAAACTACATCCGGCTTATCGCTTCGAACCCTAGCTTACTCACAATCTCCTCTTTCGCTCCATCCTCTCCTCTCCCTGCATCGATTCCAACGAAATCTGACGCAATGTCGAGCTTCGGCAGCGACTCCGGCTCCGACCTCGACTATGATGATGAGCTGGCCCTCCGCATTGCCTTGGAGCGGTCCAAGGTGGATACCGGGGCAGCTCTAGATCTGTAGCGTGGTTGCAACTCCCGCATCGATGCATCACGGATGCCGGAGCTGGACCCTCCCGGACCACGCTCAGCTCTGGCAGGACAGCGCAGTCCGCACCGCCCATGCACCATCTCCTTCCCCCGCCGGCCGCTCCTCCGCGCAGCTAACGATGAGTGCTAGTCCCTGCGCTGCCAGCCCGCACGTGCACTCCGGAATCGGAGGCGCGTGCTGCCCGTCGCGAGAGGCAGCGGGCAAGGGAGAGGGAAGCGGCGGAGTGATCTGTGCGCCATCGCCACGGGATGCCGGCGGAGCCCAACGAGGACGAGCGTCTCCTCGCATTGGTCTGCCGTCCGTCGCTCAGGACGGCGGAGATGGACACTCGTCGCCTCTGGCGGAAGAACCCAACGGCCCTCCGGCTAGCCATAGAGAAGTCGAAGCGGGAGGCGAAGGAGGCAGCGACGGAGGTGGCTCGGCTCGCCAAGCTGAAGCGGAAGCAGGACAAGGCCATCCGCCGGATGAAGGGGTTGATCGTCCTGTCCTCCTTAGACTTCGACGACGGCGACGATGGCAGCTACACCTCCTACGACGATGACCAAGATCCTCCACCAGCCGCAGACGCCTACAATTGCGCCGGCGACCAGAAGGGCGAAGGCCCGCACCTCCTCTTATGTTTATGTCGTTTTTAGTTGTTGATGTTTAAGAACTTGTCCGATGACGAACTCAGATGATCTTTAGGATGATGTCAAGCTCGTTTAATGTCCATTTGCCCCCGATTTTGTTGCCCGTTCTTTAATCACGTAGAGCAGCTCACGTTGCATGTATAGTATGGATATAGGGTGCCAGATATGAGATATGCGGATGTGAAAAGCGAAATATGAGGTGTGCCTGCGGACGCGCTCGGACGTGTCCATGGGCGTTTGAGAGGCCGAATTACCCCATCGCCGCTGTAGATGCTCTTAGGGTGGAAAGTATAATGTTGGAACGTCTGTGGGCATTTGAGGGTCCGGATTAGCCCATCGCGGATGTACATGCTCTTAAGGTGGAAAGTATAACGTTGGTAAATGTTTGAGTCGATCGATATATGTACGAGGGACCGGAGGGCGATGCTTATCCATGTAGGCCAATGAGGTGGAGGTCGAGCTTTGAACAGCCAGATAATCCGGGTCCATGAGCACGCGGGCACCACATGGCCGATGCAGCAACCTGTGGCTGCCAATGTGCAGCACATGACGCTGCCGGAACTTTGAGAAAGATAGCCAGCGCCTCCAGGGCCATCCGTGCATGGATCCATGCATAGTGGAGCCATTCTGTCCGCTTGGGATCCTCTTCTTCGTGCACCATGCATGCCCTACCAGTTGGCCTTTGCATGCATTTTCAACGGAGTACTATCGTTTATCATTCCGACAATGGTTATCGCGCCGTTTTTAAAACTGCCCTTAAACTGTCATAAATCTGAAAATTTATACTGAATGAAAAGCTAAACCTAATTGATGTCTTTCCAAGAGTATATGATTTGCTTCAGTCCTACAACAATAATCCTACACCTACGTACTCATCTAGGTAAAGCTACGTAAACTTCCTAATCTACTTCTCTCTTCCCCCTGATTTTCATGGGGTGGGGCCGGGCTATTTTTTCCCTTCCAATCAAATCGCCTGAAATCAGTTTTTACGTAGCTTTACCTAGAATGATTACGTAGGTGTAGCAAAGCCCGTCCTGCAAACACTTCCAAAAAGGCATTTCGTACAATAGTGAAAACAGGAGAAACTTGTTGTAGAATAACTATTCTACAGCCGGTTGTAAAATAGATGGAATATATACATATACAGACATAAACTCTCACATGTATGATGAATGCATATATGGCATCGACAGTCAAGATATGCACACGTACAACTAAAGAAAAAGGTGTACAAACGTACACTGGACGGTGAAAAAATGGTATTGGACGACATGAATCATTCAGCTTAACAGTTAGCATTGGCCACTAGTCATGCTGCATATTGTGTCGTCCCGACGACGGTCTCTAGCATTTGTCCCTAGCTGGCAGGCGGTCATGATGCATGCTAGGACCGAAAAGATGTGTGTCTCATCCACCGGCCCGTGGGCTGTGTCTCTGCCGTTGCTGCCGGTCCTATCTAGATCCGACCGATGTACGTACAAGTTCTCTGTATGGTTTTCTACGTGCATGTAGACATGTAGCTATACTCCCTCTATTTAACAAAGCACTGAAAGCAGTGTATATAACGGTATGTTTAAAAAAATTAAACAAGTGTATATTTGACTAGATTTAAAAGAGTCAACACTCACTTCTACAAAGTTAGTATCATTAGATTCATCATAAAGTGTATCACAAATATTTTATGTATTTAGTGTTTTAGATGCCAATGTCTATATAAATAAGTTTGGCTTTTATAAATATATAAAAAACTTAGTATACACTGCATTGCGAAATGGAGGGAGTGCCGGCATAGAGTATATCATATCCATGGATAAATGTACCGTGCTGCCGTACGTACCCGGAATCTGGAATTATTTTGAGAGGTGGAATCTGGAGTTTTGATTGCATGCATGTGCTCCCTTGGCGCGACAAGTGTCCTAGGCATATTTGTGGTCCAAGATGACCCAGGTTTTGCTAGCGAAGCACACGGCCCTACTGTCCTCCGCTGCCTGTATGACCACATGATTATTATATGTTGATTTTATTTTCTGATTATCTGTAATACCAAATATGGATATACAGTATAACATGCGAGGGAGGCCAGGTTTTGGGCCCAAAAATATCCATGCACCGGACGTACGTACTCTGCAGGCTTTACTTGTACACCGAGGAAGATTCAATAACTCGTGACAGTTTGAATACACGTACGACAAATTATGTTTTCAACGTACCAGTTATGGTGCATTCAAAAAGAAAACGTACCAGTTGTGGTATATTAAGCAGCATTACATGTTAAAATTACAAAAGGTTTGATGATGTATCATCTAGTAACTAGCTTGACAATACACACCTAAACATCACTGGAAAAACTTGGTAGAACAGTACTATTATTTAGCCATATTAATAAGTGTGTGAAACTGCAAATATGATGTCAGATGGAATGATGCACAAACATTTCTTGCACATATTCTCACTTGCTTGATGGAACATTGCCCTTTTTACTCTTTTTGTCATCATCAGGATGAATTTGACATATATACCTATCTTCCAAAAGTTCCAACATCACACGCCACACAAATACAGTCAATGATGAATTATGTTCTCATCTGCCCCCTCCTTTAATTTTCTCATTAACTTCTCCCATCCATCCCAATCCTCTCCATGCAAATGCCAGAGCCCCGCTGCAGCCTGAATCGCCACAGCGCCACACTAAGCATCTATTTATACCCCACCTGAGCTCCCGCTACCTTCACATCTCACTGGCCACAAGCTAAATGCAGGAAACACAACACACAAACACAGACACACATCTATCTGTCGATCGATCATGGTGAGGATAATGGAGATCTCCAAGAAATGGCACGGCAGTGCTAGCAGCAAGGTCACCTCCCCTACCGCCGCCGCTGGTGCAGCGGCCACGGTGGCGTCGTGCCCGCGGGGCCATTTCGCGGCCTACACCCGGGACGGCAGCCGGTTCTTCGTTCCCATCGGCTGCCTCACCAGCGACACCTTCCGCGAGCTCCTCAACATGGCCGAGGAGGAGTTTGGCAAACCTGGCGACCGCCCAATCGTGCTGCCGTGCTCCGTGGCCTGCCTTGAGCAGATCCTCGCCGACTTCCGGGGCACCTCCAAGAAGCACAACGGTAGCGGCAGGGCCAAGATTTGGTAGTAGACATCCGGATTCCATTAATCAATTCCGCCGTTGATCATTGTTAATTAGTGAGACTGATCCATCGATGATCAATGGTCCCTTAATATTTGGGAGCGTAGTTCCATCATGTCGATTTTTTTTCCTTCCCTCCTGGTAATGGTTTGTAGTACATGCCAATGCTCTGTTTTCAGGAGGGTTGTTATGGTTGCAAGTTGACATGACGTAAGCATCTAGCTAGCCAGCTATCTATCTTTTTTCTTATTCTTCATTTAATTCTTCTCCTTGTTTGTGTCATTGAAAATATGTCCTAGAGGCAGTTCCGCGATTACGTTATTTTTTAATGTATTCTTGAGTTGTTTGCATTGCCGTTCAACTTGTCATTGATATGTACCAATAAGTATGTGGTTTGTTTATGATATTGGATATTGTACGATAGTTGTTCTAATGGTCCCTGATTGATAAGGTTATGTGGACACACATCCTTTGAATAGTACACGATTCGGTTGATAACTATATTTCACAAGTCATTGACATAGAGATACTAACCCGGTAGTATATATGGACTTGAAGATGGGAATAATCGAGTTGGACAAACCCGACTTGAGACTTCGAATGTACTCAGTGGCGAATCCAGGAAGAAAGCGAAGGGTGGGCTCAAATTTAACTACGAGAAAACTAACGTCATTTTGAAGAGAAAAAGGCATTCCGGTATAAAAAAAGCATTATCTCCTAATCCTATTATCCAAATAAACTAATATTTTTGTTCGCAAAAAAATAAGCTAATATTTTGCCAAAGTACTATTGAAAAAATATGTATTATTATTGTCATTTTCTGGTTTTTATAATATATAATTTTGAAAGGAAGTTTAAATCTATCTACCACAAAATAGTAGTTATCTCCTAGTCCTTCTGCTCCAAACAAGGTAAAACTTTCCTAGATTACAACTGGAAACATGAAGTATTTGCTAGATTTTCTTCAAAAGGATGGCAAAATTTCAAGCTAAATTTGAATTTATTTAGCAAAATATAGTCATTATCTCTGAATACTTTGCTTCAAATAAGCTCAAAATTGCCAGATTGCTACTATATATTTGGTGTTGTGTTGTCTGCTACTTGTGTGTGGGCTTTTGGTGTTTTTCGGCTAAGAATGAGGGATTGCTGGGCTAGGACGTGTAGTAGTAAAAAAAGATTGTATATTTGGAGGGTACGCTACAGCCTATTGAAGCCCCCTACTGGACTCGCCACTGAATGTACTTAGGATGTGAATTAACTTACTTAGTGTCTATCAAACACTACTTGGTAACCTAGTAGTTATAAATGTAGCTTTTCGGTTATTTGCTCCAATATTCCAAAATAATTCTTCGTAGATTTTCAGCTCATTTAGAAATGCTCAGAATAGGTAACTCTGGCGTAGCTTTTCCAGGTCCAGAATTTCAGCTGCCGGTATTCTTCCTCTTCGTGTAGACCTTGCATATATATGAAAGAAGAGGCACTAGAATTACTCCACAAAGCATTATTATGCATAAAAACATAATAAATAACAGCAGGTAAACATGATGGAATATGAACGTATCATTACCCCCCGAGTGCAGGATTTTTTATGGTGATCTTCAATACCATCGGGTTGCCTATCAAGCACAACCTCTTTTCCCAAGACTTTGTTGCCTTCCTTGCCTTTCCTGGGTTCACCAATAACAACATTAACTTTATTAGCATATTCGGCTATGCTAGGCCGAATTAACATTTTCTTTCCCTCCAAGTCCATGGTGTTTATAGGGAAGGGTTGTTTATCAACTTGCATCTCAGCAAAATTCAATCGTCTGTCATTAATGGCCGATTGTAGCTGTCGTCGAAAAACATGGCAATCGTTAGTAGCATGAGAAAATGAATTATGGTACTTGCAATAAGCACGCTGTTTAAGCTCCTCAAACGGCGGTATGGTGTGTGATATTCTAATCATCTTATCTTGCAACAGGGCATCAAATATTCTAGCAAATGGGTTTAAGAGCATTGCATGTATAGGGTTTGGCCTTTGAGGACCAAACAAACTCAGTAGTGTAGACATCAACCTCATCGTCCGAATTATCATCATTGTATTCAACCATAAGCATTCTATGATGATCCTTTGTAGACCTATGAATCTCGGGCAAGTAACATATCGCCGGACAAAGGGAATTACATACGGGATAAACCGAATCCTTGACATCATGGTTCAACCGATAAAAGACCTTCGTGGAATATGTAGGAATCAATATGGGCATCCAGGTCCCGGCTATTGGTTATTGACTGGAGAGGTGTCTCGGTCATGACTACATGATTCCCGAACCCGCAGGGTCGCACGCTTAACGTTCGTTGATGCTAGAGTAGTATTTGGATATTTGATGATTGCTAACTAAATGTTGTTCGGAGTCCCGGATGAGATCCTTGATGTCACGAGGAGTCTCGGAATGGTCGAGAGGTAAAGATTTATTTTGGGTCCTGAAATAAGTGCAGTTTTTTTTGGTATTGTACCGTGAAGCTTCTGGAAGGTACCGGTGGATTCCGGAGGGGTCTGGAAGTCCACAAGTGGGTCCACCACGACCTAAGGGCTAGCATGGGTTGAGGAGAGGTGCCCTAGCCTTATTGGGCTAGGCGCACCAAGTCCTCAAAAGCCCATGTGGCTAGGGAAAGGAAAAAAAGTCCTAGTAAGAATAGGATTGGACTTGGAGTCCAAGTCCTCTCCCCCTTGGTTGCGCCCTAGGGCTTGGAGGGGCTGTTCCCCACGCCCCTAGTTTGGCAGGACCAAGATTTGGTAGTAGCCATCCTAATTCGATTAATCAATTCTGCTGTTGATCATTGTTAATTAGTGAGACCGACCCATCGATGATCAATGGTCCCTTAATATTTGGGAAGGTAGTTCCATCATGTCGATTTTTTTTGCCTTCCCTCCTGGTAATGGTTTGTACTATAGAAGCCAATGCTCGTGTTTTCAGGAGAGTTGTTATGGTTGCAAGTTGACATGATGTAAGCATCTAGCTAGCCAGCTATCCATCTTTTTCTTATTCTTTATTTAATTCTTCTCCTTGTTTGTGCCTATTGTTAAAAATATGGTCTAGAGACAATCAGGAGATTATGTTATTTCCTTATGTATTCGTGAGATATTTGTATTATCGTTGAACATCGTCATTGATAATGTATTGATACCTCTCCAACGTATCTATAATTTATGAAGTATTCATGCTATTATATTATCTGTTTTAGATGTTTATGGACTTTATTATGCACTTTTATATTATTTTTGGGACTAACCTATTAACCGGAGGCCCGGCCCAAATTGTTGTTTTCTTGCCTTTCAGTGTTTTGAAGAAAAGGAATATCAAACGGAGTCCAAACGCAATGAAACCTTCGGGAGAGTTATTTTTGGAACGGAAGCAATCCAGGAGACTTAGAATAGACGTCAGGGAAGCTTCGAGGTGGCCATGAGGCAGGGAGACGCGCCCTACCCCCTGGGCGCGCCCCCCACCCTCGTGGGCCCCTTGTGGCTCCCCCTGGCCGACTTCTTTTGCCTATATATATATATATATATATATATATATATATATATATATATATATATATAGGGTGGGTCTATTATGATAACACCCTCTAGAGTCTTATTCTGCACACCAAACCCTTATTCTGCTAACACCACCGAGTGACCCGTAGCTACAAACAAACACGAAAAAGAACGCAACCGAACTGCTCCCGCAAGAAAAAACCCGACCTTATCCTCTCTCTCTCCCACTAATTCCCCCTCGGCCCCCAGCCCGCAACCTTCCCCGCGATGCAGACCACTACCTCCCCCGCGCCGCCGCCCACCTGCCTCCCCGGCGCCGCCGCCCCACCTTCATCCCCGCGTCGCCGCCCCACCTCCCTCCCCGGCGCCGCTGCCCCACCTTCCTCCCCCATGCCGCCTAGCCGCCACCTTCACCCGCGCTGCCGGCCCACCTCCTTCCCCCACGCCATCGCAACGCTATCGCCCCGATGCACCTCCGCCACGCACCACGCCGATGTGGAGGAGCACCAGTGGGGGGCAGTGATTCACGACCATCCAAGCTCGGGTGGATGAGTGCTGGATCTGTTCGCCCCCGGCCATGAGCGCTGCAATTTGGACGGCTGTGGATTCTCCCTCTCCCTATACTCCTGGCCGGATCCGCCCTAGGTTGCTCCATCAATGGCGGCTCACCACCGTGGCTCTCTCCCGTGCCTTCAGGGCCACTCCACTGAGTTCAAATTGTGCCACGAGGCTGCTCTCGATCTGGGAGGAGCAGCACCTCCCCATCAGATTTGACGAGGGCCATGGCGTCGTACAGTTCGGATGGGGTTCTCACCCCGTCCCACGCCATCCAACGCAAGGGGAGAAGGACGAGGAGCTCCACCACCAGCCCCTCTGCGCCCCAAGCAGTTTGCAGCGTGTGCATGTGCAAGAGGGTTGGCACGTCGATGCAGTCCATCCTCGGATCCGACCGCAGATGTCGGCCCCTCTGCACCTTGGTGCCGGCGCGGGCACCAACCGCAGCCCCACCCCCGTGCCACCTCCCTCAGCCCCGGATCCACCAGCACCTACCCCGGCCCACGGCAAGCCACGGTCGAGGGCGTTGCCCCGCGGGTAAGAGTGATGCAACCACTGATGATGCTCCGAGCCTCTTTCCCTCCTGGCCTCCTTAATGCTCTCTCTCCCATTGATTTGTCTACACCAGAGCAGCTGCGGGGTCAGTGCGCCATCAGATCAAGTGCTGACAACCATGAGCAGTGAGAGGACCATAGGAGGTGATGCAGGGTCATTTTCCTTTGTCAATTCAGTGCAATTTCTTTGTTAGTTCGATTCACAAATTGGGTGCAGTTCATTTTTTTGCTATGTTTTGCAGGAAGAAAAGGACTGCAACCATGTGCAGTACATCACCCCGTGCGGGATCCATGCCATGGTGATTTTTTTGAGTCCGCGTTCCGTGCAGTGCATTGCCATGTTTTTGCAGTGCGTTGGCATTTCCTTTTCAGGGAAGCACCATCTATTTTTCTGTGCAGTGCCTTGGCATGTTTTTGCAGTGCATTGGCATGTTTTTGCAGTGCTTTGGCATGTTCTTTCCCAGGAAGCACCATCTATTTGTGTGACGAGTTTGTGTTTTCTTTGTATGTTTAGTGCACTACAGTTTAGGGCACCTCATGCGGTTCAGAAACGTGGGCTTGCAGTGCATTAGCTCATCGTGTGACGAAGAAAACAAGTGTATCGTATGCTGAATTTGGTGTCTCGTGTGTACTGTTTGTGTAAAAAGAATGATGTTTCATTACCTCTCTGTATGAAGTGCAATTTGTTTCGTGTGTATCAAAATTTAGTCCACTACATCAACACATGCAGTGCATTTGGTACTCCGATGTGGTTCATTTTTTAGAGTGATGTTGTTCACTTGTGCCCAACATGAATTTGCTAAAAAATTAGCGAAACAATGAAATGGTAATGCGGTCCACTTCGATACATGTCGAGGTTCACTTGCCCTAGTCTCTGCGGTCCACTCTCGTTCACAAAAAAAGGCAACAAAACTCGTATGAGAAAAATAACGTCCGACAAAAGAAATTATGCAGCTCGCTTGCCCGTCCGATGCAGTGAGGTTTTCATTCTGAAGCAGTGTGGTCGGCTGTGTGATGTTGTTCATCCCGTAAGTGCAAAAAAAATGTTACGGAAACGAAAAAAAGTAATGCGGTTCACTTCTTGATAGTGTTGTGGTTCATTTACACCAGATGTGAAGTGCATTCTACTTTCTTGTCCTTAAAAAAAATGTAACACCCCGGTTCCGATGCGCCAGGTGTCTGCCAGTTATTCGTCGTTGTTGCCATGTCATTTGCTTGCGTGTTGCACTTTGCCATGTCATCATTTGCATTTTATCATGTCATCATGTGCATTTCATTTTGCATACATGTTCGTCTCATGCATCCGAGCATTTTCCCCGTTGTCCGTTTTGCAATCCGGCACTCCTATGCCCTCCGGCGTCCCCCTTTTTGCCTCTTCTCTGGTGCGGGTATTAAACTTTCTCGGAATGGCCGAGGTTTGCCAGCGGCCTTGGTATAGCACCGGTGAACCGCTGTCAAGTTTCGTGCCATTTGGAGGTCGTTTGGTACTCAACAGTTAGCAAGATGGCAAGTAAAGCCCTCTTTGTTTGCAGCCAAACACCCTTCAAAGTATTTAAAACCCACCAAACTCCCTCCATGCTCTTGGTCGTTCGATCACGATCGCGTGGCGAAAACCGCTCCTCATTTGGACACTCCTAGCTCCTCTATGCCTATATATACACGCATTCCGTCCGGGTCCCAAAACCTAGCCCCGCTCCGCCATGCCGGACATGTCCAACCCCGGACATGTCCGGTGCCGTCGTCACCCCGGCCTATCGAAGCGCGCCACGTCGCCGTTCGCCGCCCTCCGCCAATGGGCGTCCGCCCGCGTGGCGCCGCCGTAACCCGCCGCCGCCCGCCATGGGCCGTCCCGGACATGGCCGCGCCCATTCCGCCGCCGTAGCCTCGCCGCGCCGCCGCCAGCGCCGTCGCCGGACCCGCCGCCCGCTTCGCCGCCTCCGCCGCCCGACCTCCCGCCGCCAGCGGCTCCTGCGCCTCGCCTCGCCTCGCCTCCGCCGCCGCCGCCTCATGCATGAGCCCTCCGCCATGCCACGCCGCCATGAGGGCTTGCGCCGCTTCGCCGCGCGCTGCCGCCAGCCCACCAGCGCCGCGCGGCTTCGCCGCCGCCCTAGCCACGCCGCCGCCGGCGCCCGCGCGCTTGTCGCCTCCGCCGCCCCAGTTCGCCGCCGCCATGCAAACGCCGCCGCCGCCATTGCCGTCCGCCGCCGACCTCCTCCGGCGTCGCCACGCGCCGGATCTGGTCAGATCCGGCCGGGTCCCTCCTCCGGCGAGCTCCTCCGGCCTCCCCGCGCCTTCCCCCGCAACTCCGGCGAAGTTCCGGCGAGAATCCGGCGATCCTCGATCCGCGTGCCCCGAAACCCTAGATCCGTTTTCGGGAGGTAAAAATCTGCTAAGTCCCCGAAATTTTATATTCTGGACCCATGTTCATCGCATCACATCTCCGCATCCGTAGCTCCGTTTCGTGCGTATAATATGTCAAAATGTTTGTCTCGAAGAGTACATCATTTCATTCCATTGCATCATTTGCATTTGAGCTCATCTTGATGCCCGAAATGCTGTTGGAAGAAGGCTTCAGATCGTTAGTTTCATAATCTTATCAGTTCGAGCTCTTTTGTCATTTTTGCCATGATTTATGTGTGCATCCTATGAGTATGAGCTCTACATGAATGTTGGACTTTGCCATGCCATCTTTCCAGGGGTGTTGACCTTGTATTTTTGTGACTTGTGTGCTGAGTGCATCAAGCTTGTAAAGTAGGGTAGTGGCTGTTACTGTTTTCCTGGCAGATTCTGTTATAATTTGATGCTAAGTTAACATGCTTCTAGTAATCATTCTATGCATAATCTGGAGATGCTCTATAAACATGATTTGATATACATGTTTTGCTCTATCCATTCATGCCCTTGGTTGCATTTATGGCCTGCTGGAACATGTTCATTTCTTGCTCCAAAGTTGCTTGAAAATGTTTCCTGACAGATTGTTTGCATGAGATTCAATTTTCACGAGGCCGTTGTAGTTGATCCGTGTATGCTATGACCTTGATCTTGCCATGCTTAGCTTCGTAATCATGCCTTCTTACTGTTGGTTGCCTTGCCATGCCATGTATTGCTCTGTAGTGAGTGCATCGGGCTCACAAACATGCCATGTTGAATCTGTTTTTGCCATGTCCTGATATTTCACTAAGTCTGAAATCTGTAATAAAACTTGCAATGTTTACATGGGTGCCATCATTTCTTAAGGTCCTTTTTGGCTTATGGTCAGTAAGGGACTATTGAAATATGCTTTGAGTAGAATCATGTCATGCCTTGCTTTGCTATTATAAGTTCCTGTAGCATGTTGTTTGCTTGCTCTAAACATGCCTTCCTGATGTTAATTCCTGGCATGTTAGTATTTTCACTAAGTCTGTGAACCTGATATTTTGAGCACTTTCACCATGCTTGTTTGAACATGTTATGATGTGATTTAGCCGTAGCTCAGTGTTCCTCTTTTGTTAAGCATCTCTTGTAGTTCGCTGCCATATGCTTTGCTTTTATGTTGGGGTGCTGTAGCATAGTTTCTTGTTGCGTGCTAAGTAGCATCGGGCTATTAAACGCAGATTTGCATCATTCTTGTTTTGCTTGTCATTTGCAAACCGTGCATCCGATTCGGTGATCTTTATATCGATTTCACCGAAATCATCCCATCTTTCAGCGGCATACTTGGTTTGCCAAGTTGATGCCAGTTCATCATTTTCCTTCCGGAGCATACATATGCATTGCATATCACATCTCGCATAGCATGTCATGTATTGCATCATATTGCTTGTGCATTGTTCCTTGTTTGATTGTGGTTCCGTTGCTTGTGTTCTTGCTTTGGGTAGAGCCGGAGGCGAGTGCGTGAGCGAGGAACCTGTTGAGAACACCTCGAGGATCAAGCCTTGACAACTCGAGAACCTTCGAGCAAGATGATCATACCCTCGAAATCACTACTATCTTTGCTATGCTAGTTTGCTCGCTCTTTTGCTATGCCAATGCTACGATGCCTACCATTTGCTTGTCAGCCTCCCAAATTGCCATGAACCTCTAACCTTTGACACCATTCCTAGCAAACCGTTGTTTGGCTATGTTACCGCTTTGCTCGGCCCTCTTATAGCGTTGTTAGTTGCGGTGAAGATTGAAGTTTGTTCCTTGTTGGAACATGAAGATGTTGTTCCTGTTGGAACATGTTTACTTGTTGGGATATCACAATATATCTTATTTAATTAATGCATCTATATACTTGGTAAAGGGTGGAAGGCTCGGCCTTATGCAGTGTTTTGTTCCACTCTTGCCGCCCTAGTTTCCGTCATATCGGTGTTATGTTCCCGGATTTTGCGTCCCTTACGGTTGGGCTATAATGGGAACCCCTTGACGATTCGCCTTAAGTAAAGCTTCTCCAAAGCAATGCCCAACATTGGTTTTACCATTTGCCTCACCTAGCCTTTTCTTTCCCTTGGGTTCTGCAGACTCAAGGGTCATCTTTATTTTAACCCCGGGCGGTGCTCCTCGAGTGTTGGTCGAACCGAGCTACTACTCTTGAGGCCACCTCGGGAAACTTGAGGTTGGTTTTACTCGTAGCTAGTCTCATCCGAGTGTGCCACGAGAAAGAGATATGTGCAGCTCCTATCGGGATTTGTCGGCACATTAGGCGGTGTTCTTTGGTTTAGTTTTACCTGTCGAAATGTCTTGTTGTCTAGGGATACCGAGTCGATCGAGTGTCTTGGGTGGAGGTCTATTCCTCCGTTGACCGTGAGAGCTTGTCATGGGCTAAGTTGGGACACCCCTGCAGGATTTGAACTTTGAAAGCCGTGCCCGCGGTTATGTGGCAGATGGGAATTTGTTAACATCCGGTTGTAGAAGACTGAAGTTGACCTTAATTAAAATACATCAACCGAGTGTGTAACCGTGATGGTCTCTTTCGTGAGTCCGGAAGTAAACTCTGATGTTGGAGTTATGCTTAGCGAGGTTGCTATAGGATCACTTCTTGATCATACTTTTATCGACCGTGCTTTGCCTTCTCTTCTCGCTCTCATTTGCGTATGTTAGCCGCCATATATGCTAGTAAACTTGTTGCAGCTCCACCTCATGCCTTTACCTTACCTATAAGCTTAAATAGTCTTGATCTCGCGGGTGTGAGATTGCTGAGTCCTCGTGACTCACGGATACTTCAAAACCAGTTTGCGGTGCCGGCGTTACGCGGCGGTGATGCAACCAAGCTCAAGGAGGAGCTCATTGAAGATCTTGCCCTTTGTGTTGTTTCGTTCTAGTTGATCGATGAGTGGAGCCAGTTGGGTTCGATCCGGGACCGTTTGTCGCATTTGGGGTTCTTCTTTTATTTTGGTTCCGTAGTCGGACCTTGATTGTATCTGGATGATGTAATGCTTTATTCATGTAATTGTGTGAAGTGGCGATTGTAAGCCAACTATGTATCTTTTCCCTTATGTATTAAATGGATTGTGCGAAGATTACCTCACTTGCGACATTGCTTTCAATGCGGTTATGCCTCTAAGTCGTGCTTCGACACGTGGGAGATATAGCCGCATCGAGGGCGTTACAAAAAATCACGTTTGAATAAAAGAAACCATGCAGTTCTCTTACCCGTGTGATGCAGTGCGGTTTTTCGTCCGTTGCAGTGCGGTTTTCAGTCGGATGAAGTACCCACGTCGATTTTGGTGTCGCGAAAAACAGAGTGTCCGCATTTCGATAAATTCGAAATTCCTCTTAAACCGTAAAGAAGTAGAGAGAGTGTTCTACATGAAAGAGTTGCGTATCGTCGATATCTTTCTAACGGCGTACAATTTGAATCATTTCGACCAGCGGTTTGTAAAAATTTCTCGAAAACGGCCGCTGCCTCTCGTAGTCAGCCGCACGATTTTCAAATTTAACTAAAAACCGTAAGGAATCTCAAAACCATTTCTACATATGAAAGTTGCGCCTTGTCCATAGCTTTCCAACGATGTATTACGCGCCTCGTTTTAACAAACGGTTCAAAAACTAGAGCGAAAACAGTACCGAAAATTGCAAAAAATTCAAAAAAACATAATTCCGCGATTTAGTAAATTTGAAACTGCTCTTAAACCGTAACGAATTAGAAAACATAATAGATATGAAAAATATGCGCCTTGACGATATCTTTCCAACGGCGTATCATTTGCTTTATTTCGATGAGCGGTTTAGAAAAAATCACGAAAATACACTCGCTGCCACTCGTCATCCGCCGCGTCGTTTTTGAAACTGCTTTTAAACCGTGAGGAATCTCGAAAAGTGTTCAACATAGCGAAGTTGCGCCTAATCCATAGCATTTCAACGGTATATTATACGCCTCGTTCCGATAAACAATAAAAAAAATAGAGCGAAAACAGTACCGAAAAAACGCTGTGTGCAGTTTTTTCCGACGCGAAGTTCACTAGTCTATATTGCAGTGCTCGTCGTCAAGAAGATGCAGTGCACTTGCGTTCAGCGTGCAGTGCGGAAGTGGTGTGCAGAATAGTTATCTGCTAATATTAGCAGAATAGACCGTCTATATATATATATATATATATATATATATATATATATATATATATATATATACCCTAAAAACATCGAGGAGCACAATAGATTGGGAGTTTCGCCACCGCAAGCCTCTGTAGCCACCAAAACCTCTCGGGAGCCCGTTCGGCACCTCGCGAGGGAGGAATCCATCACCGGTGGCCATCTTCATCATCCGGCGCTCTCCATGGCGAGGAGGAGTAGTTCACCCTCGCGGCTGAGGGTATGTACCAGTAGCTATGTGTTTGCTCTCTCTCTCTCTCTCGTGTTCTTGATTTGGCACGATCTTGATGTATCGCGAGATTTGCTATTATAGTTGGATCTTATGATGTTTCTCCCCATCTACTCTCCTGTAATGGATTGAGTTTTCCCTTTGAAATTATCTTATCGGATTGAGTCTTTAAGGATTTGAGAACACTTGATGTATGTCTTGCATGTGCTTATTTGTGGTGAAAATGGGATATTCACTTGATCAACTTGATTTATGTTTTGGTGATCAACTTGCGGGTTCACCTTGTGAACTTATGCATAGGGGTTGGCACATGTTTTCGTCTTGACTCTCCGGTAGAAACTTTGGGGCACTCTTTGAAGTTCTTTGTGTTGGTTGAATAGATGAATCTGAGATTGTGTGATGCATATCGTATAATCATGCCCACGGATACTTGAGGTGACATTGGAGTATCTAGGTGACATTAGGGTTTTGGTTGATTTGTGTCTTAAGATGTTATTCTAGTATGAACTCTATGATAGATCGAACGGAAAGAATAGCTTCGTGTTATTTTACTATGGACTCTTGAATAGATCGATCAGAAAGAATAACTTTGAGGTGGTTTCGTACCCTACAATAATCTCTTCATTTGTTCTCCGCTATTAGTGACATTGGAGTGACTCTTTGTTGCATGTTGAGGGATAGTTATATGATCCAGTTATGTTATTATTGTTGAGAGAACTTGCACTAGTGAAAGTATGAACCTTAGGCCTTGTTTCCTACCATTGCAATACTGTTTACGCTCACTTTTATCATTAGTTACCTTGCTGTTTTTATAATTTCAGATTACAAATACCCATATCTACCATCCATATTGCACTTGTATCACCATCTCTTCGCCGAACTAGTGCACCTATACAATTTACCATTGTATTGGGTGTGTTGGGGACACAAGAGACTCTTTGTTATTTGGTTGCAGGGTTGCTTGAGAGGGACCATCTTCATCCTACGCCTCCCACGGATTCATAAACCTTAGGTCATCCACTTGAGGGAAATTTGCTACTGTCCTACGAACCTCTGCACTTGGAGGCCCAACAACGTCTACAATGAGAAGGTTGCGTAGTAGACATCTTGTATCAATAAGTATGTGGCTTATTTATGATACTGGATATTATATGACAGTTGTTCTAATGGTTCTTAGTTGATAAGGATATGCAGATACACATACTTTGAATAGTATATGATTCAATTGATGACTATATTTCACAAATCATGAGAATAGAGATACTAACCAGTATGAACTTGGAGATGGGATAATAGAGTCGGACTAACCTGCTTTTAGACACATCGAGATATTGACATATGTTAGTCTCTGAGATAATGTATATGACATGTTCTAGACTCGAGGCCTTGAATGTACTCCGTATGTGAGTCAACTTACTTAAGGTCTATCAAACACTACTCTATAACTAAGTAATTATAAAGGTAGCTTTTCGGCTAGTCATGAAACCATGTCGTGAGACGTTGTTGGAGATGGGATTTGCCCAGCTAATTCGAAAAGATATTCCACTAGTACAAGGCAAGCAAACATCGTAATAAGTGACATGTAGACAGCACGCCACTAGTATCACACTATTGATAACTTCTTACTAGTAGCGTATTGATGGCATGCCACTAGTAAACTTATTCCCCAACAGTGAGGCTTGCACCCATTCGTGGCACGTGAATAGCACACCAATAATAACTATTATACTAGTAACACGCGCTGATTAACACAAAATACTAATGCATCATATATGTCTTCTTCTTGCCACTCCCACTTACACATGGGTCCCTAATTTCAGTTAATCCCTCGTTTCACATAACCCCTCATGTGTTAGATAATAACATTACATGAAATGTTAATTAAACTAAACCATGGTTAGACTTAATTAGTTCAATCCATTATGCTCCAATATTTGAAAACCACTGTCCAAATCACCAAATAAAACTTAATTAAAATAGTCTCGCCAACACGCCCGTGTAGTTCCTTGCCACTGCCAAACAAGGTTGTCAACCGTGCGCCTACTCGTCATAGTCGGAGATGAAGACGACATTGTTGGCGGAGCCGGAGCTATAGACCTCTACATCGTGGGATGCAAGGCAGTTTGCCGGTGTGCCTCGATCTACTCCTCCGCGCGAAATGGTCCTGCAGCGCCGCCTCGCCCACCATGGGTAGAGTGGAGCCGACAAATGCGTCGGGATGGCTATCGGGTGCTAACCAGAGAAGGAGTTGGGTATGAAGCCCTCGAGGAATCCACGAACACAGGCATGGGGCGCATCTCCGTGAATTGAGCCACACCAGCTGCAAGCGTGTTGTTATATATAAGAATTAATGATAGTTTATAACAATTTATGAATCATTTCATAATTGACCAAGCCAGTTCAATTCAATTCAAATACAAGTAATTCTTCCTTAAAGTCCAATTCAAATCCAATATAATTTATAATGTTTATTTTTTGATTTAGGTTCAAAATAAAGTCAAATATAAATCCAAAATGATTTACTATGCGTAAATAGTTTTCAAACTTTATTTAAGTTTTAATTTAATTTAATTTGAGTTCATTTGATCGGGTTATTAATGATTTTTTGCTTTGGCGACGTGCAAGGGTTGGGAGTATTATAGGCGGTATCATGCATGACAGTTACACATTTTTAATGATGTGTCACATAACTAAATAAGGAAAGAGAGGACGTGGTATCATATTATAATACCATTTCATATTAAATGTTGTACTACTTTGTGTCATGCATGAAAATTAATAATGCAATCTAAGATACTAACTTATGATACTATGCATTGCGAAAGTAGGATCATACACTAGTATCATATGCACGATACTAGTATATGATACTCCCCATTACGGGCAGCCTAAGCTATACTCTCTCTCTCTCTCTCTCTCTCTCTCTCTCTCTCTCTCTCTCTCTTTCTGTATATAGGCATTCCTTTTTTTAAAAACCAAAATATATCACTCCATATACCTCGAAGCCTGTTAGAAAACTGGTGTAGGCTTGGTTCAATCCGCTTTTAGCGGACCGCACCTTTTCAACCACCGTACGCAGAAGGGTACGGTGCTCCTCCACAATGGAAGCAGTTTGAAGCGCTTCCATTAGAGTGTCCAGCACCTCTAGATTGATAGAGGACACCGGTGGAGACGGCACACCCCCTTCCTTCAAAGAAGGCTGCTGTTCAGATTCCGGAGCCGTGTGGGTCTCCGGAATAATATTCAGTTGCGGACGGAATTGAGCGTTGCCCCCATCGCCAGTCTCCAAGAGGGTTGATTTCCCCCTCTCTTTGGCAACAGAGGTGTTACTCTCCGCTGCCACCTTCATGGCTTCCTGTACCTTCCCATGACCTGGAGAGGTTCTTTGGGATAGCACTTCAGTGGTAATCATGGCAGTGGGTGGAGAGACCTGCGGAGGCGACACGCTCTGCATCGCGTTCGTCCCTAGCGAGTTCCCAGATGACGATGACCATTGGGGGAGATCGCGAGCCGGGCTATAATGCGCAAATCAGTACGTTAAAATAATAAGGCATAAAATCGGATATGTGTATGGTGTCTTCGAATACTTACGATTCAGCCAAGGGCTTCGGCCTGGGGCACCGCTTTAGGATGGCATCGACATCCGCTTCAGAATCATCCAAAAGGGAGGGTTTCCCATTCGTGGTCGCCTCCACCTCTAGGTCTGTGGAAGCCGCCCTTTTCTTCTTCCTCCCCTTAGGGGGAGTGTTGCTCTCTTCCTCCTCTACATCTTCGTCATGAGAGGAGGAGGATTCGGTGTCTTCGGACATGACGTCCGAAGCACCCTTACGGTGAACACCACTTCTGGCCTCCTGGCCCTTCTTCTTGGCCTTCTTCTCCGGCGCCTAATACGGCACCAAAACCAGCATCGTTGTCAGCAAAGGGGAGGCCTGGTCCTCGGGCAGCGGAGCCGGACAGTTGATCTGCCCCGCCTTCTTTGTCCAGCCCTGTGGAAGTAAGAGGGTTCAATATACTCCTTGAAATTGCAAATAAAAGATATCGTAAAACTTACGGGAGTGGTCGGACGTGCGCAGTCATAGCCACGGTCTTCGATGATCTCTGGCCACGACTTTTGAACCTTGAAGAGCAGCTTCCATATATCTTCGTGCGTCATGCCGAAGAACCACTGTAGGGTCCAAGGACTGGCCGGGTTGAATTCCCACATGTATTGAGTCCGTTGCTGGCAATGAAGAATCAAGCTAAAAAGCATCACCTAGATCACGCCGGCAAGGCTAGTGTTCTTGTTTATCAAGCCCTTGATGCGGCTCTCCAGCGTCGTCACCTCGTCAGGTGACTCCCAATCTAGGCCCTTATTGATCCAAGGTGTAAGCCGCATCGGGGGCCCGGATTTGAACTCAGAGGCGGTGGCCCATGTGGCGTCGCGAGGTTCCGTGATATAGAACCACCCCTGCTGCCATTCCTTGACGTCCACAAAGGTCCCCTTTGGCCAGGTGACGTTGGGGAGTTTGCTCACCATGGCGCCGCCGCACTCCGCATGTTGGCCCTCGACCACCTTTGGCTTCACGTTGAAGACCTTGAGCCATAGGCCGGAGTGGGGAGGGATGCAGACGAATGCATCGCACACGAAGATAAATGCCGAAAGGTTGAGGAAAGAATTTGGGGCTAGATCATGAAAATCTAGCCCATAGTAGAACATGAGACCGCAGACGAAAGGATGAAGGGGAAACCCTAGTCCGCGAAGGAAATGGGGATAAACACTACCCTTTCGTTGGGCTCTAGAGTGGGAACGATCTGCTTTTTAGAAGGGAGCCGATGGACTATGTCTGTGGCAAGATACCCAGCCTCCCGGAGCTCCTTGATGTTCTCCTCTGTAACAGAGGAGGCCATCCACTTGCCTTGCGCTCCAGATCTGGACATGGATAGGAGTGTTTGGTGGCGATGGAAAGGATTGAGACTTGGGTGCTCAAGCTTGAATGACAGATAGGTAGAGGAGGAAGAAGGCATGGTGAAAAGACAGATCTTTATCTTCTTATAAAGGCAGTGGATGTCAAGCGCCTCCTCACAAGCCTTAAATCTCACCTATTCCCAAGGGGACGTGTGAACGGCACGGTTGGATTACCCAAGCCCCTTGTTGGTGGAAAATGACACCTACGGTCGGCGGGCATGAGGTTGTGGAAAGAGCGGGTCTAGGAGTCAGCACAAAGATCGTTTACCTAGGTTCGGGCCGCGAGGATGCGTAATACCCTAGTCCTGCTTTGGTGTATATTTGAGTGTTCTTGAGTTCTTGAACTAGCCACGACACATGACGTGTTCAAAAGATCTGAATCCCCTTCCCCTACGCCTCAGGCCTCCTTTTATAGAAAAAAGGGGTCACCACAGTGGCACACAGGAGGTGGAAAGGTGTACAGTGGCTGAGTCTATCCTCTGGCACCGTCCGACAAACGCATTTAATGTGTTGCCGACGTGTCCTTCTTGCTTTATCAGGGACGGCAAGGAAGCTCATCCCAGCTGTCGCCGCCTCACCTGGCTCTGACGCGCGTCCGAGCTGATGAGGCGTTGCAGTGCCACGTTGGCTGGCTGCTAGGCTGGTGCGGTGCCAAACTCTTCTCGAACATCTGCATTCCACCATGCAGGTGCTTGCTGAGTCGGTCTAGAGGCCGCACGTCGCCATGCAGGTGCTCGCCCAGCTGGCTAAGCTGGCAGCTGCATGGGAACGGCGGTGAAGTCTTGGCAGATGTGGGCCTGGCCGCGGCCCCGTTGACGTCCTCGGCAAGGGTCTTGCCGGGGTCCCGGCAAGGGTCTTGCCGTGACATCGCGGTCGTCCCTGGCAAGGATCTTGCCAGAGGTCTCGTGGATTTCCTCGGCAAGGATCTTGCCGAGGATCATCGTCTTCTAGTCCTCATCTGATCTCGCGTGTTTATGATCTTCATGAAGATGTGCATGCCACCATGGAGGTGCCTTCCAAGCCTTGGTTCCAATGTTGTCGATGGTGTCGGAACTCTCAGGCTCAAGGGTCGTGGCCTTGTTGGCATTGGGTAAGTTGCCCCGGCAAGGCTCTTGCTAGGGCTGCGTAGGCTGCCCCGGCAAGGGTCTTGCCGGGTGAAGCCCATCTTCTCGCTTTACCTTTTGCTCCCCTGGTTTGAGCACCGCTTCGGTAGTCTTGTACTTTTGCTTCCTTTCTCTGCCCCGCTAAGCATGGCTACAGGTGCGGCTCTGACTGCCCGTGCACAAGTAAAGGGGTACAAAGAGGGCCCCTACTTTTGTACACCGACAGGAGCCCCCGGGCCTGGGCCACACATAAGCGCGATGCATTGTTGGGCTAGGCCCAGAACGGTGCGCGAGCATGCGTGGCAGAGTTTTACTGCAGTAATTCCATCGCCAGTTGCGTTTCCCCATGACCCGCGTCGAATGCGTGACGTGGGGGTCGTGCGTGGGGTGACCGCAACATGCTTGCGTCGTGGGGTGACCGCAACATGCTTGCGTCACCCCGCGGTTAATAGTAAAGAGGCGGTCCGCGTCCTCCCCATAAAAACAGGGGAAGCCGTAGGGGCGCGGCTCATTTACTAGGTGGACTCGGGTCGTGGCCATTATGGCACCCGCACCCCACGATCACGGGCATGAAACGGCCGTTCCACTTGCCATCTGAATCGTGGCTCGCCCGCCACGTGTCCTCCATGCCTCGGAGAGGGCAGGTGGTGGACACAGAGGGTACAGGCTTTAATGCGGGCGATCGCCGCCGATTGGAGCAGTGGGTCGGTCATATCTCCTTGTGCCCCCGGCTACTGGATTGGTTGATTGGGGCGGTCGCCTTCAGGCTCGCTCGACCCCGTCTCCCTATAAAAAGGGGAGGGACAGCATCTTCCCGCATCCATCTTCTCCCAGTCTGGTCCCTTTCCTTCCCTTATCATGGCGAGAGGGAGCGGTCGTGGCCGTCCCTCCATGGAGGCGACTAGGTCTTCCTCTCGCCAGAGAGCCGAGGTGGCTAAGGAAGAGCCGGACGCCCAAGGTGAAGGCCACGCTCGAGGCAGAGGCGCCGGATGGGGTCGCGGTCAGCGAGGCGGTCGAGGCAGAGGTGGGCGCGGAAGGGTGACACCCGCGTCGCCACCGTCTTCATCGCCATCTCCTCCTGCTTCATCGAGCGGCCATGTTGGGGACACGGCGCTGGAGTTTATCCTGCAGTTGCGCGAGCCACCGCGCAGCCGCCTTCGTCTTCTCGATGCGTTTGCGAGGGTGCAGGAGATTGACCAGTCGCCGAGGTTGAGGCTTCACATGAAGGGGTGTTGCAATGGCGACATGTGGGCAAACACAAGGTTTCCCGTCCATCACGTGATGCTCCTCCGTCAGGGTTGGAAAACCTTCGCACGTGCCCACTGCTTGATGAAGGGGCACGTTCTCCACTTCAAATTAGTGGAGAGCGATTTGCTCTCCATCAAGGTCTTTGGGCGCTCGGGAATCAGGTTAGGGTGCTGCGTGGAGAGCTCGACCGACGATGAAAGCTCCTCCTCGAGCGATAGTGACGAGGAGGACATTGGTGGGGAGGACGACAAGGACGGTTCCAACTAGGCGTCGGACACACCGTCCTCGGGCGACGCCAGCAGCACCATCATCTGCACCTGGTCTTTCCCCCGGGAGAGCGATTTTCCGGGGGCAGGGCCAGCTCCTTGAACTTCTCGGGGTCGCCTCCTTGGGTGGCTGGTGTGGGAAGGCCGGAGAAGATGAAGAAGGCGGGTGGCGGGCCGTCAAGTCGGAGCATGCTGGCACCGATTCCTTCATCTCGTATTGTTGGCCCGCTGCCTCATCTTTCGGCTCTTCTCCCAGCACCATCATCACCAGCCCTCTTCCGGACGGCCCCCGGGATGTTCTCTTGGTGTCTTCTGCTGCTCGTACCTTGCCTAGGAAATCCTTTTGCCCTCCTGCCATCTTGTTCTGTTTCCTGGGGAGAGGGACAAGAAAGGGATTACGAGCATCTTATCTCTTTTTAGTTTTTATGCCTACGAGCACTTTTTAGATTTAAAACTTGTAATCCCCTTCCTCATGTTTACATTTCGTATGAATTATACCTGTATGGGACGTATTAATGAAAAAGGGTGCTTGTCGGGTTCTTTGTGCGTGAGCGAAGCCCATGCCAAGGAATGAATCCTTGTTATTCTTAAGATAAACATTGTCGCCTGTCAACAGGCCTTGCCGTCCCCTTACTCCATTCGACCATACTCACACTTTTCGCGGAGGCAGGGGTGAAGTAGGGTTAGGCCCTTTGTTTGCTTCCTTGTCACCGCGACTACAACCAAGTTCCGACCCAGGGGAATAGTTCTTGGGTACAGGAAAAGGGGAGAACGGTGGCCTAGGAATAAAATGAGGTTGCATACGTCCCAATTCCATACAGAAATGCACAACAGGGGATAAAGGACTTATCTGAATCTGCAACCCCCCGGCAACCTTGGCTTGCCGTGGTTGGACCCTGGTGTCTGCAGCCCCCGGCAACCATGGCTTGCAGGGACCGGAGCGCTGGCTTGTTCTCTTTCTTCCAAATAGCTCAGCAGAAATGTCCATGTACCATGTGAACCAAAGAGGACGGAAAGGAACAGAGAGATGCACATTCGACCTCTATGCTAGGGGTTAGTCACCGCTAAGCACTATCAACCCTAACCGAGGGAGAGACTCAACCTAGCATGCATGCTATAACTTAGGGCGCCAGCGCTTCATTTATTTATGCTCAGGGTCTACGCCTGGCTTTGTACAGAGGGTTACATGCCTTGCCGACAAGGCTTGTACAAAAGGTGGTCTGCCGGGGGGCCGGCAGCCGCGCCTTATGGGTAAAACTTGTAAAGATGTTCGATGTTCCAGGAGTTGCTCACTGGAATGGCATCTTCGGTCTCCAGGCGGATTGCACCGGGCCTGGTCACTCGTATTATCCGATAAGGGCCTTCCCACTTTGGCGTCAACTTGTTGGAATTATTGGCCGATTGAATGCGTCGAAGAACAAGGTCGCATTCCTCAAACCTTCAGGCATGAACCTTGCGGCTATGGTAGCGGCTCAAGGCTTGCTGGTAGAGCGCTGCTCTCACAGCCGCCCGAAGACGATCTTCCTCGAGGAGCGTTGCGTCATCTTGCCGCAATCCCTCTTGCTCAAGCTCGTCATAAGCAAGCACTCGAGGTGACCCGTATGTGAGTTCCATGGGGAGAACTGCCTCTGCCCCGTATACCAGGGCAAAGGGTGTCTGGTCGGTGGCTCGATTTGGCATCGTTCTGATCGACCAAAGAACCGCCGGCAATTCATCAATCCAGCGCCTTCCGCTCTTGTGCAGCCTGTCAAAAGTCTTTGTCCTCAGGCCTCACAGTACTTCAGCATTTGCCCTCTCCGCCTAGCCGTTGCTCCGTGGGTGCATCACGGAAGCGAAACAGACCTTGCTACCGAGGTCTTGGATATATTGCATGAAGGTGTGGCTTGTGAACTGCGTACCGTTGTCGGTGATGACTCTGTTTGGCACACCAAAACGGCAGACTAGCCCCTTAAAGAATTTGACAGCTGACTGCGTTGTCACCTTCCTCACTGCTTCCACCTCCGACCACTTTGTGAACTTGTCGATTGCAACGTACAAGTACTCAAAGCCCCCCGACAACACGGGGGAAAGGGCCCAGTATGTCGAGCCTCCAGACCAAAAATGGCCAGGAGAGAGGGATTGTTTGAAGGGCTTGAGCTGGCTGATGAAGCTTCTTTGAATGGAACTAACATGCTTCACACTTGGTTACTAGTGCCGATGCATCCTGGAGGGCAGTGGGCCATAAGAAACCTTGCCGGCAAGGGCTCTCGACCCTATGTGGGAGCCACATATGCCTCCATGTATCTCTGCCAACAGCTCCAGTCCTTCCTCCCGGGGAATGCACTTCAATTTCACTCTGTTTGGTCTTTTTCTGTACAGAACGTTGTCAACGAACTGATACATGGCAGACCGACGGGCTACTTTCTCCACTTCTTCCTGCTCCTTAGGAAGCTCCCCTATTTGGAGGAATCGAACGGTATGATGTGCCCATGCCGGAACCTGCGGCTCAACGACAAGGACTAAAGGCATTTCCTCTGCCATGGGAGCAGTTGTCTCTACGACCAGGGCTTGACGCCCTGTCGGAGTCGGTTGCCCCACGGCAGGCTCAGTGTCCACGGCAACATCTTTGCCAACGGCTCCTGGGTGCTCGGTGGTAAAGTACCTGCCGGGGCCTGACTTCCTCCGCTTGTTCTGCTCTGTCGATGGTTCAACAGATGGTTGAGTTAACCGAAGCACAAAAGTACCTGGTTCCACAGGTAGTTTGAAGGCAGCGCGCTTCGACAGGTAGTCGGCAATGTCGTTCTCCACTCGGGGAACATGATCCGCCTGTATACCGTCAAAACGCTCCTCCAGCTTCCTCACCTCATCTATGTAGGCCTCCATCAACGGGCTTTGATAATCCTTGTTGACTTGCCTGACCACAAGCTGTGAATCATCCCTGACGATGAGCTTCTTGATCCCGAGGTCTGCTATGATCCTGAGACCGACAAGCAACCCCTCGTATTCAGCAGTGTTGTTCGTCGACATCTCCCTGGGAAAGTGCATATGGATTACATACTTGAGGTGCTCTCCGGTGGGTGCGACGAGCAGCACACTAGCACCGGCACCTTGCAGCGAGAAAGCCCCGTCAAAGTACTAATCCAGTTGCGATTTGTTTCCTTGTCGGGAAGAGTGGCCTCCTGGATCTCTTCGTCGGGCGTCGAGGCCCACTCTGCAATGAACTCTGCCAAGACTCTGCTCTGGATCGTCGAAGTACTTCCAAACTTTAAACCAAAGCTCGACAGCTCCAAGGCCCATTCCACAATCCTCCCGGTTGCGTTCGGGTTATGCAGTATTCATTGCAACGGGAGGCGGGTGACGACGGTGATCTGGTGCGCTTGGAAGTAATGACGCAGCTTCCTTGAGGCCATAAGGAGGCCGAAGAGCAATTTCTGCACACCGGAGTACCTTGACCTGGCCCCCTGCAAGAGGGAGCTGACAAAATAAACCGGGTGCTGCATCATCTTCTTCTTCTGTAGCACTTCATTTGGTTGCGCAAGCCCGGTCCCGCCAGCGTCAAACCCTGCCGGGGGCCTCGCCTTGCCGGTACCAGGTCCTGCCGGGGGTAGCTCTGGCTCGCCATCCGCTAGTCCTGCCGTTGCCACTGCCCCTTCGTCGACCTCCCTCTGTGCCACTAGCGCGACGCTGACCACTTGATTCGTTGCCACTAGATACAACAGTAGCGGCTCTTGTGGTTTAGGCGCAACCAGTATCAGTGTGGAGGAGAGGTATTTTTTCAAATCCTGCAGCGCTGGTTCGGCCTCTGGGATCCATTCCATTGGGCCCGCCTTTTTCAAGATTTTGAAAAAGGGAAGGGCACGCTCAGCAAACTTGGAGATGAATCTGCTCATGGCGGCAACGCAACCAGTGAGCCGATGCACATCCTTGATCTGCCTAGGCGCCTCAATCTGCTCAATGGCCTTGATCTTGTCTGGATTCGCCTTGATCCCATGCTATGACACAAAGAACCCGAGAAGTTTGCCGGACGGAACGCTGAAGACACACTTCTCAGGGTTCATCTTGAGGTTGATTTTGCGCAAATTTGCAAACATCTCTTCTAAATCTTGTACAAGTGTTGCCTTGTCCTTGGTTTTGACCACTATGTCATCCATATAAGCTTCCACTGTTTCTATGTAGCTGGGGCTCAAAATCAATTTGGACTGCTCTTGTAAATGTTGAGCCAGCACTCTTCAACCCAAAAGGCATCCGTAAAAAGCAATACGTACCACACGGGGTGATGAATGCTGTCTTCTCTTCATCTTCTCTCGTCATGAAAATCAGATGGTATCCTGAGTAGGCGTCAAGGAATGATAACAAGACACACCCAGCCATGGAGTCAACAATCTGGTCAATGCGTGGCAATGGGAAAGGGTCTTTTGGACAGGCCTTATTGATATCTCTGTAATCAATACACAGCCTCCACTTCTCATTTGCCTTGCGCACCACCACCGGATTGGCCAACCACGTCGGATGGAGTACTCCTCTCACCAAGCCTGCCGCTTCCAGCTTCCTGATCTCTTCTGTGATGAACTCCTGCCATTCCAAAGCTTACTTCCTGACCTTCTGCTTGACGGGTCACGCATGAGGACATACAACAAGATGGTGCTCAATCACCTCCCTGGGAACGCCGGGGATGTCGAATGCTTGCCACGCAAACACATCAACATTCGCCCGCAGGAAAGCGACGAGTGCACCTTCCTATTTGCTATCGAGGGTGGAGCTTATGGTGAAAGCCCCTCCCGTGCCATCCTCCTTAACGGACACCTTCTTGGTCTCTGGTGGTGCGGCTCTGGATTTCTTGCTCTTGCCAGTGGAGCTCTCTAGCACGTCCTCGACGGGAGCACAACACTCCGAAGAGGTGCGCTTTCTGGAGTGGGTGCGAGAGGTCTTGCCGGTCTTCTTTCCTCCCGGGGCTTCGGCGGCAGGAGCAAGTGCCTTGGCGGCAGTCGCCGCAATCGCTTCCCTTGTAGAGTTGGTCGGCCTGAGATCAGCGTCCTTCTTGTCGAGAGGGGCGGTGATCTTTGGTCATCGGCCCAGGCATCTTCAGCGTGTTGTAGGCGTAATGTGATGCGGCCATGAACTTGGCTAGTGTCGGGCGGCCGAGGATCCTGTTGTAGGGCAAGGGGATCTTGGCTACATCGAAGACAATCCTCTCCGTCTTGTAGTTCAACTCACCTCCAAACATCACGGGCAGCGTGATCTTACCTTTCGGCTGACTCCTTCCCGGGTTGACCCCTTGAAACGTGCCCGTCTCTTCAAGGTCTACATCAGGAATCTGCAGCCTTTTGATCACAACAGGCGAGATAAAGTACAGACCGGCCCCGCCGTCAACTAGCATCTTTGTCACCATGAGGTTGCGTATCGTTGGTGAAACCAACAATGGCAGACACCCAACCGCAGTTGTGTGATCAGGGTGGTCCTCGGTGTCAAAAATGATAGGCGTGCTGGACCACTTCAGTGGCTTCTGAGCGTCGAGCCGCTGCGATCTCACGCGCCCACCGCTTGAGCTGGCAATGAGAGGTGTGCAGCGAGGCTCCACCGTCGATGCACATGGCCTCCATAGCTTTCTGAAACTCATGCTCGCCGGACTCGTCGTCCTCGTCATGCTCATCGTCTTCTTGCTTCTTGTCGCGGCCCCGGGCGGGCCTCTCTTGCTGGTTATCCTTGCCGCGGCGGCCTCCTTGGCCGCCATGCTTCTTGCCGGATCCTTCGGCACCGCCTTGACCCTTCTCCTTGTCCCGCCTCTCATACTCAACTTTTTGCTTCTCAGCAAGCAACTCAACTTGTCGGCAGTTTTGGAGGTCGTGGCCCTTGGTGTGGTGGATCTTGCAGTACTGCTTGTCAGAGCTTACTGGCTTGTCGGCAGCCGCCAAGGCCCGGCAAGCGGCGTACTCGGCAATTTCCTTGCCGGGGTCGCTTGCCTTGGCCTTCTTGGCAGTGCCGGTGTCGTCGGATCCCTCGACAGCAAGCACGGCCTTGCCCTTGCGCTTTCTGTTGTGGCGCCGGCCCTTCTTCGTCAGGGCGGCTGTGTCTTCGTCTGTGGAGTCCGTTTCCGCACTAGCGTCCTCGCCGTGGTACTTCCTCCCCTCTTCATCTCGAGCCCACCTATCGGCTAGAACATAAAGTTCGCCACATCTTTGACCTTGTTCATCGTCAGCTCTTCACGCATCTTGCGGTTGCGCACATTCTGATGGAACGCGCTGATCACGGCGGCGGGGTGAACGTCTGGGATGTTGTACTGCACCCGGATGAACCTCTGTATGTACTTGCGCAGGTTTTCACCTTCCTTCTGGGGGATGATATGCAAATCACTTGCCTGGCCATGAGCTTGATGGCCCCCAGTCAAGGCGCCAACAAACTCATGACACAAATCCGACCAAGAAGAAATGGAATCCGCCGGCAAGTGCATCAACCATGACATGACATTGGGCTTAAGTGCCAATGGGAAGTAATTGGCAAGCACCTTGTCATCGCGGGCTCCATCAGCTTGCATCACGATGGTGTAGATGCTGAGGAACTATGACGGGTGAGTCTTGCCGTTGTACTTCTCGCCAACGTCGGGCTTGAACATGCGGTGGGAGGGCCACTGGAACTGCCGTAGCTCACGGGTAAAGGCTGGGCAACCCACCTCATAGGGTAGGCCACCATAGCCTCCCGGTGCCGGTTGGTCCATAGTGGGCCCTTCCCGCCTATCTGACTGGTGGCGCACTTCACACCGGCGTTCGATGGTGGTTCGAGCGTCTTCAAGGGCTCGCTCCCGAAGAACTTGGCGCTGATTGCGGTGGACCCGTGGGTCAGACGACGCTATGGAAATGTTATCACAAGCATCATCATGACGGACTGACACCCGCGGTAACTGGCGTGGGGAAGGAGAGTGCACCGTGACTACATCACCTCCGGTCCTTCCACCACTAGCATGCGGTGGCTCGACGGAGCGTCGGCGTAAGGGCCCCGCCGGTCGCGGCTCATCTTTGTTGGCGATGCCGACGAGGCTCCGAATGGTGGCTCTCCACTCGTCGAGCTTTTCTGCAGCAGGAGGAAAGTCGAGGAGCAGCTGCGCGCGCGCCAAAGCTTCTGCTGGCGTTGGCGGTGGCGAAAGCTGCGTGGACCGTGACGCGCTCCGACTTCTAACCACGTTAGAAGGACTTCTATCACGGCCTTGCGGCTGTACGGCACTTTCGCCAGCACTTCGGCCTGCATGCTGGCCTCCTTCGTCCCGCAAAGGATGCGCAAGACTCTTCCCACGACGGCGCCCGGGGTCACCAGCGTGGTGACGCTGCTCATCGCGCACAACTTGGGAAGGGCGCGTCGTGGGTGCCGGCGTAGGTGTCTTGGAGGTCACCGCACCGCCGGTAGGTGGCACGGCGCCGCCCTTGGAGGGCCCCATGCCGCCTGCGGGGGGCCAGCTCCGTCTTTGGATTTGGCGGCGTGCGGCCCATCGTCTCGCGCACAAACGATGCTGCTTGCCAGGCTTTGACTGCTAGGGCGATGTGGGTGTTCGCGGGCCGTGCCTCGGCTTCCGTCCGCGACCGCCCCGCTACTTGCCCGCACTGGTATGGGACGTCTGGCTCCGGATGAACCGATCGCCGTCGTCATCTTCTTCTTGGGAGCCATGGCGATGAAGAACTACTAAACTAACTGTTAAACCGGATTTTCACAGCTACGCCCCCCTACCTGGCGCGCCAAAGATGTCGGTGGAAACCGACACCTATGGGATCACTGGAATCCCTACTATGGTCGGCGGGGCGAGGTTGTGGAAAGAGCGGGTCTAGGAGTCAGCACAAAGATCGTTTACCTAGGTTCAGGCCGCGAGGATGGGTAATACCCTAGTCCTGCTTTGGTGTATATTTGAGTGTTCTTGAGTTCTTGAACTAGCCATGGCACCTGACTTGTTCAAAAGATCCGAATCCCCTTCCCCTACGCTTCGGGCCTCCTTTTATAGAAAAAAGGGGTCGCCACAGTGGCACACAAGAGGTGGAAAGGTGTACACTGGCTTAGTCTATCCTCTGGCACCATCGGACAAACGCATTTAATGCGCCACCGACGTGCCCTTCTTGCTTTATCTGGGACGGCAAGGAAGCTTGTCCTAGCTGTCGCCGCCTCACTTGGCTCTGACGCGTGTCCGAGATGATGAGGCGTTGCAGTGCCACGTTGGCTGGCTGCTGGGCTGGTGCGGTGGCAGAGTCTTCTCGAAGATCTGCATGCCACCATGCAGGTGCTTGCTGAGTTGGTCTAGAGGCCGCACGTCGCCACGCATGTGCTCTCCTAGCTGGCTGAGCTAGCAGCTGCATGGGATCAGCGGTGAAGTCTTGGCAGATGTGGCCCTGGCCGCGGCCCCGCTGACATCCTCGGCAAGGGTCTTGCCGTGTCCCGGCAAGGGTCCTGCCGTGACATCGCGGTCGTCCCCAACAAGGATCTTGCTGGAGGTCTCATGGATTTCCTCGGCAAGGATCTTGCCAAGGATCGTCGTCTTCTGGTCCTCATTTGATCTTGCTTGTTTATGATCTTCACGAATATCTGCATGCCACCATGGAGGTGCCTCCCGAGCCTTGGTTCCAATGTTGTCGATGGTGTCGGAACTCTCAGGCTCAAGGGTGGTGGCCTTGCTGGCATTGGCTAAGTTGCCCCGGCAAGGCTCTTGTCGGGGCTGCGTAGGCCACCCCGGCAAGGGTCTTGCCGGGGGAAGCCCATCTTCTCGCTTTACCTTTTGCGCCCCTGGTTTGAGCACCGCTTCAGTAGTCTTGTACTTTTGCTTCCTTCCTCTGCCCCGCTAAGCATGGCCACAGGTGCGGCTCTGACTGCCCGTGCACAAGTAAAGGGGTACAAAGAGGCCCCCTACTTTTGTACACCGACACCCCTGTTAATGAGAATCCCATGATAAGGGGACACGATCTCTGCTTTGACAAGACATGTCAATGGCCGTGCCTCGAAATATGAAACGGGGCCGTAAAACGGTTCAGAATGCTAACAAGGCCAGGACATAATGCCTCGCCGTAAAAATAGCCTACGGATGTGACTTATTTCATTCTGAATATTCTTGCCCTAATAGCTTAAGGCTGTAATTGTTTAATAAAGCCGAATACAGTTGTTTTGCATAGAAGACTGCGTTGGAGTATTCGGAGAAGGAACCCGCCTTGCAATGCCGAAGACAACCTGCGCTGAATACATCGTCATTGAAGCCCGGTTCAGGGGCTACTGAGGGAGTCCTGGACTAAGGGGTCCTCGGGCGTCCGGGCTATGTGATATGGGCCGGACTGATGGGCCATGAAGATACAAGATAGAAGAACCTTCCCTGTGTTCGGATGGGACTCTCCTTTGCGTGGATGGCAAGCTTGGCGTTTGTATCGTGTACCTTCCTTTCTCTGTAAACCGACTCTGTACATCTCTATATCCTCCCGGTGCCTATATAAACCGGAGGACTTAGTCCATACAACGGAGGACAATCATACAGGCTAGACATCTAGGGTTTCGCCATCACGATCTCGAGGTAGATCAACTCTTGTAAACCCTTATACTCATCATAGTCAATCAAGAAGGAAGTAGGGTATTTCCTCCATTAAGAGGGCCCGAACCTGGGTAAACATCGTGTCCCCTGCCTCCCTGTTACCTTCAATCCTTAGACGCATAATTTGGGACCCCCTACCCGAGATCTACCAGTTTTGACACTGACGCCTCCCTCCCTCCCACCTATATATATGTGGGAGGAGGCGCCTAGCACAGAATAGACAATTGCCTAGCCGTGTGCGGCGCCCCCTCCACCGTTTACACCCCCGGTCATATTTTTGTAGTGCTTAGGCGAAGCCCTGCGGAGATCACTTCACCATCACCGTCACCATGCCGTCGTGTTGCCGAAACTCATCTACTACCTCGCAGTCTTGCTGGATCAAGAAGGCGGAGGACGTCACCAAGCTGAACGTGTGCAGAACGCGGAGGTGTCGTATGTTTGATACTTGATCGGTTGGAGCGCGAAGAAGTTCGACTACATCAACTGCGTTGTTAAACGCTTCCGCTTACGGTCTACAAGGGTACGTAGACACACTCTCCCCTCTCATTGTTATGCATCTCCATGGATAGATCATTGCATGTGCGTAGAACTGTTTTGCTTTCCATGCAACATTTCCCAATGGATCGATCAATTCTTCAAGTGCCTTACCGGAATCAAAGTTAGTTACGGTTACTGTGAGAGATCAGCAGATTTCTAGACACTAAGAATAAAAGGTCCAGCGGGATGAAGTTTCATGACTGTCATGTGATGATGATGAAGATACTTTCTCTTGCCCTTAGAGGGATAATGGACAAGCACGTCTGTGATACACTTATTGGTCTCAGCAACTTTTTCGATGTTATATATCTCTCGAAATTCGATCAGTGTGAAGCAGCTCCAAAGGCTACAGGAAGAGATCGTTGTGATACTAAATGAGCTTGAGATGTACTTCTCGCCCGCGTTCTTTCAACATGATGTCGTTCGAGAGGATGAATGGGGTCATCAAAGGATTCGTTCATAACATGTCTCGTCCGGAAGCATCATCTAGGGCTATCTGACCTAAGAGTGCATCTAAATTTAGTGATTTGGGGCTCATGCATACATGTGATCGGGTTATTAATATTTTTTCCCATGGCGAAGTGCAAGGGTTGGGAGTATTATAGGCGATATCATGCATGACAACTACTACTTTTTTAATGATGTGGCATATAACTAAATGAGGAAAGAGAGGACATGGTATCATATTATGATACCATATCATATTAAATATTGTACTACTTTGTGTCATGCATGGCAATTAATAATGAAATCTAAGATACTAACTTATGATACTATGTATTACAAAAGTAGTATCATACTCTGCGGGGAGCCTAAGCTACTCTCTCTCTCTCTCTCTCTCTCTCTCTCTCTCTCTCTCTCTCTCCGTTAACTACTATGCCACATCACCAAAATACCTATGAAACCGTGCTAAGAAACTTGCATTGCACCAATGACAACAACAGCAACAACAAAGTAACTTAGTAAAGATCAATATGTGAAAAGCCTAGGCATTGGATCAGTGATGGATAATTGTGTTGGATGATATTCATCATGTAATAGTCACAACCTAGAGCGATATACAATAGCTCCAATTCATCAATGTAATGTAGGTATGTATTTCGTATATAGGCATACATGCTTATAATAAGAAATTGCATGACATCTTTTGTCCTACCCTCCGGTGGTTCGAGGTCCATAAGGGAACTAAGGGATATTAAGGCCTCCTTTTAATAGAGAATGGGAACAAAGCATTAGCACTTAATGAATACATGAAATCCTCATACTATGGTAATCACCGGAAAGAATCCCAATTATTGTCAACTTAGGGTATGCGGATCATAACACGTATAGGTGCATACAACTTGCAATATAGGATCCAAAACACACTTATATTCATGAAAACATAATAAGTTCATATCTGAAATCATGGCACTCGGGCCCTACTGACAAGCATTAAGCATAGCAAAGTCATAGCAGCATCAATCTTAGAACATAGTGGATACTACGGATCAAGCCCTAACAAATTGACTCGATTACATGACAAATATCATCCAAATCCATCACCGTCCAGCAAGCCTACGAATGAATTACTCACTCTCGATGGCGAGCATCATGAAATTTGTGATAAAGAAGGGTTGGTGATGATGATGGCGACGAACCCCCCTCTTCGGAGCCTCGAACGGACTCCAGATCAGCCCTCACGATGAAGAACAGGAGGTGACGATGGCTCTGTATTGTAAAATTCAATGAAACTTCTCTATCAGTTTTTTTTCTCGGGAAGACGGAATCTATAGGCTTGAGATTAGGGTCAGCGAAGCCTCATGGGCCCCACAAGGTATCCCGACGCGGTCAGGGGGTGGCCGCGCCCATGTTGCCTTGTGGGCAACAGGTGGCCCCCCTCCGCTGGATCTTCGCTCTAGTATTTTTTATACATTCCATAAAAAATTTCCAAAAAGTTTTGTCCAATTCCGAGAACTTTTATTTCAACACAAAAATAACACCATGGTAGTTCTGCTGAAAGCAACGTCAGTCCAGGTTAGTTTCTTTTCAAATCATGCAAATTAGAGTGCAAAACAAGAGCAAAAGTGTTTGGAAAAGTAGATATGACGGAGACGTATCAAAGACACGGACGCAGGGACGGATTACATCGTAAATTCAACAGCCAACAACAACGGGAGCACATCTCTGAAGACAATTCCATGTTGTGATCTCTACTCTCTGATAGACGGTGGAAAAAGTTGATGGAGAGAGCCATCACGAGCAGACCACTGCACACAACCAGGGCGTGCACCGGCAGGCAGTGGGCCCCAGAGAGCCAGCGGCCAGTGCTCCGTGAAGGCTATTAGTGCAACAGCAAGTCGCCCTGCACACCGGCTCGCCTGCTTCATGCCCATGTCTTGCTGCAAGCCGCAATACACTTGCCTCCTAGTCGTTGTTGTCGTTCGCACCCTGCACATACACTAGCCACCAATCAAGATATATGCGAACACATAGACAAGCAACCAATGCACCGCCTCGTTCACACACCCAGGAAAACATCTAGTACACATTCAGAATTAATAATGTAGCAGCACACAAAACAATTATGTAGTCACATTTCATCAAGCATTTTTGTCGGTGTATTGAACATGGTGTTCATACCCTAACGATGCACAGACAGTTGCAGCCTTCCTGACAACAAGGGCTTGTTGTAGGATGGCTTCCTAAACACTCAAAACTTAGAAATCAAGACCGTGAAGAAGACCTCCAAGTAGGTCATCGGCAAGTACTAAAGAAGTATCGAAGATCAAGATTCAAGACGCCAACAAGCTACAAGCCGGCATGCTTCAAGCCGACAAGGCTCCAAACCAGCAAGCTCCGTTGTGGCTATGGCCATAGACTTGCTAACAAGTGTCGAGTGGGAAGGTGGTTAGGTGAAGCTTGTCAGGACACGTGGCAACATCGAGGCTGAAGAACAATTTATTGACACTCGTCCAGGAGGCGTGTCGATAGAATAGAAGGTAGCTGGGCGAGCGGCACAGGTGGAGATGGACTACCTTGTCGGCATTCCTCCTCAGCGTGGCACCTAACGGAGCATTTATTACTTTCCTAATAATCCATCAAAGTTAGGTATGATAGTACTGTAGCCACCATCTTCCTTTGTAATTATCATTTTGCCACTGTGGTAGCCCCTTTCATCTATAAAAGGAGGCCCATGGCAACCTTTACAGAAGTCGAAACTCTGCCCATTTGCATTACATAGCTGCACTTCCGAGAACCTTGCCGGGCATGCTTGCGCTCTCTTGTAACTTGGGCATCTTTCCACATATGATTCCACCAAAGAATGAGTATGGTTTTACGTCTCATGGCGACCCGAACGTGGGTAAATCTTATGTGTTTACTTGCTGGATCTGCTCTTTGTATACTGTGATTCCCATAGCCGAACCACCAAGGAATCTTGTTGGTCCTAAAGATTGTCGTACGTCCACAACTTTGCTTGCCCTGAAATCAGAGAACACCATGCATTCGGCATGCTGATGTGGCAGTGGACACTCGTCGGCTGGATCCGTTCCTTCAACTAGGGAACAAGTCGTCATCAGCTGGGCTCCTTGCTCCTAGAAAGGTCGACTTCGATCCAAATCAGAGAAGGATGACATGATAGCAGGAGTTTGCAGATCGAGGAGGTTGGGGGTGGCACTGGAGAATATTGGGGGAAGATGGGGAGGGAAGAAGAATAGGAAGGCGGATGGCCAAAGAAGAAGATCAGCTGGCGGCGGCGGCTCCATGCCTGTATGGACCGAGGAGAGCACACATGCAAGGAGCTTATGCACGTGCGTGCTGCTCGTTTTCTTTTAGAGAAGGACCGCGGGTTGAATACTCAAAAACAAGGGTCTTTTTTACAAAAACGAAACGTTATCTCAGATTAGCCATTAAAAAACACTGAGGGTTGAATACTCAAAACCACATGAACTATCTTGCAAAAATGACGTGATGGTGAACGGGCAGAAGCAATCCATGCTTTATTATTAGGTAAAAGAATTACATTGGGTGGGGGAAGGTCCATTAAAAAGCATGTTGGGCTGTTGGAGTCGCGTTGGGGGCTTCTAGGAGAGGCCCTTTAAAAAGCGTGTTGGGCTATTGGGGTCATGTTGGGGGCTTCTCCCATTGAACGAATTTCGTCGCTCGATCGACCTACGGAACATTTTGTTTGATCAGGGACCCAAACGTCAAGTAGATGTCTTGGTCCTTAAAAAAAGAAACTGCTAAATCTCAGTCGATTGAGACTTAAAAGTCCAAGTTGATACTCTATTTTTTAGATTTTATGTGAAGATTCGTGTAAAACAAAATTATTTCTTCTTTTTTTATATATTTCTGTCACTTGACTGAGATTTGTTAAGTCTCAATCACGAGATCTCGTCACACCCTTAAATAACACCCAGCTAGCTGCTTAGGATTTTTTGTGCCTCCCGTCAACGCTGATGCCGATCTACCTCGTCTCTTGTGGTCTTAGGGCCATGGAGGCGTGATGGATCTTGACCCTTGCCGCTGGGAGGGCTTCGTTTTTAGATGCTTTTTCGAGTTTTGTTAGGGTTTATGTCCTGCTTAGAGAGACAAGGCGACGACAACTCTCTGAAGATGGAGTAAGTTTGTTCGCGCCTAGCCCCTGTCCCGGTGGTGCTTCTAGCGTCATGGGATGGTGTGTGGAGGTTTGTCTCCGGCGGATCTCATGAGATCCAGTCGGCGTTTGTCTTCGGTGGATCCACGTGGATCTGGTTTTCGTTCGTCTTTGTTTGTGTGTCTACAGGTTGGACCCGTCCGGTCTACGCGTCTCTTCATCGGCGGCGGTTGCTATTCTGTTGCGCTGGTCTCATGGGATCATAGCACGACGACTTCCTATTGTACTACAACAAAGTTTGTCCGAGTCCGATGAGGAAGGGGCGATGACAACGGTGCTCCTTCGACTCGCTTCAGTGCTTCTAGTCGTCAGACCTGGATGTATATTTTACTTTGGATGTTCTTTATACTACTTTGACAGTTGATGAATGGATCGAAAGTTTTCCTCTTAAAAAAAAGCCTAGCATACACCACAAAATAAGTAAACAAAACATAGCTAGAAGACCGTGCAACAGTGCCGAAACTCTAGTCAACGTTCAACGGGTGTGAAAATCTGAAGTTTCTTACTCCAAATCTCTCATATCACTGCTGCAAGGCCACTTGCCAAGGCAAAAGCGACGACTTGCGAGTGGAGTCGTGTGCAAGTCGACGGACGTTTCGACCTGAGAAAGACAGCCCCCGAATGGTTTGACCAGAGCGCACAACTAGCAGCCCCCCATCCATCTACGTCGCTTTCAGTCGGTACTCGGAACGCGCCACAAGCCCTCTAGTCTACCTGAATTTTGCCTTACCACTTGGCCAAGAAATTTTTCCCTTGGACCGCAAGCACACAAGAAAACGGAGGATTCACACACCCGCGGCACCCATTGCCAAGAACAGAGCGCCGGCCGGCGTTCCTAGGCGCGCCATGCTTCTCCACCCTCACCACCTGGTCCCTCTGCTCCTGCTCCTCGTGGCTGCAGCGAGCGGCGACGGCGTGCAGTTCACCTATAACGGCTTCGCGGGCGTGAACCTGACGCTCGACGGCGCGGTCGTCATGCCCAACGGCCTGCTCATGCTGACCAACGGCAGCATCCAGACGAAAGGCCAGGCCTTCCACCCGTCTCCCCTGCCGTTCCGCGGCGACGGCGAGGCGAACGGCACCGGCGCCGCGCGGTCCTTCTCGACCACTTTCGTCTTCGCCATTTTCGGGCAGTACGCCGACCTGAGCAGCCACGGCATGGCCTTCTTCGTCTCCGCGTCCAGGGAGCTGCTCTCCACGGCGATGCCGGGCCAGTTCCTGGGCCTCCTCAACGACACCGACGGCGGCAACCGGAGCGACCACATCTTCGCCGTGGAGCTCGACACGCTCTTCAACGCCGAGTTCCGTGACATCAACAGCAATCACGTCGGCGTCGACGTCGATAGCCTGGTTTCGGTCGCTTCCGCCGACGCCGGGTACTACGACGACGGCACCGGGACGTTCCGGAACCTAAGCCTGATCAGCCGGGAGGCCATGCAAGTGTGGGTGGACTACGACGACGGCGCCAGGGAGGTCGCCGTGACCGTGGCTCCCCTGGGCATGACCAGGCCCAAGCAGCCCCTCCTCAGGACCGCCGTCAACCTCTCGGGCGTGGTGCAGAGCACGATGTTGGTCGGATTCTCGTCGGCCACAGGTGTCCTCACCACACGCCACTTCGTCCTCGGCTGGAGCTTCGCGCTGGACGTGGCAGCCCCGGCACTGGACATCTCGGCGCTGCCGGCCTTGCCACGGGCCTGGCCAAAGCCACGGTCAAGGGTGCTGGTGATCGTGCTGCCCATAGCGTTGGCAGCTCTGGTACTCGTTCTGGGCATCGGAGTGTATATCTTTGTACGACGGCTTCTCAAGTTCTCGGAGCTGCGCGAGGACTGGGAGGACGCGTTCGGCCCCCACCGATTCTCATACAAGGAATTGTATCATGCGACCAAGGGGTTCAGCGACAAGACCCTGCTCGGGGCGGGAGGCTTCGGAAGTGTGTACAGGGGCAAGCTCCGCAAGCCGGACATGGAGGTCGCCGTAAAGAGGGTGTCTCATGAATCAAGGCAGGGGATGAAGGAGTTCGTCGCCGAGGTGGCAAGCATCGGACGGCTACGGCACCGGAACCTCGTGCCATTGCTTGGCTATTGCCGGCGCAAAGGGGAACTTCTCCTGGTTTACGATTACATGCCAAATGGAAGCCTTGATAAATACTTGTATGATGGATCATCAGCAGGTACACTGGATTGGCCTCAAAGATTTCACATAATCAGAGGGGTGGCTTCTGGGTTACTGTATCTCCATGAGGATTGGGAGCAAGTTGTCATCCACCGGGACGTGAAAGCAAGCAATATTCTTCTAGACAGCGACATGAATGGGCGGTTAGGGGATTTCGGCCTTGCAAGGCTGTACGACCATGGAGCGGACGCCCAAACGACGCATGTGGTTGGCACCATGGGCTACCTAGCTCCTGAGCTTGGACACACCGGCAAGGCAACCCCGTCCACCGATGTGTTCGCCTTCGGTGCATTCCTTCTGGAAATCACGTGTGGGCGAAGGCCAATCGAGCAAAACGAGCATGACAACCGCATCGTGCTCGTGGATTGGGTGATCGAGCAATGGCGCAAGGGTTTGATCATTGGCGCAGTGGATACGAGGATTCCAAGTGGGTTTAGTCCGGACATGGTCTCGCTAGTGCTGAAACTTGCGTTGTTATGCTCGCACCCATTGCCTAACGGAAGGCCAACCATGCGGCAGGTCATGCAGTACCTCGACGGCGACATGGTCCTCCCGGACTTGTCGTCGGCGTACCTCAGTTTCACCATGCTGGAGCGGATGTATGATGGGGACTTCAACCAGAAAATGTTGCCATACGCATCATCAACGAGCATGGGTGCAGTTTCTGATCTCTCTGGAGGAAGGTGACAATGTTCTTGCGGTAAGTAGGATTGTGTAACTAACTATTAACTGACCAGTGGCTACTATATACACATCTACTAGTATGATGTACTCATTTTACCTGAAATGTATGACCAGATGGTTTACCTAATTTATGGTTGAATTGCATATAAACAGAACAATGCAATCAAACAAGTGACATGTGTTTTTTCCCCGCACAAAAGGAAGAAGTGATATGTGTTTTTGTTTTATTTTCGGAGGTATTCAAGCTCTGAAACACATCGTATCTCTATTCAGAATGTTCAACGTAGCTTCTCTCGCCTTAGTTACAGGATCCTAATATAAGGGGAAAGTTCTCTCCCTTGATAATACATTCCGCCAGGGTACATCAGAGCGATGATAAAAATCCGCGTGGATTTCGTGATTTCTTTGGTGATTTGAAGCAATCCGAAGGGACTAAAGGGGTTGAAGAAACCAAATGGAAGAAACTCCTTGGAAAGTATGAGCAAAATAGCAATAATAAAGGAGCGAAGAAGCCACTTAAGACTTAACACGCAGCTAGAAAAGGCTAACAATCGCAGCCACCGGTGCCGCTTTATTTCTAAAGACGTGCGTGTTCCTTTCCTTCCAAATCTCCCATCCAACAAGGTGGATCAAGGATGAGAGAGCCTTTCTTTGATGAGCAATATTGATGATTCCTTGCCACCAAGCTTTAACCGTAGGAAAGCTATGCCAATTCGTCATGTCAACTTGAAGATCCAGCCATGAGAACACCTCCTTCCAAACACGAGTTGTGAACCGACACTTGAAGAGGATGTGAGCCGCCGATTCCTGCACTTGGCTACAAAGAGGGCATTGATAGCAATTGGGCCATCCTCTATATTTGAGTCTATCCGCTGTCCAAACCCTATTTTGAGTGACCAACCAAGCAAAAAAAATTGCATTTGGGGGGTGACCAAACCTTCCAAACCATGTCATGCAAGGGTGAACGAAGATGTCCAATGAATTGGGCCTTGTAAGCCGACGAAGCGGTGTATGTCCCATCATTAGTGAACTTCCATATGATAGAATCACAAACTCCAGGTTGTATGTTGACATTGGCTAGCTTTTCCCAGAGAGTGGCGAATTGTTGAATGTGAGCAAGCGTCATCCCCTGTTGGGTATCAATGTGGTTAACCCAAGAAATATCCCGCAAAGCACATTGTCCACCATGGCCGCCTTTTTCCGCGAGATCTCGGATTTTTTTGGTGCAATGTCTTTAGGCATCATCCCCTCAAGCCAAGATGACTCCCAAAAAATCTTGATGTTGTGCCATCCCCAGTTGTCACCTTAGTGGCCACGGCAAAGATGTCCCGATCCTTATTGTTGCACGGAGTTCCCAAGCCAAATCAAGCTCTCGGAGGGTGATCCCATTCAAGCCAAAGCCACCTTAAGTGCAGCGCAGTAGCGAACTTTACTAGGTTAAGAATTCTGAGGCCCCCAAACTCCTTAGGCTTGCAGACTAGGTCCCAATTGATTTTACACTTGCCACCAGACACCTTGTCTGAGCCAGCCCAAAGATAGGCGCACCGCAAGGATTCAATATTCCTAAGCATCTCCACCGGAAGGTCAAGCGGTGTAAGATGGTAGATGGCCACAATCGTGAGGACCGCTTGTACAAGGGTCATTCGGCCCGCAATAGCAACATGCCTCCCCCTCCATGGTGCAAGCTTTCCTGCGGCTTTATCTTCTAAGTGCTGCAAGTGGACCCTCCTCAACCTTTTGATCGCAAGCGGTAGACCAAGATACCGGATGGGGAAGGAAGAGCTGCAGGCCGGGAAAGACTGCAAGACGTCATCAAGATCAACGCCCTCACATCGGATCGGCACGACCAGACTCTTAGCGCAGTTGGTCACCAAGCATGTGGCGTTCCCAAAGGAGGAAAGCATAGCGGTGAGGAACTGGACATCTTCCTTGATAGGTGTGCAGAAAACAGGCTGCATCATCAGCTTACAAAGAAGCTCGGATGCCCGCTAGTCGACCACCAAGAGGGTGGAGGTGGCCTTGTGCGTTGGCCTTGCTCAAAATATGGTGCAACGGGTCGATGGCGAGAACGAAGAGCAAGGGGGGCAGCGGGTTGCCTTGTCGAAGGCCACAACCATGTTTAATCGAGTCCCCGACGATCCCGTTGAGAAGAACTCGGGAACAAGACGAGGACAACAAGGCCGATATCCACCCTCGAAAGCGGGCGGGAAAGCCATGATGATTGAGAGTGACCATGAGGTAGTCCCACCTAACAGAGTCAAAGGCCTTCTTAATGTCAAACTTGAGGAGGAGCATTGGCGTCTTAGTTCGGTGGAATTTTTGGGCCCTATTACGGACGTACAGGAAATTTTCATGGATGATGCGAGTCTTGATGAAAGCACTTTGCACGATGGAGACGATATCTTTCATGTGCGGGGCAAGACGAGCAGCTAGGATTTTGGCAATGAGCTTGGACACGGCATGGATGAGATTGATAGGCCTAAAATCTTTAATATCCTCGGCACCATCCTTCTTGGGGATGAGAGCAATATTGGCTGAGTTTAGCCAATGAAAATGCTCAGCGTGGAGGTCCGAGAAGTTACTGGTCACAAGCATGATGTCATCTTTGATAATATCCTAGCAGACTTTGAAGAGTTTCCCGTTGAAACCATCAGGCCCTGGAGCCTTATCACTAGGGAGGGCGAAAATCACAGCCTCGACCTCCTCTGCCGAGATGGGATCCCCAAGATGGGAAAGATCGTGTTTAGCAGTAGGGATGGCAGTCCAGTTGATGCTCTGAGTGCGAGGGTTGCTTTTTTTAACATAGCAAGAAGTGATCCTAGACGATGCTCTTCTTGTGGTCATGATTTGTTACCCATCCATTCCCATGTTTTAGGCGATGAATCAGATTTTTCCGCCGTCTTCCATTGATCTTCAAGTGGAAAAAACCACGTGTTGGCATCACCCTATTTAATGTTAGTGATTCTAGAGCTCTATCTTTTCCTAGCCCTCTCCATGGCCGCAAGTCCAACAACCTGTCTTTTAAGTCTCTTCCTCAGCTCTCTCTCTCTCTCTCTCTCTCTCTCTCTCAGCGCAACTCAACTCTCTGCTGTCTTGAGCCTCCTCCAGGCAAAGAATGATTTCCAGAGCCATATGCAGTTGAATCTTGGCGTTGGAGAAGAGCGATTTACTCCATGCTTTAAACTTGCGGCTAGTAGCATTCAGCTTATGGACGAGCCATTGGTAGGTCTCGGTGTGCGTGGAGGGCTTGCTCCACACGTCGTGAACAAGTTGATGGAATCCGGGCATGTTGGTCCAGAAGTTTTTGAAGCGGAAAGTCTTTGGCCGCCTGGGACCATCATTATTTGCCAAAAGGAGAGGAAGTGATACGAGAGTGAAGAGGACATCGCATGGAGGATGTGCTTCTCGAAGGCAATGTCCCACTCCTCATTGGAGAAAAAGGCATCAAGATTTGACATGGTAGGGTGGCTTTGCTCGTTGCTCCAAGTGTACTTCCTATTCTAGAGATGGACCTCCTTGAGCTCACAAAATTTGAGGGAATTTCGGAACCGGGCTATGCGGCTACGGTTAGCATTAGCGCGGTTCTTGTCCCTAGCGCGGTATATCTGATTGAAATCAACAGTGATGAGCCATGTATCACAATGATGAGGTTTTTCATTTTGGAGCTCCTGGGAGAAATCATCCTTGTGGTCAACCGTGGTGATTTTGAAGCCGACGCCTCCAGCCAAGGTGACCTTGGCTGAGAGGGTGTACGTGCCGGAGTGCACATCTTCCATCCTAAGATGGTCATCATCCCATAGCATAAGGATTCCACCACGCGTACCAACGGTCGGTCGTTGGGCAAAACCCTTCAGCCTGTACCCTCCAAGGAAAGCAGTAGTCGTGGCATCGACAACTTGGAGCTTGGATTCTTGAATACACGCAATATGACACGCAGAAGCAGTGATTGTTTCATTGACAGTAGTTCTTCGGTTTGGGCAGTTAAGCCCACGGATATTCTAGTTCAACAGACTCAAATTGATGCTACTCATTGCAGAAACTAGGACACCTCTTACAAACAGGAGCATTTCTCCAGCACTTAACAGCAAGGCCTCGACAGGGTAGTGGTAAGTAGCAGCACACATCAGCAGCTATGAACAGGAGTACCCGGACAATTTTGCATAACATAGGAACTAGACTACATCAACATCCTTGGAACCTAGATGATCAGGTCGTCTCCGTGGCATCCTCGCCTGCTGCCAATGGCATCTCGGGGCCACCTTCGTCCCCATGGTGCAGCAAGGCATCCTCCACCGCCGTCTCCAAATCACAGTCCAGCTTGAACAGGGCCCGGAGCGCCGCAATCGCAATGTCCGGTAGCCTCCCCTGGAACAAGCTCACAAAACGTGAGATTGCTTCCTCTGTAACTTGTTCGCCCTCTCCTACAATGCCCATCCACTGACAAAGTAGCATTTTCGCAAGTTGTGCAATGGGCATGTTCCTTTTCTTGGTACGCAGACGTGGGCTACGCCGGCCGAGGTTGAAGCTGGTGACTCCAGCAAGTGTCTTCTTCCTTGTCGTGGGTGGTCTGGGTGGTGTAGAGCCTGGAGCTGGCAGGATGGGTGACCGCACCGGGATGAAGAGTGGCGATTCAGGTGATGGCTTCCTGGGCGTCTCTGGTGCTTGGCTCGCGTCGAGGGACACCAAAGATGAGTAAGGCGAGGCACGAAGATAGGTGTGTGAGGCTCCTCACTAGAATCGTTGTAGCCAACATGTTGGTGGAGCAATGTGAGGAAGCATCGAGTTGGCGAGGTAGCATGCCACAGCACACAAGATGGTAACTGATTGCTTGTATCTGTGTTGCTATTTCCCCGAACAGGAGAGTATGATGCAGCACAACAATCGTAAGTATTTCCCTCAGTTATGAAACCAAGATTATCAATCCAGTAGGAGAACCAAGCAACACTATGTAAACGGTACATGCACACAAAGAACAAATACTTGCAACCCAACGCATAAGAGGGGTTGTCAATCCCTCCTCGGTAAAAAGATAGATAACATTGTATGAGTTTGGATAAATAGATCTTGCAAAAATACAAAATAAAATAAAGAAAGAAAAAGTGCAGCAAGGTATTTTTGGCTTTTTGGAATAATAGATCTAAAAAACTATGATAGAAAATAGACCCGGGGGCCATAGATTTCACTAGTGGCTTCTCTCGAGAAAATAGCATACGGTGGGTAAACAAATTACTATTGGGCAATCGATAGAAGAGCAAATAATTATGGCGATATCCAAGGCAACGATCATGTATATAGGCATCACGTCCAAGATTAGTAGACCGACTCCTGCCTGCATCACTGTTACTCCACACATCGACCGCTATCGAGCATGCCTCTAGTTTACTAAGTTCATGGAGAAACAGAGTAATGCAATAAGAATGATGACATGATGTAGACAAAATTATTCATGTAGTAATAGACCCTATCTTTTTATCCTTAATAGCAAAGATATATGTGTGCTTCGCGATGAAGGAAATATGCCCTAGAGGCAATAATAAAGTTATTATTTATTTCCTCATATCATGATAAATGTTTATTATTCATGCTAGAATTGTATTAACCGAAAACATAATACATGTGTGAATATATAGACAAACAGAGTGTCACTAGTATGCCTCTACTTGACTAGCTTGTTAATCAAAGATGGTTATGTTTCCTAACCATGAACAAGGAGTTGTTATTTGATTAACAAGGTCACATCATTAGTTGAATGATCTGATTGACATGACCCATTCCATTAGCTTAGCACCCGATCGTTTAGTATGTTGCTATTGCTTTTATCCATGACTTATACATGTTCCTATAACTATGAGATTATGCAACTCCGTTTGCGGAGGAACACTTTTGGTACTACCAAGCGTCACAACGAATCGGGTGATTATAAAGGAGTACTATAGGTGTCTCCAAAGGCAAATGTTGGGTTGGCGTATTTCGAGATTAGGATTTGTCACTCCGAATGTCGGAGAGGTATCTCTGGGCCCTCTCGGTAATGCACATCACTTAAGCATTGCAACCAATGAGTTAGTTGCGAGATGATGTATTACGGAACGAGTAAAGAGACTTGCCGGTAACGAGATTGAACTAGGTATTGGATACCGACGATCGAATCTCGGGCAAGTAACATACCGATGACAAAGGAAACAACGTATGTTGTTATGCGGTCTGACCGATAAAGATCTTCGTAGAATATGTAGGAACCAATATGGGCATCCAGGTCCGCTATTGGTTATTGACCGAGGCGTGTCTCGGTCATGTCTACATTGTTCTCGAACCGTAGGGTCCGCACGCTTAAGGTTTCGATGATGGTTATATTATGAGTTTATGAGTTTTGATGTACGAAGGAGTTCGAGTCCGGATGAGATCGGGGACATGACGAGGAGTCTCGAAATGGTCGAGATGTAAAGATCGATATATTGGACGACTATATTCGGAGTTCGGAAAGGTTCGAGTCATCCGGTATTTATCGGAGTACCGGAGAGTTACGGAATTCGCCGGGAGAAGTATTGGGCCTTATGGGCCATACGGAAAGAGAGAGGGCTGCCCTAGGCAGGCCGCGCGCGCCTTGCCCTAGTCCGAATTGGACTAAGGGAGGGCCGCACCCTCCTTCCTTCCCTTCTCCTCCCTTTCCTAGTCTCCTACTCCTAATACATGGAAGGTCTCCTAGTTGGACTAGGAAAGGGGAATCCTACTCCGGTGGGAGTAGGACTCCCTGCATGGCGCCATAGTAGAGGTCGGCCCTCCCTCCTCCACTCCTTTATATCTGAGGCAGGGGCACCCCATGGACACACAAGTTGATCCTTGAGATCGTTCCTTAGCCGTGTCGGTGCCCCCTCCACCATATTCCACCTCGGTCATATCAGAGCGGTGCTTAGGAGAAGCCTGCGTCGGTAGAACATCAAGATCGCCACCACGCCGTCGTCTTGTGGAACTCTTTCCCGGAGCTTTGCTGGATCGGAGCCCGAGGAGCGTCACCGAGCTGCACGTGTGTCAAGAACTTCGAGGCGCCGAGTAACGGCGCTGGATCGGTTGGATCGCGAGGAGAACGATGACTACTTCCTCTACGTTGTGATCACTTCCGCCCGGTCTACAAGGGTAGGTAGACAACACTCTCCCTCTCGTTGCTATGCATCACCATGATCTTGCGTGTGCGTAGGAAAATTTTCAAATTACTATGTTCCCCAACAGTGGCATCCGAGCCTAGGTTTTTATGGTTTGATGTTTTGCACGAGTAGAACACAAGTGAGTTGTGGACGATACAAGTCATACCGCCTACCAGCATGTCATACTTTGGTTCAGCGGTATTGTTGGATGAAGCGGCCCGGACCGACATTACGCGTACACTTACGCGAGACTGGTTCTACCGCCGTGCTTTGCACAAAGGTGGCTAGCGGGTGTCAGTTTCTCCAACTTTAGTTGAACCGAGTGTGGCTACGCCCGGTCCTTGAGAAGGTTAAACGAGTCTATTTGACGAAGTATCGTTGTGGTTTTGATGCGAGGTGAGATTGGTTCTTGCTTGACTGTAGCAGCCACGTAAAATTTGCAACAACAAAGTAGAGGACGTCTAACTTGTTTTTGCAGGGCATGTTGTGATGTGATATGGCCAAGACATGATGCTATATTTTATTGTATAAGATGATCATGTTTTGTAACGAAGTTATCGGCAATGGCAGGAGCCATATGGTTGTCGCTTTATTGTATGAAATGCAAGCGCCTGTAATTGCTTTACTTTATCACTAAGCGGTAGCGATAGTCGTAGAAGCAATAGATGGCGAAACGACAACGATGCTACGATGGAGATCAAGGTGTCGCGCCGGTGGCGATGGTGATCACGACGGTGCTTGAAGATGGAGATCACAAGCACAAGATGATGATGGCCATATCATATCACTTATATTGATTGCATGTGATGTTTATCCTTTATGCATCTTATCTTGCTTTGATTGACGGTAGCATTTTAAGATGATCTCTCACTAAAATTATCAAGTAGTGTTCTCCACGAGTATGCACCGTTGCCAAAGTTCGTCGTGCCGAGACACCACGTGATGATCGGGTGTGATAAGCTCTCGTCCATCTACAACGGGTGCAAGCCAGTTTTGCACACGCGAATACTCAGTTAAACTTGACGAGCCTAGCATATGCAGATATGGCCTCGGAACACGGAGACCGAAAGGTCGAGCGTGAATCATATAGTAGATATGATCAACATAAGATGTTCACCATTGAAAACTACTCCATCTCACGTGATGATCGGTTATGGTTTAGTTGATTTGGATCACATGATCACTTAGATGACTAAAGAGATGTCTGTCTAAGTGGGAGTTCCTAAGTAATATGATTAATTGAACTAAAATTTATCATGAACTTAGTACCTGATAGTATTTTGCAAATTTGTTGTAGATCAATAGCTCGCGTTGTTGCTTTCATATGTTTATTTTGATAGAGAAAATTGTGTTGAAAGATGTTAGTAGCAATGATGCGGATTGGATCCGCGATCTGAGGTTTATCCTCATTGCTGCACAGAAGAATTATGTCCTTAATGCACCGCTAGGTGACAGACCTATTGCAAGAAGCGTATCTGACGTTATGAGCGTTTGGCTAGCTCAATATGATGACTACTTGATAGTTTTGTGCACCATGCTTTATGGCTTAGAATCGGGACTTCAAAGATGTTTTGAACATCATGGACCATATGAGATGTTCCAGAGTTGAAGTTAATATTTCAAGCAAATACCGAGTTGAGAGATATGAAGTCTCCAACAAGTTCTATAGCTAAAAGATGGAGGAGAATCGCTCAACTAGTGAGCATGTGCTCAGATTATGCAGGTACTACAATCGCTTGAATCAAGTGGGAGTTAATCTTCCGGATAAGATAGTGATTGATGAATTCTCTAGTCACCATCACCAAGTTAGTAGAACTTCGTGATGAACTATAGTATGCAAGGGATGATGAAAATGATTCCGAGTTTTTTTCATGATGATGAAATCGATGAAGGTAGAAATCAAGAAAGAACATCAAGTGTTGATGGTTAACAAGACCACTAGTTTCAAGAAAAGGGCAAAGGGATAGAAGGAACTTCAAGAAGAACGGCAAGCAAGTTGTTGCTCAAGTGAAGAAGCCCAAGTCTGGACCTAAGCACGAGACTAAGTGCTTCTACCGCAAAGGGACTGGTCATCGAAGCGAACTACCCCAAGTATTTGGCGGATAAGAAGGATGACAAAGTAAACAAAGGTATATTTGATATACATGTTATTGATGTGTACTTTACTAGTGTTTATAGCAACCCCTCGGTATTTGGTACTGATTCAGTTGCTAAGAGTAGTAACTCGAAACGGGAGTTGCAGAATAAACAGAAACTAGTTAAGGGTGAAGTGACGATGTGTGTTGAAAGTAGTTTCAAGATTGATATGATCATCATCGCACACTCCCTATACTTTCGGGATTAGTGTTGAACCTAAATAAATGTTATTTGGTGTTTGCGTTAAGCATGAATATGATTTGATCGTGTTTATTGCAATACGGTTATTCATTTAAGTAAGAGAATAAACTGTTGTTCATTTACATGAATAAAACCTTATATGGTTACACACCCAATGAAAATGGTTCATTGGATCTCGATCGTAGTGATACACATATTCATAATATTGAAACCAAAAGATGCAAAATTAATAATGATAGTGCAACTTATTTGTGGCAATCGCCGTTTAGGTCATATTGGTGTAAAGCGATGAAGAAACTCCATCTTGATGGGATTTTGGAATCACTTGATTATGAATCACTTGATGCTTGCGAACCATGCCTCATGGGCAGGATGACTAAGACTCCGTTCTCCGAATAATGGAGCGAGCAACCGACTTATTGGAAATAATACATCGATGTATGCGATCCAATGAGTGTTAAGGCTCATGGCGGGTATCGTTATTTTCGACCTTCACAGATGATTTGAGCAGATATGGGTATATCTACTTGATGAAACATAAGTCTGAAATAGTTGAAAGGTTCAAAGAATTTCAGAGTGAAGTGGAAAAATCATCGTGACAAGAAAATAAGGTTTCTACGATCGATCGCGGAGACAAATATTTGAGTTCTGAGTTTGGTCTTCAATTAAAACAATGTGGAATAGTTTCACAAATTCATGCCACCGAACACCACATCATAATGGTGTGTCCGAACGTCATAACCGTACTTTATTGGATATAGTACAATCTATGATGTTTCTTACCGATTTACCAATATCGTTTTGGGATCATGCATTAGAGACAGCTGCATTCACGTTAAATAGGGCACCATCTAAATCCGTTGAGACGACACTATATGAACTGTGGTTTAGCAAGAAACCAAAGTTGTCGTTTCTTAAAGTTTGGGGCTGCGATGCTTATGTGAAAAAGTTTCATCCTGATAAGCTCAAGCCCAAATCGGAGAAGTGCGTCTTCATAGAATGCCCAAAGGAAATTGTTGGGTACACCTTCTATCACAGATCCGAAGGCAAAACATTCGTTGCTAATAAATGGATCCTTTCTAGAGAAGGAGTTTCTCTCGAAAGAAGTGAGTGGGAGGAAAGTAGAACTTGATGAGGTAACTGTACCTACTCCCTTGTTGGAAAATAATACATCACAGGAACCGGTTTCTGTGACGTCAAAACCAACTAGTGAGGAAGTTGATGATGATGATCATAGAACTTCAGATCAAGTTATTACAGAACCACGTAAGTCGAACAGAGTAAGATCCGCACCAGAGTGGTACGGTAATCCTATTCTGGAAGTCATGCTACTAGATCATGATGAACCTACGAACTATGAGGAAGCGATGATGAGCCCAGATTCCGCGAAATGGCTTGAGGCCATGAAATCTGAGATGAGATCCATGTATGAGAACAAAGTGTGGACTTTGGTGGAGTTGCCCGATGATCGGCAAGCCATAGAAAATAAATGGATCTTCAAGAGGAAGACGGACGCTGATAGTAGTGTTACTATCTACACTAGACTTGTCGAAAAAGGTTTTTGACAAAGTTCAAGATGTTGAATACAATGAGATTTTCTCACTCAGTCGATGCTTAAAAGTCTGTCCGAATCATGTTAGCAATTGCGCATTTTATGAAATCGGCAAATGGATAAACAAAACTGCATTCCTTAATGGAGTTATTAAAGAAGAGTTGTGCGTGATGCAACCAAGAGGTTTTGTCGATCCTAAAGGTGTTAACAAAATGTGCATCTATGGACTGGTGCAAGCATCTCGGAGTTGGAATATACGCTTTGATAAGTTGATCAAAGCATATAGTTTTTATGCAGACTTACGGTGAAGCCTGTATTTACAAGAAAGTGAGTGGGAGCACTACAACATTTCGATAAGTATATGTGAATGACATATTGTCGATCAGAAATAATGTAGAATTATTCTGTAAAGCATAAAGGAGTGTTTGAAAGGAGTTTTTCAAAGAAAGACCTCGGTGAAGTTGCTTACATATTGAGCATCAAGATCTATAGAGATAGTTCAAGACGCTTGATAAGTTTTTTCAATGAGTACATACCTTGACAAGATTTTGAAGTAGTTCAAAATGGAACAGTCAAAGAAAGAGTTCTTGCCTGTGTTACAAGGTGTGAAATTGAGTAAGACTCAAAACCCGACCACGGCATAAGATAGAAAGAGAATGAAAGTCATTCCCTATGCCTTGGCCATAGGTTCTATAAAGTATGCCATGCTGTGTCCCAGATCTATTGTATACCCTGCACTGATTTTGGCAAGGGAGTACAATAGTGATCTAGGAGTAGATCACTAGACAGCGGTCAAAATTATCCTTAGTGGAATAAGGATATGTTTCTCGATTATGGAAGTGACAAAAGGTTAAATCGTAAAGGGTTACGTCGATGCAAGTTTTGACACCGATCTGGATGACTCTAAGTCTCGATCTAGATACATATTGAAAGTGGGAGCAATTAGCTAGAGTAGCTCCGTGCGAGCATTGTAGACATAGAATATTTGCAAAATACATACGGCTCTGAATGTGAAAGACCGTTGACTAAACTTCTCTCACGAGCAAAACATGATCATACCTTAGTACTCATTGGGTGTTAATCACATAGCGATGTGAACTAGATTCTGAATCTAGTAAACCCTTTGGGTGTTGGTCACATGGCGATGTGAACTATGGGTGTTAATCACATGATGATGTGAACTATCGATGTTAATCACATGGTGATGTGATCTAGATTATTGACTCTAGTGCAAGTGGGAGATGAAGGAAATATGCCCTAGAGGCAATAATAAAGTTATTATTTATTTCCTCATATCATGATAAATGTTTATTATTCATGCTAGAATTGTATTAACCGGAAACATAATACATGTGTGAATATATAGACAAGCAGTGTCACTAGTATGCCTCTACTTGACTAGCTTGTTAATCAAAGATGGTTATGTTTCCTAACCATGAACAAGGAGTTGTTATTTGATTAACAAGGTCACATCATTAGTTGAATGATCTGATTGACATGACCCATTCCATTAGCTTAGCACCCGATCGTTTAGTATGTTGCTATTGCTTTTATCCATGACTTATACATGTTCCTATAACTATGAGATTATGCAACTCCGTTTGCGGAGGAACACTTTAGGTACTACCAAGCGTCGAGCGTAATCGGGTGATTATAAAGGAGTACTACAGGTGTCTCCAAAGGCAAATGTTGGGTTGGCGATTTCGAGATTAGGATTTGTCACTCCGAATGTCGGAGAGGTATCTCTGGGCCCTCTCGGTAATGCACATCACTTAAGCCTTGCAAGCATTGCAACTAATGAGTTAGTTGCGAGATGATGTATTACGGAACGAGTAAAGAGACTTGCGTAACGAGATTGAACTAGGTATTGGATACCGACGATCGAATCTCGGGCAAGTAACATACCGATGACAAAGGGAACAACGTATGTTGTTATGCGGTCGACCGATAAAGATCTTCGTAGAATATGTAGGAACCAATATGGGCATCCAGGTCCGCTATTGGTTATTGACCGAGACGTGTCTCGGTCATGTCTACATTGTTCTCGAACCGTAGGGTCCGCACGCTTAAGGTTTCGGCGATAATATTATGAGTTTATGAGTTTTGATGTACCGAAGGAGTTCGAGTCCCGGATGAGATCGGGGACATGACGAGGAGTCTCGAAATGGTCGAGACGTAAAGATCGATATATTGGACGACTATATTCGAGTTCGAAAGGTTCCGAGTCATCCGGTATTTATCGAGTCTGGGAGAGTTAAGGAATTCGCCGGGAGAAGTATTGGGCCTTATGGGCCATACGGGAAAGAGAGAGGGCTGCCCTAGGCAGGCCGCTGCCCCTGCCCTAGTCCGAATTGGACTAAGGGAGGGCCGCCCCTCCTTCCTTCCTTCTCCCTCCCTTTCCTAGTCTCCTACTCCAAATACATGGAAGGTCTCCTAGTTGGACTAGGAAAGGGGGAATCCTACTCCCGGTGGGAGTAGGACTCCCCAGGGCGCGCCATAGTAGAGGGCCGGCCCTCCCCTCCTCCACTCCTTTATATACGGGGGCAGGGGGCACCCCATGGACACACAAGTTGAACCTTGAGATCGTTCCTTAGCCGTGTGCGGTGCCCCCCTCCACCATATTCCACCTCGGTCATATCGTAGCGGTGCTTAGGCGAAGCCCTGCGTCGGTAGAACATCAAGATCCTCACCACGCCGTCGTGCTGACGGAACTCTCTCCCCGGAGCTTTGCTGGATCGGAGCCCGAGGAGCGTCACCGAGTTGTACGTGTGTCAAGAACTCTGAGGTGCCGGAGTAACGGCGCTGGGATCGGTTGGATCGCGAGGAGAACGTACGACTACTTCCTCTACGTTGTGATCGCTTCCGCTTCGGTCTACAAGGGTATGTAGACAACACTCTCCCCTCTCGTTGCTATGCATCACCATGATCTTGCGTGTGCGTAGGATTTTTTTTGAAATTACTACGTTCCCCAACACGCTACCCGTTCTGTCACTGGGTGAGGACATCGCAAGATTGAACCCATCACAAAGCACCTCTTCCCATTGCAAGAAAATTCAATCTAGTTGGCCAAAACAAATAAAAGTTTCTGAGAAGAAATACGAGGCTATAATAATCATGCATATAAGAGATCAAAGAGGTCTCAAATTAACATTCATAGATAGAGCTGGTCGTAACTTCACAATTCATCGAATCCCAACAAACACACCGCAAAAAGTCATTACATCAATTAGATCTCCAAAAACATCAAAGAGAACATTGTAATGAGAATCAAAAAGAGAGAAGATGCCATCTAGTGTCGGCCGAAGCCATTTGCCGTCACGGCGTCGCCTGGGTAATGCTCAGCCATTGTTCGTCGGTGGAGGAAGAGTGGGGAAGAGGGGCTTCGGTGGCGAGAGGGGGCGAGAGGGGCGTCGGTGGCGATTGTGGCGTTCACCGACGGGGAAGTCTGCTTTTATAGCCGAAGATGGGCGGCGAGAGGCTGCCCTCCGGGTGCCGCGTGACAGGAGCGGGCGGGACGCGTGTCGCGGCGCCTTCACTGTGTCGCCCGTGAAGCATCAATAGAAGGCTGACCAGCGCGATAGCCTTGGCAATGATTCCTGCAGGAACCGAGTATAACGCCCTCGATGCGGCTATATCTCCCACGTGTCGAAGCACGACTTAGAGGCATAACCGCATTGAAAGCAATGTCGCAAGTGAGGTAATCTTCGCACAATCCATGTAATACATAAGGGAAAGAGATACATAGTTGGCTTACAATCGCCACTTCACACAATTACATGAATAAAGCATTACATCATCCAGATACAATCAAGGTCCGACTACGGAACCAAAATAAAAGAAGAACCCCAAATGCGACAAAAGGTCCCCGATCGACCCCAACTGGGCTCCACTCTTGATCAACTAGAACGAAACAACACAAAGGGCAGATCTTCATCGAGCTCCTCCTTGAGCTTGGTTGCGCCACCGCTTTCGGTAACATAGGCACCGCAAACTGTTTTGAAGTATCCGGTGAGCCACGAGGACTCAAGCAATCCCATTACCATGGGTATCAAGACTAGCAAAGCTTAATGGGAAAGGAAGGGGTAAAGTGGTGAGGTTGCGCAGCGACTAAGCAAGTATGGTGGCTAACCAACGCAAATGAGAGCGAGAAGAGAAACAAGCGGAACGGTCGTGAACTAGCAATGATCAAGAGGTGATCCGGACACCTACTTACGCCAAACATAACACGAAACCGTGTTCACTTCTCGGACTCCACGAGAAGAGACCATCACTGACTACACACTCGGTTGATGCGTTTTAATTCGGATCAAGTGTCAAGTTGTCTACAACCGGACATTAACAAATTCCCATCGCCACATAACGCGGGCACGGCTCTCGAAAGTTTATACCTGCAGGGTGTCCCAACTTAGCCCATGACAAGCTCTCGCGATCATCGAAGGAATAGACCTTCACCCGAGACACTCCGATCGACTCGGTATCCGGTACATCAAGACATTTCAACAATGGTAAAACAAGACCAGCAAAGCCTCCCGGCGTGTCGACATCCCCGATAGTAGCCGCACAGATCTCGCCTCGTGCCACGACCGGATAAGCGAAGCGTCTGGTACCGACGTAACCCAAGTTGCCAAGGGATGGTCCCAGACGGTGCTCTAGTTTGGACCAACGCTTAGACAAGCAATCGCCCGGGGCTATAATAAAGATGACCCTTGGGTTAATTACTCCCAAGGGAAAAGTAGGTGGTGGTGAGGCAAATGGTAATAGGCAATGTTGGGCCTTGCTGAACAAGTTTTATTCAAAGCGAACTGTCAGGGGGGTCCCACAAATCACCCGACCGCGTAAGGGACGCAAAATCCGGGAACATAACACCGGTATGACGGAAACTAGGGCGGCAAGAGTGGAACAAAACACCAGGCATAAGGCCGAGCCTTCCACCCTTTACCAAGTATATAGATGCATTAATAATATAAGAGATATTGTGATATCCCAACATAAACCCTGTCCACCATGGAGAAATCTTCAACTTCACCTGCAACTAGCAACGCTATAAGAGGGGCTGAGCAAAAGCGGTAACATAGCCAAACAATGGTTTGCTAGGAATGGTGTCAAAGGTTAGAGGTTCATGGCAATATGGGATGGCTGTACAAACAGGTAATAGGTAGCGCAGCATAGCGATAGAACGAGGCAACTAGCATAGCAATGATAGTAATGAGATCCAGGGTAGCGGTCATCTTGCCTGAAATCCCGCAAGGAAGAAGAACGAGTCCATGAAGAAGACAAACGGACGTAGTCGAACGGATCCTCACAACTCCGGAACGAAACCGAAGCTAACGAGAGAAGCAACCCGGAAAGAAACAAACAACATAGGTAAACATGCAGCATGATCATGGCATGATGCGCAGGCAAATATGATGCATGTCCGGTTTAATGAGGCATGGCATGGCATGGCAAAGTGCAACAAACAACACTACAAATTAAGTGGAGCTCAATATGCAACGAGTTGCATATTGACGGAACACCACATCAATTATTTAGTTCACTCCGCTTAGGTACACAACAATGTTAAATGTGGTTAAACATGTCAAGGGTGAAGCATAACAAAACTACTTAACTAGGCAAGTTTAAATGAGGCCGGGAATAACAAACAACAAGTCCGGAAACTCCTCATATGCATATATTAGGTTTGGTACTGTTCTGCCCTAAACACAATTTTAGAGTTGTTAAACATGCAAGATGAGTGCACCAAGTTAAACTAGGCAAAATTCTACCCCATTTACATATAAAGTTTATTAAAATCGGAGTTACGGTTATTTAGTTATGAAATAAATCATTTTAACATGGCATTTGAGCAAATTTAATCAAACAACATTTTTAAACATTTTAAACATGGATGAAAATGGCATATTATGAAACTAGATGAAATTCTAAGCATTTTACATATATAAGTTGTTTTAATCCGATGCATGGTTGTGGAGTTATTAAATGCATGAAGCATGGGGGTTTTTCTGTAAAACTGCAGTTTACTCGATAAATAGACAAATTCGCAGAAGGAAAAAAACAGAACTGGCCGAATCGAGATCTCGCCTGGCGTGGGGAGCTACTCACATTGGGCCTGGCCGGTCGGGGAAGAGGGTTGGCGTGTCAAGGTATTTGGGGAAGCACGGGCGCATCGGATCGGCCGCTGGCGACACTGGCCATGTCAACGCGAGCGGGCGGCTGCGCTCTGCTCGTCCCGAGCAGAGACATGGCGACGGCGGTGGCTGGCTCTCCGGCGAGAGGAGCCGGCGATGCAAGGCGAGGCGGGAGGGGCCCCGACCAGATCCGAGTGGATCCGGTGAGGCCGGATCCATTTTCGCCAGCAGCGAGTTCGGCAATGAGGGAGCTCGGCGGCGGCGGCGAGTTCCTGCGAGGTGCGCACAGGAGCTCGGGTGAGATCCGGATCGGGAGAGGAGAAAGGAGGCGCGACGGGAAGGAGAGGGTCGGCGAGAGGGTCGCCGGCGGCGGCGGAGGCCCGCGAGGCCGGGCGACGGCGACCAAGAGACGGCATGGACGGGAGGCGGCGCGGGACGCTCGTTCGGTGGGGAGGCTGAAGGGCGCCCGGAAGGAGGCGGCTGCTGGCTCCTCGAGCTGCGTTGTTGCATCGGCGAGAGAGGAGCACGGCTGGGACCTCGGGTTCAAACGCGAGGAAGGAGGAGGCAGCCGGGCTGGATGGATTTGATTGGATCGGGGAAAAGGAGGAGGGTAATTTGGTTGGTTCGACGCTGAGAAGATGGGATGGATGGGACAGATCCTAGTTTTAGGGTTTGGTCTCAAATTAGACTAGAAGTGGACTTTATATAGTGAAATGAGGGAAATTTTTGGAACATCCGATTTAAATCGGACGGACGGGAAAAATGCAGACCGGGGAGCTCAAATAAGAAAACGGTGATGTTTTGTAGATGTTTGGGGATGATCCGGACACGACGGTAGCGACAATCCGGTCGGGTCCGGCAACTTTCGGACCTTGAGGAGGGCTGCGGGCTGACGAGAGGGGTTAGATTGGCTGGCGGATTGTGAAGAGCGGGTTGGTGCGAGAGAAGAGGGAGAGATGCAGCCCGCACGGTTTCCGGAGACCGAAAACGTCCGACGATATACCGACTATATTGCGGTTGTAGGTTTAACGGTTGGGCTATCAAATGGACTCGAATGCGATGAAACTTGCCGGGCGGTCTGTCTACACTATAATAAGACCAAGACGACAAGTTGCAACCCATTCCGAGAACATTTTTATGCCACTTATAAAATAATATTTCGGAGATGTCGCGGCGCGTGCAAGTGTGTCCAGGCTCGTAACGGAGAATGACAGAACGAGGAGACGGGACGGATGCAAGTTTTGAAAACATGATGATGCAATGCACATGATGACATGATAAGATGCACACGCAAGCAAATGACAAGGCAACAACAGCGAATAACTGGCGGACACCTGGCACATCGGTCTCGGGGCGTCACAACACTCCACCACTACGAGAGGATCTCGTCCCGAGATCTAGGATGGCACCGGAGGGAAAACGGAAGAGGAAGAGAAGAGGTAAAACTAAGTTGCTTATTTGACGAACGTGTGAAACCACGAACCTTGAGAGGTTGAGCAATTTAAAAGAAAGAGTACAACAGAGACGAACGAGATTGCAAACAATCCGTTAGAAAAGATGAACAAGGAGTATTACGAGAACTTGAATGTTGAAAGACATGGAAATAAGAGCTTCACGAACGAAAACAATATGACCACCTCGGTATAATGAGATAGCCAAGGAACAAGAATGACAGAATTTGGACAGCACTCCGGTAGAAAAGAGAAGAAAACTTGATGAGATGAAAAGATATTGAAGAGATGATACAACACTCCGGTTAAATGGATAATCAAGAAAAGAACACGATGCTCACAAAACGAGGTGATGGGTGAAGAGCACAACATCACAATGCCTCCGTAACGAAAGAATAGAAGTTAGATCGTTGGGATAAAGGGACGGAGAAGAAAATGACAACTTCTGCCACAAATGAGCTTGGAAAGCACCCTTGCAAAGAAGAATTGAACGGAGTTGTTGGAAAATCAACAACGAAAAGCACAAGCTTGTTGTGGGCTTATGGCAAACATCTCAAAATGATGAGGTGACAACCGGCCAGTAATGGAAACAATTGATTGGTTGAGATCACCAAAGAGATGAAAAACTTCTTCACCGAGAGGATAGGAGAAAACTTGGATCATTGATAAACACCATAATAGCAACATTCCTTAGAGAAGGCCTTAGGTGAAATCTATACCAAGATAACTCCAGAGAAGAGATTGATGGATTTAAAATACCTCATTCTTGACAACATGTGAATCATGAAACACGAACTCAAATATTCAAGAATGACATAACACCATCTCAAAAGATAAGGTGGAAAGAATTGCACTTCGGAATGCAAGAAGAAGAATGCTTGAACTCCTCAAAACAAAACATGTGTTGGGCACCCTGTTTAATTTTGAGTATAGCTTGGCGGATCATAACTTCAAGAGAAAACTTGAAGAACAATTGAAGAATGAATAGAATCCTAGAGGAACCACCATGTAGAGCCTCCATGAAGAACTCCGGTAATAAAAGGATGATGAAAAGAAAGAGAAGTTGAAAACACAAGGTGAAACCTTGCAATGATTTAGATGGATCTTCGTGATGATGAGAGCTTGGAACTTCGGGAAAAGAAAAGATGAAACAACTGAAACCGAGAATTTATTCATCATGAACAAACTCCGAAAGAAGGAATTAATCACTTGGATGAAACAAGAACAAGAATTATGTTATGCGTATCCTTCACCAATTTAAGTTGATGAGAAGCAACGGATTTGGCATACTACTTATTCTTCTTGAGGGATTGAAAAGAGATATAGTGCCAACTTGAAAAAGTTATTAATGGGGCCACCGGTGGGATTGGAAACGACGAATGAAATGATACGGTAGCAAAGGAAGAGGAATCTCGAATGAACCACCATAAGAATTGGAAATGAAAGTAGCAAAGGCACAATTCTCCGGGAAGAATTGGAAAACGAATGAAGATATTTGAGGTGATTTAGATACATGAGAACGAGGAGAACATGAACTGATTAGAGGATATTTGAACGAATCACCGGTAAGATTTGGAGAATGATAGCTACAAGCTGAGAATGACGAATTATGACATGATGGCCTTCGGAAGAAAGAAATGGAAACAACTCATGAAATGCTCCGGACGGGTGAAAAAGATTCTCACAATCGAAACAATTATAAGAGGATGGCAACAAGCTAGCACCACGCATCTTGAAGAGAATAGAGCAAGATTAACGAGAAACTCTTCTTCGGTCTTCAAATGTGGAGAATGACGATGAGAACCACCATGAATTGTTGAGACACTCCGGGAGAATGAAAAAGAGGAAAGGTTGGACCAAAGATGAAAAGAATTTGAAAGATCTTGGAGAAAAACATTTGACTGATGAAAATTCATTCTTACGTCAAACTCCGAAAAGAATTTGAGAATGGCTCCGGAATAATTAGAAGAGTCAGGTAAGATCCTGGGAAAAGACCTGTGGGTTAGGGCCCACTCAAAAGAACACCGTTAAAAAGATTTAAAAGAGATGTTGCACCGGTTGAATTAAATGACTTGAATGAGATACCAATCTCGAAAGAGCTTGAACGAATGCAGAGTGGAAACACGAATCTTCGAGATATCTTGAGCACTCCGGAAAAACAAATAGCGAGAAGTAGAATGATAATGAGGTGCACCGGTATGAGAAGACATTGAAATGAGGAAAAAGGTATGATCAATAAAACTTGACTTGAATCCACCGGAGAAGAGAAGAGAACGGAGGATGATGAACTAGTAGAACATCTTCTTGAGAACCACCGGGTAAGAACATTGAAAGAAAAGAATGAAGATACTTCGCACAAATAAAAGGATACATGATAAAGAAATCTTAGTCCTTGAGGAAAAAGGGTGGGTGGGCGGGAAAAACAAAGGCAACTTGGAGATGGATGAAACAAACACCGTTGAGAAGAAATGATAATTGGTCTTGCTGATGTTGAAGTGATCGGATCTACTTGAAGAGAAACACACCGGTTGAAAAGGATTGACATGACAATCTCGATTGTCGAGAAGGATTTGTATTCACATCGGAGTATGAGAACACCATTTCGGAAAGGTATGGAATCAACACTTGACATTGAAGCAACTCGAATACCACAACTCAAAACAAAACAAAGGGCTGGCTTGCAGAATAAGCCGGAACAAACATATGATAGAGATTTCGTCCGAAGTTTTCGTGGTGGGGCCTACACGGGCTCAATCGTACAGCACCATCATGTACAAGGCAGTGCACATGACATACGAAGTGTCCCCGAGTCGGCATAGCCAAGGACTCTTTAAGACACAACGAGACCACTGTAAAACCAACCGTGAATAGGCGGACCACTAGACGTCGAACCCCAATTTCATATCATACATCCGTCGGAAAGATATCCTAGGAGCTACTTGAATTCCCACCTATGAAACTCCCGAAATTTTCCGGTTATGCAATCAGGTGTTGGGGATACAGGGGAGCAATATATATCTCACCCAAGCTAACAATCCCTACATCCAGCTGTATCCATCCTTCAACACATAACCAAGAAACCTTCGGAAATCGTCTACCTCAACCTTCGAAAAGCATCCGTTATACGAGTCATGGCAATACTCCCGTACTCACCTCAGTACTGGGTTAGCGGGGTTATCTCACCAACAACTGCATAAAAGAGATTTTCGATGTCGGCGTACTAAACTCGGTATTCGAGAATCGCAACGATAAAATTATGACGACAACACCTCGAGCTCAACTCCCGGGACACCGCCACAACCCCTAAATGTCGAGGCACCAAGACAATGTTGTCATCATAAAACCATCGAACGATTCTAAGATACCAGCGTGATCCTAAAAAAATTTTAGTGAAATTTGAGAAGAGAAGAGTCAAAACTCTACGTCGGGATACCTCACCGAGAAGGTCGAAGGACCGGGAGTAAAAAGAATTCTAACTCTCCGATATATATAATCCTAAATGACTCAAAACATTTTTCTAGACACAACTCGCCACTAAAAACGATCAAGCGGTGGGGCTCCTAAGGTCGGGAAGGCTCGATTACCAACTTATAACGCCTCGATGCGGCTATATCTCCCACGGTCGAAGCACGACTTAGAGGCATAACCGCATTGAAAGCAATGTCGCAAGTGAGGTAATCTTCGCACAATCCATGTAATACATAAGGAAAGAGATACATAGTTGGCTTACAATCGCCACTTCACACAATTACATGAATAAAGCATTACATCATCCAGATACAATCAAGGTCCGACTACGGAACCAAAATAAAAGAAGAACCCCAAATGCGACAAAAGGTCCCCGATCGACCCCAACTGGGCTCCACTCTCGATCAACTAGAACGAAACAACACAAAGGGCAGATCTTCATCGAGCTCCTCCTTGAGCTTGGTTGCGTCACCGCCGGTAACATAGGCACCGCAAACTGTTTTGAAGTATCCGTGAGCCACGAGGACTCGGCAATCCCATTACCATGGGTATCAAGACTAGCAAAGCTTAATGGGAAAGGAAGGGGTAAAGTGGTGAGGTTGCAGCAGCGACTAAGCAAGTATGGTGGCTAACCAACGCAAATGAGAGCGAGAAGAGAAACAAGCGGAACGGTCGTGAACTAGCAATGATCAAGAGGTGATCCTGAACACCTACTTACGTCAAACATAACACAGAAACCGTGTTCACTTCTCGGACTCCGCCGAGAAGAGACCATCACGGCTACACACTCGGTTGATGCGTTTTAATTCGGATCAAGTGTCAAGTTGTCTACAACCGGACATTAACAAATTCCCATCGCCACATAACCGCGGGCACGGCTCTCGAAAGTTTATACCTGCAGGGTGTCCCAACTTAGCCCATGACAAGCTCTCGCGATCATCGAAGGAATAGACCTTCACCCGAGACACTCCGATCAGACTCGGTATCCCGGTACATCAAGACATTTCAACAATGGTAAAACAAGACCAGCAAAGCCTCCCGGCGTGCCGACATCCCGATAGTAGCAGCACAGATCTCGTCTCGAGCCACGACCGGATAAGCGAAGCGCACAGGTACCGACGTAACCCAAGTTGCCAAGGGATGGTCCCGCACGGTGCTCTAGTTTGGACCAACGCTTAGACAAGCACTGGCCCGGGGGGGCTAGAATAAAGATGACCCTTGGGTTAATTACTCCCAAGGGAAAAGTAGGTGGTGGTGAGGCAAATGGTAATAGGCAATGTTGGGCCTTTCTGGACAAGTTTTATTCAAAGCGAACTGTCAGGGGGGTCCCATAAATCACCCGACCGCGTAAAGGACGCAAAATCCGGGAACATAACACCGGTATGACGGAAACTAGGGCGGCAAGAGTGGAACAAAACACTGCATAAGGCCGAGCCTTCCACCCTTTACCAAGTATATAGATGCATTAATAATATAAGAGATATTGTGATATCCCAACATAAACCCTGTCCACCATGGAGAAATCTTCAACTTCACCGCAACTAGCAACGCTATAAGAGGGCTGAGCAAAAGCGGTAACATAGCCAAACAATGGTTTGCTAGGAATGGTGTCAAAGGTTAGAGGTTCATGGCAATATGGGATGGCTGGACAAACAGTAATAGGTAGCGCAGCATAGCGATAGAACGAGGCAACTAGCATAGCAATGATAGTAATGACATCCGAGGTAGCGGTCATCTTGCTCGAAATCCCGCAAGGAAGAAGAACGAGTCCATGAAGAAGACAAACGGACGTAGTCGAACGGATCCTCACAACTCCGAACGAAACCGAAGCTAACGAGAGAAGCAACCGGAAAGAAACAAACAACATAGGTAAACACGCAAAGCATGATCATGGCATGATGCGCAGCAAATATGATGCATGTCGGTTTAATGAGGCATGGCATGGCATGGCAAAGTGCAACAAACAACACTACAAATTAAGTGGAGCTCAATATGCAACGAGTTGCATATTGACGGAACACCACATCAATTATTTAGTTCACTCCCGTTTAGGTACACAACAATGTTAAATGTGGTTAAACATGTCAAGGGGTGAAGCATAACAAAACTACTTAACTAGGCAAGTTTAAATGAGGCCGGGAATAACAAACAACAAGTCCGGAAACTCCTCATATGCATATATTAGGTTTGGTACTGTTCTGCCCTAAACACAATTTTAGAGTTGTTAAACATGCAAGATGAGTGCACCAAGTTAAACTAGGCAAAATTCTACCCCATTTACATATAAAGTTTATTAAAATCGGAGTTACGGTTATTTAGTTATGAAATAAATCATTTTAACATGGCATTTGAGCAAATTTAATCAAACAACATTTTTAAACATTTTAAACATGGATGAAAATGGCATATTATGAAACTAGATGAAATTCTAAGCATTTTACATATATAAGTTGTTTTAATCCGATGCATGGTTGTGGAGTTATTAAATGCATGAAGCATGGGGGTTTTTTCTGTAAAACTGCAGTTTACTGGATAAATAGACAAATTCGCAGAAGGAAAAAAAACAGGAACTGGGCCGAATCTGAGATCTGGCCCAGGGCGTGGGGGAGCTGCTCACATTGGGCCTGCCCGTCGGGGGAAGAGGGTTGGCAGGCAAGGCTGGGAAGCCGGGGCATCGGATCGGGCTGCTTTGGCGACATTTGGGCATGGTCAACGCGAAGTGGCGGCTGCGCTCGCTCGCCCCGAGCAGAGACATGGCGACGGCGGTGGCTGGCTCTCCGCAAGAGGAGCAGCGATGCAAGGCGAGGCGGAGGGGCCTGACCAGATCCGAGTGGATCCGTGAGGCCGGATCCATTTTCACGGCAGCGAGTTCGGAGCGTGGGGAGCTCCGTGGCGGCGATTCCTCGCGAGGCGAGGCAGGAGCTCGGGTGAGATCCGGACCGGGAGAGGAGAAAGGAGGCGCGATCGAAGGAGAGGGTCGGCGAGAGGGTCGCCGGCGGGCGGCGCGGCGCTCCATGAGGCCGGGCGACGGCGACGATGAGCAAGCATGGGCATGGACGGGAGGCGGGCGGACTTCGTTCGGTGGGGACGCTGAAGGGCGCCCGGAAGGGAGCGGAGCTGCTGGGCTCCTCGAGCTCTTGTTGTTGCATCGGCGAGAGAGGAGCACGGCGCTGGGACCTCGGGTTCAAACGCGAGGAAGGAGGAGGCAGCTTCGGGCTGGATGGATTTGATTGGATCGGGGGGAAAACGAGGAGGGCGGCTGGTTGGTTCGACGCTGAGAAGATGGGATGGATGGGACAGATCCTAGTTTTAGGGTTTGGTCTCAAATTAGACTAGAAGTGGACTTTATATAGTGAAATAAGGGAAATTTTTGGAACATCCGATTTAAATCGGACGGACGGGAAAAACAGACCAGGGGAGCTCAAATAAGAAAACGGTGATGTTTTGTAGATGTTTGGGGATGATCCGGACACGACGGTAGCGACAGTCCCGGTCGGGTCCGGCAACTTTCGGACCGCGAGGAGGGCTGCGGGCTGACGAGAGGGTTAGATTGGCTGGCGGATTGTGAAGAGCGGGTTGGTGCGAGAGAAGAGGGAGAGATGCAGCCCGCACGGTTTCCGGAGACCAAAACGTCCGACGTATATACCGACTATATTGCGGTTGTAGGTTTAACGGTTGGGCTATTAAATGGACTCCGAATGCGATGAAACTTGGCGGGCGGTCTGTCTACACTATAATAAGACCGCACGACAAGTTGCAACCCATTCCGAGAACATTTTTATGCCACTTATAAAATAATATTTCGGAGATGTCGCGGCGCGTGCAAGTGTGTCTGGGCTCAGAACGGACAACAGACGGAACGAGGAGACCGGGACGGATGCAAGTTTTGAAAACATGATGATGCAATGCACATGATGACATGATAAGATGCACACGCAAGCAAATGACAAGGCAACAACAGCGAATAACTGGCGGACACCTGGCACATCGGTCTCGGGGCGTCACACCGAGGCGATGAGGACGATGAAGGCGGAAGTCGCCGACTTGGCGGGCCCATTCCCGTTCGCGCCAAAATCTATTTTCCCGGCATCCCATGCGTCCCCAGCGTGCCGGGTTCGGCCTAGGTCTGCCGGCGCCAAAATCAGCCCCAACCGGCGAAAATTGGACTTGTAGGGATGCGGTTGGGCCGAATTTTCGGCGCCGGTAACGTAAAAAGGGTCTGGAGGGGTTTGTTGGGGGGCACGGGTGAAGATGATCTAAGGCCAACTCCACCGTGCGACCCTATCATGTCCGGCTCCGTCCGTTTGGGGTAAAAGGGACAAAAGAGGTGGCCCAGCGCACGGCCTCAAACGGACAAATGTCCTGATTCCGTCCGTTTTCGACCCATCCCCGACCCAAACTTGCGCTCGGTTTGGGGTGAAACGGACGCGCGCGGACGACCGCGACGCACGCCCTTCCCCCCCCCCCCCGTGGCCCGCCTGTCGGGGACACTAGCAGTCCCTCCGCTCCCCAACGCTTCACCCTCTCTCCCCGCCCCCCCCGCCGCCGGCGCCGCTGTATTCTCCGGCCGCCTCCTCACCGCGCAGCCCCCCCGCCGTCCATAACAAACCACGTCTGGACATGGCCGCCACCACGCCCGCGCTTTCGCCGTAGTTTTGGCCGTCGCCGTCCTTGCCGGTGCCGGAGGGGACACGACTGCCGGCGACGGACCACGGCGGCCGAGGCAGATTCCGACGAGAGCTCCAGAGCGGCCAGTAGCCGGCCGGCAACCACCCCTGCTACGTCGAGGTGATCATCGCGGCCGCTTCGCCACCGCGACCGCAAGGTGTTCGACCTTTTGCCAACAAAGGTATGGACAGTGGAGACGAGTTTTTCTTCCATCACTTCCTTTGTTCATCGGATGATTCGTCGTCGGATGATGAAGAACTTGTGGTGGCTGCACTGGTCGTGAACGACCATATTCAACGGCAGCTTCACCGACATGGGGTCACTCCTATCAAGGCTCCCAACTTTGAACCGCAGCAGGAGAGAGGCCACGCCGCTCTATGCCGATTACTTTGCCAACACCCGCTCTTCAAGCCGGATAAATTTCGTCTCCGTTTTAGTATGGCAAGGCATGTGTTCAATCGTATCCGAGAGGAGTGGTTGCTCATGACCCATACTTCGAGTGCAAGACGGATGCCCTTGGCAAGCTTGGATTCTCCTCTTACGAAATGCACCATGCCATCCGCATGCTTGCATATGGTATTCGAGCGATCTGGTGGACGAGTATGTGCGTATGAGTGAGACAACATGTCGATGTCAATGTACAAGTTTTGCCAGTGTGATGGAGGTGTTTGGTCCAGAGTACTTGAGGCGACCAACCGCCACCGACACAGAGAGATTGTTGGCGACCAATGCGACTAGAGGCTTTCTGCATGCTTGGCAAAGATTGATTGTATGCATTGGGAGTGGAAGAACTGTCCATTTGCTTGGCGGGGCGATACAAGGGCATGTTAGCAGGTGCCTTGCCATATTAGAAGCGGTGGCATCGCAAGATCTTTGGATATGGCATTCTTTCTTTGGTATGGCGAGTTCTCACAATGATATCAACGTGCTCCAACGTTCTCCGGTCTTGCGAGGCTGCAGAAGGAAACTCCCACTGTCAACTTTGAGATCAACGGCCACCAGTACAACAAATGATACTATCTAGCAGATGGTATATATCCTCAGTGGTCAACTTTTGTGAAGACAATCTCGAAACCCCAAGGTGAGAAGAGAAAGAGATTTGCCCAAATGCAAGAGAGTGTTAGAAAGGATGTGGAACGTGGTTTTGGTGTGCTTCAATCCCGGTGGGGTATCGTTCGAAACCCTGCACTGTCATGGGATGAAAGGAAGCTTTGGGAGGTGATGACTGCTTGTGTGATCATGCACAACATGATCGTCGAGGACGAGCGTGATGAGAGTATCTTCGACCAAGGATTTGATTTTCAAGGTGAAAATATTGAGCCCCTGCACCAAGACCTGACCACATTTGAACAGTTTGTCCAATTCCGCCGTGAGATGTGTGATTGGCACGCTCATTTGAATTTTCAAAATGACTTAGTTGAGCACGTCTGGGATCACATTGGCAACCAATAGATGTATTGGTTCAATTTATGTTCAGTGAAGACAATTTCGATTTGGTTGTAAAACTATTTTATTTAAGACAATTTCAATTAGGTTGTAAAACTATTTTAATTTTTAGACAAATATTTGGGTTGGAAGTAGTTTGATGCAAATTTAGGCATTTTTGGCCCTCAAGGACAGGATGGGGCAAATGGATGCGGCCGCACGTTGGGCGCACGGCCACCGCATCCTAGGACAGGTCCGGACACGACTCCAAATCCCTACCCAAATGGACAGACATCGGACAAAACGGACGTCCGTTTGGGGTCGCGCGGTGGAGTTGCCCTAAAGACTCGTCGACTCCAGTCTACCGGCGCAGCTCACAGAAAACCCCCGCGCCTCCGCCGTCCCGTTTCGCCCACGCGGCGGAACGCCCATCAGACATGGACGACTCGAGCCACACGCTCCGTTAAAAAGAAAAAGTTCTCTCCCAGCTCCTTCCCTCCCCGCGGCCTCGCTTTCCTCTCGTGTCCTCGGCAGCCTCGAGCAGCACCGTGCCGTGCGCGCGGCGAGATGGCGTGCGCGGCTCCACCCAGCCCCCTCCCCGTGGTCTCCCTGCCCGCGCGCCGCCGCAGCGCGACTGCCGTCGCGGCCGCCTCCTACCACGCCCCCTCTACCCGGCTTTCGAGGCGTTCGTGGCTGTCCTCTGGAAACTCGCCCCGCTCTCGGCTGCGGACCCAGGCCTCCAAGGCCAAGCCAGCCGAGGAGAGCCTTCCCGCCGCGCCGGGCCCGTCTGCCCCGTCGGAGCCCCTGCCCCAGCCGCGTACCAGGTCGGCGCCAATTAGTGAGCTACTCCCTCTGTTCCTAAATATATTTGTCTTTCCAAACATTTCAACAAGTGACTATATACGGAGCAAAATGAGTGAATCTACACTTTAAAATATGTTTATATACATCCGTATGTGGTAGTCCATTTAAAATCTCTAAAAAGACATGTGGACAAATATTTAGGAACGGAGGGAGTATTTTACTTGCGATTTCTGCATTGTTGTTTCGTCCTGTTTCTTTGTGAATAAAAATAACGGTATTGTTGATTTTTTGCTTTGTTCGTTGGTGTACAGCATATGGAATTGGAAGGGCTACAACATTCGCTATCAGTACGCTGGAACTTCTGGCCCTGCACTGGTTCTAATTCATGGTTTCGGGGCAAACAGGTGCGCATCGTACACGCGCACTCTTGTTCACAGCTTACTATTTGCAGGCAACAAAAGTTCTTCAGTGATCATGGATTCATGGCATTGTTGCAGTTTATCAACTGCCGTTACACTTTCCATACCAATTTCCTAAAGTGTCCGGTTGGCGCACTGTTCTTTGACAAGTACTCCTATTTAGTGCTACCACCCACTTATGTGCTACTGTGGTACTGATGCAAAATTAGACCAGTAAGCAATCACTAAAAAGTCTACTACAATTTTTATTTTTATTTTTGGCAACGACACACTATGCATCTACCTTACCACAAAATTTGAAATGAAAATCCCACCAGAAACCTCAATATGCATTGCTCCTGGCAATAATAATGGAACTATTTGACCTTTCCTATTTGGAAATATAGTGCTTCATTTATTATAAAACCTCAATATGCATTGCTCCTGGCAATACTATATTAGTTTTTTAGCGAAAAACGGTAGTGAGGGCCCCTACTGCGCCATTTTGTATATTATAAATGAATGGGTATGTACATATGGGAAGAACAAAAAACAGGGGAAAAGGATTCTGCTGTTTACAAGCTGTCTAGCCAATATTGCACGCCCCCTCGGAGGCTAGGCCTGGCTCCGCAACAAGATGAAAAGAGACTTGAGCCTATGCATGAAGAAATGGATGGTCTTTCCATTTCTCTGCAGCCATATGCTCCAACATCCAATAATCATGATCTCCATGAAGTGCTCATAAGAGTATCTTTGCTTGGCTTGCATGATCATCTCAAAGAAATTTGTACTCCCTACAACAACAACAACAACAACAACAACAACAACAACAACAACAACAACAACAACAAAGCCTTTAGTCCCAAACACGTTGGGGTAGGCTAGGGGTGAAACCCATAAGATCTCGCAACCAACTCATAACTCATGGCTCTGGCACATGAATAGCAAGCTTCCGTTGACGGCCCGGCCCTTGCCCATCTGACACCACACCCGGGTTCCGACGTGGCGCGTCGCTGAGAGGGTTACGCCCCAACGAAAATCTTTTGGGTTTCATCTCCATAAGAGTGGCTGAGTTTTTACATTGGCTCGCCAAGCCTATCACAACCCTCCTCCTTTACTCGGGATTGGGACCGGCTATGTTGAAACAACATAGGCGGAGTTATTCTACTGATGCATGGTGACAAAAAATAGTACCTACTCGACATTTTAGTAAGTTGATTGAACAAACTCATAGGGTGAGTTAATCTACAAGACAAAAACTAAATCAAGCCGGGCAGGTAGGTATACTCAGAAACAAGGTTACATGGACAGAACATTAAGTAACATGGCAAGTTTTTGTGAACTATAGTTGTTTCAAATTTTGAACTTAAGGCTAACCACTAAAAATGATCAGCATATGTGAATAAAGTATGTTTACCAGTGCAATTTCTGGATGCCCACTGTTTCCACAAGATAATAATCAGCATATGTGCTATTTATATTGAAGATGAAATATAAGAGCATATAGATCACTATTTTTAGTGATCTAAACGCTCTTATATTTGTTTACAGAGGGAGTATCAGTTTCCCATTTGATGCCAATATCCCACCAGAAATCTTGGCTAAATGAACATCCAAAAATAAATGAAGTAGATCTTCAACAGGGCATTCATCACAGAGAACACATATATTAGATTCAATGTGAAAGTGTTACCTGAGGAGATCTGTAGTGTTGACACTGTCTTTGAGAAGCAGCAAGTTCTGCAGATTCATTTGATAGGCAATGGTATGCCACAAGTACCAATTAGGGCTTTATATATTCTTCTGGTGCATAGTGATTCATCTCCCCATAGGAATTTCCAACTATCTTTTTCATGAGTGCTATCCATATGGACAATACTGTCTCTCAGGTGATGCAGTTGCTGATGTGCCTAATAGATAGTGGAAATTGGAATAAATCATAGAAGTTATTCTGTGCTGCATTACTTGCCTGAAACATAGAGATGTTGTCATCCTTTGCAAATGAGTGCAGTTCTGGATATTTGCTTTGCGTAATATTGTCATTTCATACATATTTCCATAACATTGTAAGTTTTCCATCACTAGCAGTACAAGATGTAAGCCGTCTAAACAGATCATTTAATCCCAAACAGTATCTCCACCAAAATGATCCCTTGGGTGCAGCTGCATGGGGGACTGTATTTTCAGAATTGTAGGCATTCCATAGCAGATTAATCCATGGGATGTTCTCATGGTTATAAAATTTGTGGAGGTTTTCCATAAGGAGGGTGGTGTTTTGAGCCTAGAACACCAAGTCCCCTTGTTCTTTATGTCTGCATATATCTTTTCAGCTAGCAATGCGTTTACCTATTTTGTGAATATCTTTACCATACCATAGGAACTGTCTGGATGATTTCTCAGCATGTTGTACGATGGTGATATGAACTTTAAAGGTGCACATAGCATATATAGTCATGGAAGAAATGGCACAGTGGATGTGAGTCTGCCAGAGTATATTAGTTCTTCTATTAGAATCTTTAGAACTGGGCTAGTGGTAGGGTCACAGTGGTGCATTCCTGCTGACCAAGGTTCAACTCCAGTCATGAGGGAATTTCTGGTATCTCACCTGACAGGGGTGGACTGTACCTTGATTAAATTCCATGAGATCCCTCCCCTGTTAGACTGGGTTTCTTTTTCTTTTGTTAGAATCTTAATGTTTCCTCCCCCTTGTAAGTTAGCTGTTTTCCCTTTCTTTAGGAATCCTGTACTTATTTCTCTTCTTTTCTCAGTGACCATTGGCGGAAAAATATTCCTGTTCTTGCCATGGCAAGTAGAGTTTATGCAATTGATCTAATTGGCTATGGCTACTCTGATAAACCTAATCCACGCGAGTTTGAAGAGAGCTTTTATACTTTTGAGACTTGGGGAGAACAGTTGAATACATTTTGTGCTGAAGTTGTCAAGAGTGATGCTTTCTTCATATGCAATTCAATCGGAGGTATGTTGGATGTTCAAGCAGAGCAGTGGAACATTCTATTTTTATGTAGCCAATGAATTGATAGCAATATCCTTGCTCAGAAATTAGAAGTGTTCATATTTTTAAGTATTACCATGATGAGTAAATGAATGACGTTGGTTAAAATTAGCTTGATCAACAATCTTGAGTTTATTTATTTGTATATGAACTGGAGACAGTTTGTTTTAGCAGAAACATCTTTCTGAACCCTTGCAGTTGTTTCATTATTCTGCAGGGCTTGTTGGTCTGCAGGCAGCTGTTATGGAACCCCAAACATGCAAAGGTATTGTTTTATTGGATATTTCACTAAGGATGCTTCATATCAACAAACAGCCATGGTTTGGAAGGCCTTTCATCAGATCATTTCAAAATCTCCTAAGGTAACTCACATTTTATGCTTCCTCGTTATATTGGTGCTCACTGGTTATTCGGTATAATGCCTTTTCTGGTTGTCAGGAACACTGTAATTGGGAAGCTCTTCTTTAATGCTGTTGCAACACCAGAATCCGTGAAAAATATTCTGTGTCAGGTAATTATTTTAACCTACCATCTTTATAAAAATGCTACAAATTATGTAAAAATATTTGTGGCATATAAAAAATATCTATGCCACATAATATTCAGACGATGAACATCTTGAATAGGTAAAAGCAAAAGATCTGGATTGCTCCAACCGAATCATACGAGGAGAAACAAATCCTTCTGTAAATACAATTAGATGTGCCATAAACATTACTAGTATTGGAGCTAAGGCCTATAAGCTTGACCTGAAACTAAAAGCTACTATAAGCTTAAGCCCTAAACCAAAATTATGCCTATAAGCTTGCCTTTCTCCATCTGAGAGAAAATTTCATAAGTTACAACTCATTCATTTTCCATAAGAAGAGTGGCAAAGTGTATTCTTCCCAGCAATATGTATGTTTGCCCCATGAAGTGGCAGTGCAGCTTATTTATTTATTTTTCTCTTATGAAGAAAGTTTGTATAAGATAATTTGTATCACGTTAATGTTTGTCATTCAGTTTAGAAGAGATGGCACATTATTTTGAATCTGACAAGGGAATGGATATAATATGCATGCACGTTACAACAAGCATGTGTTGTATACCTTGCATTCTAGAGGACAGTTTCATTTGGCTTAATTGCACGCTAATAGAATTTCCCTCCCAGAAGCTGCAATTGAAACAGCTTCATGCAAATACAAGAAAACTGTATCGGACTTTTTTCATGAACCATAGAGATGCTTTTGTTTAATTGTCTCTGAAGTACAGAATCTAGTTTTCTGTTTTACTTATTTAAGGTTTGCTTGGATATTTTCACTTACATTGGAACTTATTTTCTCAACCTTTTCTGTTTTTACTTATTTAAAATTTGCTTGGATATTTTCACTTAAATTGGAACTTATTTTCTCAACCTTTGCCTTTACTAATTCTGGTGTAATTCCAGTGTTACCATGACACATCCGCTGTCACAGATGAATTGGTTCAGATGATCTTGCAGCCAGGGCTTGATCCCGGTGCTGTGGATGTATTCCTTGAGTTCATCTGCTATTCTGGAGGTCCTCTACCTGAAGACTTACTTCCCATGGTGAAGGTTAGGATTCCCCAGTTGTGTGATTGACCGTTTCTTTGGATTTTGTTAGTAATATAAGGTTTTGTTTTGGATTGTGCAGTGTCCAGTTTTGGTAGCTTGGGGAGAGAAGGATCCATGGGAGCCTGTGGAACTTGGAAGAGCCTACGGTTCTTTTGATGCTGTTGAAGATTTTGTTGTCCTCCCGAACGTTGGACACTGCCCTCAGGTGCTCTATCGGCAACTGGGTTTAGTCGACTATTTTTGTACTGTAATCTACCTAGCATTTTAGTAACAATCTGTGTGCATCAAGTAACGTCCGTCTCACTTGTTTGTGTTTGCCCTTGCAGGATGAAGCACCTGAGCTTGTAAATCCACTTGTTGAATCATTTGTTAAGCTCCATAGTTAGTACATGGGTAGATTGTTTCCTATTTACATGGGTACATGGTCAACTCGAGCGAAGAGTTGCTGGAATATTGGGATGCCAATTTTACTTGAAGATCACAAAAGGTCCATTCTTTTGTAGGCCGTGGTAAGAATTTTTACCACAAACACTTGATGTGAAATCGTTGTAGAAAATACTGCATTGCTTATTTCATTGGGAATAAAATTTGCAATTTCTCTCTGCAGAACTTCCATTTGGGCACTGGCGGGAAACACATTTATAGTTGAGGTATGAGACATGAGGATGAACTATCTGATTTCATCTTATTACAGCAGCAGAACCCGTCTCCTGAGAACGGAGGTCAGTACGAGCAGCACAGGTGTTTTATTCTGGTCGAAACTGTTGGAGGTTCATCGAAAGTGAACGCAAGTTCATACTATATATGTACAGGGATGTACCTAATACTAAAACATGACTTGATACATTCGTATTTGGACAAATCTAAGACAAGAATTTTGGAACGGAGGGAGTATATAATTTGGATAAGTAGTGGCTAATTTTCGTCCTTGTTGTCGTGGTTCTAAGTCTGACAGTAGAATGGGGGTAGGTATGGAGAGGCAAGATCCTAGCTATGGAGCAGTTGTAAACACAAGGGATGTACGAGTTCAGGCCTTTCTCGGAGTAAGTAATGCCCCACGCCTCGGAGCCCTGAGGCGGTCGATCGGATTACGAGTGTATAGGTTACAAGGTGCAAACCCCTTACACCGAGGAGGGTGGCTTATATAGTGCCCGCTGACCCTCGGCCCTCGATTATCTTGAGGTTTAAAGTACATTAAGGCTAGGCGTTACTGGTAATGCCTTACATAAAGTGTCCTAAATGCCATAAAGACTACTTAATTACAGACCGTTTGGATACAGAGTGGCTCTTGATCTCCTGGTGGTCGAGTGAGTCTTCATGGTCGAGTCCTTCGAGTCTGCCGAGTGAAGTCTCTCTTGGTCGACTGGAAGGCAGTTTCTTCTGAGGGTGTCCTTGGGAAGGGTACTTAAGACAAGTCTATGACCCTACCCTAGATGCATGACTTCATCATTAGCCCCCGAATGGATCGAGGTTTGAATGGGGAAGGAGTTGTTAATATTTCCGACCTGTTTTTGTGTTCAACATGTCTCATCTTGGACCAATAATCTTTTGTTGATCAAAGAACTTTTCTTTCATCGCCTCGATCCATTCCTTTCTTATGTCGAGTGAACTTTTGAACTTAGTAAACTTCCGAGCGACGGATCGCAGGAAATCTTCCGTCTGACATATTGATCTGCTGTTAGCGGATTTTGTGGGATCTGAATTTTGGGAGGCGCGTGAAGCGGGGCGGACCGCGGCGCTCGGATGGGATAGGGTATAGATGCCTCGATTTCCGCGCCGCCTTTTTCGCCACGTATCGCGTGCGCGCGACTGTTTCGGGATATGATAGGATCGTCCGGGCCCACTCGTCAGCCACTCGGAAGTGTCCTTATAAAAGGCGCCAGGTAAGGGTTTTTGAACAGTATCCCCCCATTCCTCTTTCTGCCCTCTCCACCTCCGCCGGCGCCGTTCTCGCCCATCCACTCCTCGCGCGCGCCGTCGGCGACAATGGTGAAGGAGAAGACGGCGGCTTTGGAGCTTGAAGAAGGCGGCAGCGACGAGAGCGCCCGATTAGGCGGATCTCGTCAAGGTCCCGCCGCCGCAAGGCTGGGTCCAATAGGATTGGATCCGCTCGATCATCACCGAGACGGATCTCAATGAGATGGCCAACGAGGGCTTGATCCCTCACGGGGCAGCGAGGCTTCTGGGGAACGAGTGGCAACCGCAGCCGCAGGAGGGTGAGTGCGTTCTGCTAGCTACTCACGTCGACCGTGGGTTTTCTCTGCCTCCGAGTGTTTTCTTTCGTGGTTTCTTGAATTTCTTTGGGGCACAACTCCACCATTTCAATCCAAATTCCATCGCCTATCTTGCCGCCTTCGTGTCCATGTGCGAGAACTTCCTGGGTTGTCGACCGCATTGGGGTCTCTTTAAGCACATATTCACTTGTCGCTCACAGACAGTGAAAAAGGCGAGTCCGGATGACGATAGGACTAAGGTTATTCAGATGTGCGGGGGCCTTGGGATTCAGATGAGGAGCAAGAGTACTTTTCCGGCCATGACTCTTCCTGAGTCGGTCAGAGAGTGGCAGTCGACTTGGTTCTACTGCCAAGATGAGTCGACGCCGGGGCAGTCGACTGGTCTCCCTCCATTTTCAATGGACCGAGTGAACAAGCCCTCTTCTCTGAAGGTGCTCCCCGAGGAGAAAGCCCAAGTGAAAATGTTGATGGAGCATGTAGTCCAGCTAGTTCGGGAAGGAGTGACGGGTATGGACCTTCTGGAGGTCTTCCTTATGCGGCGCATCCAACCACTTCAGTACCGAGGCCATCCTATGTGGATGTACTGTGGAACCGAGGATGAAACTCGGGTCCATCCGTATAAATGACGACGCCACACTGGAGAGGTGGATGGCCGCAATCACAGGGAATAAGGACAACCCTCGAGGAGCCAGGAGGATTCCGCCACTCGACCATTCCTACACTCCGGACACGGTATGCCCACTTTATCCTCAATTGTAACCTTGCTATATCCATTCTGCTTTTGCTGCAAATTGGTCGATTGATCCTTGTTTCGTTGTCTGTCAGCCACCATCGAATTATACTCGATGCCCAATGGAGCACTGACGTCGACTGAGGAGGAGGAGGGAAGTGGGGGCGAAAGCCAAGAGGAGTGGGATTCGGATGCTGTTGATGATGATGAAGGTGATGACTCCGGTGAGGAGGAAGAGGAGGAGGAGGAGGAGGAAGTTGCACCACCTCGCTCGGAAAGACGCTCGAAGCTCGTTCATGACCCTGCGACCGAGCGTGGTAAGGGGGTCGCGACTGTCGCTCAGTCGACCAAGCGCCCTCGAACCACTTCCTCGGTGCCGACTGAGAAGGCTCCGAAGCAATCCAGAGTGGCGCCGTCGAAGCCGGCGAAGGTCTTGTCGAAGATGAAGATGGTGATCCCCACTATCTCAAGGTAATGATGCTACTTGAGTTTTTCTGTTCCACATGAACTTATTTTTGGTCGATTCATGAATCAACCGACTGACTTGCATCGCAGTATTGCTACATTTCGATACCTCGCCGTACGACGATCACGAGATGGAAGACGCTGCCACTTCAAAACCTGGTATGACTTTTCATAATTTTGTCTTCAGTCGATTGGCTCTTTGTCTCTAATTTTGATTCTTTTCTGTAGCCCCGTCTAATGTCGTTATTACCCTTCCTGACGACGACGATGAGGAACCACCGAGGCACAGTGGAGCAGAAGGCGTCTGGCGGCAAGGTGACTCAAGACGATGCGGCCCGAGACACTGGTTGCGGAGGAGAGAACATCACTCGACTCATCAGTATCTTCGCGGTGCCATCGACGAGTGCTCGCCTCATCGTCGAGTCTCAGATAGCCGCCGCTTTTCTCAACCCACTTCGCCCCAGAGGACCAAGCCGATCGCGAAGAAGCAATCGCCAAGCGGAGTCATGATGGAGCAAGTGAAGGCCATTCGAGAAGCTAGCCAGCCGCTTATGACGCCATTCGGCTCTTGAGTAACATTGGTCGGTCGGTCATCGCCATTACTGTTAGGATATGATATCTGAAAATTCTTCTCTCTGAAATCCGTAGTGATTGTCCTACACCTTTGGGTGTGTTGATTGAATTCGGTTTAGCGGGGCACACCGAGTGCACCCATCGGATGTAATCCCCAAGGCTATGGTGGATCACCGCGATCGACCATAGTCTTTATAGTTTAATTTTTCCTTCATTCGACTAAGTCGAATGGATTTCGCACCGGTGGGGCACGCCGAGTGCACCCACAGGTGTAGTCCCGAGGCGTGGTCGATTGCGGGCGATGGACTACGATCAAGAACATCTTTTTTGTGTTGGTCGATGGTCGACTCGACTTAATAGAACTAGTGGGGCACGCCGAGTGCACCCACTGGGTGTAGTCCCCGAGACTATGGTCGAATGTTTGCATTCAGCCATAGTCTTAGAAACGTATGGTTTTTCCTTAGTCAGTCGGAAGTGAATTGTCTTTGACATCTGTCGATTGATTCTTCGTAGAAATCATGCGACCTTGCTGCTCGTTATACCGAGATGGAGAATAAACACATCCAGTTGGGGCTTGATCTGAAGCTGGTGCCCAGGAGAACTTAGCGAAGACGAAGGAGGAAGCTAAAGGTATGTTTGGTGAGGTTTTCGATGATTGTCTTTGCCCTTCGTTTGTTTTAGAGTCTGACTTTGCTGTAACTTTGCAGGCAAAGTGAAAGACGCCCTGAAGAAGAAGGACCTTGAGTTGGCTGAAATGCAGAAAGCAGCTTTAGAAAAAACCAAGCTCGCAGATGAGAAGCTGGCTCCGGTCACCAAGCTTGAAGAAGAAAACACCAATCTGAAAGTTGCTCTTGATCGCCAACAAAGAGGTCGGTCAAAAGCGATAAGATTGCTCGAGTGACAAGGCCGATGAGTTGGTGGGGAAAAGAACGATCCGAGGCTTATCCGGGCGGACTCGCCAAGAAACTATTCCTCATGCTTGAAGGTAAACTTTTGCCTCCAAATGACATTTTAACTGCGTGATCTTTCCATTCACCGTTGTCTTGACTCGGTGGTTGTGCTTGCATAATTTTGCCGTAACTTTGAAGAGGAAGCGGCCGATCGAAGTAAACTTGGACCCCATCAACTCTCCCTGTGAAGGATGAAGCTGCCATGAACGTGCTCCGGCTCGAATCTCGTGTCGCTGCCGTCGTCGACTATCTCGCAAGGCTGAAGGTCGCCACTTCTCGCATTGACGCCACACTCTAGCCCAGAGAGACGCTCTAGAATGACCTCGAGTCTCTGATGACTTGACTGAACACAGTCCCAAGTCGAGTGCAGGAGTGGAAGAAGTCTTCTGCTAGGTGTGGCGCTGACGTTGCTCTATCTCTGGCCCGAGTCCATTGCAAGGAAGCACGAGAGGACAAGCTGGCGGCCCTGAGGGTAGCTAACACCAAGAAGCATGATTTCCGGTCTTTCATGGAGACCTTCATTGCCGCTGCCACTCGGATTGCTGATGGAATCGACCTGGACGAGTTTGTTGCACCTTCCAGCCCTCCACAGGAGGGGTTAAAAACTTCGGAGCTTGATTCTTTAAATTTGCCTCGGTATGCTGATTGGATTTTGTAACCGACAAACCTTAACAGGCTTAGCGCCTGAGCACTTTCGATTTCGTTAGGCGTTTATCCGAACTTGGATTCGACGTTTAAATATGCTTGCATTTGGTTTGAGGTGTCTCTTGCAGGTTAAAGCGAGGTGCTTATTGCAATCGACTTGTTCCCCGATACACTTAGGCGGTGCATCGGGTGACTAAGCCTTCGAGTGGGAGGTCCGCTCTCCACTCGGTAGGATTCAAAACTTAGGCGAGCACTGGGCAGCTAAGCCCCCAAGTGGGAGGTCTGCTCTCCACTCGGTAGGATTTTCAAAACTTAGGCGAGCACTGGTGCAGCTAAGCTCCCGAGTGGGAGGTCCGCTCTCCACTCGGTGAGGATTTTCAAAACTTAGGCGAGCACTGGCTGCAGCTAAGCCCCGAGTGGGAGGTTTGCTCTCCACTCGGAAGGATTTTCAAAACTTAGGCGAGCACTGGTCTGCAGACTAAGCCCCGAGTGGGAGGTCCGCTCTCCACTTGGTAGGATTTTCAAAACTTAGGCGAGCACTGGTGCAGCTAAGCCCCGAGTGGGAGGTCTGCTCTCCACTCGGTGGGATTTTCAAAACTTAGGCGAGCACCGAGTGCAGCTAAGCCCCGAGTGGGAGGTCTGCTCTCCACTCGGAAGGATTTTCAAAACTTAGGCGAGCACTGGTCTGCAGCTAAGCCCGGGTGGGAGGTCCGCTCTCCACTCGGTGGGATTTTCAAAACTTAGGCGCAGCACTGGTGCAGCTAAGCCCCAGTGGGAGGTCCGCTCTCCACTCGGTGGGATTTTCAAAACTTAGGCGAGCACAGGGCTGCTAAGCCCCGAGTGGGAGGTCTGCTCTCCACTCGGTAGGATTTTCAAAACTTAGGCGAGCACTGGGCTGCAGCTAAGCCCCCGAGTGGGAGGTCTGCTCTCCACTCGGTAAGGATTTTTTTTACAAACTTAGGCGAAACGGATTCGCAGCTAAGCCACCCACTGAGGGGGAATTTTACTGAACAAATAAAAGTGACAAAAATCATTGGGAATTATGACACTATTATCTTGCGAAACATGAACTACAGAAGTACTTTTATTACAACTCATTCGAGTGAATACTTAAGTGTAAAAGGGGCGGAGCAACTCCGCGTTCCAAGCTCGGGGCTCGTCGATGTTGTGCTCGACGTTGTAGAGACGGTATGCCCCGTTGTGAAGAACCTTGGTGACGACGAAGGGTCCTTCCCAAGAAGGAGCAAGCTTGTGTGGTTTCTGCTGATCCACTCGGAGAACCAAATCTCCTTCCTGGAAGGCTCGACTCTTCACGTTTTTGGCGTGGAAGCGACGCAAGTCTTGCTGGTAGATGGTCGATTGGATCAAAGCCATCTCCCTTTCTTCCTCTAAAAGGTCGATTGCATCCCGCCCGCTTGTTCTTGACTTCATTGTAGAGCTCGACTCGAGGAGCATTGTAGAGCGAGATCACTCGGCAAGACCGCTTCACTCCATAGACCAAGAAGAATGGAGTTCTTCCATCGACCGTTAGGCGTGGTCCTTAGACCCCACAACACCGGGAAGTTCATCGACCCATGCTCCGGCCGCATGCTTGAGGTCACGATCGCTTAGGGTTTCAACCCTTTGAGGATCAAGCCATTGGCCGCTCCGCTTGTCCATTCATTGGGGATGGGCGATCAAGCATAGTCGACTCGTGTGCCTTGGGATGTGCAAACGCCTCAATTCCTCCGAATCAAGTTTGATCCATTGTCGATGATGATTGTGTGGGACTCCATATCTGAATATCGGTTCTCGATGAAGCCGACAAATTTATCTGGCGTCAAGGTTCTTGATGGGTTTAGCCTCAATCCACTTGGTGAACTTGTCGATCGCTACCAAGACATGTGTGAAACCGCTTCATCCTGTTCTCAAGGGACCAACCATATCCAATCCCCATCTTTGCGAAGGGCCGACGAGTGGTATGGTCTTCGAGCGATGCACGAGCTTGTGTGACATGTTGGAATAAAATTGACATCCCTCACACTTGTCGACTATCTCCTTTGCCATTTCATTCGCCCTTGGCCAGTAAAATCCGGCTCGGTATGCTTTGGCCACGATGGTCCGCGAGGACGCATGATGGCCACAGGTCCCCGAGTGGATATCATCAAGGATTATTCGACCTTCTTCTGGTGTTATGCACTTCTGACCAACTCCAGTTGCGCTCTCTCTGTATAGCTGCCCTTTGATCACAGTAAAGGCTTTGGATCGGCGGACGATCTATCGAGCCTCTTCCTCATCATCTGGAGCTCTTTTCTCAGGATATACGTGATATATGGAACTGTCCAATCGGGAGTGATCACTAAAACCTCCATGACCAAGTCGACTACTGTTGGAACTTCAACCTCAGTCGGATCTGTGGCACTCTTGGGTCATGGAGCTTCTTGAAAAGGATCTTCTTTGACCGATGGAGTATGGATATGCTCCAAGAACACACCATTGAGGATGGCTTCTCTCTTGGAACCTATCTTTGCCAAATCATCACCGCTTGGTTTTTCGATCGGGGTATATGATGGAGCTCTAACCCTCAAATTTCTTTTCAAGCTTCCTCAACTGCATTAAAGATCCGGTCATGGATGGGCTTCTACGCCCCACTCCTTCATCACTTGGTCGACCACCAAATCTGAGTCGCCATAAACCATAAGGCGACAGACGCCGAAAGTGAAATGGCCATGCATAACCCATACAAAAGGGCCTCAGATTCTACCTCATTGTTGGAGGAATCAAAGTGAATCTGGAGCACATATCCGAGCTTATCTCCTCGAGGGAAACCAAGACTACCCCAAAGACGGAACCATTTAACATCTTAGAGCCATCAAAGAACATGGTCCAATGCTCCGAGTGAACTTGAGTCGAAATTCGTCATTATTCGATCCACTCGGCAAGGAAATCTGCTATTGCTTGGGACTTAATGGCTTTCTTTGCCTCAAACTTGATATCAAGGGAAGGAGTTCAATCGCCCATTTAGCCACTCGACCGATTGCATCTCGTTGTTCGAGAATCTCGAAGTGGGCGTCGATTTAATCGTAATGGAATGATCGGAGAAATAATGAGCAACCTTCTTTGTGGTCATGTAGATCCCATACACAAGCTTCGATAATGAGGATATCTTTGCTTTGATGGTGTCAAACTTCGAGAGATAATACATGGGCGTTAAACTTTGAAGGCTTTCCTTCTTCTTCCCACTCGACCGTAAATCTTGATCTTGACGACTTGTCCTGTGGCTGCAATATAAAGCAACAGAGGCTCTTTCTTGATTGGAGCAGCAAGCACCGATCGGTGGAGAGCGAGCTTTTAGCTCGGCAACGCCGCATCGACTTCCGAGTCCACTCGAGCTTGTTCCGCCTTCTTCACGGTCGGTAAAGAGGCAATGCCTTTTCACCGAGGCGAGAGATGAATCGACTTAACAGGCCAAGCATCCGGTAAGTTTACGGACGTCGTGCACTCGACGCATGCGTTTCATACGGAGTATAGTGCCAACTTTTTCAGGTTAGCATCGATTCCTCGTTCGAAAGCGAAAACCGAGTAACTTTCCACGGAACTCGAATGTGCACTTTGTGGATTGAGCTTGATATCATACCTCCCGAGATTGGCAAATGTTTCAGCTAGGTCGGTCAGCGGTCGAGAACCCTTCGTGACTTGACCACAATATCATCCATTTACGCTCAACGTCCGAGTGATTTGAGTGAGTAAACACTTCGAATCATCCTCATGAGCGTGGCTCGGCATTCTTGAGGCGAATGGCATGGTGACATAGCGAAGCACCGAATGGAGTGATGAAACCTGTTTTGATCTCATCCGTCCATATAGACGGATCGATGGTATCCGGAATAGGCGTCTAGAAAAGACAATCTCTCACATCCCGCAGTCGAGTCGACAATTTGATCGATGCGAGGGAGAGGAAAATGATTTTTCGGGCAGGCCCGATTGATATGCTTGAAATCAATGCACATGCGGAGTGACTTGTCCTTCTTGGGGACCATGACAACATTGGCGAGCCACTCGGAGTGGTATATCTCTCGGATAAACTCTGCCGCCAACAATGAGCCACCTCCTCGCCAATGGCCTTTCTCTTACGGACGACGGACCGTCAAGATGTTCTTTGACAGGTTTGTTTGTATAATGGACTCTAAGGCGATGCTCATGACCCCACAGGAATGCCGGCATGTCGCAGAGCTTCCATGCAAAGATGTCCCGTTCTCACGGAGGAACTGGATGGCGCTTCTTCCTATTTAGCGTCGAGTGTTGTGGGGATATGGGTCGAGCTGCATTGGGGTCGGTCGGTGAATGTGAGCGGGCTTCGTCTCACGGACGATCAAATCTTGATTCGTGGCGTGCTTCTTGGCGCAACAAATCACTCGGATCTGCATTCTTCTTATATCCCTCTAGCTCGACCGCTGTTACACAGGAATCGGCAATTTTCGAGCCTTTTCGAAACACTCTTACGCTTTTTCCGATCACGGTGATAGTGATCACGCCTTTAGGGCGGTATCTTGATTTGAGGTACACGTAACATGGTCGAGCCATGAACCGTGCATAAGCTGGTCTCCCCAAAATAGTGTGGTAAGCGCCCGAAAATCCACGACTTCAAATGTCGACTTTTCTTTGCGAAATGCTTGAGTCACCAAACACCACGCCCGAGCTATTTGGCGAGTGACTCGGCTTTCTTTCGGTATAACACCATGAAAACTCATGTTCTTTGGTGCTCGGTCGGGACATCGGAATGCCCATTCCTTTCGGCGTCTCGCAAGATACAATAAGTTCGATCCATCGCCACCATCCATTAGCACCTTCATCACCGAGTGCCTTCGACGACCGGTCGACCACTCAAAGCTTGCCTCCCGGGGTGGCTATATGTGTCGGGTGATCGGATTGGTCGAATGTAATGGGAGTTTGGGACCATCTCAGATAAGCGGGCGTCGGGCGACTATATTCACCTCACGGTTGATAACCTTGATCGGCTTTTACTTTTCACATCGGCAAAAATCATCGATGGAGTTAACATGAGGATATCCCCATCACCGTCCTCCTTGTCCTCGGCTTTGTCCGACTCCTTTTCCTTGTCCTTGGGCTGTTTTCCTTGGGCCGCTTTGGATCGAGAGCCAAGATGGCGGGTGGTATGCTTCGGGTAGATGAAATTACCCTCTTCGTCTTTCTTCGTGTGGATGTGGCACGGCAGATCCATCACGTCATTTCCTTCTTTATCCTTCACCTTCTTGGAGTTCCAGGATCCTTTGGGTTTTCCCTTGAACTTGCCCTGAGTCACGGCCAGAGCCTCTCCGGGAGCCGCTGGCTCGGCCTTTCGCTTCTGCTTCCGACTGGAGTTTCCTTTCTCCGACTGACTAGGTTTGTACTTGCCGCTCCGGAGTTGGTCCTCCTCTTCGCCGTTGGCGTACTTTGTAGCAATTTCCATCATCCGACGCAGGGTCATATCTCCGGTCCGACCAAACTTCAAACTCAATTCTCTGTTCTTAACACCATCCTTGAAAGCGCAGATCGCTTTGATGATCGAACACGTTCTCCACGGTATGATGCAAAGTGATCCATCTCTGAATATACTCTCTTAAGGTCTCATTAAACTTACGCATACAAACTTGCAACTCTGTCAATCCGGTGGTCGCTTGCAAGTTCCTCGAATATTCGGCGAACACTCGGAAAAGATCTTCCCAAGTGTAAATCTTGCTAGGAGTTAAGCGATTCAACCACATACGGCGAACCTTCCAACATGAGTGGTAAATGCTTCATAGCCACTTCATCATTTCCGCCACCAATCTGCACCGCCACTCGGTAGTCTTCAAGCCAAGTTTGGGCTTAGACTCACGGTGAACTTGCTTACTCGATCGCCAACTTTGAAGTTGGGGGAATCACCATGACTCGATAGCCTATTTGAAACATTCGGACTGAAACATGGACTCGGCCGCTAGTGGGCGATCTCTGTCGTGGCCACCTCGATGAGCCTGTTCGATCGACCGGGCCTTGCACGATGATGGATCGTGCGTCAAAGCCTGGTTCCTCGGGTCGACCGGGCTCTTCATCCCACACCGTGGCGGCGTCATCATCTTTGCCGATGGCGAGGGACCCACCTCTCGGGGAGGAGTGGGCACCCAACGCCTATCATCACGATCGTGTCGGTCACCATATTGGTCCGTCGATCTCGCGTCCTTCACGCCGCAGAGGCGATCTAGGGTCAGGAGTCGATCGAACCGTATTTAGCGTGACGGATCGATTGTGAATCTGTTGCGTGACTACGACATGGCTGAATTATGATCACCTACTACTCGGAGCAAATCTCTAATTTGCATCAAGCCTCTGCCGACCTCCGTGAGAGGGCTGAATCGACTCTGCTATCACGGGTTCGGTTGCTAAATTCTGAATCGGGTTCGATATACCGAGTCGTTGCGGGAAGAGTTGAAGTCGACCGAGTCGGTACTCGTTGCCTTGGCGCTTGTCGAGTGCTCGCTCGAGGTTGTCGAACGAAAGCGTTGACCAAGTCACAAACGTGCTTCCTCAAAGCGCGAGCCGGGGTTTCTCCGCGATGGGAGTATCGAGGCATCCATGTTCTGTGGCGAAGTTCTTCCCTTTGCGAGGAATTAAGTGGCTCGGGTTGGTACTCCTCATGGACTTGGCGGGTCGCCTCCACCGTCCATCCGTCGTCATGGGGAAAGCGGAGGGCTACGAGGTCCGTTGACCATCAAGACCTCCACATTGGATCCTTCTTGTCGGCTTCGGATCACGGTCTTCTGGAGCGGTCGGCCAGATCGAGCAGCCGTAGGGATTCGTCGGGCTCGATTACGCGACTTAGGCGGTGGCGTCTGGCGAAAGCCTGCGTGCCTCACCCACCGCTGGAGCCTCGACCGACAGGCGCTTATACCAAGGGGAGACAGGGAGGAGGATGACAGGAGTCGACCGATATGGGTTAATGATTGCGCACGAACGCCGCGGACACATGCCCAAAAATGCGTCGCACCCCGGACGGGGAGCGCGTCGATGTCGAGTGGAGCCTCCTGGAGCCAAGCGGAGTCGTCAGCGATGAAGGTGAACGCGCTGATGGATTCATGTACCTAGGGTAGGGTCATAGGCCTGATCTAAGTGCCCTACCCAAGGATACCCTTAGAAGAGATCACCTTCCAGTCGACTTACGAGGAACCCACTCGACTGACTTGAAGGACTCGACCATGAAGACTCACTCGACCACCAGAAGGTCAGGAGGCACTCTGCACTGCAACGGCCTGTAATTGAATAGACTTTATGGTAGTTAAGGCGCTTTATGTGGGCGTTACGATGCGCCCAGACTTAATGTACTTTAAACCCTTCATTACGTAATGGCGGGGTCTGGCGCTCTATATAAGCCACCCCCTCCACAAAGTGAAGGGTTCGCACTCTGTAACACGACACACATAATCCACTCGACCGCCTCGGGGCTCAGAGGCGTGGGGCTTTACTTCCTCCGAGAAGGGCTGAACTCGTACATCGCTTGTGTTTACAACCTCTCCATAGCTAGGACCTTGCCTCTCGGACCTACCCCCACTCTCACCGGGACTTAGAACCACGACGGTTGGCGCCCACCATGGGGCGGTGTTTTAGCGATTTTGTGGAGAAGTTGCGGGACTTCCGAGTACTTTCATCATGATGGCGCTGGAGTTTTGGTCGAGGCGCGAGATCCGTCTCGGCGCTCTCAACTTTGTCGCCCGGCGACACGCGTGGCTCCGGAGGCTCCACTCGGCGTTGATCGCTTCCCATCCGCGGTGCGGCGCATTTTAGCGCATGTGTCGCGGCGTTCTGCTGCTGTGACCGTCGACCCGTATCGGTCGAATCCCTATCGGCCACCGCCCGGTCTTCCACCGGTATAAGCGCTCTGGTCGGTCGAGGCTCGGTGGTGGGTGAAGCATGCGATGGCTCGCCAGACGGCCATCGCCCAAGTTCGGCAATTGAGCCCGCGAATCTCTCTACTACTGTTCGATCGTCGACTAGCTCCGTAGAGGCTGCATCGAACGCGATAGCGATGATCCGTGGCTGAAATCTTGATGGTCAGCGGACCCTTGATCCTCGGCCGCCCATGAGGGAAGGGCGGGGCGGCGAGACGACCCGTTCGAGACCACGAAGAGTACCGGCTGAGACACTCGACTCTCTGCAGAGAGAAGAGCCGCCGCAGAACATGGATGCCCGCATACTCCCATCGCGAGGAGAAAACCCGAGGCTCGCGCCTTGGAGGAGGCACGTTGGCAATCTGGTGAACAGCTCGACCGAAAACCTTCGGCGAGCACTCGGCAGCCTTGCAACGAAGTTCCCAGCATGTCGACGTCAACTCTTCCCGCCGACTTCGGTATATCGAACCCCAATCCAGAATTTAGCAACCGCAACCCGTATAGCAGAGTCCATCCAGCCCTCTCGATCGAGGTGGCGCAGAGGTTTGATCTGGTCGAGATTTGCTCCGGCAAATGAGGACGAGAACTCAGCCGTGTCGCGATCGTGCAGCGAAATTCTGATCGATCCGTCGCTGCGAATACAGTTCAGCCGACTCCACGATCCCAGATCGCCTCCATGGCGGGAAGGGCGCGACAACCGGCGAGATCGATATGGAGACCGACACGACCGAGATACAGCGTCGAGTGCCCGCTTCCCGCCGAGGATGGGTCTTCGCTCCTCGGTGATGGGATGTGAGCGTCCGTTTAGTGTGGGCGAAGAGCTCCGGTCGACCCGAGGAACCGAGCTTCACGCGCGATCCATTATCGTGCAAGGCTTGGTCGACCGGAGCAGAGCCCATCGGCGGACGAGAGAGATCGCCACGAGCAATCGAGTGCATGTTTACGGTCGAGTGTTTTAGCGAGGCTATCGAGCATGATGATTCCCCCAATTTCGGGTTAGCGAAATTGACAAGTTCCTTTGGTGAGTCAAGCACAAACAGCTTGAAGATTCTTGAGTGGCTGTTCAGATTGGTGGTGGGAATGACGAGGTGGCCATGAAGCATTTGCCCTCATGTTGGAAGGTTACGCAGAGCATGGCTGAATCGATTACCTCCTAGTAGTATCTACACTTGGGAAGATCTGTCCAGTGTTAAATCGTAACATTTGAAGGAACTTGCAAGCGACCGGCCGGATTGACAGAGCTGCAAGTCCGTGTGCGTAAAACCAATGAGACTCTCGAGAGTGTATTGAGAGATGGATCACTTTGCACCATCTTGTGGAAAATGTGTACGATCATCGGGTAGTTTGCGCCTTCAAAGATGGCGCCAAGAAACGAAAATTGAGTCTGAAATTTGGTCGAACCGGGACATGACCTTGAGTCGGATGATGGAGATTGCTACCAAATGCATAACGGCGAGGAAGAGGACCGACTCGGCGGCAAGTACAAGCCAAGTCGATCGGAGAAGGAAACTCGATCGGAAGCGAAGCGGAAGGCGAACCAAAGCAGCTCGGAGAGGCCACGCCGTGACTCGAGGAAAGTTCAAGGGAAGCCAAAAGGATCCGGAATCCTAAGAAAGTAAAGGATAAAGAAGGAAATGGCGTGATGGATATGCCGTGTCACATCCACACGAAGAAAGATGAAGAGGGCAATATCATTTACCCAAAGCATACCACTCACGATGTCGACTCTGAAAGAAGCCAGGAAAAGCAGTCTAAGGACAAGGAGAAGGAGCCAGGACAAGGCGAAGACAAAGAGGGCGGTGAGGAAGAATACCCGCATGTCAACTCCACTCTGATGATCTTCGCGGACGTGGAAAGCAAGAGTCGACTGAAAGTCATCAACCGTGAGGTGAACATGGTTGCACCAGCAAAACCAAGTTATCGAGATGGTCCCAAACACCCATCACATTCGACCAATCGATCACCCTACTCATATTGCCACCCCGGGAGGCAAGCTTTGGTGGTCGACCCGGTTAGTCGAAGGCACTCAACGACAAAGGTCTTGATGGGCCGGTGGAAGTGGGTTGAACTTGTTGTATGCACACACACCTTGAAAGGAATGGGCATTCCGATGTCCCGACCGAGCACCAAAGAACATGAGCTTCCACGAGTTATACAGGAAGAAAGCGAATCACTCGGCCAAATAGCTCTGGGCGTGGTGTTTGGTGATTCAAAACATTTTCGCAAAGAGAAGTTGGCGTTTGAGGTCGTGGATTTTCGAGTCGTACCACGCCATTTTGGGGAGGCCAGCCTATGCACGGTTCATGGCTCGACCATGTTACGTGTACCTCAAACTGAAAATGCCAGTCCCAAGGGTGATCACCGCCACCACGATCGGAAAAAGCGAAGAGTGCTTTCGAAGGGCTCAAGATTGCCGATTCCCAAGTGACAATGATCGAGTTTGAAGAGTATAAGCAAAGCGCAGATCCGAGTGATTTTTGCGCTCCAAGAAACCCGCCACAAAATCTGCATTTGATCGCCCGGTGAGACGAAGCCTGCCCACATTCACCGACCGACCCCAATGCAGCCCGACCCACATCTCCACAACACTCGACCGAAATAGGAAGAAGCGCTCATCCGGTTCCTCCGTGAGAATCGGGACATTTTTACATGGAATCCGGTGACATGCCACTGTTCCCGGGGATCGGCTGAGCATCGCCTCGAGTCGACAAATCAGCAAAACCGGTCAAAGAGCATCTTGGCGGTCCGCCGTCCGTAAGAGAAAGGCTATTGGTGAGGAAGTGGCTCGACTATTGGCGGCAGGATTTATCCAGAGATATACCACTCCGAGTGGCTCGCTAATGTCGCCATGGTTCCCAAGAAGGACAAGTCCTCCGCATGTGCATTGATTTCAAGCACATCAATCAGCCTGCCCGAAGATCATTTTCCTCTCCTCACATAGATCAAATTGTTGACTCGACGCGGGATGTGAGAGATTGTCTTTTCTAGACGATATTCGGGTATCATTAGATCCGTCTGTATGGACCCGACGAAATAAAAACAGCTTTCATCACTCCATTGGTGCTTCGCTATATCACCATGCCATTCGCCTCAAGAATGCCGGAGCCACATTTATGCGAATGATTGAAGTGTCTTCTCACTCAAATCGGTCGGAATGTGGAAGCGTATATGGATGATATCGTCGTCAAGTCGCGAAAGGTTCCGACCGCTGGTCGACCTCGCCAAACATTTGCCAACCTCGAAGGTATGATATCAAGCTCAATCCATCAAAGTGCACATTCGGAGTTCTGGCGAAAGTTACTCGGTTTTCGTTTCGAACGAGGATCGATGCTAATCCGCAGAAGATCGGTACTATTCTCCGAATGAAACGCCTGCGGCGAGTGCACGATGTCCGAGCTTCTTGGATGCTTGGCGCATTAAGTCGATTCATCTCACGACTCGGTGAAAAGGCATTGCCTCTACCGATCGATGAAGAAGGCGCACAAGTTCGAGTGGACTCTCGGTCGATGCGGCGCTTGCCGAGCTAAAAGCTCGCTATCCACCCGGCCGGTGCTTGCTGCTCCAATCAGCAAAGAGCCTCTGTTGCTTTACATCGCAGCCACAGGACAAGTCGTCGATAAAGGCTTACGATCGAGCGGAAGAGGAAGGAAAAGCCTTCAAAGTTCAGCGCCGGTGTATTATTTGTCAAGTCTTGACTCCATCCAAGCAGAGATATCCTCATTATCGAAGCTTGTGTATGGAATATACATGACCACGAAGAAGGTTGCTCATTATTTCTCCGATCATTCCATCACGATTAAATCGACGCCCACTATCGAGATTCGCACAATGAGATGCAACCGGTCGAGTGGCGAAATGGGCGATTGAACTTCTTCCCTTGATATCAAGTTTGAGGCAAAGAAAGCCATTAAGTCCTGTGCAATAGCAGATTTCCTCGCCGAGTGGATTGAACAACAAGATCCGATGAAGTTCACTCGGAGCATTGGACCATGTTCTTTGATGGCTCTAAGATGTTGAATGGTTCCGGTGTTGGGGTTGTTCTGGTTTCCCCCAGAGGAGATAAGCTTATGTATGTGCTCCAGATTCACTTTGATTCCTCCAACAATGAGGCAGTAGTATGAGGCCCTTTTATATGGATTGCATGGCCATCTCACTCGGCGTCCGTCGCTTTGATGGTCTATGGCGATTCAGATTTAGTGGTCAACCAGTGATGAAGGAGTGGGACGTGAGAAGCCCGACCATGATTGGATCTTGCAATGCGATGAGGAAGCTGGAAAAGAAGTTCGAGGGGTTAGAGCTCCATCACATCCCTCGACATAAAAATCAGGCAGCAGATGATCTGGCAAAGATAGGTTCCAAAAGATAAGCCATTCCGAGTGGTGTGTTCTTGGAGCATATACACACTCCGTCAGTCAAAGAAGATCCTTTCACAGAAGAAGCTCCACAGCCCAAGAGTGCCACAGATCCGACTGAGTTGAGGTCCCAGCAGTGGTCGACTTGGTCATGGAGGTCCTAGTAGTCACACCCGACTGGACAATTCCCTATATCGTGTATATCCTGAGAAAAGAGCTTCCAGAAGATGAGGAAGAGGCTCGGCAGATCGTCCGTCGATCCAAAGCCTTTACCGTTATCAAAGGACGCTTATATAGAGAGAGCTCCGATCGAGTTGGTCAAAAATGCATAACGCCGGAAGAAGGTCGAATCATTCTCAATGATATCCACTGGGACCTGTGGTCACCATGCGCCCTCTCTGACCATTGTAGCCAAAGCATACCGAGCCGGATTTTCCGGGCCGAGGCGAATGAGATGGCAAAGGAAATAGTGGACAAGTGCGAAGGATGTCGGTTCTACTCAATATGTCACACAAGCTGCGTCGGCTCAAGACCATCCCACTCGTCGGCCTTTCGCAGATGGGGGTTGGATATGGTCGGTCCCTTGAGAACAGTCGAAGTGGTTTCACGATGTCTTGGTAGCAATCGACAAGTTCACCAAGTGGATTGAGGCTAAACCAATCAAGAATCTGACGCCGTATCTTGTTACCTTCATCGGGAGCCGACGTTCAGATATGGAGTACCGCACAACATCATTACGGATAATGGGTCGAACTTTGACTCGAAGAATTGAGGATTTCGCAACTCTCAAGGCACACGAGTCGACTATGCTTCGCCCATCCGCAATGAATGGACAAACCGAACGAGCCAATGGCTTAATCCTCAAGGGTTTGAAGCCCCGATCGATGCGTGATCTCAAGCATGCGGCTGGAGCATGGGTTGACGAACTCCTTCGGTGCTTTGGGGATTGCGGACCACACCCAATCGGTCGACCGGAAGAACTCCATTCTTCTTGGTCTATGGAGTCAAGGTCTTGCCGAAGTGATCTTCTTCACAATGCTCCTCGAGTTGAACTCTACAACGAAGCGAAAGTTGAGCAAGCGCGTCGTCAGACTTGATCGACCTTCTAGAGGAAGAAAGGAGATGGCTCGATCCGATCGACCATCTACCAACAGGACTTGCGCCGCTTTCACGCCCGAAATGTGAGGGGTTGAGCCTTCCAGAAGGAGATCTAGTTCTCCGAGTGGATCGTGAAACAACATAAGCTCGCTCCTTCTTGGGAAGGACCTTCATCGTCACCAAGGTTCTCCACAACGGGCATACCGCCTTTACAACGCCGAACACAATATCAAGAGCCCGAGCTTGAATGCGGATCTGCTCCGCCCATTTTACACTTAAAGTTTTTCACTCGGATGAGTTGTAATAAAGTACTTCGTAGTTCATGGATTTCAAATAATAGTGTCATAATTCCTTCATAATTTTTGTCAATTTTATTTTTGTCCGAGAAAATTTTCCCCAGTGGGTGGCTTAGCCGAATCCGTTTCGCCTAAGTTTGTAAAAATCCTACCGAGTGGTAAGCCGACTTCCACTCGGGGGCTTAGCCATGAATCCGTTTCGCCTAAGTTATAAAAATCCACCGAGTGGTAAGCCGACTTCCACTCGGGGCTTAGCCGCGAATCCGTTCGCCTAAGTTATAAAAATCCTACCGAGTGGTAAGCCGACTTCCACTCGGGGCTTAACTGCAGACCCAGTGCTCGCCTAAGTTATAAAAATCCCACCGAGTGGTAAGCCAGACTTCCACTCGGGGCTTAGCTACTGATCCAAGTACTCGCCTAAGTTATAAAAAATCCTCACCGAGTGGTAAGCCAGACTTCCACTCGGAGGCTTATGGCAGATCAAGTACTCGCCTAAGTACAACGACGCTCAGAAGGAGGACGAGGCGCAGGTCGATTGCGACCCTCTCCTCGAAGCCTCGCCATAAGTACAATGTGCGCTCGTGAGGAGGACGAGGTGCAGGTCGACTGCGACCCTCTCCTCTGAGCTTCGCCACAAATACAACGTAAATCCTACTGAATGAAGAGCAAAACTCTCACTCGGGGGCTTAGCTGCAGCCCAGTGCTCGCCTAATATATAAAAATCCTACCGAGTGAAGAGCAAGCCTCTCACTCGGGGGCTTAGCTGCAGCCCAGCGCTCGCCTAAGATATAAAAAATCCTACCGAGTGAAGAGCAAACCTCTCACTCGGGGGCTTAGCTGCAGCCCAGTGCTCGCCTAAGTTATAAAAATCCTACCGAATTAAGAGCAAGCCTCTCACTAGGGGCTTAGGCTGCAGCCAGCCTTCGCCTAAGATATAAAAATCCCACCGAGTGAAGAGCAAACCTCTCACTGGGGCTTAGCTGCAGACCAGTGCTCGCCTAAGTTATAAAAATCCTACCGAGTGAAGAGCAAACCTCTCACTCGGAGTCTTAGCTGCAAGGTTTCGCTTAAGATATAAAAACCCTCACCGAGTGAAGAGCAAACCTCTCACTCGGAGGCTTAGCTATGACCCAGTGCTGCGCCTAAGGAATAAGTCGATCGCAGAGAGCATCTTTCGTGTGAACCCGCAAAGGACATTTCGAGCCAAAAGCAATCATATTCAAACATCAAATCCAAGTTCGGATCGATACCTAAAGGAACCGAAAGTGCTCAGCGCTAAGCCCGTTAAGGTTTATCGGTTATAACTCCACTCGCATACCGAGGCAAATTTAAAGTGTCGGGCTTAAAAGAAGTTTTTACCCCTCGTGGAGGGTGGAAGGAGCAACAAACTTATCAAGGTCGATTCCGCTCTGCGATCCGAGTGGCGCAGCGATGAAGGTTTCCATGAAGGACACAAGTCTTGTTTCTTGGTGTTGGCCACCCGAGAGCCGCCATGCTTGTCTTCTCGCGCATCTTTGCAAGTGGACTCGGGCCGCATACACGAGCAACATCTGCACCGCAACGAGCCGAGGACTTCTTCCACTCCTGCGACTCGGTCGTGGATCGTTCGATCGAGCCATCACGACTCAAGGTCATTTCGAGTGTCGCCTCGGGCGGGCGCCGAGTCGATGCGGGATGTGGCAACCTTCACCTTGCAAGATACTCCACGACAACCGCAACATGGGACTCAATCGGAAGACATTCATGGCAACTTCATCATTCATCGGAGAATTGACGGGTCAAGGTTTGGTTCCAATGGCTAGTCTCTTCTTCAAAGTTTCGACGCACTGCAAGAACAAACGCCGAGTCAAGACAGTGGTCGAATGGAAGCATCACAATTGAAAATGTTGGTCGAGTATAAAAGGTTACCTTCGAGCATAAGGAACAATTTCTTGGCAAGTCCACCCAGGAATGCTTCCAGTCATTTTCTTCCCGGTAAGTGGTTGATCTTGTCGGTCGAGTAGTCTTGTCGGTCTTGATCGGTCGACTTCCTTGTTAGCAATCCCAAGAGCAGCTTCAGATTGGTATTTTCTTGTTCAAGCTTGGTGGTGGTTAACTTCTCGTCGACAAGCTTGGTCTTCTCAACTAGCTCAAGGTCTTTTTTCTTTGGGCCTCCTTCACCTTGCACGCAAGTTCTGAAAGGTCGATTTTGAAACAAGTGAAGGGAAAAAAACCCTAAGCTGGGCCCGTTCGCATTGGGCCCCCGGGGTGCTTTCGCTCCCTACGGGTTTATTCACACACGGGGGTGGCGCATTGGATGGGAAAAAAATGATGAATCATGAACGGTGGTACAAATTTTAAGCGGGTTTGATTCTGGCCTCCATCCATGGTCTCCCCTTCAGGTCCGAAAGCACCTTTCGGTTGGCGGCGCCCTGTTCCTAAAAAAGTTTGTCAAAACGAAGACTCAATGCAGACCCGTTGGGGGGTGGCCCTTCCTTGAGGAGCTTGGGGCTTTGGGAAACCTTGGGCCCCTTGGCGCCTTTCCGGGCCAAATGCGGCGGGTCCTACTTAACCCCGAATTGTGCGGGGTGGTGGACAATTTGACCGTTTGGCGGAAAATTTTTTTTTCGGTTAAAATTGCGCGTCTCCTCTCTTTGGCGTCGGCCTCCCGGCTCGCCCTTGTTCCCCTTTCGGGGAACTGGTCCATTAGGGTAAAGTTGACCGGGAGGGCTAAGGCGTACAATGGTGGATTTGGAAACACTAAATGAAGACGTTGCGGGGCGAGCCAACTTTTGGGGCGCTTTGGTCGGTGGAGAATTCGGCGGTTGTCCTTGCCCTACCGCCATCCCCCACCGTGGCGTCGCGGCCTTTGTGGCGGCTCTCTTTTCCTTTCCCACATAATTCCGGGAAAAATTTATCGCCGTCAAGAAAACCTCCCGGTCCTGCCCTCTCCCTCGAACCAATGAGCTCCATAACTCTTCCTCGGTTTCCCTGGAACCCGAGGAGGGTTTTCCCGGTCCATTGAATTGAATCCACTGCCCGGCGCACTCTTGCGGGAAAATATGGGACCTCCACCGATTCGGGAAAGCGTCATGGGGGAAATCCTTTTCCCATGGTCCCCGGCCCCCTTTGGGGAAACGGGTTTCTCTCGTGGGCTCCCTTCTTCCGGGCGAAGAAATGAATTGGTTAAAAACCCCAAGGTCCGGCCCGAAATTCTCAACCATGGAAAAACACAAAATTCAATGGTTTGAATTGGGGGGCTGGAAAAGTTCAAAAAAGGAAAAACACTCGGTGGCGAAAATCCATACACATGGGGGCAAACCGCCTCCCCCTTCGGGGGCCCTTTTGGAAGCCTGGGCCCCTGGGGATCCCCGCCCCATTGAGACCTTTTTTGGTTTGGTCTCTCCTGGAAGCCCTTTTGGGGGACAACCCATGCGGGGTTATTCCCCCTTCTCCCATGTTTTGCGCCCGGGCATTTCCCTTTGAATGGGGGAATTTGAAGAATTTACCGGGGGCCACGGGGCAAAAGAAATGATGAAGTTTGGAAAACCCTCTTTCATTTTCTCCCGGGATGCGTGGACGGCGTCTTCATTCCCGAGTTCTTCTGATGTGGGGAAAACTGGGACGGCCTTGTCCTCCCACCAACGCGGGTGCCCCCGGCCTTCCCCCAAATTTTTTCCCGTGAACCGGCCTGACAGCCGGCGGGATTCCTGGAGGCTGGGCGGGAAGCCCAAAGATCACTTTCGAAGACAAGAATGGATCAAGTCATTGAAGAAAAAGTTGCTCGTTATCAACAAAGAAGCTCTTGATCGGAACAACGCATAGCGGATGCAAAAAGTCGATCGGAAACGACATCAACTCCTTCCTCATCAAGCCTCAATCCATTAGGGGCTAATGATGGATTCATGTACCTAGGGTAGGGTCATAGGCTGATCTAGTGCCCTACCAAGGACACTATAGAAGAGATCACCTTCGATCGACTTACGAGGAACCCACTTTCGTGACTTGAAGGACTCGACCATGAAGACTCACTCGACCACGAGAAGGTCGAGGAGGCACTACTGCTACTTGACACATGGTGAATAGACTTTATGGTAGTTAAGGCGCTTTATGTGGGCGTTACGATGCACTTGAACAATGTACTTGCTAAACCCTTCATTCGTGGGGTGGCGGGGGTCTGGCGCCTCTATAAGCCACCCCCACTCCATAGGCGGAAGGTTCGCACTCTGTAACCTGACACACATAATCCACTCGACCGCCTCGGGGCTCCAAGGCGTGGGGCTTTTACTTCCTCAAGAAGGGCTTGAACTTCGTACATCGCTTGTGTTTACAACCTCTCCATAGCTAGGACCTTGCCTCTTCATACCTACCCCACTCTCTTGGGACTTAGAACCACGACCGCAGCGTCGAGAGCGGATTCATGACCCTCGACCAAAACTCCACGAAACCATGATGAAAGCAATGGAACAATTGCAACTTCTCCAAAAATCGCTAAGACACACCTTACGGTGGGCGCCAATTGTCGTGGTTCTAAGTGCGGCAGGTAGAATGGGGGTAGGTATGGAGAGCAAGATCCTAGCTATGGAGCGATTGTAACACAAGGGATGTCTGAGTTGAGCCTTCTCAGAATGACGACCCTACCGAACTCGGAAGCGGTGATGTTGGATTCTGATGTATAGGTTACAAGGTGCGAACCTTACCTTGAGGAGGGGTGGCTTATAGTGGTGCCAGACCCCTCCGACCCTGGATTATCTTGAGGTTTAAAGTACATTAAGGCTAGCGTTCTTTAGCACTTATATAAAAGTGTCTAAATGCCATAAAGACTCTTAGTTACAGACCGTTCGGATCTGAGTGGCTCTTGATCTCGGGGTGGTCGAGTGAGTCTTCATGGTCGAGATCCTTGAGTCTGTCGAGTGAAGTCTCTCTTGGTCGACTGGAAGGCAGTTTCTTCTGAGGGTGTCCTTGGGAAGGGTACTTAAGACAAGTCTATGACCCTACCCTAGATACATGACTTCATCACTTGTCTCCATAGTCAAAGTTACCCATCTTCTCACTTGAGGTTTCTTTGCATATAGAAAAAGAGATTTGAAGTGACCTACGCTTCGGTATCTTAACCAAAACAAAATAAACTGCAAGTGGCCCCCATGAATGTGAACGCTTGCACAGTCCGATTGGAAGGCAAGGCTCGTTCTTGCAACCCACATCATCATCCCCGAACGAATATCCAACCTGCGCTTCACCGTCTCCCAGCTGATAATTGGTCAGCTGCCCCGCGTGGTTGGTGTGTGAACCAACTAAACAAACCAGCACGCAGAGCATGAGCGTCTTTCTTATCGCAAACCATCCCTCGACGAAGCCCCGGCCGCCTTCTTGTCATCATGCTAACCACTACGCGCATGATGCATGTGTTTTTGTCCACGGCTGACCCGACCTGTTCTACAAGTCTATAACAATTACTTACTACTAGGAGTACAATGCAGCTCATATCCCGTACCTAGCGGCGGATGGTGGCCTTTTGCCGCACGTTTTATGGTCTCTCAACGTCCAACGATCCCTTCTACGCTGGCTGGTCTCCAACTAACACACGTCCGGGCCGGTAGTCCAGACGGGCACGAAACACTAAACAACGCACCTTGTAGGTACGCATGGAAAGTGAGGTTGATGATGAGATGGATAATGGATGAGACCGGACCAGACTTGTGTTCTCCCGGGGGTGGAAGAGCCGTCAAGCCAAGCCATGCTTACTCAAGGCCAGCAAAGCAAGAGCGAAAGCCAGGCCGGGCTGCAAGAAGTGAAGTCATCGGCAATAAAAGCACCGCGCTAACTTGCAAGTAACCACAGGCAGAGGCAGGCCGCTGTGTCTACGTACGTACATAGTTTCTTGAAAGGGGTAGCAAAGGCAGCCAATAAGCCAGCGAACAGCGATCCTTGCCAAGCCGGCGCCGATCGAAAGGGACAGGTAGGCGGACAGACTCCCCGCCAAGCGCCACCCATTTAAAAGGCACACCATCAGCGCTCGCTTCCTCTCCAGCTGCGTGCGAGTGACTCGATCGAGATCAGACGACGACCCGTGCACGCCTCGAGCAAGCAAGCCTCGCTCGGCCTAGGTTTCTGGATCCTCTCCCGCCGTCGTCGTCCTCGTCGTTGCTGTTGTCGGCGGCCGGCAATGCAGAGGGGCAGGTCGTGGTTCGGCTGCGTGCCCATGAGCACGGCGGCGCTGCCTGTGGAGCGGGATTTTGATCTTCCTGCGGTGAAGCCGTCGTGGCCGTCCTCCGGTACGTTTGCATATCCATGCCATGTGTTTTTGCTCTTTTCTCATGAAATATAGTACTCCCTCCGTAAACTAATATAAGAGCATTTAGAACACTATTTTAGTGATTTAAATGATCTTACATTAGTTTACAGAGGGAGTAGTAGTTAAGAGCCGGCCTAATTTAGGCATGTCGAGGATACTAGCTTTGGCTGAAATTACCAAGGGAACAAAATAGCTCTATATTAATGTGAACTCATTACGACATAGGAAGAAATTCTCCATTCTAGATAGAGTACGTGATCGAGTTGGCGAGAATATGGATAATACGCCCAAACCAGGAGCATATTCCAGACCCATCGATCACATCAACATGTTTTGGACGTTATGCTTTGTCTTCATTCAGAATAATATTTGTGTACAATTTTTTGTTTTTCGTATTTGATGTAAAGTTAGTATAAAGTCGAGTCATCTATTTTGGAACGGAGGGAATACAAATTTGTGTGCCGTACACAATGATGCTGATCATCTCAACAGTTTGTTTAGATGCATGTCATAAGAGCTAGCATAATTCAGTAGTTCTTACACTTATGTAGCTAGTCATATAAATCGGCTAGAAAATCCTACCGCGTGCTGAGTTCTTGCACTTACATTACATATAGCTATTGTGTTTAACTAGCTCGAACTTTCATTAGCATGGTTTTGTCCACTCTGAAACATTTTGGTTGACCGCTGGCATGCATTGCTGTTCCAGTTTCAGACGGGGGATTCGCAAAGGGCAGCATCGACCTCGGAGGCATCGAGGTGCGCCAGGTCACCACCTTCGCCAAGGTCTGGTCCACCACGCAGGGCGGCCAAGACGGCCTCGGCGCCACCTTCTTCAAGCCGGCGCCTCTCCCCGCCGGATTCCACGCGCTCGGCCACTACGCGCAGCCCAACAACCGGCCGCTCTTCGGCCACGTCCTCGTCGCCCGGGACGCTTCCGGCACCGGCGCGCTCCTTGCTCCGCCGCTTGACTACGCTCTTGTCTGGTCCAGCGGGCAGGACGGCGCGGGCTTCTTCTGGCTCCCGACGCCGCCCGACGGCTACAAGGCCGTCGGCGTGGCGGTCACGGCCACCAAGGATAAGCCGCAGCCCGGCGAGGTCATGTGCGTCCGCGCCGACTTCACCGACGCGTGCGAGGCCGAGGAGTCGGTGTGGAGCAGCGACAAGGACGGCTTCAGCGCCACCGGCCTGAGGCCGGCGGTTCGCGGCATCGACGCGCGGGGCGTGCACACCGGCACGTTCCTTGCACGGAGCAACGCCACGCCGGCGAGCGCCTCAGCCTTGGCGTGTCTCAGGAACAACAGCGCGGCTTACACGTCATGCATGCCGGACCTGGCTCAGGTGAACGCCGTTCTCGCGGCCTACTCGCCGCACGTGTACCTCCACCCCAGCGACCCGTATCTCCCTTCGTCGGTGACGTGGTTCTTCGAGAACGGCGCGCTGCTGTACCAGAAGGGCAACCCGACGCCGACGCCCGTGGCCGCCGACGGGTCGAACCTCCCGCAAGGCGGCGGCAACGACGACGCCTACTGGCTCGACCTGCCGGTGGACAACGGCCAGAAGGAGCGGGTGAAGAAGGGCGACCTCACCGGCGCCAAGGCGTACGTGCAGGCGAAGCCGATGCTGGGAGGGACGGCGACGGACCTCGCCTTGTTCTTCTTCTACCCGTTCAACGGCCCGGCGCGGGCCAAGGTCGGGCCCCTCACCATCCCGCTCGGCATGATCGGCGAGCACGTCGGCGACTGGGAGCACCTGACGCTGCGGGTGAGCAACTTCTCCGGCGAGCTGCTTCGGATGTACTTCTCGCAGCACAGCACGGGCGCCTGGGCGGACGCGTCGCAGCTGGAGTACCTCGACGGCAGGCCGGTGGCGTACGCGTCGCGGAACGGGCACGCGTTCTACCCTAGGGAGGGGCTGGTGCTGCAGGGTGACTCGAAGCTGGGGGTCGGGATACGGAACGACTGCGCCAAGGGGAGCAGGATGGACACCGGAGGCGGGCGGTGCGAGCTGGTGTCGGCGGAGTACCTCGGCGCCGGGAAGGTGGCCGAGCCGGCGTGGCTCGGGTTCGAGAGGGGGTGGGGGCCGAGGGAGGAGTACGACATCGGGCGCGAGATCAACCGTGCGGCGAGGATCCTGCCGCGCGCCATGAAGGAGCGGCTGGCGCAGCTGGTGAACAAGCTGCTGGTCGGGGAAGGCCCCACGGGGCCCAAGATGAAGGGCAGCTGGAGAAACGACGAGAGGGATCCCTGAAACATTTCCGCTCATTGCGCCGGGAACGTTCTTGTGTGAGGCTCTCCATTCTCTCACCGTCGTCGTCCGATCGATATTATGCGTCGATCTGACGGTTAGAGACCATGCGCTGACACAAGGACTGTCTCAAGAAAATGATTACGTACAAAAGAAAATCTGCAGTGTAATTTGTTCTTGGTAGATGTTTCCTACTGTACATTCATGCAATGTGTGTCATCTGTTGTTCTATTTTTTCGTAACAGGTGCTTTATGCGTGTGTTGTGTTGACTGTGCCGGGATTCTTTGGTTAATTTGTTTCTTTATATTATTACTCCCTTTGTTTCTTGTTAATTTGCAAATAAAAATTATCTGAAATCAAACTTTATAAACTTTGACCAATTTTTTAGTTAAAAATATCGTCATTGATAATACGAAATTAATATCATTAGATGGATAATGTAATTAATTTTCATACGGAGTATATACCTTTAGTAGGAGTATTGTAGATGTTGAATAATTTTTAATATAAATTTAGTTAAACCTTGTGTAGTTTGACTTAAAGCAAATCTTATATGCGACGAAAAAGAAACGGATGGAGTACTAGATAGGACTGGCTAATGGTTAGGTGACTGGAAAATATTTCGGAAATGTTAACGCACACACGTGTGGGCTGAGACCACTTCGCCCGAACACCTTCTTTGCCGTTGGATGCGCTGCATCAATCTTAAAGCAGGGCGCACGGCCACGTCAGCAGTAGCGGTCGTGCGGGCTGTTTGGGTCCTCGCCCGAACGCTGTCCTCTCCTCGCTGGCTCACTCCCACCCTTCTCACCCCTCCCCCATGGAGCGAGTGAGCAGAAAGAGAGAGGGGATCCCGACGATCGAGAGAGAAGATTCCGGCTCCGTGAGGTGGCCGGCGACCGCGATGGCACAATTCCCCTTCACCCCCACCCCAGCGCCCCCCTCCCCCAACACTCCTCACTATCTTCTCCGCCTTCTCGTCGACGGATCTGAAGAAGGGCCGCCGGCGTGGACCTGCCATCGTCGCCGAGGTTGGCGGGTGAGGTCGGGTCTTGTTGTCCCCACATCAAGCGCGCGCAGCTCCGCCTCGATTCGGCACTGCGTCGCGGACGAGGAGCCGATGAGAAGGGGATGCTTCTGGCAGAGTAGGCCACGGGCGCCGGCGGCGCCAACCCTTGCGACCAGGCGACGGCAAGGGCGCCAATCCCCTCCAACCAGCCCTCGCATCCAGCACGGGGTCGGCAGCGGTGGGGGTGGCGCATCGTACATCGATGACGATGTGGAGATGCGCGCGGTGGGTTGCTCGAGGGCGTGGAAGCGCACGGCGTGCCTGACATCTTAACCTCCCCCCCTCCCGCAGCCGTTTCCATGGCTGGTGGCAACGGAGCCGAGGAGGGCCACTGCAGAGAGGAGTTCCATCGACGAAAGGATGGCGTCGCGTGTGTGAGGCGAGCCGGCGCAGTGGAGACGGGCTCGCCACCGATGCTCTCCTCTAGTTCTTGCCGTCGTCCTGCTTCCCTGGGCTCCCCCGTGCTCACCAGCACGTCCCCAAGGTGAGCTGCGTCTTACCCCTGCTTCCTTCCCTCAATATCGATATACAGAGGCATTGTGCCTGTTGAATTCGTGGTCGGCGACTGTGGCCGGAGTTGCCAGATTTGGACTGTCAGAGCACTTGCGTTGTTTTTCAGCATCATGTAATTTGTGTTGTGAGCCACATTGTAATTCACTTAGCTAAACCTTCATTATACCTTACCCTATTTAGCATTCAGAAGATTTGTTTGTTTCATAAATGAACAACTTGTGCCAAGGTGCCCAATTATTTAGTGCGATGATCACTGTCAATTGATGATCAGTTTTTTGTTTTCATTTTTCAATATGATGTTTGTGAAAGTTTTTGATATAAATCCTCCCATGTTTAATCCATAGTTGCCATGGTAATTTTCAATCTGTATTTTTTCATGTTTTTAGTATTGGATGGGACATAGTAGTTGCCATGGCAATTCAAATCTTCATGGAGAGGATCATACAGTCGTCCGTACCATTTTGTCATATAAGTGTTATTTTGTTGCCATGTGTTTATGTGTTTTTATTGTGCATCTTTGATCTCATGAAGTCCATCACATTCATGTTTTCCGAACATGGCAAATTTCAGCTTTCCTTTGTATTGCTCTCATGGCAGGTTCTTCAAATTTTGCTGTTTTTATATTTGTAATGGCAATTCTATCTTTGTTGACATGGCAAATGTAACTACACATCCATGGCAGATCCTACACTTTTCATTGCCATGGCAATATATAGTTTTCACTTGCCATGGAAAATTTAGTACCTACATTGCCATGCCAAATTTACTTGTTAAATTCTGGAAAATTCTAAAACATGACAAACTTCTTAAGATCCTGTGCGGGAAGGTAGCTGCGGCGGCTAGGTCATCGAGGCATCGATGCAAGGGGAGGCGATAGCTGATGTCTAATACACAACCTTCTTCTTGTAGACGTTGTTGGGCCTGCAAGTGCACAGGTTTGTAGGACAGTAGCAAATTTACCTCAAATGGATGACCTAAGGTTTATCAATCCGTAGGAGGCGTAGGATGAAGATGGTCTCTCTCAAACAACCCTGCAACCAAATAACAAAGAGTCTCTTGTGTCCCCAACACAAACAATACAATGGCAAATTGTATAGGTGCACTAGTTCGGCGGAGAGATGGTGATACAAGTGCAATATAGATAGTAGATATAGGTTTTTGTAATCTGAAATAATAAAAGCAGCAAGGTAACTAATGACAAAAGTGAGCGTAAACGTTATTGCAATGATAGGAAACAAGGCCTAGGGTTCATACTTTCACTATTGCAAGTTCTCTCAACAATAATAACATAGATAGATCATATAACAAGCCCTCAACATGCAACAAAGAGTCAATCCGAAGCCACTAATAGTGGAGAACAAACGTAGAGATTATGGTAGGGTACGAAACCACCTCAAAGTTATTCTTTCAGATCAATCTATAAAGGAGTTCGTACTAGTATAACACCTTAAGACACAAATCAACCAAAACCCTAATGTCACCTAGATACTCCATTGTCACCTCAAGTATCAGTGGGCATGATTATACGATATGCATCACACAATCTCAGATTCATCCAACCAACACAAAGTACTTCAAAGAGTGCCCCAAAGTTTCTATCGGAGAGTCAAGAACGTGTGCCAACCCCTATGCATAGGTTCGAAATGTCACGAAACCCGCAAGTTGATCACCAAAACATACATCAAGTGGCACATGATATCCCATTGTCACTACAGATAATCACGGCAAGACATACATCAAGTGTTCTCATAAAAGACTCAATCCGATAAGATAACTTCAATGGGAAAACTCAATTCATCACAATAGAGTAGAGGGGGAGAAACATCATAAGATCCAACTACAATAGCAAAGCTCGGGATACATCAAGATCGTGTCATAGAGGGAACACGAGAGAGAACACGAGAGAGAGAGAGAGATCAAACACATAGCTACTCGTACATACCCTTAGCCCCGAGGGTGAACTACTCCCTCCTCGTCATGGATAGCACCGGGATGATGAAGATGGCCACCGGTGATGAGTTCCCCCTCCGGCAGGGCGCCGGAAAGGGCTCCCGAGAGGTTTTTGGTGGCTACAGAGGCTTGCGGCGGCGGAACTCCCGATCTATCTTCTGTTCTGGAAGTTTTTCGATACGTAGGTATATATGGGTGCAGGGGTACGTCGGTGGAGCTACGGGGGCCCCACGAGTCAGGGGGCGCGCCCTAGTGGGGTGGGGGCGCCCGCCACCCTCGTGAGCACCTCCCTTATCTTCTGACGTGGAGTCCAAGTCCATCAGGTGGGTTTCCTTCCAAAAATAACTTCTCCAGTTGATTTTGTTCCGTTTTGACTCTGTCTGATATTCTTTTTTCTCGAAACACTGAAATAGGCATAAAACAGCAAATCTGGGCTAGGCCTCCGGTTAACAGGTTAGTCCCAAAAATAATATAAAAGTGGATAATAAAGCCCAATATTGCCTAAAACAGTAGATAATATAGCATGAAGCAATCAAAAATTATAGATACGTTGGAGACGTATCAAGCATCCCCAAGCTTAATTCCTGCTCGTCCTCGAGTAGGTAAATGATAAAAAAGATAATTTTTGATGTGGAATGCTAGTTGGCATAATTTCAATGTAACTCTTCTTACTTGTGATATGAATATTCAGATCCGAAATATTAAAGACAAAAGTTCATATTGGCATAAAAATAATAATACTTCAAGCATACTAATCAAAGTAATCATGTCTTCTCAAAATAGCATGGCAAAAGAAAGTTCATCCCTACAAAATCATATAGTTAGGCCATGCATCATTTTCGTCACACAAAGATGTTCCCAACTTCTATACCCCCGATGACAAGCCAAACAATTGTTTCATACTTAAATAATCTCAAACTTTTTCAACCTTCACGCAATACATGAGCGTGAGCCATGGATATAGCACTATGGGTGGAATAGAACATGATGATGGGGATTGTGTGGAGAAGATAAAAAAGGAGAAAGTCTCACATTGACGAGGATAATCAACGGGATATGGAGATGCCCATCAATTGATGTCAACATGAGGAGTAGGGATTGCCATGCAACGGATGCACTAGAGCTATAAATGCTCAACATAAGAAAACTAGTGGGTGTGCATCCAACTTGCTTGCTCATGAAGACCTAGGGCATTTGAGGAAGCCCATCGTAGGAATATACAAGCCAAGTTCTATAATGAAAAATTCCCACTAATATAAAAAGACAACTTATGAGACTCACTATATGAAAAACATGGTGCTACTTTGAAGCACAATATATGAGACTCACTACATGAAGAACAAGGTACCACTTTGAAGCACAAGTGTGGAAAAAGAGATAGTAACATTGCCCCTTTTTATTTATTTTCTTTTTTTCTTTCTTTTTTTTCTCTTTTTTTTTCTTTTTTTGGGACTTTTTTTCTTTTTGGCATTTCTTCTTTTTTTTCTTTTTTTGGGCAATGCTCTAATAATGATGATCATCACACTTTCATTGATTACAACATATGAATTACAACTCGAAACTAGAACAAGATATGACTCTATATGAATGCCTCCGTGATGTACAGGATGGTGCAATGAATCAAGAGTGACATGTATGAAAAATAAAGCATGGTGGCTTTGCCACAAATACGATGTCAACTTCATGATCATGCAATGGCAATATGACAAAAGTAAAGTATGTCATGATGATGATGAACGAACAATGGAAAGTTGCATGGCAATATATCTCGAATGGCTATGGAAATGCCATAATAGGTAGGTATGGTGGCTGTTTTGAGGAAGATATAGGGAGGTTTATGTGTGATAGCGATCGTATCACGGGTTTGGATGCACCGCTAAGCTTACACCAACTCTCAAGGTGAGAAAGGGCAATGCAGTGCATCAAGAGGCTAGCAATGGCGGAAAGGTAAAAGTGCGATAATCTATGGACTCAACATTAGTCAAAAGAACTCATATACTTATTGCAAAAATTTAGAAGTCATCAAAAACCAAGTACTAGCATGCTCCTAGGGGGATAGATTGGTAGGAAAAGACCATCGCTCGTCCCCGACCGCCACTCATAAGGATGCACAAGCCAGGTACACTTCATGTTTCAAATTTGTTACACAACTTTAACCATACGTGCATGCTACGGAACTTGCTAACTTCAACACAAGCATTATTTAAATTCATAATCACCCAACTAGCATGATTTTAATATCACTACCTCCATATCTCAAAACAATTATCAAGTATCAAATTTTCTTAGTATTCAACACACTCATAAGAATTCTTACAAATCTTGTATGCTTAGCATATTAGGATTATTTAAGCAAATTACCATGCTATTTAAGACTATCAAAATAATATAAGTGAAGTATGAGAGTTCATATATTTCTTAAAAATAAAACTACCACCATGCTCTAAAAGATATAAGTGAAGTACTAGAGCAAATGACAAACTACTCCGAAAGATATAAGTGAAGATCAATGAGTAGCTAAGTAATTATGTAGCTATGTGAAGACTCTCTCTTATTTAAGAATTTCAGATCTTGGTATTTTATTCAAACAGCAAGCAAAAGAAAATAAATAGCATTGTAAGGATAGCACAACTCATGTGAAGAAGCAAAAACTTAGGCTCAACCGATACTAACCGATAGTTGTTGAAGAAGAAAGGTGGGACGCCTATCGGGGCATCCCCAAGCTTAGATGCTTGAGACTTCTTAAAATATTATCTTGGGGTACCTTGGGCATCCCCAAGCTTGAACTTTCGTGCCTCCTTAATTCCTCTCATATCATGGTTTCTCTTTTTATCAAAAGCTTCATTCACAACAAACTCAACAAGAACTCGTGAGATAGGTTAGTATAAACCAATGCAAAACCTTATTATTTTCTACTGTAACAAATCACTTAAATAATTATTCAACATTGCATACTAAATGCCTCTGCATATTTAATACTCCTATCCTCAAATAGAATCATTAATCAAGCAAACATATGCAAACAATGCAACCATAACAGCAATCTGCCAAAACAGTACAGTCTGTAAAGAATGCAAGAGTATGAATACTTCCCTGACTCCAAAAATTATGAACTAAAATTCCCACTATAATAAATTTATCATAGCTCAGTATTCAAAAAGATTCAACATTATACCACTCTCTGACTTTTCTAGGGAATTTGTGCAACAGCGGTAAACTTTCTGTTTTTCAAACAGCAACATGTATACTAGCAAAATAAGCATGGCAAAGGCTATCCTTGACTTCTTTATTGAAACTAAAGATGCAAAATATTATTATAAATAACATCAAGCTAATACTAACAAAAGAAAATGACGCTCCAAGCAAAACACATATCATGTGGTGAATAAAAATATAGCTCCAAGTAAAGTTATCAATGAACGAAGACGAAAGAGGGGATGCCTTCCGGGGCATCCCCAAGCTTAGGCTCTTGGTTGACCTTGAATATTACCTTGGGGTGCCTTGGTCATCCCCAAGCTTAGGCTCTTGCCACTCCTTATTCCAAAGTCCATCGAATCTTTACCCAAAACTTGAAAACTTCACAACACAAAACTTAACAGAAAACTCGTGAGCTCCGTTAGCGAAAGAAGACAAAACACCACTTCAAGGTACTGTAATGAACTCATTCTTTATTTATATTGGTGTAATATCTACTGTACTCCAACTTATCTATGGTTCATACCCTCCGATACTACTCATAGATTCATCAAAATAAGCAAACAACACATAGAAAACAGAATCTATCAAAACAGAACAGTCTGTAGTAATATGTATCAAACGTATACTTCGGGAACTCTACAAATCCTACCAAATTAGGAAGTCCTAATAAATTCGCGTACCAATCCCGATCAAAAATAATCAGATCAGAAGCACATTTATGTGAATTAACAAAACTAATTTATTGAGTGCAAAAGTTTCTGATTTTCAGCAGATCAACACAACTATCACCGTAAGTCATCCTAAAGGTCTTACTTGGCACTTTATTGAAACAAAAGCTATAAAACATGATTACTAGAGTAGCATAATCATATGGACACACAAAAACAGTAATGATAAATATTGGGTTGTCTCCCAACAAGCGCTTTTCTTTAATGTCTTTCTAGCTAGGCATGATGATGACAATGATGCTCACATAAAAGATAAGAATTGAAACATAACGGGAGCATCATGAAGCATATGACTAGAGCATTTAAGTCTAACCCACTTCCTATGCATAGGGATTTTGTGAGCAAACAACTTATGGGAACAATAATCAACAAGCATAGGAAGGCTAAACAAGCATAGCTTCAAAAATTTAAGCGCGTAGGGAGGAAACTTGGCATTATTGCAATTCCTACAAGCATATGTTCCTCCCTCATAATAATTTTCAGTAGCATCATGAATGAATTCAACAATATAACCAGCACCTAAAGCATTCTTTTCATGATCTACAAGCATAGAAAATTTACTACTCTCCACATAAGCAAATTTCTTCTCATGAATAGTAGTGGGAGCAAACTCAACAAAATAACTATCATATGATTGAAAATTAAGATCAAGATGACAAGTTTCATGGTTATCATTATTCTTTAAATCATACGTGTCATCACAATAATCATCATAGATAGGAGGCATGCTTTCATCATAGTAAATTTGCTCATCAAAGCTTGGGGGACAAAAAATATCATCTTCATCAAACATAGCTTCCCCAAGCTTGTGGCTTTGCATATCATTAGCATCATGGATATTCAAGGAATTCATACTAACAACATTGCAATCATCCTCATCATTCACATATTTCGTGCCAAGCATTCTATGTAATTCTTCTTCTAGCACTTGAGCACAATTTTCCTTTCCATCATACTCACGAAAGATATTAAAAAGACGAAGCGTATGAGACAAACTCAATTCCATTTTTTTTGTAGTTTTCTTTTATAAACTAAACTAGTGATAAAACAAGAAACAAAAAGATTCAATTGCAAGATCTAAAGATATACCTTCAAGCGCTAACCTCCCCGGCAACGGCGCCAGAAAAGAGCTTGATGTCTACTACACAACCTTCTTCTTGTAGACGTTGTTGGGCCTGCAAGTGCACAGGTTTGTAGGACAGTAGCAATTCCCTCAAGTGGATGACCTAAGGTTTATCAATCCGTAGGAGGCGTAGGATGAAGATGGTCTCTCTCAAACAACCCTGCAACCAAATAACAAAGAGTCTCTTGTGTCCCCAACATACCCAATACAATGGCAAATTGTATAGGTGCACTAGTTTGGCGGAGAGATGGTGATACAAGTGCAATATAGATAGTAGATATAGGTTTTTGTAATCTGAAATAATAAAAACAGCAAGGTAACTAATGATAAAAGTGAGCGCAAACGGTATTGCAATGATAGAAAACAAGGCCTAGGGTTCATACTTTCACTAGTGCAAGTCCTCTCAACAATAATAACATAGATAGATCATATAACAAGCCCTCAACATGCAACAAAGAGTCACTCTGAAGCCACTAATAGCGGAGAACAAACGTAGAGATTATGGTAGGGTACGAAACCACCTGAAAGTTATTCTTTTGGATCATATAAAAGAGTTCGTACTAGAATAACACCTTAAGACACAAATCAACCAAAACCCTAATTTCACCTAGATACTCCATTATCACCTCAAGTCCGTGGGCATGATTATACGATATGCATCACACAATCTCAGATTCATCCAACCAACACAAAGTACTTCAAAGAGTGCCCCAAAGTTTCTATCGGAGAGTCAAGAACGCGTGCCAACCCCTATGCATAGGTTCCCAATGTCACGAAACCCGTAAGTTGATCACCAAAACATACATCAAGTGGCACATGATATCCCATTGTCACCACAGATAATCACGGCAAGACATACATCAAGTGTTCTCATAAAAGACTAATCCGATAAGATAACTTCAAAGTGGAAACTCAATTCATCACAAGAGAGTAGAGGGGGAGAAACATCATAAGATCCAACTACAATAGCAAAGCTCGGGATACATCAAGATCATGCCATAGAGGGAACACGAGAGAGAGAGAGAGAGAGAGAGAGAGAGAGAGAGAGATCAAACACATAGCTACTGGTACATACCCTCAGCCCCGAGGGTGAACTACTCCCTCCTCGGCATGGATAGCGCCGGGATGATGAAGATGGCCACCGGTGATGGGTTCCCCCTCCGGCTGGGCGCCAAAAAGGGCTCTCGAGATGTTTTTGGTGGCTACAGAGGCTTGCGGCGGCGGAACTCCCAATCTATCTTCTGTTTTGGAAGTTTTCCGATACGTAGGTATACATGGGTGCAGGGGGTACATCGGTGGAGCTACGGGGGCCCCACGAGTCAGGGGGGCGCGCCCCCACCCTCGTGAGCACCTCCCGTATCTTCTGACGTGGAGTCCAAGTCCATCAGGTGGGTTTCCTTCCAAAAATAACTTCTCCAGTTGATTTCGTTCCGTTTTGACTCCGTCTAATATTCCTTTTCCTCGAAACACTGAAATAGGCATAAAACAGCAAATCTGGGCTGGGCCTCCGGTTAATAGGTTAGTCCCAAAAATAATATAAATATGGATAATAAAGCTCAATATTGCCTAAAACAGTAGATAATATAGCATGAAGCAATCAAAAATTATAGATACGTTGGAGACGTATCAATAGCCACGCCACTGACGGCAGAGCATGCGATGACGTCTCCATCGTGGGGGTGGCCCGACGGGCGGAGGTCACCACCGCTATCTCTGGGCTGGCTCTCTCTGGGCGCGGGGGGCTCAAGACGGCAGGGCGCTTCCAGATGCGGCGGGTGCTAATGGGACCGGCTGTGGGCGCGCAGGTGTCTGCTGCGAGTTTTGCATCCTCCTCGTAGGCGGCCGCTTCCAGTTGCGGCGGGTGTTGATGCGCCCGGGCAGTGGCAGCTGGTGGTCGAGCTGCACGCTCGAGGCGAGCTCCCGCGGCTCGTGGCGCTGCTGTGCGCCGCCGTCTAGCATAGCACGCGCCCAAGCTAGAGCGATTCTTATGCGTCGCTTTTCTACGGCGAGCTCCACCATTGCATGTATGGGCCAGCACATACGATACGTTTGCCATCTCTCCTATGGCTTTTCTAGTATGCCTCTACCAGTTTTGCTTGATGGTTTGTGCAGCGTGTTGAGGAATATGATGATTTTTGCTCTTAATTTTTGAAGAGGCAAGTTTGTTCAGGTGGCACATTTACCCTCATCCCAATGGTATAGTTGCCATGGCAAATTTACCTTTGAGCTAACTAGAGTGTTTGTCATGTGAAAAAAAGTTACAGATTTGTCATGGCTAACTAGAGTGTTGGTCATGGAAAAAAATAACCGATTTGCCACGGATAAAAATAGCACAAAGAAATGATGGAAAATAATTCCATGGCAAAAACACATTCAAATTTGCCGTGTTATTTTTATCAAAATGCCAAACCTTTTAGTTTTTAGTTGCCATGGCAACTCAACTTTTTTAGTTTTGCCATGATGTGTTGCCATGGAACTAACAAAAGGTTTGTGTTGCCATGTAAATATACGATGTGTTGCCATATTTTTTCTTTGGGACATGGCAATTTGATTTCTATGAGAGCATGGCAAATGTAGTTTAATATGTTGCCATGTTCACGGCGATTTTTGTGTTGTTTCACATACACGGCAACTTAATACCAAAGAAGATATCAAGTCTTGGTTAAACGCCATGGCAAGTTTGAACATGCTTTTCGCCATCGCAATTTTTGATCATTTTTTCTATAATTTCACATTCGTGGCAACTTTTTTTACATAAGCATGGCAAATTTGATACAAAAAACCACAAAAAAATGAATATGCATTTTCCCATGGCATTCGAATATACATTTTTTCCATGGCAAATTTGACAATTTCTTGTTTTATTTCCATTACACGGCAAATTAATGACACCAAAGATGGCAAAATTTGGTAAAATACCATGGCAAATTTGAACATTCCCTTGCCATGGCAACTATTCATCATTTTTGTAATATTTCACAATATTGCAAATTTGATAAAAAAAATCATGGCATATTAGAATATGCATTGCCATGGCAATTTTGATCTTCTTTTCGTGTTGTTTCACATACACGACAATTTAATTACACAAAGATGGCAAGTTTTGGTAAAATACCATGGCCAGTTTTGAACATGCTTTTGCCATGATTTTTTAATTTTTTTATTATTATTTCACAATCATGGCAATTTTAGTAAAATACCATGGCAATTTTGAGCATGCTTTTGCCATGGCAACTATTGATCATTTTTGTATTTTTTTCACATTCATGGTAATCTTTTTTATATTAGCATGGCAACTATTGATCATTTTTGTATTTTTTTCACATTCATGGTAATCTTTTTTATATTAGCATGGCAAATTTGATTACATATTCCACGGCAAATTAGAATATGCTTTTTGCCATTGCATTTTTTATTCTTTCTTTTCGTGTTGTTTTATATGCACGACAATTTAATTACACAAAGATGGCAAGTTTTGATAAAATACCACGGAACATGTTTTTGCCTTGGCAGTTTTTGATATCTTTTTTTATTATTTCACAATCATGGCAAAGAAATCATATATAAGCATGGAAATTTTGACAAAAATTCCACGGTAAATTTTTATATGCATTTGCCATGGCAATTTTAATCTTTTTTTTGTGTTGTTTGATTGGCACGGAAAAACATACACAAATGTTTTAATCCACTTTTTTCCGCCCATGATACATATGCAAATTGCCATGAACTTTTCCTTTTCAGTTCATTTTTCTAATATAAAAAGTCTTTTGACCATGACAAATTTTGCTTGTAGGTACGATGACATTTTTTCGGTTTGAACCATTGGGATTTTTAGTACTAGTTTATTTGTCACTCTTATCTGTTACGGCAAATTCATCTTTCTGTTTTATAGGATGGTAAATCTGGGCTTTACTATCACAGCAAAACTGTGATCTTATTTGTTTATCATGCCATGAAAGTCTATGCATTTTTTAGTCTATGTATCATGATATATAGAACATTTTTCAACAAAGTTGCCATGGCCCATGGCAAATATAGCCTATGCATCATGGAACTAATACTTTATGGATGATGATCTATTGAACATTTTAGTTCATGTCATTTTTTGAAACATATTTTCTTTCTGCCATGACAATTTAATATGTTTTGGTAAACCCTGCCATTTTTGTAAAAAATAACATGATGGCAAGTCGTAAATGTAGTGGCAATTTTCTGGAAATTCAAATGGTTTTTTCTACTTTTAAAGTTGTTGGATGGCATCGTAGGCTTTTTTTGTCGCAAAAATAAATCTGGACTTCTTTTTCTTTAGTAAGATTGTAGGGCCCAATATAGAGAAGGCCTGTAGGGCCGATACGATGGACGTTCGGGGTGGTGGCAGCCATCGCACTGCATGTAATCGTGCGGGCGGGGAGTGCGATCGTCCCGAGCAATTTGTTCGGTCCAGCTGCCTTTCCTGCCGCACGTGTGGGCAATTTCAGTGTTCGCCCACACAATATCGTGTGGGCTGCATGCGTGTATGCCACACAGCGCCGTGTGGTCGGGTGGTCATTGTGCCACACGTGTGGCACTTATCGGCGTCCAAATATTTTGGGTCAGTCATTCTTTTCATCTACCATTCAATTCGGCAAGTGAGCACAAAACAATCATATACCGCAAAAATTGACTGACTATTCTCTTTTTGATTTCGATTTCCTCACACAGCCAAACTCATACATTTGGACACAAAAACTTTACGATCAGAAGCCCAAAAACACTAACTAGGCTGAAGCAGACTACAACCCGCTAATCCAATAACAATATAAAATACCCTAAAAAAATAACAACATAAAGAAAGCACCTATTGTCGGACTGGGCACAGTTGTCACTGCTACAACCTTTTTTTTAGGGGTTAAACCAAACTTTATTACTCAAAGTCCACATGGTGTGAAATACAAAACGGATCATGGGGTTGGCCTAACATGGCGCCCCTGATCAATAGAATGTACATCCACGTCCCCGGCTGCGGCGGCTGTAGCTCCCGCACACCTCTCGTCTGCGACGAACTGATTCGTCAAAATGAGGCTGGCAGGCGGCGAGGACATCTGGACGGGTTTCCGGCGGCGCAGGGAGTGCAACTATCGGTGTCGACGCGAGGAACTCCAGCCCGACAGGCTACTGTCCCGAAGAGGTGAGGAGGTGTGTGCGGCGGGGATCTCTGGTCGGGTAGGTGACAGCGCATACGACGATGATCTCCAGCCGGACAAGAGTGGCGGTACATGCGAGGTTACTGGTGCGTGCGATTGCGAGGTGAGGCTGGGAAGTTGCGACTCGTGAGACGGGGGCGCCGCAGGAAGGGGAGATAGTTAGGCGTTAGGATTGGGAGGCGAGAGTCATGGGTGAGTGCTTTAGGACGTGCTTAATGCTAAAACACCGCTTGGTGGCTTGGTGCTAAACATGAAAATAATGTGGGACGTTGAATCTAAGAATGTGACGGTGCATATTACTTGTGTCTGCCCCTCTTGTGCTTTTATAGGGTTAGTAGATTAGTAGATGTACATATATACGTAAAATAAATAGAAGTATAAAATATAAAGTTTTTAAGAAGAATGAATTAGTGGTATTGGTATTACCCTTAAAAAAAGACAATGAAAAAAATTAAACAAATTAGCACACATTTTACACATAAATTGTGCTTTCTATAATATGCCAGAATAATTGTATAATACTAAAATTCGTAAAAAAAAAAGAAGTTTTCTTAGAAAGAATGAATTAGCGGCACTGATATTGCCCTTAAAGAAGAAGAAAAATGAAATAAAAACTAAACATCAAAAGAATGAAATTAATTTTCATACTCTGTAACTAATTTTCATACTTTGTAAAACTAACAAACTAAGACAAGATTGAAATAACTAATTTTCATACTTTGTAAAACTAACAAACTAAGACAAGATTGAAATAATTAATTTTCATACTTTGTAAAACTAAGACAAGATCGAAATAATTAAGTTCCTAAGGAAGACTGAATAAGTGGCCTTGATATTATCTTTTAAGAAAGAGAAAATAACCAACCAAAAATTAAACAAATAATGATAAAATTTGCACACAATTTACACCTAAATTGCGGTTTTCTAATATGCAAGAATGAGCATAATATAGTGGAATTAGTGGCATTGGTATTACACTTACAGAAGAAATAAATGAGATAAAAACTAAAAACAATTAAAAAATGATGATCACTAAGGAAGAATGAATTAGTGGCATTGATGTTACCCTTAAAGAGGAAACAAAATCAAAATGATGATTTTGTTCAAAGAAGAAAGAAATGAAAATAAAATCAAAAACAAACAATGATAAAATTGGCAATAATCATATTATAGTGGACTTTGTAAAAAATAAGAAGGAATAAATTAGTGGAGTTGTTATTACCCTTAAAAAGAACTAAAATGAAATTAAAACTTATATAAAATTAAAACGATAGAGTTTTCTAAGAACGAATGAATTAGAAGCGTTGATATTACCATTAAAAAGCAAACGGAATGAAAATAATGAATTATTCTAAGAAGAAAGGAAATGAAAAAATAAAACAAAGAAAGATAAAATTTGAAGGAAATATGCCCTAGAGGCAATAATAAAGTTATTATATATTTCCTCATATCATGATAAATGTTTATTATTCATGCTAGAATTGTATTAACCGGAAACATAATACATGTGTGAATATATAGACAAACAGAGTGTCACTAGTATGCCTCTACTTGACTAGCTTGTTAATCAAAGATGGTTATGTTTCCTAACCATGAACAAGGAGTTGTTATTTGATTAACAAGGTCACATCATTAGTTGAATGATCTCGATTGACATGACCCATTCCGTTAGCTTAGCACACGATCGCTTAGCATGTTGCTATTGCTTCCTTCATGACTTATACATGTTCCTATAACTATGAGATTATGCAACTCCCGCTTGCGGAGGAACACTTTGGTACTACCAAACGCCACAACGAATCGGGTGATTATAAAGGAGTACTACAGTGTCTCCAAAGGCGATGTTGGGTTGGCGATTTCGAGATTAGGATTTGTCACTCCAATGTCGGAGAGGTATCTCTGGGCCCTCTCGGTAATGCACATCATGAAGCCTTGCAAGCAATACAACTAATGAGTTAGTTGTGAGATGATGTATTACGAACGAGTAAAGAGACTTGCCGTAACGAGATTGAACTAGGTATTGGATACCGACGATCGAATCTCGGGCAAGTAACATACCGATGACAAAGGGAACAACGTATGTTGTTATGCGGTCTGACCGACAAAGATCTTCGTAGAATATGTAGGAACCAATATGGGCATCCAGGTCCCGCTATTGGTTATTGACCATGAATAGTTCTAGGTCATGTCTACATTGTTCTCGAACCGTAGGGTCCGCACGCTTAAGGTTTCGATGACAGTTATTATGAGTTTATGTATTTTGATGTACCGAAGAAGTTCGGAGTCCCGGATGTGATCACGGACATGACGAGGAGTCTCAAATGGTCGAGACATAAAGATTGATATATTGAAGCCTATGTTTGGAGTTCGGAATGGTTCAAGTAAAACAGAATTTATCGAGTACCGGAGGTTACTGGAACCCCGGGAGGTAAATGGGCCATAGTGGGCCTTAGTGGAAAGGAGAAGGGCCAGCCCTAGGTGGTCAAGGCCCCCTTCCCCTAGTCCTACTAGGACTAGGAAAGGGGCCGCCCCCTCTCTCTCTTTCCTCCGGAATCCTAGTCCAACTAGGATTGGGGGAATCCTACTCCCAGAGGAGTAGGACTCCTTGGCGCCACCCTTGGCCGGCCAGCCCCTCCCCTTGCTCCTTTATATACGGGGTAGGGGGCACCCTAGAACACACAAGTTAGATCTACGGATCGTTCCTTAGCCGTGCGGTGCCCCCTCCACCATATTCCACCTCGGTTATACTGTCGCGAAGCTTAAGCGAAGCCTGCGCCGTGAAACATCAAGATCGCCACCACGCCGTCAGGTCGACGAAACTCTCCTCGACACTCGGCTGGATCGAGTACGAGGGACGCCATCGAGCTGTCGTGTGTCAAGAACTCGGGGCACCGGAGTAACGGCGCCGGATCGGTCGGATCGCGAGGAGAACGACGACTACTTCCTCTACGTTGTGATCGCTTCGCCGGGTCTCACGAGGGTACGAGACAACACTCTCCCTCTCGCTGCTTATCATCACCATGATCTTGCGTGTGCGAGGAAATTTTTGAAATTACTACGTTCCCCAACAAAGGGCATCGAGCCTAGGTTTTATGGTTTGATGTTTTGCACGAGTAGAACACAAGTGAGTTGTGGGCGATACAAGTCATACTTCCTACCAAGCATGTCATACTTTGGTTCAGCGATATTGTGAGATGAAGCGGCCCAGACCGACATTACGCCAGACGCTTACGCGAGACTGGTTTCACCGCTGCGAGCACTCGTTGCTTAAAGGTGACTGGTGGGTGCTGTCTCTCTCACTTTAGTTGAACGAGTGAAAGGCTACGCCCGTCCTTGAGAAGGTTAAACGGAGTCTATTTGACGAAGTATCGTTGTGGTTTTGATGCGAGGTGAGACTGGTTCTTGCTTAAGCCCGTAGCAGCCACGTAAAATTTGCAACAACAAAGTAGAGGACGCCTAACTTGTTTTTGCAGGCATGTTGTGATGTGATATGGTCAAGACATGATGCTATATTTTATTGTATGAGATGATCATGTTTTGTAACCGGTTATCGGCAATGGCAGGAGCCATATGGTTGTCGCTTATTGTATGAAATGCAATCGCTCGTAATGCTTTACTTTATCACTAAGCGGTAGCGATAGTCGAGAAGCATAAGATTGGCGAGACGACAACGATGCTACGATGGAGATCAAGGTGTCGCGCCGGTGACGATGGTGATCATGATGGTGCTGCAGAGATGGAGATCACGAAGCACAAGATGATGATGACCATATCATATCACTTATATTGATTTGCATGTGATGTTTATCTTTTATGCATCTTATCTTGCTTTGATTGACGGTAGCATTATAAGATGATCTCTCATTAAATTATCAAGAAGTGTTCTCCCGAGTATGCACCGCTGCCAAAGTTCGTCGTGCCTGCACACCACGTGATGATCGGGTGTGATAAGCTCTCACGTCCATCTACAACGGGTGCAAGCCAGTTTTGCACACACGTAATACTCGGGTTATACTTGACGAGCCTAGCATATGCAGATATGGCCTCGAACACGGAGACCGAAAGGTCGAGCGTGAATCATATAGTAGATATGATCAACATAAGATGTTCACCATTGAAAACTACTCCATCTCACGTGATGATCGGTTATGGTTTAGTTGATTTGGATCGCGTGATCACTTAGATGACTAGAGAGATGTCTGTCTAAGTGGGAGTTCTTAAGTAATATGATTAATTGAACTTAAATTTATCATGAACTTAGTCCCGTAGTATTTTGCAAATTATGTTGTAGATCAATAGCTCGCGTTGTTGCTTTCATATGTTTGTTTTTGATATGTTCCTAGAGAAAATTGTGTTGAAAAATGTTAGTAGCAATGATGCGGATTCGATCCGTGATCGGAGGTTTATCCTCATTGCTGCACAGAAGAATTATGTCCTTAATGCACCGCTAGGTGACAGACCTATTGCAGAGCGTATGCAAACGTTATGAACGTTTGGCTAGCTCAATATGATGACTACTTGATAGTTTTGTGCACCATGCTTTATGGCTTAGAATCGGGACTTCAAAGATGTTTTGAACATCATGGACCATATGAGATGTTCCAGGAGTTGAAGTTAATATTTCAAGCAAATACCCGAGTTGAGAGATATGAAGTCTCCAACAAGTTCTATAGCTAAAAGATGGAGGAGAATTGCTCAACTAGTGAGCATGTGCTCAGATTGTCTGGGTACTACAATCGCTTGAATCAAGTGGGAGTTAATCTTCCAGATAAGATAGTGATTGATAGAATTCTCTAGTCACCATCACCAAGTTAGTAGAACTTCGTGATGAACTATAGTATGCAAGGGATGACGAAAATGATTCCAGAGCTCTTCGTGATGTTGAAATCGACGAAGGTAGAAATCAAGAAAGGGCATCAAGTGTTGATGGTTGACAAGATCACTAGTTTCAAGAAAAGGGCAAAAGAAGAAGAAGGGGAACTTCAAGAAGAACAGCAAACAAGTTGCTGCTCAGGAGAAGAAACCCAAGTCTGGCCCTAAACCTGAAACTGAGTGTTTCTACCGCAAGCGATGGTCCCGGAAGCGGAACTGCCCCAAGTATTTGGTGGATAAGCAGGATGGCAAAGTGAACAAAGGTATATTTGATATACATGTTATTGATGTGTACTTTACTAGTGTTTATAGCAACCCTTCGGTATTTGGTACTGGTTCAGTTGCTAAGAGTAGTAACTCGAAACGGGAGTTGCAGAATAAACAAAAACTAGTTAAGGGTGAAGTGACGATGTGTGTTGAAAGTAGTTTCAAGATTGATATGATCATCATCGCACACCCCTATACTTTCGGGATTAGTGTTGAACCTAAATAAATGTTATTTGGTGTTTGCGTTGAGCATGAATATGATTTGATCGTGTTTATTGCAATACGATTATTCATTTAAGTAAGAGAATAAACTGTTGTTCTGTTTACATGAATAAAACCTTATATGGTTACACACCCAATGAAAATGGTTCATTGGATCTCGATCGTAGTGATACACATATTCATAATATTGAAACCAAAAGATGCAAAGTTAATAATGATAGTGCCACTTATTTGTGGTAATCGCCGCTTATGTCATATTGGTGTAAAGCGCATGAAGAAACTCCATACCGATGGGATTTTGGAATCACTTGATTATGAATCACTTGATGCTTGCGTAACCATGCCTCATGGGCAAGATGACTAAGACTCCGTTCTCCGAACAATGGAGCGAGCAACCGACTTATTGGAAATAATACATACCGATGTATGCGATCCAATGAGTGTTAAGGCTCACGGCGGTATCGTTAGTTTCGACCTTCAAAGATGATTTGAGCAGATATGGGTATATCTACTTGATGAAACATAAGTCTGAAATAGTTGAAAGGTTCAAAGAATTTCAGAGTGAAGTGGAAAAATCATCGTGACAAGAAAATAAGGTTTCTACGATCCGATCGCGGAGACAAATATTTGAGTTACGAGTTTGGTCTTCAATTAAAACAATGTGGAATAGTTTCACAAATTCATGCCACCGAACACCACATCATAATGGTGTGTCCGAACGTCATAACCGTACTTTATTGGATGTAGTACAATCTATGATGTTTCTTACCGATTTACCAATATCGCCTTGGGATCATGCATTAGAGACAGCTGCATTCACGTTAAATAGGGCACCATCTAAACCGCTGAGACGACACTATATGAACTGTGGTTTAGCAAGAAACCAAAGTTGTCGTTTCTTAAAGTTTGGGGCTGCGATGCTTATGTGAAAAAGGTTTCATCCTGATAAGCTCAAACCCAAATCGGAGAAGTGCGTCTTCATAGAATACCCAAAGGAAATTGTTGGGTACACCTTCTATCACAGATCCGAAGGCAAAACATTCGTTGCTAATAAATGGATCCTTTCAAGAGAAGGAGTTTCTCTCGAAAGAAGTGAGTGGGAGGAAAGTAGAACTTGATGAGGTAATAGTACCTTCTCCCTTACTTGAAAGTAGTTTGTCGCAGAAACCGGTTTCTGAGACACCTACACCAAGTAGTGAGGAAGTTGATGATGTTGATCATGAAACTTCAGATCAAGTTGCTACCGAACCTCGTAGGTAAAACAGAGTGAGATCCGCACCAGAGTGGTACGGTAATCCTGTTCTGGAGGTCGTGTTACTTGACCATGACAAACCTACGAACTATGAGGAAGCGATGATGAGCCCAGATTCCGCAAAATGGTTTGAGGCCATGAAATCTGAGATATGATCCATGTATGAGAACAAAGTATGGACTTTGATGGATTTGCCCGATGATCGGCAAACCATAGAAAATAAATGGATCTTCAAGAGGAAGATGGACGCTGATAGTAGTGTTACTATCTACAAAGCTCGACTTGTCGCAAAAAGGTTTTTGACAAGTTCAAGGTGTTGACTACAATGAGATTTTCTCAAGCTGTAGCGATGCTTAAGTCTGTCCGAATCATGTTAGCAATTGCCACAATTTATGAAATTTGGCAAATGGATGTAAAACTGCATTCTGAATGGGTTTCGGGAGGAAGAGTTGTATATGATGCAACCGAAGGTTTTATCGATCCAAGGAGCTAACAAAGTGTGCAAGCTCCAAAGAATCCATCTATGGACTGGTGCAAGCATCTCGAGTTGGAATATACGCTTTGATGTGTTGATCAAAGCATATAGTTTTATCTGAGACTTACGGTGAAGCCTGTATTTACTAAAAAGTGAGTGGGAGCACTACAAAGATTTCGATAAGTATATGTGAATGACATATTATAGATCGGAAATAATGTAGAATTATTCGCAAAGCATAAAGAAGTGTTTGAAAGGAGTTTTTCAAAGAAAGACCTCGGTGAAGCTGCTTATATATCGAGCATCAAGATCTATAGAGATAGATCAAGATGCTTGATAAGTTTTTCAATGAGTACATACCTTGACAAGATTTTGAAGTAGTTCAAAATGGACAGTCAAAGAAAGAGTTCTTGCATGTGTTACAAGGTGTGAAATTGAGTAAGACTCAAAACCCGACCACGGCAGAAGATAGAAAGAGAATGAAAGTCATTCCCTATGCCTTGGCCATAGGTTCTATAAAGTATGCCATGTCTTGTGTACCAGATCTATTGTATACCCTGCACCGATTTTGGCAAGGAGTACAATAGTGATCTAGGAGTAGATCATCGACAGCGGTCAAAATTATCCTTAGTAGAATAAGGATATGTTTCTTGATTATGGAAGTGACAAAAGGTTCGTCGTAAAGGGTTACATCGATGTAAGTTTTGACACCGATCCGATGACTCTAAGTCTCGATCTAGATACATATTGAAAGTGGGAGCAATTAGCTAGAGTAGCCGTCTGCAAGAGCATTGTAGACATAGAAAAATTGCAAAATACATAACGGATCTGAATATGAAAGACCCGTTGACTAAGACTCTCTCACAAGCAAAACATGATCACACCTTAGTACCCTTTGGGGGTTTGGTCACATGGCGATGTGAACTATGGGTGTTAATCACATGATGATGTGAACTATCGATGTTAATCACATGGTGATGTGATCTAGATTATTGACTCTAGTGCAAGTGGGAGACTGAAGGAAATATGCCCTAGAGGCAATAATAAAGTTATTATATATTTCCTCATATCATGATAAATGTTTATTATTCATGCTAGAATTGTATTAACCGGAAACATAATACATGTGTGAATATATAGACAAACAGAGTGTCACTAGTATGCCTCTACTTGACTAGCTTGTTAATCAAAGATGGTTATGTTTCCTAACCATGAACAAGGAGTTGTTATTTGATTAACAAGGTCACATCATTAGTTGAATGATCTGATTGACATGACCCATTCCGTTAGCTTAGCACACGATCGCTTAGCATGTTGCTATTGCTTCCTTCATGACTTATACATGTTCCTATAACTATGAGATTATGCAACTCCGCTTGCGGAGGAACACTTTGGTACTACCAAACGTCACAACGAATCGGGTGATTATAAAGGAGTACTACAGTGTCTCCAAAGGCGATGTTGGGTTGGCGATTTCGAGATTAGGATTTGTCACTCCGAATGTCTGAGAGGTATCTCTGGGCCCTCTCGGTAATGCACATCATGAAGCCTTGCAAGCAATACAACTAATGAGTTAGTTGTGAGATGATGTATTACGGAACGAGTAAAGAGACTTGCCGGTAACGAGATTGAACTAGGTATTGGATACCGACGATCGAATCTCGGGCAAGTAACATACCGATGACAAAGGAACAACGATGTTGTTATGCGGTCCGACCGACAAAGATCTTCGAGAATATGTAGGAACCAATATGGGCATCCAGGTCCCGCTATTGGTTATTGACCATGAATAGTTCTAGGTCATGTCTACATTGTTCTCGAACCGTAGGGTCCGCACGCTTAAGGTTTCGGCGATGCTTATTATGAGTTTATGTATTTTGATGTACCGAAGAAGTTCGAGTCCCGGATGTGATCACGGACATGACGAGGAGTCTCAAATGGTCGAGACATAAAGATTGATATATTGGAAGCCTATGTTTGGAGTTCGAATGGTTCCGGCGAAAACAGGAATTTATCGAGTACCGGAGGTTACCGGAACCCCGGAGGTAAATGGGCCATAGTGGGCCTTAGTGGAAAGGAGAAGGGCCAGCCCTAGGTGGCGCGCGCCCCCCGCGCCGGTGAAACATCAAGATCGCCACCACGTCGTCAGGTCGAAACTCTCCTCGACACTCGGCCGGATCGAGTACGAGGGACGCCATCGAGCTGCACGTGTGTCAAGAACTCGGGGCACCGAGTAACGGCGCCGGATCGGTCGGATCGCGAGGAGAACGACGACTACTTCCTCTACGCCAGATCGCTTCGCCGGGTCTACGAGGGTACGTGAGACAACACTCTCCCCTCTCGTTGCTTATCATCACCATGATCTTGCGTGTGCGTAGGAAAATTTTTGAAATTACTACGTTCCCCAACAAAATTTGCACAGACTATACACAAAAATGTGTTTTTCAAATATGCAAGAATAAGCATATAGTAGTGGAATTTTCGCAAAAAAAAAGTCTTCTCACAAGGAATGAATTTGTGGCATTGATATTGCCCTATAAAAAATAAAACAATAACTATAAAAAAATGAGATGATGAACTTTATAAGGAATAATGAATTAGTGGCATTGAAATTGCATGTTTTTGCAGTATGCGGATAATAACCATATAATAATGCAATATTTGCATATATTTTATAGTATTTGTGTATATACATTTAAATTCACCTAACATCCCAAAAAATCCAATTAGTTATCATTTGAGCATATGTTTATAGTACTTATGTATTCTATTGTATTTGTGTGCATATATTTTATACGTTTTTGACGAATGGGGCGCATCTCATCGAGGAACACATCATCTCAAGGAGTTTTCATTTGTTTTTACAATAGGTTGAGACCCCGACCTCTGCGTCAATCTGATGCACACGATCATTTTTACTAAAGTTGATGCAAGTCAATGAGATCGAAGTCATCAACATGTGAAGTACAAAGCATGCGCAATAATAAAAAAATACAAGATAAAGAATATTACACCTACAACTAAATTGAATTCTTCCGTAACAATGCCTTCAAGGAAGGATAAACATACTTGCATTGCCATCGCCACTTCTAGCGAGATGACCTGAACAGTAATTTCCATCCAGATAGTCATGAGCAACCACTGAAGGCTAGCCATCACATCGGCAAAGAGATAACACTTTCAATAAGGACACGGCACAAACTCATCGCTTCCATGCTGGACCAACCAAGCTCAGAACAAGGGTTCTTAGAGCATCTCCAACAGCCGCGCCAAATTAGCATCGCGGCGCAAAAGTGGGTGTTTTAGCGTGCGCGCAACCGGTGTAGTTGCTCCAGCGGGCGCACAAAAACAGCACGCGCGGCATATGCAGTTCAGCGCGCTGGCCAAAACGCAATCGCGCGCCGCTTATTTGCTGCACCCGCTCCTGCGCGCTGGACTCTCGCACGCTTGCTTTCCCACTTCCACCCCCATCCGGCCGCGCCGCCGCCGCCGCCCGCGCCCCCCGGCGACCGTTTGGCGAGGAGTATTTGAGATCTCCCAATGCTAAAGACGTCGCAAGACTATTGGCAATGAACAAAGCTAGCGGCTTTCCTGGCATGCTTGGCTCAATAGATTCCATGCATTGGAGTTGAAAGAATTGTCCAAAGGCATGGCATGGGCAATTCCACGGCCAAAAAAAGGGTTTCACTATAATCCTTGAAGCGGTGGCCGATCAGGAGACTTGGATTTGGCACGCATTCTTTGGAATGCCTGGATCTTTGAATGACATCACTGTTGTCAACTGGTCACCACTGATGAATAAGATTGCAAATGGTGAGTTGCCACCGGTGCAGTTTGTAGCAAATGGCCGTACGTACAACTATGGCTATTATCTAGCGGATGGCATCTATCCAAAGTGGCAAACCTTCGTGAAGCCGTTGAAAAAGCCGGAAGGTAAGAAAAATCTTGATTTCCACAATGCTCAAGCGGCGGCTAGAAATGATTTGGAGACAACATTTGGGATTTTGTAAGCCTAATTTGCTATTGTGAGAGGACCGGCTAGATTTTGGGATCAAAAAATGATTTGGTACATCATGCACGCTTGTGTGATCATACACAACATGATCATCGAGAATGAGCGTGGCCAAGATTTAGACTACTCACAGTATGAGCTCTTGGGACATCCCGTGCGAGTGCGACGGAGGGCTAAAAGGGTAGCCCATTTTGTTGCCTCCTATCATGCCATTCGGCGTCCCGCAACGCACAATAAACTTCAGAAGGATCTGATTGAAGAGTGGTGGGCATAGAATGGACGACAAAGAGCATGATTTCTGCATTCGACATTGTATTGTTCATGAACTATTTATTGTGTTTATTGCAGTATTTGTTGTACTGAACGATAAACTATTTGTTTGGGTTGTAACGATAACGAAATTGAACTATTTATTGTTGATTTATTTTGTTTGTTTGATCATTTTTGCTTTTATTTGAAATGTATATGTGGTTTGTGCGTGTGCTGCTGCTGTATTTTTTGTATTTGCCGAGCGGGCGCAAGACTCGCATTATAGCGCGACTGTTGGAGCTAGCGCTGGCGGCCGCGCTAAACCAGCCGAAGCACGCGCGCCATACTAGTTTTTAGCACGCGGCGCCAAGCGCGGCTGTTGGAGATGATCTCACCCCGGGCTTGAACTCGCGTTCCACTAAAGTCACATCAGCAAGTACGTGCCAGCAGACTGTGTCCGCAGAGGCCCCGGTGTCGCAGATCAACGTGATGATAGTGTAAGATAGTTTGGGAAGCGTAGAACCCTTTGTCTCGGGCCGTGTGTTTATATTGAGGCAATGCCTTGGCACATAAGTTTACAGAGAGAACCGATCGAGAGAGAGGGAGATCGGTTAGAAGGAGATCGACCAGGAGAAGGTCGTTATAGGAGATAAGGAGAGAAGAAGAGATAGAGTTCAATACAAGTTAAACACCTCTTCTATCCTTATACAATAATTCTAACACTCCCCCTCAATCTAAACCTCAAGCCTTGCTAAGGTTGAGATTGTACTTGAACTCATCTAGTCTTCTCTCTGTCAAGGGTTTTGTGAACCCATCCGCAAGTTGATCCCCTGTAGGAATAAACCGGATCTCAAGTAGCTTTCGAGCTACTCTCTCTCTAACAAAATGGAAATCCACTTCAGTATGTTTTGTTCGTGCATGAAACACAGGATTTGCTGAAAGGTAAGTTGCACCAATATTGTCACACCACAGCCGTGCAGCTTTTGGAGCTTTAATCCCAAGTTCATAAAGTAATGTTTGTATCCACATCACTTCAGCTGTAGCATTTGCCAAGGACTTGTATTCAGCCTCCGTACTGGATCTTGAAACAGTAGCTTGCTTTCTTGCACTCCATGACACAAGGTTAGATCCGTAAACACAGCAAAACCACCAAGAGATCTCCTATCGTCAAGACACCCTGCCCTGATCGCATCGAATCACGCAGAATAAGCAAGGAAGGGGACTTAACATTCTGAAGTCCAAGTCCTTGAGTATACTGAAGATACCTTAGAATTCTTTTAACTGTTGTCCAATGAGTGGTTGTAGGAGCATGTAAATATTGACATACCTTGTTTACTGAATAAGAGATATCAGGACATGTAAGAGTCAAATATTGCAAGGCACCTACAATACTTCTATAATTTGTTGAATCCTCTGGACCAAGAGCTTCTCCACTGTCAATTGTAAGCTTCTCTGAGGTGGAGATTGGTGTACTGACTGGTTTGCAATTCTCCAATCCCACTCTCTTTAGAACATCGGTTGTATATTTCTCTTGTGATAGAAGTATTCCATCTTTGATTTGCTTTACCTCTATGCCAAGAAAGTAGTGAAGATCACCTAGATCTTTGAGAGTAAACTCAAGCTTTAAATCCTTAAGCAAACAAGTAGTGGCCTCTTGACTTGAGCTAGCAACAATTATATCATCAACATAAACAACGACAAAAATAGTGATATTGCCTTTGCTATAAAAGAACAAGGATGTATCTACCTTGGATGATGTGAAACCAAAATGCTGTAGCTGCATGCTCAACCTAGAATACCATGCTCTTGGAGCCTGCTTCAGGCCATATAAGGCTTTATCCAACTTACATACATAATGTGGTGTCTCTGACTTTCATAACTTGGTGGTTGCCGCATGAACACTTCTTCCTCAAGAACACCATGAAGAAACGCATTCTGAACATCTAGCTGTCTTAAGCTCCAACCTCTGGAAACAGCAATGGACAAAACAAGACGAATAGTAGTTGCTTTAATCACAGGACTAAAGGTATCATCATAATCAATTCTAAACCTTTGTTTGAAGCCCTTTGCAACCAACCTTGCCTTGTATCTGTCTATACTGCCATCTGATTTTCTCTTAATCTTGTGTACCCATTTACAGTCAATTATATTAGTGCCATGTTGCGGTGGTACTAGATGCCAAGTCTGATTTTTTATAAGTGCATTATATTCATTATCCATGGCTTCCTTCCAATCTCTATTAGCAAGAGCATCATGCAGATTAACAGGTTCACCAGAAGTGGCAAGGAAAGCACGCTTGGTCGGATTATACCTTATTGTATCATCACTATATTGTTTTTCTTTAATAATACCTGACCGAGACCTGGTGTTTCGACGAAGAGGTGAAGGAGCCAGAGAAATAGTTTCTGTTGGCTGTGGCACAGGAGATCCTGCTGTTTCGGTGTTGTGCACAGAAGATCCAGGCGGATCGGGCTCCTGGTCCGAGAAAGATTGACGCTAGTGGCGCTGCTCCTCGTCTGGCGCGCAGCCAGGGCCGACCGGCGAATCAGAACCGCCTGGCGGGTCCCGTGGTGTCGCAGCAGAACCAGTCGGACCGGTCGGTGGGACCCAAGGCGACGTGGCGACGAGGGACTCGTTTCTCGCGCGCCGCTTCGATGGGCGGTCGGGCGCGCTGGCGGACGTTGGCGCGACGCGCCTGGGCTGGTGCGGCCCACCTGGTCGGCTGCACCGCTGTCGGCCACCAGAGGGCACAGGGGCGGATCTGCATCAGATCGCGCACCCGCAGTCTGTCGCAAATCCGGCTCGGATCGCGTGCTGGCAGCAGGATCAACATCAGATTCCGTTCCTGGTTTGTCCTGTGTGCACATAAAATGATAAGTAGAATCTGCACAAGAGGTATTAGAAACGCAATTTTCTTTGGATTTTTGCACATGGTCATGATCAGTTAATTCACCCCCGTGATCAGGACGTGTAGGAGAGTCGGAGAGAAGTGCGATTTCTGCACGAAGCAAAGCACCCGCATTGGGATGAAGCTTGGAGAAAGGAAATAGTGTCTCATCAAAAATAACATCTCGAGAGATATAGATGCGTCCGGTGGATGGTTCAAGACACTTGTAACCCTTATGAAGATTACTGTACCCAAGAAAAACACATTGTGTGGAACGAAGTTCAAGTTTGTGATGATTGTATGGACGTAAATTGGGGTAACAAGCACACCCAAAAATTTTGAGATAATTGTAATCTGGCTTTTGGTGATACAATCGTTCTAAAGGAGTAGAATTGCCAATGACCTTACTGGGAAGACGATTTATGAGATATGTAGCTGTGATGAAAGCCTCGTCCCAATACTTGAGGGGCATAGATGCATGAGCTAAGAGAGAGAGACCAACTTCGACGATATGACGGTGTTTGCGTTCAGCAGAACCGTTTTGCTGATGAGCATGGGGGCAAGACACATAATGAGTGATCCCAATGTTACGGAAGAAGGAGTTGAGTTTTCATACTCCTCCCCACCACTTTGGACTGAAATAATTTTTCTATCAAGTGGCGCCAACTAGCTTCAAACTCTTGGAAGATGGAAAAACTTCAGATTTATGTTTAAGCAAATAAATCCATGTGAACTTGTCTGTAATCATCAATGAAGCTAACATAATATTTTTTGACCAAAGAATTCGAGCATGACCCCATACATCACTGAAGATTAATTGTAATGGGGCATGAGACACACTAGTAGACTTAGGATAGGGAAGCTGATGGCTCTTGGCACATTGACATGCTTCACAAACAGACTCATTGTTTGAACTATGTGACAAAGAAAGTTTGTCTTTATTGACTACTTGCCTAACTATGACTGAGGAGGGATGTCCTAATCTTTGATGCCACCGTTCGAACGAGGGCTTGACGACAGAATAGACGCGACGATGCTTGTTGCTAAAGGCTCCAGAGGAGATGGGGTAGAGGCCGCCGACGCATCTACCGTGATAGAGAGGTGCCCTCGTTGCCCGATCCTTAATGAAAAAATAGCGAGGGTGAGTTTAAAAGAAAACATCATTATCGGTGGCTAAACGAGACATGGAGGCAAGATTTTTGTCAGCTTGAGGGACATGAAGGACATCTTTAAGAACAAGATCACGTTGCAGACTAGGGGAATTAAGTGAAACTTGACCAATGTGACAAATTTCCATACCTTTACCGCTAGCCGTGTGGATCTGATCGTTGCCATGGTACGTCTCCCGTAGAGCAAGTTGCTCTAACTCATTTGTGACATGATCGGTAGCCCCGGAGTCAACATACCAGACACCCTCCTCGCCTTGCTCGTGCATGGCTGCTGCAACGAGTTTGGAGTCAGGAACGAAATTCTCATCGTACTGATGCCAGCAATCGATGACCTCATGGCCAGCCTTCTTGCAGAGCTGACACCGAGGGCGAGGCCGCGAGGGAGGGTTGCGGCGGCTAGTGTTGGAGTTGAAGCCGCCACCCCCGTGGTTGTGGCCGTAGCCGCCGTCGTAGTTGTTGTCGTAGCCGCCACCAGAGCGGGCACCGTCGCCCGAGGAAGCACTGCGGCCGCGCCCGCCACCACGGTTGGTGCCCTGGTGACCACGGCCACGGCCACGTCCCCTGGAGGCGGAGTATGCAGAGGATTGCCGAAGATCACCGCCGTGGAGGAGGGTGAGGCGGGCGTCGAAGCTGAGCAGCTGGTTGTGCAGCTCGAACCGTGATGGGTTCCACTCGAGCCGCCAACGCAGAGACGACTGGATTGTACTCCATGTCGAGGCCGGCAAGGATCTTGGAGACGATCTCTGGGTCGGAGAGGGCCGAGGCGGTGCAGGCGACTTCATCGGTGAGGGTTTTGATCTTGCCGAGGTACTCTGCCATGGTCAAGTTACCTTTTTTTAGGTTGGTGAGCTCGATGCGGGTGTTGATCGCCTGCGCCTGGCTCTGGGCGATGAACATGGTGTTGATGGCGCGCCATACTTCGGCCAGCGTCTGGAGCGTGGCCACCTGGGACAAGATCTCGCGGGAAAAGGAACCCATCAAGAACCCTTGGAGTTGTTGTTGTTGCGCATACCAGAGAGTGCGTGCGAAGTTGGCGACTTGCTCTTCCTTGCCCTCCTTGGTGATGGTGAGGGTAGCCGGCGGTAGCGGGCTCGTGGGATCAAGGTGGTGCTCCATCTGAGCACCCTTGATCTGAGGAAGCACGATGGCTTTCCAGAGGAGGAAGTTTCCCCTCGTCAGCTTCTCCTGTGGTGGCGATCCGAGGAATGTGTTGGTAGCTGTGGAGGATGAAGCAAAGGTGGAGGCGGAGGAGGTGGTGGTGATCGCGCCCATGGTGCTAGGTGACATGGAGGCGGAGGTGGTGGACATGGCTCGGTCGCGAACGGTAGCTAGATGCGATCTCTCTTGATCTGATGAGGAAGAGGCTCTGTTACCATGTAAGATAGTTTGGGAAGCGTAGAACCCTTTGTCTCGAGCCGCGTGTTTATATTGAGACAATGCCTTGGCACATAAATTTACAGAGAGAACCGATCGAGAGAGGGGGAGATCGGTTAGAAGGAGATCGACGAGGAGAAGGTCATTACAGGAGATAAGGAGAGAAGAAGAGATAGAGTTGAATACAAGTTAAACACCTCTTCTATCCCTATACAATAATTCTAACAGACAGGTCCGGTCGTCATCACGCCGGAGTTGAATCTGACTCCTGGTACACCTCCGCAGCCAACCCATGCTCCAGATCGCCCACACTTCTGAAGATACGAGTGGTTTACGGGCCCGTAAACCCTTATCTGTCTGCCACCAGGAATTGCCATCAGCGAGCGAACGAAAGCTGATGGCATCGAATCAGTCGTAGGCGCATGTGCTAGCACGTACTAGCTGATAGCACAAAGGACTCCGCCCACTTTCAATCTTCAGAGCAAAAGAGAGACTCGCTTTTTAGAGCCAAAGCTCAATCTCAGCATTTTACCGTGGTATTCTAGTTTAGCGAGGAAAGGAAATGCCAGACCCGCGTGTTAGGGTCGTCAGTCGGAGCCTCGTCAAGGCGGCCGGCACCGTCACGCCGCGCATCCTCGCCGTGTCCAACCTCGACCTGCTCCCTCGTCCCATACCGTCCTTGCTCTTCTGCGCCTACCGCGAGTCCTCCACCGGCTGCTTCCCCGATGTCGTCGCCATCTTCAAGGCCAGGCTACCGTCCCTGCTCGAGCACTTCTTCCCCCTCGCCGGTCGCCTCATGTCCAGCCCGCGCTCCGGGGTTCCGGAGGTGGACTGCGACAACCAGGGCGCGGAGCTTGTCGTCGGTGAGGCCGGCGTGGGACTGGCGAGCCTGGACTACGGCGCGCTAGGCGCGTCGCTGGCGAGGATCGGCGCGCTCGTCCACTACGGCGCCGACGTCGTGCTTTCGGTGCAGCTCGTGTCCTTCGCCTGCGGCGGGTTCACCGTCGCGTGGTGCTCCAACCACGTGGTCATGGACGGGTACGGGCTGTGCATGCTCGCCAGCATGTGGTCGGAGCTCGCGCGGTCCGGGAAGATCGACACCGCCCGCGGCGGCGGGGCCCCCAACTTCGACCGCTCCGTGCTGCCGCGCCCCCGCGCCGCGCCGTCGTACAGCCCCTCGCTCAGCGAGGCGTTCACGCCGTTCGAAGGCAAACACCTGGTCAACTCGCTCACGGCCGGGAGCTACTGCGTCACGCGCCTGTACTACATCGAGGAGCGTGACATCGCCATGCTGCGCGCGCGGGCGAGCAGGCAGGCTGTCGGCGAGCGACGCGCGACCCGCCTCGAGGCGGTGTCGGCGTACCTGTGGAAGGCCCTGGCCGCCGTCGTGGCCGCGTCCGGTTCCGACGAGACCTGCCGCATGGGCTGGTGGGTAGACGGGCGGCGGAGGCTGGGCGTGCCGGGAAACGAGGCCGCGATGCGCAACTACGTCGGCAACATCGGGACGTTCGCGCTCGCGGAAGCAACCGTGGAGGAGGTCCAGCGGCGGCCGCTCCCGGATGTCGCGTCGATGGTGCGGGAGGCGATCGCGGCCAGGGCCACCGAGGAGCATTTCCAGGAGCTGGTGGACTGGGTGGAGGAGCACAAGGGCGGCAATTTCGTGGAGACGGCGACCGTCGGGCTGGGCAGCCCGGCGTTAGCCGTGACGTCATTCGCGTCGTTCCGTCTTCAGACGGATTTCGGCTTCGGGCACGCCGCCCTGGCGATGCCGATGATGCTCGCCGGGACCGGGAGGCTGTGCGCCGGCTTCGTGAAGATCGTCCCGCGCCCCGGAGGCGACGGCTCGTGGGTCGTCAGCATGGTGGTGTGGCCGAGGCTCGCCGCCGCGCTCGACTCTGACGAGGAGCGCATCCTGAGGCCGGTCTCCGCCGAGTACCTCGGCCTCAAGGCGGAAAACCCGTGTAGCCGGCTATGAGCACCTGCGTCTTGTGCTCATTTCGGTGATGCGCAGCACGCCATTGGTCTCCACGATGTTTGTATAAGCTGTATTGTCGCGTTCGCTCTATGTCGTATTTGTGGCGTATTGTAACGAGACGAGCAAAGTCTGATTTAAACCTCTACATTTCAGCTTATGGATATCGTCGGAAACGAACCTCTACGTCTAAATCCCTGAAATTTGTACTTGCGCTCTTCGATCCCAGTCGTGGGAACGAACACCTATGGGGCAGGGCCCCTTTTCGGTCCGGCGGGGGCAGAGGTCGCACGAAGAGCGGATCGAGGCGAGGTACACGAGCGGTTTACCCAGCTTCGAAGCTCTCCGGAGAGATAATACTCCTACTGCTGCTTGTCGGATTGTATTGTGTTCTTGCTCGGGAGCGCTGAGAGCTACAGTACTCACTAGCTGCGAGACCGAGCGTGAGTGTTTTCGGTTTCAACCCCCCACGCTACGCATGGGCCTCCTTTATATGCTCAAGGGTCACCGGCAGTGGCAACGCATGCAAGGGTAAAATGGAAAAGTGGTGCGGTTGGTACACCTACTTGTACACAGTATCATACCTAACCCCGACGACAGGGACAAAAGCATTAAATGCCCGCTCAGACGCCCAAACAAAGGCAGAAAAAGTGATCGTTAGGGCGCCACCGCTTGCCACGATGGCTATCTCGCATCTCCGCTTGCCACCAAGACCACCGGGTCTGCACTGACCTCTCGCCCACGCTACCGACGGTCCTGTGGGCGACACGCTGGTGGATGTCTTTGGAGCATGGGTACAGTGGAAGCTTGCGCGCAAGCGCCTTTGCCGCGATCGTTGTCTTGTCGCGTCCGAAGCTTGTCGCTCACCGGGCCTTGCCGGGACGCGAGGCGCGTCGCGGCAAGTTCCTTGAGATGCCTTGGTTGGCCTTTCCGGCAAGCTCCTCTTGCCGGGGTGTTGGCCTTCCCGGCAAGCTCCTCTTGCCGGGGTGTTGGCCTTCCCGGCAAGCTCCTCTTGCCGGGGCCTTGTCTTCTTGGCTTAAACACTTTGTTCTTGAATGACTCCAAAGGAACCCACGGAGGACCTTGGCGGTCACCTGGCAAGCCCTGCCGCGGGGTGCTGCGACTGCCCGTGCACAAGTTTGGGATACTAGGGTACCCCTACTCTAGTACACCGACAGAGCCCCGGACTGGCCACACACGGTGCCGAAGGCCTGTTGGGCAGTGCCCAAACAGGCACGGCACGCGACGCTTGGGCCACGCCGTATCTTACTTTGTATCCACCGCGCCCTCCCTTAACGGCACGCGTCGAATGCGGCGTCGTGGGAGAGATCGTGGGTGGTTCTTTATTCGGGAAAAGCGTAATGTTCGCCTCTTCCCCCCTTTATAAGCAGGGGAAACAGGGGCAGTTCCCCCATCTCGCCAGTTGCTGTTCCAATCTCAGAAATCTCCGCCGCTCCCCCCTTCTTCCAAAGTCGAAGAGAGCAGCGCCCGCTTCATCGCCGCTGCCGCCACTAACGCCTCGATCTCCCCACTACCTCCGCCATGGCTCAAAGCCGGAAGGGCGTGAAGTCGGCCGAGGCGCATGGCTCGAGGCGCCGCGAAGGAGCGGCAACCTTTCCCCGAGCTCGCCGCGACGGAGCCGAGGGAGTGGTACTACTCTTCGTCAACGGAGACGCGAGCGCATCCGCACGAAGGTACTCTCCGCCGCCGCTCAAACGGGCTCCAAACGGATACCCTTCTTCGCGATTGTTTTATCTGCGGGCTCGCCCGCTTTTCTCGAGCTCTTCTGCGACATCATGAACACCTACGGGTTCCACCTCCTTGACTACACCCCCAATGCCGTTCTGACCATGGCAGTTTTCGCACATCTCTGCGAAAACTTTGTCGGAGTCCACCCAAACGTAGCCCTTTTCCGCCACTTCTTTATGCCCAGAGTCGAGAGAGGAGAGCCTCTAGCCGGCGGGATCGCCTGGATCTCGAGGGCCGGCAAGAAGGAAGCGTATCTGGAGCGGGAGCTCCACAGCAAATGGGAGGAGTGGAGAGCGATCGGTCTTTGGATTGTCGAGGAGAACCCGAGCCATTCACCGCCAAGCGCCAAACCCCAGAAGGCGCTGCAACGATTGGAGCAGCTTACGCCGAAGACGATAGGTTGAAGATTGCCGCCACCGGATCTTGCGGCTCAGCTTGCCGGGCTTCTTCATCGGGCGCCGTTGGCGCAGATTTCTTCGCCGACGACGCTTCGCAGAGAGGAGGAGACCCGCCTGGGAATTCGGGGGCCCGGCGGATATCATGAGGCTGTGCCCGGGCCTCAACTTCAATTTCACTGTCCTGGAGCTGGACGCAATGCTCAAGGAGCTGTTCAAGCACGACCCCCAGCATCCCGAGTGGTTCAGGTTGCCGCAGGGCGTCGTCCCGCTGTGCAACAATTCTTTGCTCGATCGCATCCGCGCAATGATGTCGTTGTGCGATTCGCATGGACTTGTCCCAACTTGGCAAGAGCCTGCGGACAACGTTGTGCAGGAGTTCTTCGACGGCCTGGTGGAGGTGGCGGTCTGCTCCGACGAACAGAAGAGCCTCACCCGTGACACCACCGATGAGGAGATGCAGCAGACGCCACTGTGGCGGAAGAGGCGGCGCAGGCCGCCGCTGGGCGAATTTGGGTTCACCGTGGAGGAGGCAGAGGCAGCAGAGGCGGCAAGCCTTGCCGAGCGAGAGTGGCTTGACGGCGAGGAAGCGCTTGCCGGGCCTGACGCCGAGTCGAGCGAACCCGTCGAGGGTGCGAGCGGCCCGCCACCTTGAGGCAGCTTGCCGCAAGCGGAGCCCCCAGCGCAGCCCCCAGCTCCACCAAGAAGGCGTCTCCGCAAGGCGGGGACGAACAGGCAGCAAGCGAAGTCATCGGCTGTCGGCGCCATGACGCGCTCTACCGCGACAAGCAATGTTGCCGCGGGAGCGCCTCGCACCGCTGCGGCAACTGGAGCGGGGTCCTCCCGGACCACCGCTTCTACTCCTGCCGCTGCCCCCGCCAAGCGATCAAGGGAACCCACTCCTCCGCCTCGTCGCGCCGAAGGTGGGCCGGACTTCGACCTCTCCGCGCTCAGCTCCGACGAGGAAGAAGAAGAGTAAGATCCCTTGTTGTACTTGTAGTTCTTCAATTATTCATGTTTTGTCTTGTATCTGACTTGCTTTACTCTGAACTCATTCCTTTTCAGGACTCTGGCCTAGAGAGTGGCGAAGAGAGCCAAGGTCCCAGTGGTTGTCATCGAGAACGAACCCACCGTGACAACAGAGGGTGCGTCCGAGACCACCTTGTTGGACCCAGCAACTACTCCCCGAAGCAGCCCCCAGCGCAGCCCCCAGCGTAAGTATATAGTTTTACTTCCCGCTGTCAGGCGCGCATGGGTGTTCCTTCTTTGCTGATATCTGACTGTTGGTTTGTGTAGGAGCAGAGCAGCCTCACCAGGAGCACCCGGAAGCCGCCCCCGAGATGATATCTGCTTCGACTACGCCGCCAAGGGAGGATTCCCCGGCAAGGGAGCGTTCTCCGGCAAGGGAGAAATCTCCGGCAAGGGACAGTTCTCCGGTAAGGGACGGTTCTCCGGCAAGGGACAACACCAGCGACCCTCCGGTGCTGGAGCCCATGACTATGGAGCCCAGTACAGGTAACCCTTCTTGCTTGAAAACTTCCCTTGGGTTCTTCTTCTTCTGATTCTCTTGTTAGATTTTTGCTTGACTTTTCTCCCTCTTCCGGCCTTTAGATCCACCTTCCACGGAGCCGATGGAGACCAAGGCCACCGGCGAGGAGAACGCGCGCGGCAACACCGACGACGCCGCCGCCACCGAAGAAGAGGCCGGCGCTGATGATCCTGCCGACAAAGAGGCCGCCAAGGCTGCCGCCGCAGGAGCTGGCGAGGGGTCCGGCGATCGCACTAACGACCCTGAGGCCGCAGGAGCGCAAGGCGCTACACCGACCGCCAATCCCTCCGCCGCTACCGCAGCGTCAGGCTCCGAGGAGCCCCAGCCCGGCGCCTACTTGAAGGCCGGCGATGGCGTCTTCATCAAGCTCCCCTGGGCGTCAAGCTCCAGGGCGCCGGTCGAAGGAGAAGCTTTTGACAGAGAGGTGCTTGCCTCCGCTAGGCTGACGCTGGTTGACGCACCGACCAGCGGCAGCGACGAGTCTGAGGAGGAGCAGCTGCTGCGGAAGCTGGTGTCACTCTACCGCGCCCGACAAGCCAAGGTGGAATCCCGGGAAGCGCTTGTCACGCAGGCGGGAGTGGATATTGAGAAGCATGCGGAGGAGCTCCGGAGCCGCAATCAGGAAGCCCTCCGGTCCATTGCAGAGGAGCGGGCGCAGCTCGTCGAGGCGCGGAAAGCCTTCCTTCTCGAGAAGGTCAAGTCAAGAGCAACAATGCTTGCCGCCGAGGAGCCGCTCAGGCGAGAAGGCGAGTTGGCGCAGCGGAAGGTCAACCTTGACAGCCATGAGGAGGAGCTTGCCGCGCGGGAGCAAACTTTCGGCGGGGCTCTCAAGGTAGCAAAGGACGCGGCCGCAGCTGCCGAGGCCGCCAAGAAGGAACTGGAGATGAAGGTGGCGCAGCTGGAGGCCGATCTCAAGAAGAGCGGCGAGGAGCTTGCCGCGCTCAAGCGTGAGCGCGAGAAGGATGCCCTCGCCCATGGCGAGCTGCAGGGTCATCTCGTCGAGAAAGGCAAGGAGCTGAGCACCGCCAAGGACTCCAACGTTGATCTTGAGCTGAAGCTGGCCACATTGACCCAGACGCTGAACGGCGCCAAGGAGCGGGAGGTGGCCTTGAAGGAGGAGATCAAGGCCAACGAAGCGCTGCTGACAAGGGCCGCCGAAACACAGAACACCTTTAGGGAGACGGTGGAGCTCTGGACAGAGGGCCTCGTGAACATCGCTGCAGTCATTGACGAGGAGCTGGCGCAGCTGGGGATGGAGAATTTTGGCTATCCTTCCGACGAGAATCTCCAACCCAGCGCCAAGTTCACCGTGTTCTTTAAAGGCGTGGCGACGGTCCTCCAGCGACTCCGGGAAAAGATCCCAAAGCAGCTGGCCGACGAGTCGCGCACGATCTGCGCAAGAGTTTTGCAAAAGGTGTTGGTGAAGGTGGCCTTCCGCAACCCAGGCCTCAACCTCACCAACGTGCTCAAGAAGCTGCCGGCGGATGCTGATCTGGAAGCGCTCAAGGCCCTTGTCGCACCCATTGTGGACAAGGTGAATGAGGTCAAGAGGGTTGATGGCGGTCGCGTAGATTAGGCCGCCCGTTTCCTCCTTTTCTTGTCGCTGCTAGTCATGTTGCGGGAACAATCTATTAGAGCTGCGACAAGCTATATTTTAATATAACTTTATTTTGGGTATCAATTGCTATGTTATTTCCTTTACTTGATTCCTTCCCTTGTATGTTTTTGCCCTACGCTTTTAGGGAACTTGCCGGAGCAGCACCTTGTCATGAAAGGCGCCGAGTCTTGGACGTCAAGAGCTTCTTTGGCGGTGCCGCTACCGACAAGAAACCTTGTCGCAACTAGTCGCGGCTCACTTAAGTTGTTGAGCGGACTCGAAACAAAGTAAGGGCGCAACTAGCTACGAGTTGGTTCCTCCGCGCACAGGTTTTCCATACAAAGCACGGTCGTTCAAGGAAGATAACTTAAAATTTTTTTAAACTAATTGCTCAAACTTTGGCACTTAGCTTTTCTGCCATTTGCTTCCCGGTAAGGCGAAACTTTCTTGAACGACGCCTGGTCCATTATCTTCTCCTCCCCCCCCCCCCCGACAAACTTGTGGGCAAGGGAACTTTCCCTTTCTTTGAGAAAAAGAAAGAAGAGAAAATAAAGATATGGAACCTTACGGCTCGTTATTGCTTACCAGGGGTAGGTGCTGCACAAAGTGTCAGATAATACATGCAAAAGATAGAAAGCATGAAATTGACAAGATGTGTGGAGCACATGAGCTTTATTTATGCACGGGATCTGCGCCCGGCTTTGTACAAAGGATTACATGCAACAATGCAAGACTTGTACAAAAGGTGGTTGCCGAACAGTTCCGCAATCGCGCTTTACGGGTAAAACTTACGAAGATGCTCAATGTTCCAGGAGTTGCTCACCGGAAAGCCATCTTCGGTCTCAAGGCGGACAGCGCCAGGCCTAGTGACTCGTTTCACCCGTAAGGGCCTTCCCACTTCGGCGTCAACTTGTTGGAATTCTTGGCGGAATGTACGCGCCGAAGAACAAGGTCGCCTTCCTCGAGACTTCTGGCATTAACTTTGCAGCTATGGTAGTGGCGCAAAGCTTGCTGGTAGCGAGCAGCTCGTACAGCAGCCTGAAGACAGTCTTCCTCAAGGAGCATCGTGTCATCTTGTCGCAACTGCTCTTGCTCAAGCTCATCATAAGCGAGCACTTGAGGTGACCCGTATACGAGTTCCGTGGGGAGAACTGCCTCTGCTCCATAGACGAGAGCGAAGGTGTCCGCCGATGGCTCGATTTGGCGTCGTCTGATTGACTAAAGAACCACCAAGCAGCTCCTCGATCCAGATTCGTTCCGCACTTGTGCAGCCTGTCGAAAGTCCTGGTCTTGAGCCCCGACAAGACTTCAAAGATTTGCCCTCTCCGCTGACCGTTACTTCTCGGGTGAGCAAGCGAAGTAAACGGCGACCTTGGCGCCAAGATCTTGGACGATCGCATGAAGGTGCGGCTTTAGATTGAGTGCCGTTATCGGTGATGATCTGTTAGGGACCCCAAACGGCAAACAATCGACCAAGAACTTGATCGCCGATCGTCTTTGCCACCTTTTCATCGCTTCCACTTCCGCCACTTTGTGAACTTGTCGATTGCAACGCATAAGTACTCAAAGACCCCGACAGCTTGGGGAAAGGGGCCGAGGATGTCGAGCCCCTGCATCAAAATGGCCGGGATAAAGGGATCGTCTGGAGAGCTTGAGTGGCTGGTGTATCCGCTGGAATGGAACCGCATGCTTCACACTTGGTTACTTGTGCGCATTGCATCTCGGAGGGCTGTTGGCCAAAAGAAACCTTGCCGGAATGCTTTGCCGGCAAGTGCTCTTGCGTCAATGTGGTGACCACATATGCCTCCATGTATCTCCGCCAACAGCTTTTGTCCGTCTTCCCGGGGAATACACTTCAATTTCACACCGTTGAGTCTTCTTTTGTACAGTGTGTCATCAACAAACTGGTACATACTTGACTGCCGGGCTACTCTTTCCGCTTCTTCTTGCTCTTCGGGAAGTTCACCTGTCTGAAGGAAATGGACAATCTGCTGTGCCCATGCTGGAGCTTGTGGCTCGACAACAAGGACTAAAGGCACATATGCTGCTGCGGACGCTTCTACGGCGAGAACCTGCGGCTCAGCCGGAGCTTGATGTTCCCCGGCAAGCTTGCCAGAGCAAAACTTGTCGGGAGCGTTTGCTTAAACGGAACAAACCATAGGGCTTGCCGGAGCAAACTGCTCCTGATAGAGGCGGAGGTGTCCCGATCTTTCGATGAGATGATAACTATCGATTTGGTGGAGACGACTTTGATGATCTGACTACAAACGTGCACGACGTTGCGCCTTAGCAATCGCTAAACCAACTCCGAGAGGTTATTGACCACGCCGAGCACAATCAACTCGACCACGAAGGTCTATTCCTCGCAAGCAATCGAAGAACAAGCAAGAATATGATAAAAGCAATCTGAATATTGCGTAGTATGTATGAAGTATTGATAAAGGTGGGGATCCGTAAGCGGTCTTGGTCGATCGTTGGACACAAACGGCACACGGTTGCAATGGCTAACTTTAACTAAACAAATCCCCAAAAAAGCTACTAGATGGATCTACTTATATAGGAGCAAGGGGTGACGGCCAAGGAGGTGGGAGAACGTCCCAAGGCAGCCTAAAACCAACCCTAGGTCGTACAAGGCTCATGGGCCCAAGTGGAGGTGACGTAACACCTTTGGACATGTAGTTTGACTCGGATTCTGCTGCAAAGATCGATTGTTTCGTCCATAACTCAACGCCCGGACGATTTTAAGGTGATTCCAACTGTGATGGAAAGAGCATGAAATCTACTTTCCAACAAAAAAAGAATCACCCAATTCGAGTCCGTATGAAAAGTCGTATGCGTTTTGAGTCGTATGTACGTGTAGTCCGAATCTGAATCCGTAACGTGAGAGACTTGGACTCTATCTTCTCTTGGCCCAAAAGTGACGTGAGAATACTTTTTGAACAGCACATAAACTTATCCTTGTCCCTTATCTTCGTATGTGGATTGTACAAATGTCCCATACACCTGCAATTAGACAAAACACAAAAGTATGTGAAGTATTTTTGTTCTGGATAACATAAATATATTATTGAATAGTTTGCACTAGAAATCACCTAACAAATATGCATGTATGCAATATTTTGGTCTTATCCAAGGTAGTCATGTCCTCATCATCCTCCCTTCTTGAAAACAAAGTCGCCCCTCGGCATTGCTTAATCTGAAATGTGGCTAACAAAAGAGACAAGGTGTACATGTTGTATATGTATACGTCATCCATTTTTACTTCCCTTGATTTTTGCATATATGACACATGAATAGATGAGTAACTTGCATAGTTCATAAAATCTAAAGTCAACAAATTAGCACAAGAACTAGAAGGCATGAAAATATTGCAACTCAGTTTGCACATATAAGTGAAGCTCTTATTTATTTCAAAAGATTGACAATGTTCATCATTAAACCATCCCAACATTGGTGAATAAACCTTATTTGAATCAAATTTACATGCTACAACATGCTTAGATAAGCAAACATGCAATGAGTCATTAACACGTAATCATCACCAAGATTAGAGGTCATATCAAAATGATTAAACATTGATTCTTTTGCATCAACAGTTAATCCAATGGGTGCTCTCAAAGTTGTTGGTATTTCAGTTGTTTGATCACATGGCAAAGTCAAATTATCAATATAATCCTCTAAAATAGGTGGTGTGATCAAAGTAGTGGGTAGCTCAACACATGATGTATTCAAGTTAACTAGGCATGCATCATTCTCATGTAAAAGTGGAAAATCTGTACCTTTGTCATTACCTCTTATAGTCAACTCAGATGATGCAGGCACTCTCGATGGTGATGTGTCACATGGTGGAGATGATGTAGTCCTCGCAACAACGGATGTGGTTGTCATAGTACGCCTAGTAGTTGAATAAACATCTGTATCAATAGTTGGAATGTGCACCGTGTGCTTGTTCTCCTTGTGGGCAACACGTCGTTTTATTTCCTGTTCAGCTTTGCAAGCAAGACGAAACAAATGGTCCATAGGATAACACTCTTCATGAATTAGTATCTCCTGAATATTATGATTTAATCCTCCCCAAAATCTATCCATAAAATCTTCTTCACTTTCTTCTAAAAATGAGTGCAACAAGGTAGTTTGTAAATCATCATAATATTTTGTTACGGTGTCACTACCTTGTTTTAAATGTTCCAGTTTTTTAATCATGCCACAGTATAATAAACATCGCATTTAATCTATCTCTCATGACATGTTTTAAATCATCCCAAGTATTAGGTACATAATCAGGGTGTAACCGACAATATTCACTCCACCAAACTAGAGCATAACCAGTGAAAGAACCAACCGCAACCGTAACTTTTTTACGTTAATCAAAATTATGGGAAGCAAATATATTATTTATGTCTAACTCCCATTCAATATATAAAGCAGGTCTAAAACGGCCATTAAATGGTGGTATAGAAACATGAACCTGATCATGTGCATTTGGATGTTTGTGCACCTCTCGTGACGGTTGTGATATTTGCATAGGTGGTGGCATGTCTCCCGCGATCGACAAAGCCCATGAATTGACTCGATCTGTCATGATTAGTAGAACAAGAAACAAAACCAAAAATAATGTTCCTATATCTACTAGGATGTGGTGGTAAAACGCCACAAGAAAGCAAATATCAATGTCTTACAAGTTCTTACCATGCAGCAGCGGTGATCGGCAACCAGCGTGTCAAGTAACTCGAATATTGAGTCAAGCGATTGCTGGGGAGCGACGATACACGGTGTAGAAATATGTGGAGCTGGGTTGGCTATATATGGTAGCAAAAGATTAGCAATAATCAATTCAAAGATGCAATGTTGAATAAACGCTCAACGACGTATCAGTGCTGGTCCTAGGCTAGACCGGACTAGAGACGCGAGCCTGGAACACTAATGAGGTCACGGCGTAGCACAACTAGCATCAATGAAGGATACTAAGTAGCTCTTGACAGCAAGATATAAGTGAAGATAATGATGAAAAACAACTGCCACACAGGATATACAATAACTCTCTCTCCAACTTTCCTCTTGAAAAGTTTGAGCCAATTTTCTGATAAATTTTCAAAGAATGCTACTAACTCAAGCTTTCCAATGCAAAAAGAATCACTCAATTCCGAGTTGATATGAGGAGTCAAAGAATTCTAAAACTGGCCTGAAAAATTGGAACAAGCTGTGCTCACGAACTTCGGAGGGCAAAAAGACCTATTTAGAAGACGATTTTGAGGTGTCAAATATTGAACTAGCTTCTGCAACTATTTAGATGCGGCTCGTCGCTAGCTTCAATTTGAGTACTCACGGAGCCAAAACGGAGTTTGTATGAGGAAGATACACCTGTTTTACTGAACAGTGCGCAAAACAGATTCCAATCCGAATTCAGGTACGAGGTTGATTCTTGATAGATCCGATTTTTTTTTTCTCTCTTTTTTTTCTCACGCTTTTTTTTATTTTTTTCTCTCTCTTTTTGTTTTTCTTTTTTGTTTTTTCTCTCTTTTTTTTCTCTATCTTTTTTTTCCTCTGTCCAAGACAAACTAGATAAGATGCAGATTGGATCAGGCGAAGATGTGAATGACCTCAACTATGATTATGACAATGAACAGTGCGTAGCACGTGGTGAAAATTAATGGATGGGATGGTGGACAGCGGAAGGGATCTATAATGAAGCAGCGGCGGCGTGACTAATGTGAATAGAACTCGAAACTCTAAAGGAACTAGACACTAAGACCAGCAACTGACACGACGATGCAACCGATAATTCAACTATGCAAGCAATGAATAGAAAATTGCAAAGGCTCAGACTGGCTTGGATAAAGGATGAACAAATCTAACTTTTTTTGTGGCTTTTTCATGGACTGTAGGTATGAATGATAGATGCGATCTAAACTATGAAAAACTGGAAAATCTCACCGAGCAACCTGAAAACTGATACCACTTGATAGAGGCGGAGGTGTCCCGATCTTTCGATGAGATGATAACTATCGATTTGGTGGAGACGACTTTGACGATCTGACTACAAACGTGCATGATGTTGCGCCTTAGCAATCGCTAAACCAACTCCGAGAGGTTATTGACCACGCCGGAGCACAATCAACCTGACCACGAAGGTCTATTCCGCAAGCAATCAAGAACAAGCAAGAATATGATAAAAGCAATCTAAATATTGCGAGTATGTATGAAGTATTGATAAAGGTGGGGATCCGTAAGCGGTCTTGGTCTGGTCGTTGGACACAAACGAAGTACACGAAGTTGCAATGGCTAACTTTTAACTAAACAAATCCCCAAAAAAAGCTACTAGATGGATCTACTTATATAGGAGCAAGGGGTGACGGCCAAGGAGGTGGAAGAACGTCCCAAGGCAGCCTAAAACCAACCCTAGGTCGTACAAGGCTCATGGGCCCAAGTGGAGGTGACGTAACACCTTTGGACATGTAGTTTGACTCGGATTCTGCAGCAGCATCAGATTGTTTCGTCCATAACTCAACGCTCCGGACGGATTTTAAGGTGATTCCAATTGTGCTGGAAAGAGCATGAAATCTACTTTCCAACAAAAAAAGAATCACCCAATTTGGAGTCCGTATGAAAAAGTTGTTTGCGTTTTGAGTCAGGTATGTCTGTGTAGTCTGAATCTGAATCCAGAACGTGAGAGACTTGGACTCTATCTTCTCTTGGCCCAAAAGTGACGTGAGAATACTTTTTGAACAGCACCTAAACTTCTCCTTGTCCCTTATCTTCGTATGTGGATTGTACAAATGTCCCATACACCTGCAATTAGACAAAACACAAAAGTATGTGAAGTATTTTTGTTCTGGATAACATAAATATATTATTGAATACTTTAAACTAGAAATCACCTGACAAATATGCATGTATGCAATATTTTTGGTCTTATCCAAGGTAGTCATGTCCTCATCAGCTCCTCAGCACTCTTGGTATTGATCTTGGGGACCTTCTTGGCGGTGGCTTCGGGAAGCTCTGCCGGAAAATAGTCACCAGAAATCAACTTCCTCTTCCTGTTCTGTCCAGTTGATGGCGTCACGGATGGTTGAGTCAGTTTGAGCACGAAGATCCCTGGTTCCACAGGTAACTTTAATGCAGCGCTCTTTGACAGGCCATCAGCAATGTCGTTCTGAGCTCTCGGAACATGTTCCATCTGTAGGCCGTCAAAGTGCTCTTCTAACTTTCTCACTTCATCAATGTAAGCTTCCATCAACGGACTCTGATAATCCTTGTTCACTTAGCGGACGACAAGCTGTGAGTCACCCCTAACAATAAGCTTCTTGATCCCAAGGTCTGCCGCGATCCTGAGACTGGCAAGCAAACCTTCATACTCTGTTGTATTGTTTGTTGCTTGCTCCTTGGGAAAGTGCATCTGGACTACGTACTTGAGGTGCTCTCCGGTGGGTGCAACAAGCAGCACGCCCGCACCGGCGCCTTGCAGCAAAAAGGCACCATCAAAGTACATGAGCCACTCCTTGCTTCCTTCCTTGACGGGGATGCTCGTTTCTGGAATTTCTTCATCTGGTGTTGGCGTCCACTCTGCTATGAATTCTGCCAATGCTCGGCTCTAGATAGTTGAAGTGCTCTCAAACTTGAGGCCAAAGCTTGACAGCCCAAAGGCCCACTCGACAATCCCGCTGTTGCTTACGGATTCTGCAGATCCTCTTCAGTTGAAAGCGAGTGACAAGCTGTGATCTCATGTGCTTGGAAGTAATGGCGCAGCTTTCTCGAGGCCATGAGAAGGCCGAAAAGCAACTTCTACACACCAGAGTACCTCGACCTAGCCCCCTGCAGAAGGGAACTGACAAAGTAAACTGGGCACTGCACCATTTTCTTCTACATCTCCTCACGCGCCTGCGCAGATCCACCCTTGTCGGGACCAGAGCTTGTCGGCGAAGACCCCTGCTTGTCGGTGGATGCATCTGCCATGGTTGCTGGCTCATCATCCGCCTCCCTCTCCGCCACTAACACAGCACTAACCACTTGATTGGTTGCCGCTATATATAGCAGCAACTTCTCTTGTGGCTTAGGTGCGACAAGTGTTGGAGTGGAGGACAGTATCTCTTCAAGTCTCGCAGCAAGCCTCCGCTCCGAGTCCATTTCATTGGATCTCCCTTTTCAATATTTTGAAAAATGGCAGGGCGCGCTCGGCAGACTTAGAGATAAACCTGCTGAGAGCAGCCACGCAACCGGCAAGTCTTCGTACATCCTTGACGCGCTTTGGTGCTTCAATCTGCTCAATGGCCTTGATCTTGTCGGGATTGGCTTCAATTCCCCGCTGAGACACGAAGAACCCGAGAAGCTTGCCGGAGGGGACTCCAAACACACACTTCTCGGGGTTAAGCTTGAGGTTGATCTTGCGCAGATTTGTGAAGGTCTCGTCTAAATCTTGAATCAGAGTTGCCTTGTCCTTGCTCCTGACCACTATGTCATCCATGTATGCTTCCACATTTCTGTGTATTTGTGGCTCAAAAGCGTCATGGACTACCCTTGCAAATGTTGAACCAGCATTCTTTAATCCGAAAGGCATCCGTATGAAACAGTATGTGCCACATGGAGTGATGAATGCGGTCTTCTCCTCATCCTCTTCTGCCATGAAGATCTGATGGTATCCTGAGTATGCATCAAGAAATGAAAGCAAGTCACATCCGGCCGTGGAGTCAACAATCTGGTCAATGCGCGGTAAAGGAAATGGGTCTTTGGGACAAGCTTTATTAACATCGGTAAAGTTGATACAAAGCCTCCATTTCCCGTTTGCCTTGCGCACGACTACATGATTGGCCAACCACATAGGATGGAGCACTCCTTTGACAAGGCCTGCTGCTTCCAACTTCTTGATTTCTTCTGCAATGAATTCTTGGCGCTCCACTGCTTGTTTCCTGACTTTCTGCTTGACGGGCCGCGCATGAGGACAAACGTCAAGGTGGTGCTCGATTACTTTCCTGGGAACACCGGGGATGTCAAATGGTTGCCACGCAAACACGTCGACGTTCGCCCGCAGGAAAGCAACGAGCGCGCTTTCCTATTTAGGGTCGAGCGTGGCACTGATGGTGAAGGTACCACCAGTGCTGTCCTCCTTGGCGGACACCTTCTTGGTCTCTGGTGAAGCTGTCATCGTCTTCTTACACTTGCCGGTGGAGCTCGATGGTGCGTCCTCGACGGTAGCGCAGCACTCCGAGGAGGTGCGCTTGCCGGAGTGGGCATCAGAACTCTTGCCGGACTTGGTCTTCTTCTTCCCCCCGGGAGCTTCAGCGGCAAGTGTCTTGCGTTCAGTTGCGGCTGCTGCTTCCCGGTAGATCTTGTCGGCGCAGATAATAGCATCTTTCTTGTCGCCAGGGACAGAGATGACACTTATCGGGCCTGGCATCTTGAGCATGTTGTATGCATAGTGAGAGGCTGCCATGAATTTGGCGAGCGCTGGACGGCCAAGTATTCCATTATAAGGCAATGGAAAATCAACAACATCAAAAGTGACCCTCTCAGTCCTGAAGTTCAACTCGCTGCCAAATATCACCGGCAACGTGATCTTCCCCTTCGGCTTGCTCCTTCCCGGATTGATTCCTTGAAATGTGCCGGTCTCTTCAAGCTTGCTGTCAGGGATCTGGAGTTTCTGAAGTACCGCGGAGGAGATCAGGTTCAAGCCGGCCCCGCCGTCAACTAGCATCTTAGTGACCTTGAGGTTGCGGATAGTTGGTGAAACCAACATCGGCAAGCACCCGACCGCAGTTATGCGATCAGGGTGGTCCTCAATATCAAGGATGATAGGCATGCCGGACCATTTCAGAGGCTTGCGTGACTCGACGGGTGGTTCTGCCGCATTGACTTCTCGCACCCACTGCTTGAGCTGGCGGTGTGAAGTATGCAAAGAAGCACCACCGTCAACGCACAGGACCTCTGTGGCTTTCTGAAACTCCTGCTCATCGGCTTCATCATCATCCATATCTTCATCTTCGTCGTCATCTTCATCCTTGTCGCGGCCGCGGGGAGGCCTGTCTCCTTGCCGCTGCTTGGCCTTGCCGCGGCGTCCTCCCCGGCCGGGACATTTCTTGCCGGATCCTCCAGTACCTTCTTGGGCCTTCTCCTTGTCGCGTCGCTCGTACTCAGCCTTCTGCTGCTCAACAAGCTGCTCGACCTTCTTGCAGCTCTGGAGATCATGGCCCTTGGTGCGGTGGATCTTGCAGTACTGCTTGCCGGTGCTGTCCTGCTTGTCGGTGGCCGCCACAGCTTCAGCTTCCTTGGCGCCGCCTCCGTTGCCGGACTGCTCAACGACTAGCACATCTTTGCCTTTCTACCTTCTATTGTTCCGCCGTCGGTTTTTCCTTGCCAGGGCGGCATCCTCGCTGTCAGATCCTCCTGCTCCTACATTCTCTCCGGGGAGTTTCCTCCTTCCTCAAAGACGCGCGACACTGCCGCCAGGCATATAGCTCATCGATGTCCTCGATCTTGCACATCGCCATCTCCTCCGCATCCGCGGTTTCGCGACGTTTCGATGGAACGCGCTAATGACCGCGATGTGGTGGACATCCTGGATGTTGCTTGTGATTTGCTGAATCTCTCAATGTACTTGCTAGGGCTCTCCTTCCTTCAGGCGAAGCAGATGAAGATCGCTTCTTGGCCATGAGGCTTGTGGTCACCAGAAGGCACCGACAAACCGATGGCAAAGATCTGCCCAGAGGATATGGAGTTGTCCGCAAGTGCATGAGCCAGACCGACATTGGGCTTGAGCACCAGCGGGAAGTAGTTGGCAAGGATCTTGTCGTCGCGCCCCCCGGCAGCTTGCACCGCGATGGTGTAGATGCTGAGGAACTCCGACGGATGCAACTTGCCGTCGTACTTCTCTGGTACATCTGGCTTGAAGTTCTTCGTCTTTGGGCCATCGACTTGCCGCAGCTCACGAGTGAACGCAGGCAACCTATCACAGACTGCAAGTCGCTCGTTCCTCGGGCGCATGCATGACGACAGCGGGCCCAACAGACCGGGTCCGATTGACGCCGACTTTCTCTTGGCGCCGATGCGAGTACGAGCGTCTTCTTGCTGTCGTTCGTGAAGAACTTGGCACTGATCGCGACGAGCTCGCGGATCCAACGATGCGGTGGAGTCGCTGTCGGGGTTGACCCGGCGAGTCGGCGATCTTGGCCTTCGGGGTGGAGAGTGCACGGTGGTTGCACCCCCACCGGTCTTGTCGCCACCGGCTTGTGCCTGGCAATCTCGCCGCGGCTGCGATGTACTCGGCTGCCGCGGAGTGTCGCCATTGGCAAAGCCGATGAGGCTCTGAATGGTGGCCCTCCAATCGTCGATCTTGTCTGCCGTTGGAGGGTAATCCAGGAGCAGTTGAGCTCGTGCCAAAGCTTCTGCTGGAGTTTTGGGTGGCGGTGGCAAACGGTGCGAGGAGCGGGATATGCTCAAACTTCTAACTACGTTAGAAGGAGCAGCATCTCGTCCAGGCGACCGTGCCGCGCTCGTGCTAGCATGTTGGCGCGCATGCTGGTCTTGAGCATCCCGAGATCCACCAGCTTGGCCTTGGCCCAATGAACGTATGGTACCGCGAGTACCATGACGCTGTCGGTCTCACGCCTCCTGAGATGGGCGCGGTGCGTGTACGGACGCCGAGGTTTGCGCGGCCTTGTCCTTGGACCTGGCAGCACCACGAGCTCCCTCGTCGACGCCCGTTCCTCCGCCGGCGTCTACCCCACCACCCATTTGCTCTGGTGGTGGTGGGTTCGACGCGGACGGCGCAGCCACCTCCGAAGCCTTCTTTTTCGGTGGCATGTCGATGAAGATGATGAAGATCTAGCTCGCGTGAACACCGGATCAGGTTCACACAACCTCGACGCCCCCTACCTGGCGCGCCAAAGATGTCGTGGGAACGAACACCTATGGGGCAGGGCCCCTTTTCGGTCCGGCGGGGGGCGGAGGTCGCACGAAGAGCGGATCGAGGCGAGGTACACGAGCGGTTTACCCAGCTTCGGAGCTCTCCGGAGAGATAATACTCCTACTGCTGCTTGTCGGATTGTATTGTGTTCTTGCCCGGGAGCGCTGAGAGCTACAGTACTCACTAGCTGCGAGACCGAGCATGAGTGTTTTCTGGTTTCGAACCACCCTCTACGTTGCGCATGGCCTCCTTTTATATGCTCAAGGGGTCACCGACAGGTGGCAACGCATGCAAGGGTAAAAATGGAAAAGTGGTGCGGTTGGTACACCTACTTGTACAGTGTATCATACCTAACCCTGACGGCAGGGGACAAAAGCATTAAATGCCCGTCTGCGTCGCCCAAACAGTGCAGAAAAGTGACCGTTAGGGGCGCCACCGCTTGCCACGATGGCTATCTCGTCATCTCCGCTGCCACCAAGATCACCGGCTGCACTGACCTCTCGCGCAGCGCTACCGACGGTCCCAAGGGCGACACGTTGGTGGATGTGCTGGAGCATGGGTACAGAGTGGTAGCTTGCCGCGGCAAGCGCCTTGCCGCTGTCGTTGTCTTGTCGCGTTCGGAAGCTTGTCGCTCACTGGGCCTTGCCAGGACGCGAGGCGCGTCGCGGCAAGTTCCTTGAGATGCCTTGGTTGGCCTCCACTGCTGACCACCTCTACTAAAACACGTCTAGGCGGAACAAGCCTTGAACGATGCCTCATGTGCGTGGCATGGCTCGTCGACGTGCTCTTCCTCCTTGTGAAACGAGAGAGAGAGAGAGAGATTGGATCGGCGCACTGAACCTGGTGACCTCAGGATGTATTTATAAGGTGCAACTAGGGCACAAGATACAGTTGGTTACAGGAGACAAGTACAATATTAACAACCTCCTATATCCTAATAATATACAGTTTAACATCCCCCCTCAATCTGAACTTCCTTCACGAAGATTCAGATTGTATCTACAGGAGACAAAAGGTGTCTCAGCTAGTGGTTTGGTGAAGATATCCGCAACCTGTTCTTTGGAAGAGATGAACCGAACATCCAATGCTTTGGCGGCAACTCGTTCACGAAAAAAATGGAAATCCACCTCGATGTGTTTTGTTCTGGCGTGAAATACTTGGTTAGCTGACAGGTAAGTGGCGCCCAAATTATCACACCACAAGATTGGAGGACGTGGCATAAAAACTCTATGCTCTCCAAGAACTGACTGTACCCAGATTATCTCAGCTGTTCCATTCACGATGGCCTTGTACTCAGACTCCGTACTGGACCGCGAGACAGTGGCCTGCTTTCTAGAGCTCCACGATACCAGGTTGGGACCAAGAAAGACAGCAAACCCTCCTGTAGACCTGCGATCATCACTGCACCCAGCCCAATCTGCGTCAGAGAAACAACTCAAAACCATGGATGGTGACTTGCGGATGGAAAGACTCATGCCACGGGTGTACTTCAAGTACCGCAAGATCCGTTTAGCAGCTGAAAAATGTACAGTCGTTGGTGCATGGAGGAACTGACAGACACAATTCACAGCAAAGGAAATGTCTGGTCGAGTCAATGTCAGGTACTGGAGAGCGCCAACCAGACTACGGTACTGTGTGCTGTCATCCTGAGAGAGGGGTACCCCACAATCCTTATTGATCTTGTCACTGGAGGACATGGGAGTAGTGGAAACCTTGCAATTTTCCATGTTGGCACAGTGAAGAATGTCGCCAATGTATTTCTGTTGGGAGAGCATAATCCCCTGTGGCGACGATCTCACCTCAACTCCAAGAAAAAAATGCAAATGACCAAGATCCTTAAGAGCAAAAGTGGCATGAAGATCAGCAAGCAACCTTGTCGTGGCAGTAGGCGAGGAGCTGGCCACAATAATGTCATCAACGTAGACAAGCATGAACATGGTGACACTGCCATGATGAAAGATAAACAGGGAAGTGTCTTCTTTAGATGCCACAAAGCCAAGCTGAAGCAGTCGAGAGCTGAGCCTAGAGTACCAGGCTGTAGGTGCCTGTTTGAGTCCATAGATAGCTTTCTGCAGCTTACACAGAGCCCGAGGAGCAGTGGGATCCACAAATCCGGGAGGTTGCCGCATATACACTTGTTCCTGTAGGACTCCATGGAGGAAAGCATTCTGAACATCCAACTGGCGCAGACACCAACCACGAGAGACCGCAATGGAGAGGACCAAGCGAATGGTGACTGGTTTGAGAACTGGGCTGAAAGTATCATCATAGTCAAGACCATAGCGTTGTTTGAATCCTTTGGCAACAAGACGTGCCTTGTGACGATCAATAGTGCCATCAGCTTTGTACTTGATTTTGAAAACCCATTTGCAGTCAATGACATTAACATGAGGAGGCGGTGTAACCAAAGTCCACGTGCCATTGTGGCAAAGTGCATCAAGCTCACACTGCATAGTGGCACGCCAAGCTGGAGATGCCATGGCTTCACGATGATCACGAGGTTCCCGATAGACCAGAAAAGCACGTTTGGACGGGTCATAATTAATGGTGCCGTCCGTACGTTGTGCAACCTTGCGAGTATGATCGCGTGTGCGTGTCGTTATCGGATGCTCAGGTGGCGCAGCAGTCCTGGGCGCAGAGGATCCAGAGGCAGGAGCTGCAGAGGGGACAGGATCTGCCTGGGATCTCGTGTTGCCAGCGGACACGGCAGGCGGGATCGGGTCCTCCTGGGATCCCATGGCGCCAGCAGGTGCAGGGGAATCCTGCGTTGATCCCAAGGAGGGACCGGGCGACGCGGCGCTGCCGACGCAGATGACCGCCCACGGATCGGGCGAAGCGGCACGTGGGCGCTGTCGCAGCGGGTTGAGGCGGCAGAGGCGGGCTCGTGCCGGGCCCCGCCACTGAGGGAGGCGGGTCGGGCGAAGAGGCGACCAAGCCGCTAGAAGGCGCCACGTGGGCCAATGGCGCCCCGCGACCGGCTGACGGGCTGCTGGCCGGGGTGGATGCGTGATCCGAGGCCGGATCCACTCCGGATCCCATGCCCAGATCCTCCTCGGACGCGGGATTGCCTGCCGTACCTGGGATTGTCTGCGCCAAAGAAGATCCTGCATCCAGATTAGTAGACACAGCAGGTATACCATAGTTCATGTGGTCATGCGGAAATAAAAGTATGGCTTGTTCGGCGACACGAGGTGGTATGGGAGAAGTAGAAGGGTTGGCAAAAGGAAAAATTGTCTCATCAAACGTGACATCCCTAGAAATATAGACACGAGCCGTGGGTACATGAAGACATTTATATCCTTTGTGGCGAATGCTATAGCCAACAAACACACACTGTTGAGATCGAAAAGCAAGTTTGTGCGTGTTGTAGGGACGCATGTTAATAACAAGCACAACCAAACGCATTTAAGGGACGTGTAGTCTGGTTTGGTTTGGAAGAGTTTTTCCATAGGACTAAGGTTGTCAATGACACGACTAGGGAGTCTATTGATGAGGTAGCAAGCCGAGAGGTAGGCCTCATCCCAAAATCGAAGTGGCATGGACGCATGTGATAGTAAGGAGAGTCCCATGTCAACAATATGACGATGCTTCCTTTCGGCCGAACCATTTTGCTGGTGTGTGTGTGGACAAGAGACGTGATGCATGATGCCAAGTTGACGAAAAAACGTGTTGCTAAGCTTCTCGTATTCCCCACCCCAGTCTAATTGAACACATAAAATCTTACGGGACAGGAGGCGTTCGACATGAGCAAGAAAGTCACAAAAAACTTCAAAGACATCACATTTTCTCTTGAGGAGATAAATCCACACAAATTTACTATAATCATCGATAAATGCAACATAGTACTGGAACCCACCAGAAGAGGTTTTGGCAGGTCCCCACACATCCGAAAAAATAAGATCTAATGGAGAAGAAGAAACACTCGATGATCTGGGAAAGGGAAGTTGGTGTGCCTTGCCTTGTTGACATGCATTGCACACATGGGTCATAGACCGACTAGAGGAAGCTAGTTTATTGGATGATAAAACATGCTGAACGACTTGAATGGATGAGTGGCCAAGCCTGGCGTGCCAATCTTCTGCTGACAGCCAAACCGAAGACAGGGCATGATGGGAGGACGGCCGAATGGGGTAGAGTCCATTCTCACATCTGCCTTGAAGAAGAACCCTCTTGGTGATCAAATCCTTCATGAGAAAATGAGTAGGGGAATACTTTAGATAAGTATGATTATCAACAGCAAGACGATTGACAGAGAGAAGGTTCTTGTCAGCATTAGGGACATGCAAGATATTGCGAAGTTTGAGGTTGGCAGAGGGAGTAGGAAGGATGGCATGACCACGATGAGCTATGTGCAAACCTGAGCCATCAGCAGTGTGGATGTGATCTCTTCCTGGGTACTTTTCATGGACAGTAAGGCGATCCAGATCGCCGGTGATATGATCCGTGGCGCCGGTGTCGGTGAACCAAGCAGGATCACCTAAGATGGACGGAGGAGAAGCAGCAGCAAGCCCGGCCATCTTGGATTGTTGTGGCTGGAACGCATGGTTGTAGCGTTGGCCACACTCCCAGGCGTAATGCCCAGGACCACGGCAGAGTTGGCACTGGACGCGGTGATCGCCGCGGTCGCCGTAGTCACCACGGTCACCACCGCGGTTTCCACCGAAGTCGCCTTGTTGGCGCGCACCGCCGCCACCACGGTTCCCGCGGTCACCGCCGCGAGAGTTGTTGTTGTTGTAGTTGCCGCGATCTCCGGAGTTACCGCGGCCCTTGCCACGGTAGTTGCCTTTGCCCCGATTGGAGTTGTTGGTGTTGCCGTTGGGGTCTCGGGCGACGTAGTTGACGGAGGAGCCGCCGTGTTGAAGATGAAGGCGAGAAGCATTGTACTCGTGGCGCCGCTCAAAAGAAATTGCATGAGAGTAAAACTCACCAATAGACATGCCCTCGGGACGAGTGGTGTAGGCGGTGATGAGGGGCTCGTAGTCGCTATCGAGGCCGGTGATAACAGCGGTGATGATGTGCTCTTCGCGCATGGGGCGGCCGACAACTGCAAGCTGATCGGCGTTGGCGCGGATCTTGGCAAAGTAATCTGCCATGGACAGATTGCCCTTCCTGAAGACCGCCATGTCCAGCTTGATCTGGACGATGCTGGTGCGGCAGTGGGCGGTGTACATCTCCTCAACATGCGACCAGATGGCCCGAGAGGTGTCCAACTGATGCACTTGCTGCAGCACCTCGTCGGAGAGGGAGGCGAGGAGGTAGCTGAGGATGATCAGGTCCTGGCGAAACCAGGTCGCATACTCCGGATTGGGAGCACACACACCCTTGTCATCGGGGTCCAGAAGCTTGGCAGGAGCAGTGAGCGTGCCATCAACGTAGCCCGTGGCGCCAGCTATACGCAGGGGAGGAAGGATTTGAGCCTTCCAGAGAAGAAAATTGGAGGTGGTGAGTTTGGCGGTGATAAGGCTGGCGGAGGGAGGAGGAACGGCAGCAGCCGGCGGACCATTGAAAGCAGCGGGGAGGGAGAGCGTGGTTAGGGTAGCGGAGGAGGAGGCGGAAGCCGTGGGAGAGCCCATGATGCGATCAAGCAAGAAGGCCTGATACCATGTGAAACAAGAGAGAGAGAGAGAGATTGGATCGGCGCACCGAACCTGGTGACCTCAGGATGTATTTATAAGGTGCAACTAGGGCACAAGATACAGTTGGTTACAGGAGATAAGTACAATATTAACAACCTCCTATATCCTAACAATATACAGTTTAACACTCCTCTCCGACACGAAGGTGTCGCGCCTGTCTACCTGCTCCTAGTACTCCGAGAATCGCTGTTGTGGGATGCTGGGCTGGAGCAATACGCTGGCGAATCAGCGACTACGTGTGGTGTGCGCTTGTCCACCGGCACGAGCTGTATGGGAGGAACTTCTTCCCCGACTTCCCGATAGCCAACTTGTTGCCCACATCCATTTAGGCTGGCCACAGCGGGGGTATCTGTTGGGACAAACCCATATAGCGCTCTCTCTCTCTCTCTCTCTCTCTCTCTCTCTCTCTCTCTCTCTAACACTCGCTCGAACGAAGGTGGAAGAGGGAAACAATTTTTTTTCGGCACGCAAACGCCTTGCCGCACGAGTACCCTAATTTTTTCTGGGCACATACCGGCACTTGCCAATACACTGTGGCTCGGCTCATACCGACGCCACACCCACAAGAGAGATTACTAGAGACTGCATCTCTCCTAGCTATTCTATCTGACCTCACAGTCGAGTACACTTTATATAGCACACCCATGCACACAGGTCAGTGGCCACACACACCACTAACTCACGCACGCATGCACCACACCAGCCACTACCACATGACCCGGCCACCACGTTGGCACTAAGAGCAACTCCAATGGGGCGACCCATTTTGTTCGCCGCCCTCCGTTTGGGTCGGCGCGGACAGAAAAGGCGGCCCAAGGCGCCGACCCAAACGGGCGTGTGTCCGCTTTTCATTCGCGGGCGACCCATTCCCGACCCATTTTTTTAGCCGGATTTGCGTTGGCGTGGACAGGCGACGGACGCTGCAGACGCCCTCTCCTCCCGGGCCCGCTTTATGCATGTCACATTGCCTCCCCATCCAACAAAGAACCTCGCCTCCTCCTCCATCGCCGACGTCGCCGCCCATTTTTGCCGGCGACTCTGCCAGCTGTCGGGGCCTCCACATCCGCCCAGCTACGCCGCCCACTCCCACGGCGCCCCGCCACCGCCGTCTTGTCGCCGGGAGCCGACCGCTTCCCTCCTCCCCCCCCCCCCGCACCCCCCACCACATAGCCGCCCCCGACAAAGAAGTCTCCTCGCCGCCCGGCCAGATCCTCACTGGCTCGCTCGTCGGAAGCCGGCACACTCGTTGGACGCCGGCAGGACAGCTAGCTGGTCTGTGCGTGCTGCGACTCCCTTCGCCGACGCCCGCAAGTTGTTCGACAGTTTGCCAAGGTACAAAATGGACTCCGCCGACGAGTTCTTTTTTCACAATTTTCTTTACGACTCCGACGATTCGTCCTCCGATGACGAGGAGGAGATATTGGCTGCCGTGTTGGTCCATCACCACCTCAATAGCCAGCAGCCATTGTTCCGTGGCTCCATTCCGGGCCACCTTCCGGCGTTGAATCGCAACCGAGAGAGCGGGCATTTCCTTCTTTGGAAGGACTACTTTGATACAACAAACCCGTTGTTCAAACATCAGAAATTCTGTCGCCGTCTCCTTTTGAGTAGGCATGTTTTCAACCGAATTAGAGAGGGGGTGGTCGGCTATGATGACTATTTTGAGTGCAAAGAGGATGTCGTTGGCAAGATTGGTTTTCCTCTTATCAGAAATCTGTCGCCATTCGAATGCTTGCATACGGAGTGCCCGGTGATCTCATTGACGAGTACATCCGTATGCACGAGTCTACTTGCCTAGAGTCCCTGTATAAGTTCTGCAAGGCTGTTATTGTTGTGTTTGGCCCTGAGTACTTGAGAGAGCCAACCGCTGAAGATACAACCCGTTTGTTGGCGATGAATGCCAGCAGGGGCTTCCAAGGGATGCTTGGTAGTATAGACTGCATGCATTGGGAGTGGAAGAACTGCCCTTCTGCTTGGCAAGGGTAGTACAAGGGCCATGACAGGGCTTGCACTGTCATACTTGAGGCCATGGTGTCTCAAGATCTCTGGATCTGGCACTGTTTCTTTGGCATGGCCGGATCACACAATGATATCAACGTGCTTCAGCGCTCGCCAGTGTTTGCTAGGCTTGCCGAAGGCAACAGCCCAACGGTGAACTTTACTGTCAACGGCCACACCTACGACAAAGGATATTATCTGGGTGACGGTATCTATCCTCAGTGGACCACTATCGTTTCCTGTCGGAGAGAAGAGGAAAAGATTTGCCTAAGAGCAAGAGAGTGCTAGGAAGGATGTCGAGCGTGCCTTTGGTGTTTTGCAATCTCGATGGGGCATCGTTCAGTATCCTGCTAATACCTGGAGCACGCAGAAACTGTGGAAGGTGATGACTGCTTGTGTGATCATGCATAATATGATCGTAGAAGACGAGCGCCCGGAACGTCTGTATGATCAAGGGTTTCAGTTTCAGGGTGAGAATGTTGTGCCTGAGCATGGAGTAGCGGCAACATTTGAACAGTTCACCCAATTTCATCAAGACATGTGTGATTGGGAAACTCACGTGCAACTGCAAAATAATTTGGTTGAGCATATGCGGGCTCATGTTGGCAACCAATAGATGCATCTACTTTTATTCGTTTGCAAAAACTATGTGAGAGCTATGTGAGACATTTTTATTTTCATTTGGCTTGTAATAAACTACGCTATTTTATTCGGTCCAAAACGATTTTATTTTGAACTATGCAATCATGCGAAAAAATAAAGGGGCCAGGCAACCACGCCGGTACATATGGGTCGGCGTGTTGGGCGCCCTGCCGATCCATATCTAAAACATGACGGACGCCGGTCGGGCGGCCGATCCAAACGGACAAAAGGCGAACGAAATCGCCGTCCATTTGGGTCGCCCCATTGGAGTTGCTCTAACCACCTGGAACTAACTCGTTGAATCACTCCATGAGGACGCCAACTAACTCACCCGTGCAACTCGCAGCTCTCGCCATACGGTTACACGTCCCGGCCGCCTAACTGCGCATGCTCGAGACTTGGCAAGACACCGACGCAAGTCTAATCGACCAAGACGCACACAGACGCCCAAGCCCTGCGGTGACCGCACCTGGCGCACCCAACGCCGGTCGCCACCGCACGGGCATGGCTTACTGCCAACAGTATCACAGCCGGTATCATGCACTCAGGAAGAGCAAATATGATGATGTGACAGAGAATTAAAGAAGAGAGAGAGGGTACTGTAACATAATAAATGCTATACTATTTTGTATCGTGCATGGAAGATAGTATCATACACTAATATCAACTACTCCCTCCGTCTCAGTTTACAAGTCCTACGCGTATACCTAGGTTGCTAATTTTATCACCCTAATATAAATTATATAACACAAAAATTAAACCATTTGAAAATAGAACATCTAAAGTTTATATTGGTATATTTTTTTGTAATATATGACTTGTATTAGGTTGGTCAAATTGACAACCTAGGGGTACGCGCACGCCCTGTAAACTGAGAGAGAGGGAGTATCATAATATTGCGCTTCATGATATAAAATCAACACTAAAATTATATTAGCTTAAATTCGCCTCTAGGATTGCCAATAAGATCAAATATTTAATAACTTGAGCAGAAGAAATCTTAGCTGCTAATTCTCTTTCAATGTATATTATAATGAAGTGCGGAAGCAAGTTAATCTCCCTTTTACTTCGAGAATTCAAAGCAACATGCCTAAAAATGAATTGATCTTTATTGTGTTTGACGGTAATTTTCTCTTCATAATTGCTGAACTACAAGTCTTGGAATTAACATCACATCTATATCTATACTACTATTAAACAATCAAACTAATTCTTTCTTAATGCCACCCCGCAGATGTACCCAGCCTAATTACCACCGTCAGATTAGCCCCACTAAATAAAATCTAATGGTTACAGTTAGTCTAATCCCGAGCTATGTGTGCAATTAGCAATTTAGTACGACTGAACGCACTCCACCCGCGGAGGAATATTCCACGCCGCGTCCGCGTACAACGCTTCGTCAACGCAAAAGGGTTCTCCATATCGCAGCCACCGCGTCGCCTCCATGAGTCTCGGGGGAGAACCCTAGCCGCCACTCCTTCCCTCCCCTACCTCCTCCCTGTCTCGCCGCCGCCGTCGGAGTGCGCCCCGGGGCGAAGCTAGGGCCAGCTCCTCCATGCGTCTCGGGGGAGAAACCTAGCCACCACCCCTTCCCTCCCCTAATTCCTCCCTGTCTTGCCATCGCCGCCGCCGGAGGGCCCCAAGGAGGTCGACGACGGGGCACCTGGTTCCTGTCGGCTTGGCGCGGTCGCGCGGCGAACGCTTGGTGCAGCAGCGCTGAGGCACGGACTGCGTTGCCCTGGAGCGTCGCCGATGCCAGTTGCTGCCTTGCTGCCTAGCTTACCTGCCTTGCTTCCGCCGGATGCGGGCTCTCTCCACTACCCATGCATCCGCCATGTCGGCCCAAGCAGACGACGAAGTCCAGCCCTGGCCAACAAGTTGTTCGTCACACGCCCATGGTAACATACTGACGCTTCCTCTCTTCAATCAACATTTTTTTTGTTCATCGAATTTCCAAGGAGTCATTTGCATTCCCAATTGTAATATGTGGGAGAAGGAATTGAAGAACAATACATCAGCTAATCTCTGTGAATTTCATATTATATGACGACAGATGCATTGATTTTTAGATGAAATTGAGAACTAATCCAACTTAAAGATGCAAATTACAAGATAGCAAGAAATGTATTACTTGATGTACATATGGACAGTATTATAGGATGGACAATGCAAATCCATTGCTGGACTTGCGCGTCCAAGCGATATAGGATTTCCCACAAAAAATTGACTGGAATAAACTTTTGGCTCGCTGAACTTTTGAGACCTAACTTCTGAATTTATAGTTTGGTAAAATAGAAGAAACGAACATTTGGCTTTCTGAACTTGGTGTTTCTCTTTGCAGCATGATGATTTCAGAAGTATGGTCCAATGGAAGGCTGGAGGAAGATTTTTGAAATGGCAAAGTCATCAGCAAGGACATGAGACGAGAGGTAATAAACATTCTTCTATGTCTATGTGTTACCATCTGCTATTATATTTCACTATTCTTTTTGCAACATGATGAATTCAGAAGTACAACCTTTCATCTTGTTTGTTTTTCTCTGGAGATGTATGAAAATTGGACATATATGTGCAAGTCTGACTTGTTTCTTCATAGGGTACAAATTGGACATATATATGCAGGTCTGACTTTTTTTTTCATAGGGGACAAAGATGTCCTCTTCATAGTGGTCAGGGACACAAATGCCAGCTTGCCATATTTGAGTTTTAACTATCTCTTTTGGTTTTTTGCCTTCACTGTTATTGCATTTGTCAGATACTCAGATATCTTATTTCTTAAAGGCTCCAAAGTTTTGTTTTGGATATGCGCATTTCATATTAGTCAAGACATGCATCCGCCTCTGATCCTTACTTTAGAAGCTTTAGTAATTAGCTATGTTTTATATGACTGGCAATGTATCAATATTCTTCTCCTTTAGCTATATATAGTCAGGATTCACAAGAAAGGAGAAGAGGCTATTGATGGAATCATTTTTTTTTGTTTTAGTCTTGTTTCCTGATATTCAGTAGCATTATAATTAGAAATTTGTGAGTGAGTTTGCATGCATCACTACATAGGAAGTTCTCTACATGCAATGGATACTGGTTGTGAGGGTCACTGTTTTTAGCTGAGAATGATTCACTATCTGAAACTTTTTATATAGGACATGATAATAGCATGTTGGTTAGGGTAAAAATATATTTTCTGATCCCGATTTGGTTCAGTTAACATCTCATTGTAATCACTTCCTTAAATATTTGTAGCCTCAATACCATCAATCAACTACGTCACGTGCACCTTCGAGCAGATGAACTAGCCACTGCCCTGGATGTTGTGCTATCCTCCAGTCCCGCTCTGCTACTTCTGACCAAGCACATCAAACCAAGACTGATTGCTCTATCAAACCAAGACTGTATTTTGCATTAGTTTTCTTATATTTGCGGAGTGTGCAAATGACTTTCTTCTTATCTTTACTCATTAATAATAATAGTGAGGGATTCTCTGTGTTTTGAGTTATCCATTGGATCAATATTTTTTTCTGGATTTTATGATGCTCATTTTCAAAATGATATTTGTAATATGTTTGAATTTTGATGCAAGTTTTAACATGTCAATGGGATCACAATGGCTTTATTTTTTCCACCAAATTATTATATGTGTGATTTTTTCCACCAAATTATTATAGAAGTAGTTCACTACCAAGTGCAAACAAGATTTTTGAGACACATGATCTTCATATTGTTTCTATTTCAAGGTCGGCAGCTTCCCTCATCATGGTTCTTATTTTAGGTTCAAGCTGACTGAGTAGTATTTGTGATCCAAATGTCTGGTTTCAGGTATCAACTTGACATATGTATGTAACCCTCTCCATTTCCTCATTCTCTGATTCTTTGGGTCATTTTAGAATTTCTGATGGGTTAGTTTATTTGCAGTACAGTGTTGATACTGCTCTAGGACACCTCCCACATTAGTTCTCCGTTGCAATTTTTCACCCAACGGACAAGACGGACATCTCTGTGCTCGCCCACCATTATTTGACCTGATACAGTCACCCATAAGATCAGTATGCCCCAACTTATATTTTTTCCAACTTCATTACTTTGGATTATCAGTTGTCCTTACTGCTATCAATCCTTGGCAAGAAGTAATGCAACTAAACTACTTCTCTGAGTTTGGTGGGCAGTAATGTAATAGGATTATTGCCGCATAGTTAATTATCTGATGAATATTGTGTTTATGGTCAGATAATTCTCTCACTGGTTATTTGAATATTGTGTTTATGTATCTGATCAAGCAAGTACTTGTTCTTGATATGCCATCCATATATTTTAAGTTAGTTCTTTTAGTTGGACTGATAATTTGGTACTGCAGACAAAGCACGCAATAACTGGGCATTGAAAAGCATTTTTAAAAGGCATACAGTGATTGACTTCATGTTAGCAGTAAAATAACCTTTCACTGTCATGATGTCATCAGTTTACAAAGTGTGCAACCTGCCCTGCTGATGTCCGGTTTTGGATTGATGACTAAACAAGTTTGCAGGCACATCCCTGAAAATACAGCACAGCCTTCAATCTTGAGAGTTAAGAATTCTTCCGCTGTTGCTTTGGAAATGAGTGTCATATCTGAATGCTTGCTTCATTTAGGTGTATACGTAAAATCTAAAATTGATCAATAATGTTTCTATTAACAGATTTGTAATAATTTAAAATGGATGTACAGTAGTAGCATATGTTTAGGTTGAGGGTACTAATTATAACAAACATTGTGCTTTTTCACATATGATTGTAGGCGATGTATCAGGTGAAAACGCACATTCAATGAAAATCTGGAAACTATTATTCTGGGGCATGGGATCGGCAACGTACGGTGACAGATCACAGGTGGGATTGCTTCCAGATCCACTTAAGAGTGTTTTGCAGTTATCCCCTCTCTCCTTAATTGTAGGTTTAATTGGGAGGTCACACGTCGTTCTCCTGCGACCAGTGTCCGTCCGTCCGTTCTCCTGTAATATTAGTTGAGACGTGCGTTGCACGTGCACATTTACTAGTATCACACAACCAAAGAAGTAAAATCTGATTTATATTTATTTCAAGTACATTATCAAAAAATTGAGAGAGATTAGTACTACTCCTTCCAGCCCCCTATAACTGACGCAACCCATTCGAGAAATGATGTTCTACCATGCACGGGATATCCCATGCATGGCTAAGCCATCCATTTTTTGGAGATTCGGATGCATGCAGATAGGCTGCTCTATTTTCATCGCATGTTACTTATTCAGACTAGCCACAATGGGTAGTAACATAGAGTAGTAACATCAACATGTTACTAGTCTATGTTACTACCTCTATAGTGGAGAGTAACATATGTGTGGTAACATGCAACCCTTCATTTATTAGGCTATAGACACATCTTCCCTTGATATGTGTGATGTTACTACTCCTACTAGTAACTAGCTAAGTTACCACTTTACTCTCTTTCTTCATTTATTGCTTGCCACATCATCTATTTTGTCTAGATATGTGTGATGTTACTACCTATGTTACTCCCATTGTGGGTAGTCTCAATTGCATCTATTCCCCCATATTCTACTACTCTTGTGTCTTGTCACATCAACCATTTATTACTATGCTTCATCCACCAGAGAATCCACCGTCTTATGTCTTGCTTCTTCACTCCCACATGTTTTTTCACGTGTTTACAAATTAGATTTTATCTTCTAAACCAAAATTTCAATAGAAGATGCATCTGCATATTTGCGCTTCTTGTGATGAGGACTTTCAAACAAGAACATTCTCGAATATATTTTGACAAGTTTTAAAAATCAAATTTTGAAACACGATGAAACTTTATTAAACATGGTCTCGTTTAAAATTTCACTAAAATATTTTCGTGTCTGATCTTGTTTAAAACGTCTCATCACGAGGATTACATATGCAAACAAATCATAAATCAAACTTGAGGTTCACAAATATCCTCAACTAAAAATATAGTACTAATTGACTAGGAGAAAAGAGATAGGCTGGCAGGTAGAGTAGATAATACTATTCACCTGACTTTGTGAGACACGCTTTCAAGAATACATCTGACATTATGGGTAGGTGATGCATGCACGGTATATACCGTGCACGGTAGATAATCCGCTCTCCAACCCATTCACTATATAGAAGATGTACAGGCACACAACGGCGACATTTAATTAGGGCCAGGGGGATTACTAGACAGTAATAGGTAGTTCTAACCTTGGCTAGATGCGTAGTGCTTTTGCTGGAGAAGAATTGCAGCCAAAGAGATGGGCACTTCAGCAGATTGGTTGTCGTGGCACCGGCGTTACTAACTCTGATTGTGGCTGAGGCGTAGTGCGTTTGCTAGGTGAGTATGAGGGCAGGAGGCAGCAGGTGGCAAATGGCGGCTGCAAGTCACACAACGATCTCGCAAATCATAGGTCTTTTTTTATGTCAAAGCAAACTTTATTAATCATATGACCGTTACCTCATCCGCTAACAGTTTAACGATAAACTCCGGCAGGCCATCAACCCAAAAAGATGAATTCTTATCACGTCCCATCTAGCTAATTCATGAGTTACAAAACTTGACTCTCTAATACAATGCTTGACAGTCACCTTCCCAAAATCTAGTAAAATACTACGACAATCGTCAAGCACTTGACGCTAGGGCTAGGAAACTATGCCAGCCGAGGAGACAGGCTATGAATGGGCTTTCTGGGCCTTTTCCCTTTCTTTAGATTTAAGTTACAGAGATAGGGAGGGCCGGTACACGCAATCACCTAAGATTATCCCTGATTAAGAACGTAGTAGATGGCAAACTTTACTTGATCGTTAGGGGAGGCCAGGCCCATGCTCCCCCCCCCCCCTTGTCTCCGCCACTGCATATGCATGCTATTAGTATATGATACTCCTCACTATGAGTAGCTTTATTCATCCATCGATCCATGCAAATAAAAACCATGCATGCATGTGTGTTCTGAAATCCAAGCTTAGTCAGCAATCCGAGAGTCTTGGTGCCACGTCACCAAATCCCCTCCTAAAAGGCATCAAGGTTAAAAACAACGGGGATCAAAGAGCAGGTGGTACAGACTTCAGAGATTTAGACGTGAGGGTTTGTTTCCGTCGACCTCTACAACCTCAAGGTTTAAATCAGACTTCACCCTAACGAGACCGACAGATGGCAAAACACTAATGCAGAGGGTGCCTTACATCGCTAGACGGTGCACATCCCAGAGCATGTCCGCCATCTGTGCTCACTATGGCGCACTGCTGGCCCAATCGACTCGGTAATGGACGTTGGCTTCACAGCGACGGCGGCGGTTGCCAAAGGCCCGACGTGGTTGTGATGCTTGGAGAGCGTCGGCGGTTGGTCTGTTGGCGGCTGCTTGGGTCCTGGACAAGTACATACGACATGTTGATGTTGCCGATAATGTTCAGCTCTCTGCATTTGCCGGGGGGCACGGCTTCAATCGCTCCAAGTGACCATGGTGTAGGGCTCTCTCCCGTGATGTGGTAGTCAGCGGGTGTGCTCCACCGTCGGTGCGGTTCGTGTGGTAGACACTCAAGCATGTGTCGATGCACTCACTATGGTCTGCGGTGGCCATCGAAATGTCTTTGTGAGGGTTACTTCCTCTGGGTTGGGTGGTTGCTACGTGAAGCGGCTCATGCTGGTGACAATGTGTGATTTAGCTGAAAGGCTTCTTTGTGGATTTTGGTTGTTCTCACTCTTGTTGGTTTGCTTTAGGCGACAGGATGCAATCTATAGCAGCAGCTTGACGCAGGATATGGTTGTGCAACAACACTAGCGGGATTTCTAGCCCAACGCATGCAGTTGCTTGGATAACGGAAAAGGGGTGGCGACAACACACAATTGCCTTTGATTTGGCGGTGCTTCTCAAGTAACCGGTTTCGAGCTTCAAGGTGAAAACCCTACGTCTGTCCGAGTGGGTTATACTTGGCAATGACGATGTTTTTTGCGTCACTACCTTGTTCAAGGCATTGTATAGATATGCTTGGAATTGTTCTTCAGGGTGAAAATTTAGAATCTGACCTTGGGTGGTTGGATGCCATGACGACACCGCTCAGGCATCATTCCTTCCTAAAGGCGTTATTGTCGAAGAACCTCATTGTCTTTATGGTGTCAAGAGTTGGTTGGGGCGGATATGGTCGTTGATGTAGTTTGTTGATCATTATTTCGAACGCTTCATTTTTTTTCTCTCCTTTTCTGCTCAGGCATAGTTTTAATTTTGTATGGCTTTGCTAGTTGCCAGCGTGTCTATTTGTATTTGTGCGTTGATGTTGCCTATATGCGTTCTAACTATGCAGAGATGATGTGTGTGCTCATGGTGCTTCTATCCACTTGATGTTTTACTTTGAGTGAATAAAATGTAACCTTTGTTGAAGAGCAAAAAAACATTGTTACAGTCCCTATTAATTATCTTGGCAACGGATACAAGTATTCAGAGGAATTCATAAGAGGAGGAACATGTGAGGCTGGGGAAAGTGTTCACGAATAAAGAGGACTTTCGGAGCAGGGGTGCATTGAAGCAAGTTTTTCTAAACTCCTCAAAAGTGATGTTTAAAAGATTTGATTTTTTATTTTTTACATAAATACGTGCATAAATGTGGTCTAACTATGTGTGAAACTTCGCCCGATAATACGTTATATTATATGCTGCAAAAAGAAGGCAAAATTTTGGCCTCAAAATCGACAAAAAATACAAGCCCATTTTTTCATTATTTGTCTTTTTTTATCAGTCACATGCAAGCACGGATATTGATGAAAATTTGGCCCGATATACTACCCTGCTATACATGCATCTAAAAAAAATCGAAATTTTCATGCTGTAAAAAACCAGGCTCAGATGACAATATTTGGGTAAAAAGTGCATTTTCTATGATGCACGCACTATCCTTCGGTGTTCTGGCATGTTGATCTGCGTCTAAATAAGTCACATGTTTTCTCCGACACCTGTGTATACAAACCTCAAACAATATATTAATCAAAGTACTTTCCCAGATTTCCACTCTGTTCATGTGCATCCGGACTGCCGAACATGCATGCATCCGGTACAGGACAAGGTATGGAAAGGTTGAGTTTATTTTCATAATTCATCTTGGAGTCGGTTTTCTGTTTGGGTTGCTAGCTAGGGTAGCATTGTTTATAAACAAGAAAAAAGAAGGTGCCACTTGCGCCCCTGAATGGGTAAATCCATTTACCAGAAAAGGGGAAAAGCAAACTTCACCTCGTGTCACTCCCACTAGTGACATGGGCGCCTCCCTCACGCCGGTGCCCATCTCTCCGCCCCTCTCCTCACCACCGCTGTCGGCAACCAGGCTTCTTCCTCCCTTTTGCGTGTCATCTAGGAGGAATGGGGCAGGACCACATCATCAAGGTCAGCGTCCTCAATCTCTAAGTGTAGCATCAACTTCTTGAGATCGGCCTCCGCAGCAATGGATGCAGAAGAACTAGTCGCCATGGAAACCCTAGGAGCATCTTAGAGGAAAAACTTCGAAAAGAAACACCCATTGAATACCCCCCGTCCCCGCCCAGGCCAGCTCGGCGCCACTAGGGCGCCCCTTTGTTAGCCCGAGCGAGGACGATGAAGGGAGAGATCGGCGACGAGGGAAAGGTGGCTCAACTCTGGGTTACCTCGGGCATCGTTGCCGCGGTGGCTAGGGTTTCACCGAGCTGCACCCTTGAGGCCTTGAAAGCGACGCCGGCGTCCGCCGAGCACTTTGGTTGATACGAGCCGGAATTTAAAGAGCCCAGACACAGCATGGTCACACGAGTGTGCCCACAGAAAGGCTGGCCGTTTATCCGCTGCTCTGGAACCTGCACACTGCCCAGTCATCCCACACCGCTTTTCTTTTCTTTTCTTTTTAATAAATACAGTAATAATAATGTCACACAGGCACACCATCACCACGTCCCAGAGGCTAAAAAGGGCTCCCTTTTCTTTTCTGCCCCACCCTTCTTTTTTCCTTTTCCAAATCCCTCGTGCATCACCTCCCAAGCCGGATCTACAACACGCGCAGCTCCTCAGTCAAATCCCCGCATTTCTTTACTCCCGTCGCCACTCTCAAGTACGCTTAATTACGAGCAGAGTAAAGTTAAACTCCAAGACACAGAAGCCAGGGAGCCAGCCAAGAGCAGAGGCAGCTCGCTGCACGGATACGCGCAGCTCCTCGCATTCTCTGTGTGTCAGTGGCTCAGTGCAGAGCTCCCCGTGAGTCTACGGCGTGGCCCGCTTCTTGCTTGGCACTACTCCTCCGGAGAAGGAGGACAAGTGCTTCTTCCTTCGTGCGGCGATCTCTTCTCTTCGCGGCGAGGGAGCCGGCGGCGGAGGAAGAAGCTGCGAGGGCTATCAGGTGGTTTGTTTGCCCCATTTGCTTGCCGCCGTCCTCTTCTCGCGATTGCGATGTCGCCGCATTTATTGCTGCGCTTCTTGGAGCCTTGCGCCTGTCTGCCTTCTCTGATTTTCCGCCCCCAAATCTGCCGTCTCACTCGCTGCTCTTCGATCTCCCCTCCGGTTCGTCCCGGGGGTTCTTTCTTTGCTGCAGGGAGCGAGCAATCGAGATCGAAATTGCCACTCTTCCGCCCGGTCCGGCTACTCGCCGATTTGTTTGCGTCCGGGCACCCTGATAGTGGCCCAGCCCCATCCGTCCATGGTCCGATGGTTCTTCCTTTTCAGCGCGCAAGATCGATCTGAGTTCATACCAAGGTGAGAGCGCAGCTTATTTATTGTAACATTTGTGAATGTATTGTTACCATTCGGCGCCATCTTTCCATACGAGCATTTCGCATCATTGATTTTCCCCCAAGATTCATTTTGCATCTCAGGAGTTTTGTGCTTAGTGGTTTCTGTTCTTGTAGAATGATTGATTGAAGTAATGTGCGTGGTCTTGATGTTTCAGCTTGGATCCAGAGTTTGCAAGAAGCCCCTAGTAGAGATCATAAATAATGTCGCCGAGGAGGCCAGAGGCCGTGGCGACGCTGTTCATGCTCATGCTTTTCAACGCTTCAGGTACTTACTAGCACATGGATGCATGCTGTATTAAATTACACGGTGCTCTGCACATGATTAGCATCTCATTGTGTCTATGCATCTGGCATTTTGATTCCCCACTGTGCCAGTGGCTAGTTTGAGGAAAGCATACTTTGTTTGTCCTTAACTGAAGGGGAAAAAACGATAAAGAATACTGAAGAGAATTTTCTTGATGTGTACAATCATATATCTGCTTTTGTATCTAATTTTTCCTTGCATAAAAAATCTGTTGCTGTTTTCTGTACAATTTCAGGAGCATTTGTTGGTATCAACATTGGCACTGGGGTGTCGGACCTGCCATCAGCATCAGACATAGTCTCCACCCTTAAAGCCATGAAGATCCAGCATGCTCGCTTGGTTGATACAGACCATCAGATGCTTGTCGCCCTCGCGAACACCGGAATCGAAGTGATGGTTGGGGTGCCAAACGATCAGCTGCTCCGCGTGGGGCAGTCTCGTCCGGCAGCTGTTGATTGGGTCAACAAGAATATTGCTGCCTATATTCCGGCAACAAATATCACGTATATCGCCGTGGGCGATGAGGTTCTAACCAATATCCCAAATGCAGCTCTTGTCCTGGTACCTGCATTGCAGTTCCTCCAGTCAGCACTGTTGGCTGCAAACCTCAATACTCAAGTGAAACTATCAAGTCCTCACTCAATGGATATGATCCCTAAGGCATTTCCTCCCTCCACCGCCACTTTCAACTCGACGTGGAGCTCGGTAATGCTTCCGTATCTTCAGTTTCTGAAGAGTACAGGATCTTCCTTCATGCTGAATGCTCAACCATACTATAGCTATGTGGGAGGGCGAGGTGTGTTCCCTTTGGAGTATGCCCTGTTCCGATCACTCAATCCTAACAGTCAGGTTGCGGATCCCAACACTAATTTGTTCTATACCAACATGTTTGATGCTATGGTTGATGCTGCGTACAACTCGATGAAAGCCATGAATTTCACCAATATTTCTGTTATAGTCACAGCTTCTGGTTGGCCATGGCGTGGTGGACGAAATGAGCCGGCTGCTGATGTTGACAATGCTCTGGCCTACAATACAAATCTCATACGCCATGTGCTAAATAATTCTGGTACCCCTAGCCAGCCAGATAACCAAGTAAGCACATACCTATTTGAGTTGTTCAACGAGGATCGTCGGGCCGGACCTGTTTCGGAGCAAAGTTGGGGCATTATGTTTACCAACGCAAGTGCAGTGTACTCCCTGACATTTGAAGATGTGGCCACAAATAACACTGACTCGCCGGCTTTGCGCGGGATGTTTTGTGTGGCAAATTCAAGTGCAACCCATAGTGCATTGAAGCAAAGCTTGGATTGGGTATGTGGCCCTGGCTCCGCAAACTGCAGTGCCATTCAACCTGGGCAGCAATGCTATAAAGCAGATGACATTGTAGCTGTTGCTTCGTATGCTTTCAACGATTATTATCATAGAACACAAGCGAGTGGCGGTACATGCAACTTTAATGGCACAGCAACCATATCATCTACGGATCCAAGTAAGCTGAACTGTCTCTTGAGTATCCATTTCTTTCTGAATTTTCTGTCTTGTTATTCAAGTGTTAACTGTTACGATCTTTGCTATTACCACTTTATTTTGTGACATGAGCCTAAACAAATTTCCTCCTGAATTTAAACTTGCAGGCCATGGATCATGTGTTTTCGCAGGAAGGTGAGTCGCATTTTCCTTGGTGTTATTGTAAGCTCAAACTTCTTTTGTTGCTCTATACTGACGATGAGGTTTGGTTCTACGTGCAGCACCGGTGCCAATGGCAGCACCGGTGATTCGGCTGCTGGTCCTGTGAGCCCAGACAGTTTTGCCTCACAATCTCAGTCTTGCTGGTCGACTTGCCTACTCGCCGTGCTGCTGCCCATTGTACTTCTCATGTAAAACATTGTGACTGTATGTTGTATTTCGAATGATACACGTCGAATTTGTTGCACCTCTTGTTATCATTTAGAATAGGGAGCCATATTGGTGTCAATGTATGGAGGTAGATGACATGTATCTCTGAAAAGAAATTGTTCTAGGAATGAATGGACAAGGTGCACTTATTTTGAATGTCAAGAAGGGCTACTTTTCTGAAACACTGGAAGTTCCAAACTCCGTGTAGATGCACTGCATATGTCTTTATTATTGAAATTGTAATCCTAGATGACTTGAGTTAGACAATATGCTTCTGTGAATCAAATGATTCATTTGGTTAGTATTTAGAGTTTTCAAATGTGCAGTTGACACCAGCATCTTCCTACTGGGTGAGAGCTGACATTCACCTTCTTGGAGCTCCGAATTCTTTTTGTCCCTGGCATTCAGAACATAGCATACGTAGAGCTCAGGATCTTAGCCCAGCTTTTTGAATTTATTTATTTTGAGGCTAACCACAAGCCTTTTCTTTTCAAAACGAAGGCTCAAGAAGAGCCCGGTTTTGAATTAACAAAGCCATTAATCGGGCAGGATTACAAGATAGCAACTTACAACGAGAAAGAAAAAGAAAAGCGGAATAAAACATACGATGTGTTCCGTACAACAACTCGAAGAAGGCAGTGAGCACACAATACCCATGCCATCGAATGCCACTAAGCCGAAACTAGCTAACCTACTAAGGCGACGGGACGAGGGCACCACCATTCATGTTTTGTGTTGCTGACTGCCACCAAAGGACCAAAACAGGGGCAACATATGATCTGGCTCCGCCTCTGCAAAAGGGTCCCTACCCTTTCACCCATGCTCGACGGGTGCCCCACCGGCGACCAACAGAGTGGTTCACCCTAGAACCCAAGTCACAATGCCCAAGCTGCCAAAGGAGAGGCACAAGGAACAGACCCACACGAAACGGAGAATTGACCACCAAATCACCGTTGTCGACAACAGTGAGGCAGAACACTAGATGAGAGTTTTTGGACGAAGGCGCTAAAACCCCAGAGAAGGCCAAAAGGATGCAACACCATGCGCTGGTTAAGGATAGGAATCGCCAAAGCCGAAGGCCTACAACCGACACTGAGGAAGAGACCCCAATCCCCTCGCACCAGCGGCTGGAACCCTCTGCACCTGGACCAGAATAGGCTGCCGAAGATGAGATCAGGCCACCGCATGCCGCCGTCGAACCACACCCAACTCCACCACCACTCGAGCCATCCCCGGACGACACCTTCAGGAAGGAACACGCCACCAAAATATCGTTGTCGCCACGAGAAGGGGACATGAGGCTTTCACATGAGCTCATGTGCAGGGTGGAAGGAAAAGGAATCCCATTGAAGCCTCCAGCAAGGGAAACGACGCGCAAATGCGATGTCTTCGGTGCCGCCGCCGCGCCGGCCAGGGGTTTCTCCTGGATCCGCACACACCCACTAGATCCGCGTAGCCAACGTTTGAGAGCTAGCGACCGAAGCCGCCAAGGACCGGGAATGAGGCGAATCAGAGTAGATCGAAGTTGAGGACGCCTCTTCTCCATGGCACAACTGACTTGCAAGGGGGCCGTCGCAACAGCCAATTTCCGCCGCCTCTGCGCTGCTCGCACAACTAGGACGACAACCCACTTGCACCCGCCGCCGCCTGCCGCCGCTCGGGGGCCGCCGGCCCGAAAGCCGGGGCTCTCCACACGGGGTGGAGCCGCCGAGATCCTCGCCGCCACCTTCCTCAGAGCCGCGTGGCCACGCCTATGGGCCCCTCTGGCTGCGGCAGAGGGGTGTGGGGAAGGGAGGGGAGGAGGCTAAACTACGGCAGCTAGGGTTGGCCCCCGAGTCGCCTTGAAGCCGTGTTCTACTTTATTTATTGCTCAAGAATGTTTGGAATACAATGCAGATCCGAAGATTGTAGGGGCCACACATGGCGTCCAATAGAGAGACTAAGCGTTTACTTAGCGAGACTATGTGCCTTGATATTTGAAACCCTACCTTCAAAAACTAAAGAACAGATGCTAGAAATCTAATGACATAAGTTGAATTTCGTGGATAATGTGACCATACTTTCCACCATTGCCTTGAGATATTTTTTAGACCACCTCCTTGCAATTCGATCCTACCAAAATGTGCGTTTGTAGCATATCAGCAACCAACGCCAGGGCGGATCCAGGATCGAGCCTTGCCCCGGGCCCCAAGGTTGCTATAGTGTCAGCACAATGCTAAACACTGCCGACAGTGCTACAGTATATGAAGGAATTGCTCCTCACGCCCGGCCCAGCCCCCGGCCTGGGTCCTGGATTCGCCTTTGACCAATGCCATTGCTTCTCGACAAGCAGTGCCTCATGAGATGCTGGTCAGATATCCCTTCTAACACAATCGCTGAGGCACCTAGGTAAGCTCCTTCACTGCTTTAGCAAACTGGGCCCACTACAGCCCGCTTAGATGACTTGGACACCGCTCCATCCACTTCGATTTTGCCTAGCCTGCTGCCGATGGGACCCACCTCGGTGTAGCAACATGATCAACTTGGTTACATGGTGGAGCCGGTGTAGGTTTGATGGCTGATAATTCGGCAATGAACTGATCGATGAAAGCATGAGTGGCAGCTAGACTTTGAAAATAATATTTTTGTGGATCATCTTCCTCCTTGTGTGCCATATTGCCCATAGGGTTACCAGCACCCAGACGAAGTCGGTGTGTAGGAGTGTCTCCATGATAGTAAATATCCATTGTCTTGTATCAGGTTCAATTGTGTTGCCGATGATACCCACAAGATTCTTGTCCTTGAGGGCCCAAATCATCTTGACATAGTGCAATCCATCAATAAGAATGTCGCCATGAGTCCTCACTTCCACACAGCGCACAATTACTCATTGAAGCCATATTACGGGGATGGAGTAGGTCTACCGACGAGATAGATTGTTGTGCCAGCCTCCAAAGAAAAATTCTGATTTTCGAGGGCACTTTAACCTCCCACAAGTTGCACCAAGATTTTTGCTCAATTTCAGCATTGGAAGAATCTCCTCTGCCCTCAAACCACGCCTCCCGCCGGATCATTGTTGTAACCAGCATGCCATTTGCCAATCTTACAAAAAATGCCTTTAGGGTCATGGCTCCGAGCCCAAAAGTAGCAACCGTTAGTGCAAGTGGTACCTCTTAATTAGTTTTTTAGGGGCACCCCTAATTACTTTTTTAGTGGAAATGTTAACGCCCACACGTGTGGGCGTTGACCATATCGACCACACGCATCCATCATCGTCCAATACTATATGCACGAATCTTGGCACAATTTGGCCGATTTTCTGTGCCACGTAGGACAAGGCGCGTGTGTGGTGTGTGACATAGTTCGCCCAAGACGTTGGTTCCCCCACGCGGTCGTGTTGCCACTTCGGGCGTGCGGTGGAACTGCTATGCGCCCGCACGCCACGTGCCGACCATGGTTGATGTCAAACACGTCGCGCACTTCGCCCCCCTCTCCCTCACGGTTCCATTTACTCATCCCCGCAGTTACTCGCACAACCCACTTCGCATTTCAGACCATTGGAGGAGAAGACGAGGGGAGAAGGCGACGGCGGAGGCGGAAGAGTCGACGGTGTTCGCGGTCGTCGGTGGTGCTCGCCGGACCGGAGCGGCTTCGCCGGAGCGCCTACAGATTGAAGGTAATGCTCGCTCCCACTCTCACAATCCTTGCCTGCATTTTCCCCCCTTCCCTCCCTGTTCGATGCTTCACTCGAGATTCATAGAGATTCTGGCAATTTGGCGATGCGTCGGCGTTCCCGCCGGTGGCGGAGTCCTGTGCTTGCCGTTTTCGGTGGCACTGGGCAGTTTCGTCGCCGCCGCGGTGGCGGTCTCGCCGGTGTGGTTCTGCCTGTCCGGAGACACACACTGGTTGTGCCTTGGGATTGGGCTGTTGTTTTCCGGTCTGATAGTTGCGCATTGATTCGAATTGGTATTTGCGATCAGTTCGGGGAGAATTTTGGGGTTGAATTTCAAGTCATTATAGTTTCCATTGAACCCTAGATCTAGTTAGTTGTTTTTCAAACTGCAGTATGAAGGCAAACGTGAAAGTTTGAGTAACTATCATGACTGTATGGCAACTAATTTCCTGAATGACTGTGATAGTTGCCACAAACATACTTTCCCATGCGGCAATTAATTTATTGAATGACTGTGATAGTTGTCACAAACATGCTTTTCCATGTGGCAACTAATTTCCTGAATGACTGTGATAGTTGTCACAAATATGCCTTTCCATGTGGCAACTAATTTTCCTGAATGATTGTGATAGTTGCCACACTGTATGAATGGTAAAGTGTAGTAAATCAGTAGTCACTGCAGTTTCAACAACCAACTGCACTGGATGGCAACTAATCTGCACATCAAGTGTGTTTGTTGCCACATGGATGGTATATTCTGTTGGGGAACGTAGCAGAAATTCAAAATTTTCCTACGTGTCACCAAGATCTATCTATGGAGAAACCAACAACGAGGGGAAGGAGAGTGCATCTACATACCCTTGTAGATCGCTAAGCGGAAGCGTTCAAGAGAACGGGGTTGAAGGAGTCGTACTCGTCGTGATCCAAATCACCGGAGATCCTAGTGCCGAACGGACGACACCTCCACGTTCAACACACGTACAACCCGGTGACGTCTCCCATGCCTTGATCCATCAAGGAGAGAGGGAGGGGTTGAGGAAGACTCCGTCCAGCAGCAGCACAACGGCATGGTGGTGGTGGAGGAGCGTGGCAATCCTGCAGGGCTTCGCCAAGCACCGCAAGAGAGGAGAAGGGAGAGAGGTAGGGCTGCGCCAGGGAGAGGTCAAAACTCATGTGTTGGCAGCCCTCAAGACCTCAACTATATATAGGGGAGAGGGAGGGGGGTGCGCCCCCTTTAGGGTTTCCACCCCAAGGGGTGCGGCAGCCCCAATCCCATCTAAGGGTGGTGGCCAAGGGGGGGAAGAGGGGAAACTTGCCCCCCAAGTTAGGTGGAAGCACCCCCTCCCCAAACCCTAGGCACCTTGGGCCCTTGTGGGGGGTGCACCAGCCCACCTGGGGCTGGTCCCCTCCCACACTTGGCCCATGTAGCCCTCCGGGGTTGGTGTCCCCACTTGGTGGACCCCCGGGACCCTCCCGGTGGTCCCGGTACGTTACCGATAAACCCCGAAACTTTTCCGGTGACCAAAACAGGACTTCCCATATATAAATCTTTACCTCCGGACCATTCCGGAACTCCTCGTGACTTCCGGGATCTCATCCGGGACTCCGAACAACATTCGGTAACCACATACAAACTTCCTTTATAACCCTAGCGTCATCGAACCTTAAGTGTGTAGACCCTACGGGTTCGGGAGACATGTAGACATGACCGAGACGTTCTCCGGTCAATAACCAACAGCGGGATCTGGATACCCATGTTGGCTCCCACATGTTCCACGATGATCTCATCGGATGAACCACGATGTCAAGGACTCAATCGATCCGTATACAATTCCCTTTGTCTAACGGTATTGCACTTGCGAGGTTCGATCGTCGGTATACCGATACCTTGTTCAATCTCGTTATCGCAAGTCTCTTTACTCGTCCGTAACACATCATCCGTGATCAACCCCTTGGTCACACTGTGCACATTATGATGATGTCCTACCGAGTGGGCCCAGAGATACCTCTCCGTTTACGGAGTGACAAATCCCAGTCTCGATTCGTGCCAACCCAACAGACACTTTCGAAGATACCTGTAGTGCACCTTTATAGCCACCCAGTTACGTTGTGACGTTTGGTACACCCAAAGCATTCCTACGGTATCCGGGAGTTGCACAATCTCATGGTCTAAGGAAATGATACTTGACATTAGAAAAGCTTTAGCATACGAACTACGATCTTTGTGCTAGGCTTAGGATTGGGTCTTGTCCATCACATCATTCTTCTAATGATGTGATCCCGTTATCAACGACATCCAATGTCCATGGTCAGGAAACCGTAACCATCTGTTGATCAACGAGCTAGTTAACTAGAGGCTTACTAGGGACATGGTGTTGTTTATGTACCCACACATGTATCTGAGTTTCCTATCAATACAATTATAGCATGGGTAATAAACGATTATCATGAACAAGGAAATATAATAATAACTAATTTATTATTGCCTCTAGGGCATATTTCCAACAGTCTCCCACTTGCACTAGAGTCAATAATCTAGTTCACATTGTCATGTGATTAACATTCACACGTCACATCGCTATGTGACCAACATCCAAAGAGTTTACTAGTATCGTTAAACTAGTTCACATCATCATGTGATTAAGACTCAATGAGTTCTGGGGTTTGATCATGTTTTGCTTGTGAGAGAGGTTTTAGTCAACGGGTCTGCAACTTTCGGATCCGTATGTACTTTGCAAATCTCTAGGTCATTCTCAGAATGTCTGCTTCCACGCTCCACTTGGAGCTATTCCAAATGGTTGCTCCACTATCGTATCCGGTTTGCTACTTAGAGTCACTCGGATAGGTGTTAAAGCTTGCATCGACGTAACCCTTTACGTCGAACTCTTTATCACCTCCATAATCAAGAAACTTATCCTTATTCCTCTAAGGATAATTTTGACCGCTATCTGGTGATCCACTCCTTGATCACCTTTGTACCCTCTTGCCAGATATGTAGCAAGGCACACATCAGGTGCGATACACAACATAGCATACTGTAGAGCCTACGTCCAAAGCATAGGGGACGACCTTCGTCCTTTCTCTCTTTTCTGCCGTGGTCGAGCTTTAAGTCTTAACTTCATACCTTACAACTCAGGCAAGAACTCCTTCTTTGACTGATCCATCTTGAACACCTTCAAGATCATGTCAATGTATGTGCTCATTTTGAAAGTACCATTAAGTGGTTTTGATCTATCATTATAGATCTTGATGCTCAATGTTCAAGTAGCTTAATCCAGGTTTTCCATTAAAAACACTTTTCAAATAACCCTATATGCTTTCCAGAAATTCTACATCATTTCTGATCAACAATATGACAATAACATATACTCATCAGAAATTCTATAGTGCTCCCACTCACTTCTTTGGAAATACAAATTTATCATAAACTTTGTATAAACCCAAAATCTTTGATCATCTCATCAAAACGCACATTCCAACTCCGAGATGCTTACTCCAGTCCTTAGAAGGATCACTGGAGCCAGCATACCTTTTAGCATCCTTAGGATCGACAAAACTTTCTGATTGTATCACATACAACCTTTCCTTATGAAGACTGGTAAGGAAACTCGTTTTGACATCCATCTGCCATATTTCATAAATGCAGCTAATGCTAACATGATTCCGACGGACTTAAGCATCGCTACGGATGAGAAAATCTCATCATAGTCAACTCCTTGAACTTGTGAAAAACTCTTCGCCACAAGTCGAGCTTTATAGATGGTGACATTACCATCCACGTCCGTCTTCTTCTTAAAGATCCATTTATCTCAATGGCTTGCCGATTATCGGGCAAGTCCACCAAAGTCCATGCTTCATTCTGATACATGGATCCTATCTCGGATTTCATGGCTTCTAACCATTTGTCGGAATTCGGTCCCACCATTGCTTCTCCATAGCTCATAGGTTCATTGTTGTCTAGCAACATGACCTTCAAGACAGGATTACTGTACCACTCTGAAGTAGTACGCATCCTTGTCACCCTACGAGGTGCGGTAGTGACTTGATCCGAAGTTTCATGATCACTATCATAAGCTTCTACTTCAATTGGTGTAGGTGCCACAGGAACAACTTCCTATGCCCTGCTACACACTAGTTGTAGTGATGGTTTCAATAACCATATCAAGTCTCCACCATCCTCCCACTCAACTTTTCGAGACAATCTTTTCCTCGAGAAAGGACCCGATTCAAGAAACAATCCCTATTGCTTTCGGATCTGAATTAGGAGGTATACCCAACTGTTTTGGGTGTTCTATGAAGATGCATTTTATCCGCTTTGGGTTTGAGCTCATCAACCTGAAACTTTTTCACATAAGTGTCGCAGCCCCAAACCTTTAAGAAATGACAGCTTAGGTTTCTCTAAACCATAGCTCATACGGTGTCATCTCAACGGAATTACGTGGTGCCCTATTTAAAGTGAATGTGGTTGTCTCTAATGCCTAACCCATGAACGATAGTGGTAATTCGATAAGAGACATCATGGTACGCACCATATCCAATAGGGTGCAACTATGATGTTCGGACACACCATCACACTATGGTGTTCCAGGCGGTATTAGTTGTGAAACGATTTCCACAATGTCTCAATTGCATACCAAACTCATAACTCAGATACTCATCTCTATGATCATATCATAGACATTTTATCCTCTTGTCACGACGATCTTCAACTTCTCTCTGAAATTACTCGAACCATTCAATAATTCAGACTTGCGTTTCATCAAGTAAATATACTCAGTATCTACTCAAATCATCCGTGAAGTAAGAACATAACGATATCCACTGCGTGCCTCAACACTCATTGGACTGCACACATCAAAATGTGTTACTTCCAACAAGTTGCTATTTTGTTCCATCTTACTGAAAACGAGGCTTTTCAGTCATCTTGCCCATGTGGTATGATTTGCATATCTCAAGTGATTCAAAATCAAGTGAGTCCGAACGATCCATCTGCATGGAGTTTCTTTATGCGCATATACCAATAGACATGGTTCACATGTCTCAATCTTTTCAAAAACGAGTGAGTCCAAAGATCCATCAACATGGAGCTTCTTCATGCGTTTTATACCAATATGACTTACATGGCAGTGCCACAAGTGAGTGGTACTATCATTACTATCTTATATCTTTTGGCATGAAAATGTGTATCACTACGATCGAGATTCAATAAACCATTCCTTTAGGTGCAAGACCACTGAAGGTATTATTTAAATAAATAGAGTAACCATTATTCTCCTTAAATGAATAACCGTATTGTGATAGACATAATCCAATCATGTCTGTGCTCAATGCAAACACCAAATGACAATTATTCAGGTTTAATACTAATCTTGATGGTAGATGGAGCGTGCGATGTTTGATCACATCAAACTTGGAAACACTTCCAACACATATCGTCAGCTCACCTTTAGCTAGTCTCCGTTTATTCCGTAGCTCTTTTTTTTGAGTTACTAACACTTAGCAACCAAACCGGTATCTTAATACCCTGGTGCTACTAGGAGTACTAGTAAAGTACACATTAACATAATGTATATCCAATATACTTCTATCGACCTTGCCAGCCTTCTCATCTACCAAGTATCTAGGGTAATTCTGCTCCAGTGGTTGTTCCCCTTATTACAGAAGCACTTAGTCTCGGGTTTGGGTTCAACCTTGGGTTTCTTCACTAGAGTAGCAACTGATTTGCCATTTCATGAAGTATCCCTTCTTGCCCTTGCCCTTCTTGAAACTAGTGGTTTCACCAACCATCAACAATTGATGGTCCTTCTTGATTTCTACTTTCGCGGTGTCAAACATCGCGAATACCTCAAGGATCATCATATCTATCCCTGATATGTTATAGTTCATCACAAAGCTCTAGCACCTTGGTGGCAATGACTTTGGAGAAACATCACTATCTCTGGAAGATCAACTCCCACTCGATTCAAGTGATTGTCGCACTCAGACAATCTGAGCACAAGCTCAACGATTGAGCTTTTCTCCCTTAGTTTGCAGGTTAGAAAAATCATCGGAGGTCTCATACCTCTTGACGTGGGCACGAGCCTGAAATCCTAATTTCAGCCCTCGAAACATCTCATATGTTCCGCGACGTTTCGAAAATGCCTTTGGTGCCTTAACTCTAAACCGTTTAACCGAACTATCACGTAGTTATCAAAACGTGTATGTCCGATGTTCGCAACATCCACAAATGACGTTTGGGGTTCAGCACACTGAGCGGTGCATTAAGGACATAAGCTTTCTCTCGTCCGCATAATCGCTCATTGTCAACTTTCAACTATATTTTCTCTAGGAATATATCTAAGCAGTGGAACTAAAGCGCGAGCTTCGACATAATTTGCAAAGATCTTTTGACTATGTTCGGGATAATTAAGTTCATCTTATGAACTCCCACTCGAATAGACATCCTCTAGTCATCTAAGTGATTACATGATCCGAGTCAACTAGGCCGTGTCCGATCATCACGTGAGACGGACTAGTCATCATCGGTGAACATCTTCATGTTGATCGTATCAACTATCGACTCATGCTCGACCTTTCGGTCTCTTGTGTTCGAGGCCATATCTGTACATGCTAGGCTCGTCAAGTTAACCTAAGTGTTTTGCGTGTGTAAATCTGGCTTACACCCGTTGTATGTGAACGTAAGAATCTATCACACCCGATCATCACGTGGTGCTTGAAGCAGCGAACTTTCACAACGTTGCACGTTAGGGGAACACTTTCTTGAAATTTTAATGAGGATCATCTTATTTACTACCGTCGTTCTAAGCAAATAAGATGCATAAACATGATAAACATCACATGCAATCAAATAGTGACATGATATGGCCAATATCATTTTGCTCCTTTTGATCTCCATCTTTGGGGCTCCATGATCATCATCGTCACCGGCATGACACCATGATCTCCATCATCGTGTCTTCATGAAGTTGTCTTGCCAACTGTTACTTCTACTACTATGGCTACCGGTTAGCAATAAAGTAAAGTAATTACATGGCATTGTTCAATGACACGCAGGTCATACAATAAATAAAGACAACTCCTATGGCTCCTGCCGGTTGTCATACTCATCGACATGCAAGTCGTGATTCCTATTACAAGAACATGATCAATCTCATACATCACATATCATTCATCACATTCTTATTGGCCATATCACATCACATAGCATACCCTGCAAAAACAAGTTAGACGTCCTCTAATTGTTGTTTGCGTGTTTTACGTGGCTGCTATGGGTTTCTAGCAAGAATGTTTCTTACCTACGCAAAACCACAACGTGATATGCCAATTGCTATTTACCCTTCATAAGGACCCTTTTCATCGAATCCGTTTCGACTAAAGTGGGAGAGACTGGCACCCGCTAGCCATCTTATGCACCAAGTGCATGTCAATCGGTGGAACCTGTCTCACGTAAGTGTATGTGTAAGGTCGGTCCGGGCCGCTTCATCCCACAATACCGTCGAAACAAGATTGGACTAGTAACGGTAAGCATATTGAACAAAATCAACGCCCACAACTACTTTGTGTTCTACTCGTGCAAAGAATCTACGCAATAGACCTAGCTCATGATGCCTTTGTTGGGGAGCGTGGCGTAAATTCAAAATTTTCCCACGTGTCACCAAGATCTATCTATGGAGAAACCAGCAACAAGGGGAAGGAGAGTGCATCTACATACCCTTGTAGATTTCTAAGCAGAAGCGTTCAAGAGAACGGGGTTGAAGGAGTCGTACTCGTCGTGATCCAAATCACCTGAGATCCTAGTGCCGAATGGACGGCACCTCCGCGTTAAACACACGTACAGCCCGGTGACGTCTCCCATGCCTTGATCCAGCAAGGAGAGAGGGAGAGGTTGAGGAAGACTCCGTCCAGTAGCAGCACAACGGCGTGGTGGTGGTGGAGAAGCGTGCCAATCCTGCAGGGCTTCGCCAAGCACCACAAGAGAGGAGAAGGGAGAGAGGTAGGGATGCGCCAGGGAGAGGTCAAAACTCATGTGTTGGCAGCCCTCAAGACCTCAACTATATATAGGGGAGAGGGAGGGGGTGCACCCCCTTTAGGATTTCCACCCCAAGGGGTGCGGCAGCCCCAATCCCATCTAAGGGTGGCGGCCAAGGGGGGGAAGAGGGGAAACTTGCCCCCCCCCAAGTTAGGTGGAAGCACCCCCTCCCCAAACCCTAGGCACCTTGGGCCCTTGTGGGGGGTGCACCAGCCCACCTGGGGCTGGTCCCCTCCCACACTTGGCCCATGTAGCCCTCCGGGGTTGGTGTCCCCACTTGGTGGACCCCCGGGACCCTCCCGGTGGTCCCGGTACGTTACCGATAAACCCCGAAACTTTTCCGGTGACCAAAACAGGACTTCCCATATATAAATCTTTACCTCCGGACCATTAGGAACTCCTCGTGACTTCCGGATCTCATCCGGACTCGAACAACATTCGGTAACCACATACAAACTTCCTTTATAACCCTAGCGTCATCGAACCTTAAGTGTGTAGACCCTACGGGTTCGGGAGACATGTAGACATGACCGAGACGTTCTCCGGTCAATAACCAACAGCGGGATCTGGATACCCATGTTGGCTCCCACATGTTCCACGATGATCTCATCGGATGAACCACGATGTCAAGGACTCAATCGATCCCGTATACAATTCCCTTTGTCTAACGGTATTGCACTTGCCCGAGATTCGATCGTCGGTATACCGATACCTTTTTCAATCTCGTTACCGGCAAGTCTCTTTACTCGTTCCGTAACACATCATCCCGTGATCAACCCCTTGGTCACACTGTGCACATTATGATGATGTCGTATCGAGTGGGCCCAAAGATACCTCTCCGTTTACGGAGTGACAAATCGATCTCGATTCGTGCCAACCCAATGCAGACACTTTCGGAGATACCTATAGTGCACCTTTATAGCCACCCGATTCGTTGTGACGTTTGGTACACCCAAAGCATTCCTACGGATCCGGAGTTGCACAATCTCATGGTCTAAGGAAATGATACTTGACATTAGAAAAGCTTTAGCATACGAACTACGATCTTTGTGCTAGGCTTAGGATTGGGTCTTGTCCATGACATCATTCTTCTAATGATGTGATCCCGTTATCAACGACATCCAATGTCCATGGTCAAGAAACCGTAACCATCTGTTGATCAACGAGCTAGTTAACTAGAGGCTTACTAGGGACATGGTGTTGTTTATGTACCCACACATGTATCTGAGTTTCCTATCAATACAATTATAGCATGGGTAATAAATGATTATCATGAACAAGGAAATATAATAATAACTAATTTATTATTGCCTCTAGGGCATATTTCCAACATATTCTTGTGGCAAATAGACTGTGAACACACTGTGGCTGTTGCCATGTTGTAGATAGGATAATGTGGCAAATTGGCTGCATAACATGGCAACTAATTTGCACATCAATTGTGCCAGATGCCATACATATGCTTTCCATGTGCCAAGTATTTGTCTGAACACAGCATGTCTGTTGCCATGTTACAGTCAGTATAATGTGGCAAATTCATTGTACGGCAGACGCAATTTTCGTGTTTTGCCATGATGACTTGTGATATCTGAACACACTGTGGCAATTTCAAGTTGTTCATTAGATGTTTTTCATCGCTTTTTTGTATTATGTGTTGCATTTTAACATGGCAATTTCAACCTAGCACATTTTTGCCATTGAACAAATGGCAAGTCATTGTTGTATTAGGACAGGGTGTGAGCTGCCACATCTTAGGTTTTGTGCAGTGGATGATTTTGTGACTTTCTTTTGTACTATCTTGTGCTAACATGGCAACTTCAACATTTTGTTTTTAAGTGCATTTACGATCTGTACACTTTTTTTCAAATGTAACCAATGTGCTTAATTGCCACATTTATGTTTTCGACAATCATATGGGGGGTGCGTGCGTGTTCATGTGATATTTTGCATTCGCTAGTTGACATTTTCACTCGAGCCCATACGGCAAGGACATTCTGTTAGGTGTCAACTACTTACTTCCTGCATTTTCATTTCCACCGTGACAATTTGGTCTGTTCTTACCTCAGCAGAATGGCTCGCGGTGATCATCAAAACGATGACGATGATTTCATGGATCCACCACAGAGAATCGGCATTTCGGCCGGAGAAAAGAGGCGACGAGGTAAGCGCCCACACACCTCCTCCTCCTGCATATGTTATTGGTTGCCACCTCGAGCTTGCGATAAATCATCATGAAATAAAATTTCATGACAGTGCAAACATGGCAACAACTGATCATTTTTGTCTGTTTTTTGCAGAAGAAGAAATGTATTTGCAACAGGGCCTCCCAGGAACTACTGACTTCATTGACTGACAGATTTACCGACGATCAGAAGGGAGCTGCTGCTGAGATGGGTATGCAGGCTCTGATGAATGTCTGGTGCACGAATCTTGTCAACCCTATATGCGACTGGCTTGGTGAGATTTACGACCCCGCCTCCAGGGAATTTGTGATTCCGGGACATGGAAGACTGCAGTTAAACGAGGAATCCGTGTTCTGCACTTTGGGTGTGCCTCGTGGACAAATCAAAGTCCCGTATGAGGTCAATAACAAGATCGAGGAAGCGTTGTTCCCCCGTTTGTTTCCTGGGTTGGAATCCATGCCGAACATGTCTGTACTGGCAGATTCGCTGCATGCCATGACAACCCATGACGAGGTTTTTAAGATGAAACTACTCATGTACCTCATCTCAGCTGTTTTCGCGCTGACCACTTCTCTTCGCCCAAGCAACAAATGCTTCCCCATCCTGGTGAATGATCTATCTTTACTACATTATTTTCCTTCAATCTTTTGTCTCCGATGTCATGTGCAAAGCTAGTCATTGCCAGTGTTTTTTGATGTTTTTTCCATTTGATTTCTGATGCGGCAACTCGTTATCCTGAAAATTTGTGCGGTGCAGGCGAAATGAAAGATGTGAAGAACATGAATTGGTGTAAGTTTATTGCCGACTTCCTGCATGATGCATTCTCAAGCAAGATGTACCAGAAGGGTTGTCAACTGCATTTAATGGTATGTTTTTACCAGTCCTTTCTGTGAACACTCTTTTTAACACCTTTTATTCATGCATGGCAACCTGATCATAACAATATGACAACTGCCATAATGACAATATGGCAACTGCCATCATACTATGATGGCAACTGTCATCATACTATGATGGCAACTACCATCATGACAATATGGCAACTGCCATCACACTATGATGGCAACTAGCACATACAGATGGCAACTTCTTCTTTTTTCTCTTTCATGCACTTCAACTTGATGAGCGTAGGAACATAGATTATCCTATTTTTTCGCAAAGTACCATGATGGCAACTGATATTTCTTTCTTTTTAAAATTGTTGTACATCAGCTCATGTACGTCATTGTCTTGATCTCATCCATCGTGGATTTCTTTGGGACGGAGGCCCGCCGCCACGCACAAGTTCTTTGTTTACGCATGGACTATCGATCTTTGTCAAGCTGTGCTTGCTTGCTGCTTGAACATGGTGCGATGCCAAATATGGAAAACTGCAGGTTAGTTCTGGTTTCTTTTTCTACACGGCATGCTTACCAATTTTTGCGGCATAACATATGAAAAAATTGTCATGTGGCAACCGTCTGTGGTTCACAAGAGATGACTACCTTTGTTAGCCATGGCTGTCTGCGTATGGTATCCATGTCTCACTCCACATGGCAACTCTGTCATTCATGCTGAAACTTATATTCGTGTCTTCTTTTTTTGTTGCATTTGCAACACATGAACTACTAGTCAGTGTTCATCATTCTCTCTCTTACATCCTAGCTATTTTTTTGGTTTTTTTGAGCTGATGGCCAAGCATGCTATAGACTACATCGTGTTTGGGGAGCCTCAAAACTTTGGAAAGTAGATGGACGTGCACTCAGCTCCGTCTTGCCCTACTGAGGTAATCAAAGATATATATCTATGGTTGCCTTGGATTATTTTTGATGTTGCGCAAGTGACTGTAATATGGGTGGTTATTGCTGCTTCTTGTTTCGTGCACATGCGAGGGCACCTGTTGAGCATCTAATTTGGCAGTTTGCATCCGGAATGACCGGCTTGCTCGGGAAGTTGGTTGAGGGGTGGACGTCCCTCAGTGGCTCTGACAGCGACGCGGTTGCGAGGCAGTTCACTATATTTGTCCCAGAACGGACACATCGGCCAACTGGTTGCCGTGGCCCGTATGACTACAACAGTTCCCAAGAGCTTGCTGACACACAAGATGAACTAGATGGAGACGCTGGTCTCAGCAAGGATGACGACGATGACATGGAGAACGTGCAACAGGACACCGATGATGATGAACATGTTGAAGTTCGTGCACGTGGTAAGAAGGGCAAGGATGCACTAGATGTCCCCCCACCGGAGAAAGTCAAAGAACATACGGCTGCGAAAGGCGAGGGGGTGTTGCCATCAAAGAGGGGGAGGGCTCTAGAGGATGTTGGGCAGGGTTCTCCTAGCAAGAGGTCTAGGACCGATCCCGTAGCTGCTAGGAGGAGGTCCGACTTTAATTTTAGTTTTTTCTTTTGTCTATATTTTTGGAATAGACTGATCCCTTTTTGCATTTGTTTTTGCTAAGCGCGGCAACGAGTTTGCTGTCTGACAATTGCCACCTTTTTTCCCTCCATCTTATCGTGCGGCAAGGAGGCGGTGGTGGACGAAAGCAGTCTGAAAAACAGCACCAACGCCAACCCGTGTTGCTGCTCGGTTGAACAAAGGTGCCCCCATTGCTGGTGACACCCCTTTCACCAGGTCATCTCCTCGTACGACGACGTCCAACACCGGGGATCTTGTCGTGTTGTCAGACCTAAGAAAGCCAGTCAAGAAGTAGGTTTTCCATCTGCTTTCATTGACATAGTGCTATATTTTTTGATTTTTCAATGCATCCGTTCAGCTTGTCACATGGGCTTCTGTCATCATCCCCACATGGCAACTGCTGTTTTTCAAATGATTTTCCTTCCTTTTTAAGTGCATGGCAACTCCTACTTGTTTTTACATGGCAACTGCTATCTAGGCCAAATGGCAACTCTTATTGTACCTACATGGCAACTGCCATCTTTTCCATTGGCTTGTGTGCTCATCCCATACCTAGTTTTGAAATTGCATTCCTGGCAGATCAGACATTTTTATCGTTCTTCAAGTTGGCTAACATGGCAATTATTGCTGGATTTGCATGGCAACTGCTAACTATGCCACATGGCAACTCATATTCCCCTTACATGGCAACTACCAGCTCTTCCACTTATTTTTCATTTTTTTAAGATTTCTACCATGGCAAATATTTTTTGTTCATTTTTAATACCTTTTTCATGTGCTTTCTTTTTTGCAGGGTGAAGAAGACTACTACACGTGGGGCCAAGCATATCAGTAGGGACCCACTCAAACGCCTTCATTCAAAGTTATCAACAGGGGGCAACTCAGAGGTTCATGAGGCGCCAGTCGACAAAACTGTTGTTGCACCGTCAACTGTTCCCACTAACTCTGACGCAAGTGGCCGACCATCTCCGCCGGTTGCAGATGTGCAGGTTAGAACAACAGGCATCCGTACATCGGGGAGTGACGAGTCGGTATCTGCCAGGATAGCTGAAATATTGCCAACTCTTCTGGCAATGAAGGATATTGCTATGAGCCATGCCACCCCATCAGCAAGCGTTGAAGTGGACGCTCCCGAGACCAACCTAAGCAAGGAAGATTCCTTCCTATCTGAGACTGATTCCAAGCGCGTGCGTGGTGGCACTCCTGTGTCCACGATAGAAGTGGTTGAGGCGGCAGTTCATAATGATATGCCATCTACAGGTGAGAGTCTTGGCACAACAGCTCCAGCTCCTGTCGATGCAGAATATTGCTAAAAGACGGTATTTAGCGTCTTTGGTCTTCCACCTAGGCGTCGTAGCCCCCGCAAGCAATCAACAGACATACCCAATGCACCAGCTGTAGCTAGGAGCAGCAGAGACGAGGCTGGTTATGTTCCTGCGTCCATACTGTTCCCGCCACCTGCCAAAAGCAATGTGATGGAGAAACCGGAAGATCGGAGCACAACTGATGCAGGTGTCAAGCCGGGCACAAGTGACGCAGGTGAACGTCCGGAGCAGACTACGCCTTTACCCGCAGTGGAAATCCCCAGCTTAAATCTGCGCACTTCCAGGCTCCCAGTCAATGTTGGTGTCCCCTACAGCCCAAACAAGAAGATTAACAAGAAAGTTGCGGCTGACACCGCTGACAACACGCCCCACCCTACAAATAAGCCCGATCATTCTGTAGCGGCCGATTCAAATATGTTTGTTGATCTTTCCCTTGGATTCTGCCCCGCAAGTTGTTCGTGGTCCGGCCAGTAGGCATGAGAGGCACCCAATGGCCTTCACCCCACCGAGCTTTAGCCTTGGCATCAGTCAAGATCAACCAGTGGTGCCAGATCCTATGCCAATTGCCTTTGCTTTCCCGGGAGGCATGCTCGCAATGATGGCGCAGCCAATGGTCGAGGGCAAGAAGGTTGTCAAGTTCGCAGAGCCGATAGTCCAAGGTACATTTCTCACGTGCTTATCTTTTCTTGTATACATCTTTGTAGTTTGACTTTTGTCTCAAGCATTTTTTTGGGGTTCTCACTTGTGATGGCAACTGTTATGTGATGACATGGAAACTGGATTTGATGCACCATGTCACCTACATTTTTTTGTTGCCATGCTGCATTTTACATTCGGCAACCACACGGTAACTGAAGTTGATTCAACATGGCAACTGCAGTTGTTGTCACATGGCAACTACAGTGCAATACACATGGCAACTGGATCTGCTGCACCATGTCACCTGCATTTTTGTTTCCATGCTGCATTTTCCATTTGGCAAGCACATGGCAAGTGGAGTTGACACAACATGGCAACTGTAGTTGCTGTTACATGGCAACTATAGTGCACCACACATGGCAACTGGATTTGCCTCCACATGGCAACTCCCTACTTTTTGTACCTACATTTCACATCATGCACCCTATCTTCTCACAATCCATTTGTTTTTGTTTTCCAGGTATCCTAATCCACTTTTTTGATCCTTGTGCAGGCACCCCTGAGGAGATTTCACCGTCACTTGATGAAGCTTACCGCAGGATCGAGGAGGCAGCATTGCAGAGGAGGTCCTCACGAGGTCAGGGGCAATCAAGTTCCAACGTGCTGCGCAGATCGGTATCGAGGATACCATTAGGAGTGCCACCCCTAGTTACGGAGGCAGCAGAGGGTAGTTCACCCACCTCCCGCGGAAGATTACGAGCCGAATTCGAGGGCCACAAAGAACAGAACCGGTATGCACGATATTGTCAAGCGATTTGGAAATGCGAGGGCCAGCATCAAGCACATGAAGGAGCTGAAAGCGTAAATGACCACACCACATAATCTCTCATTTTTCTTTGCTCTTTTTTACCATTCATCTTCTTCGTACTTTCTATACATGACCCGCTTACATTTTAGTTCTTTATTTTTTTTACTTAGTAGGAAGGATTCTTTCATGTTATATCAGTTTCATACAGCTCATGTTTGGACAGAACCAAGGTCATTCAATGCGAAGCGAGTACGTCGACCTGGGTGATCTTGCCGAGTCCATGAGGCCAAACGGTAAAATGTTGACGAATGTAGTTGCATGCGGGATTGACTACATCAACAAGCATATGGATGTGTCTCCCGACAAAACAATCATGCATTACAGTGTGACCTGCAAAATATGGGATGGTAACTTCCACCACAAAATACTGAGGAAGAATTTTGCTCAACACGGTGAATTCAAGCTCACACTGAAGAAATATGTGAGTACTCCTTCCCTGTTTGCACTTTTTTTCACATGGTATGGTTTTTTGCCATTATCTGCACTCTGTTTATGTGGCAGATGTTTCATGTGGCATCATCTACCGTGCAAACTGACTTTTTGATTTTTTGCATCCCGTGCAAACTATGTGGCAACTTCAAAGTAAAATATACGGCAAATTTTGTTCATACATGGACGGCAACTTTCTTTCAACTACCCACTATAACTAAACATTCTACGTGATTCTAATTTTTTGTCCCTGTGTTGTTCTTCATGTGAACTCTGCTTCTCATTTGCTTCACTTTTACATGCAGGTCATGTTCCCCATGTTCCAGGAGCTTGCACCACACGACCCACACGACAAGTGTGGTCACCACTATGCGATCTGTCTTGACCTGAAGAACCAACGCTTTGAGGTGCTTGATTCAATGTGTTCGGCAGCTGATGCAGACCTTACTTCGCATGTTGAATTCTTCATCAACAACGTCAAAGAGACATGGAACCGTCACTATGAAAAATCAAAGGTCCAGATCAGACATTTCCAGATTGAGTACGTGGCGACTACGAATCAAGGGAACACGTAATTTCCTACCCCGTCCTTCATGTGCCATTTACATCAATCCCACCCCTCTTTTGTTGTTACATCTGAATTGAAGTTTATCATTGCTATGTCTGTCCTTTTTGTGAGTTCACCTGACTCTTTTTCTTGTGCAGGACGGACTGTGGCTTTCACACGTTGGAATACTTTGCAAAGTGGGAAGGTAGACTCGTTCCCGCTGTCACAACTGCAACGGCATTGAGCTCCGGAAAATTTACACATGGAACTGGTTGACGAATGAAGATTTCAACAAGCGGTCCGGAGCACGCGAGTTCGTGGAGGAAGCTGTCAAGAAAGTCATCAAGAAGTACAAGTGATCACGTGGCATTACACACCAGACGCATACCTTACATTCTGTTGCCGAGGAATGTAAGGTACTATCTTTGTTCTTGTCAAAACTATGTTCGTGTGCTATGTTATGACTGCAACCCCGTGTAGCCTAGTATGTAGTGGTGGTGTGTGAGCGACATTTGAATATTTTCTGTAATATATGTGTGGATGTGAACCTATTTAGGCGTGACAGCACACGCGTTCTATGTTTATCATTATTATTATGGTTTCATCGTTTGTAGCACCAGTTTTGTTGCTTCAAATGCGTCTATGATGTTTTAAAACATGGCAAATGTAGTTCATCAGATATGGTTAGTGAAAGTCATCGTCCTTTTTCATTTGGCTATTTTGCTTCTTCCTTTTCATCGCTAACTGCACCGGCTAGCATGGTAGTTCGATCATGTAGCCGTAACCTTTCCTGCGGTTGATGCACGTTACACTTTTTTCAACTTGTTTCCCATACATTGCACACAACACACTATGTGTGACTAAACCGCGTCGAATTAACATGAAAATTTATGCGATGTAGAGTCATTACAAATAACATGGCATATTTCAGTACAACTAACATGGCAGATTCAGTACAAACAACACGACAGATTCAGCATAAGCAACATGGCAGATCCAGTATACTTAACATGGCAGATCCAGTAGAATTAACATGGCAGATCCAGTACAACTAACATGGCAGATCCAGTACAATTAACATGGCATATTTAGTATAAAATAGCATGGCATATTTAGTATAAAATAGCATGGCAGATTAACTAAACATAACATGGCAGATTAAGTACCCATAACATGGCAACTGCATTTATCCATTCAATGTATTTTCCTTCAACTTCTGATGCCCCTCAAGAGTCATTCTCCCAATTTAAAAAAAAATTCACAACATCTAGGGTACAAAACAAAATGTCCACAAGGACCATGTCACAACGCCCCAATTTTGCTTACGGATTGCCCGTCCCTTTCTTCGTTTTCTTGTGTTTTGCTTGAATCTCCAATCCTGATTTGTACCTTATCTCCTTTGGACAACCCTTTGTGATGGAATGGGGCGGGTTCCTGACCTGGATTTGTGTGCTTGCTGTTCCAGATCCTATATCCGAGTTTTCAGATGATGGCCCCGTGGACGAAGGCACACTTGATGTGCGGGGGAACCTATGTAAGGCTTCCTCAGCTTTCCTCTTCTTGATCTCATCAAGCACTCTTTTCAGGGTCTTCTTGTGTTTTTCTGCGACTCTCGCTGTCTCATCACTCTTGCACGCTTCATCAATTAGCTCAGCATAGTTCTTTGTCAGCACAACGTGCCTCATGGCTTCCATGGTTGACTCAGGTCTCTCGTCATGCACAGCTAGAACTGTGTTTGTTGTCTGCGGCGCCAACGCGTCGTCAGCGTCCCAAGTCCATCGCCGCCTTATGAAATGGCGGGGCATCCGTATCACAGCGTTCATGTCCATTACTTTTAGTATGTGATAGCACACAATGCCGTCCCGTTCAAACTTGCAGCATTGGCAGTAGTATTCGCCTTGGCCGATCGAGGCTTTCATGAAGTAGTTCCTTCCTTTGTCCGGGTCTTCAGGTTCTGAATCTGACATGCCCAAAATAGAACACACCTTGAACGTATGTTCGTCCACCTAGAAAGCCGTGAACATGCTGGCACGCTTTATTTCTTCCTGGAATCTGCAAGTTTTGTGTGTTTTCTGTTAAACTATCGTGCGCTTTTTTTTGTAGCACCTTATGGTGTCATGGAAATAGAAATACATTTTGTTTGAACATGGCAAATATAGTACATTGAACATGGCAAATATAGTACCTTGAACATGGCAACTGTAGTATATTAGACATGGTAACTGTAGTACATTAGACATGGCAACTGTAGTACATTAGACATGGCAACTGTAGTACATTTTCAATTGGCCATCGTCATTTCCACACCAACATTCCCAATGGAAGCACATTGCATAAAACATGGCAACTGCATTTTATTAAACATGACATCTACAGTTGAGTAAACATGGCAATTGCATTTCAGCAAACATGGCAGTTGCATTTTAGTAAACATGGCAATTGCATTTCAGTAGATGTGGCAACAACATAATATTTTTCAGTTGACATTGGCATTTGCATACCAACATGCCCATTGGAAGTACAGTGCATTAAACATGGCAACTGCATTTCATTGAACATGGAAAATGCATCCGAGCAAGCATGACAAACAAAATTTTCATTGAACATGGCAATTGCAGCTGAGTAAGCATGGCAAACAGTATTTCATTAAACATGGCAAACACATATCATGGCAACTGCATTGCATTCTATATGGCACCTACTGTCTTCGTGCTTTGTGCAAATAAGACTGTAACGCAACTGACTTACTTGTTAAAGATCTTGTTGGTGTATATCTTGCTCATTTGCCTCTCCATCGGTAGCAATTTTGGCTACTTTAGCGCGGTGTTCGCTTCTTGCTGTAGCTCGGATCCCAGTATTTTTTGTTACAAAGATGTGTACTGCTTGGCAAACTGTAGCAATGAGTTGCCAGGGCTCACGTACCGCTTCAAAACAGCATTGAACCCCTCGTTGCACTGTGTAGTCTGCAGAAATGGGAAGAAGCACTGCATGAAGTAGGCCGGCACCCAGTACATTCGCTTCTCCCATAGGCTAGCAAGAGTCTCATTGTCTTGGAATTGATATGTTTCAATCATGGCCATCCAGCTCCTTTCAAACTCCTCCACCGTCAAGCTGTGGTCCACGCACAGCTCGAATGCCTTGTGCAGCTCTTGGACGGTCGGCAAAGAACGGTCCTAGCGTCTCCTCGGCCTTCTTTATAATGTGCCACTGCAGGTTCGTGGCATCGCCAACGGAAAGACCTCCTCTATGCCCGCACACATGCTAAAATCCTGGTGCATTATTATGTTCATCGAACAAGTCCATCCATGCACTCCAAGAAGGTCTTGAACAACCAAGCGTACCCATCCGTGTCTTCGTTCGAACGAGCCCGCATCAAACCGCAACGACTGATTGTGGTTATTTATTCCTATGAATGGAGCGCATGGCATCTTGTACATATTAGTGAGATACGTCGCGTCGAATGAAATGCAATCTCGGAAATGTTTGTAGGCTCTCCTTGCAGCACCATCCACCCAATACTTGTTCCTGACACGGTCCTCATCGTCCAACCTTATCCTCTAGAAGAAATCTAGATCTTCCTTCGCTTTCTCATCGAAGTAGGCCATTGTGGCCTCTATGTCAGCCAACTTGCTCTCTCTACGGTACTTTGCTTTTAGGTTTGTGACGTCAGCTGGTATGTAAGGCATGCTACTCAGAGTCCCATTTTTGCTGTGGATGAGTGATAGTATCTGGACCATTCTTGATGGACCGACGTTACAATCATGTAGCAGCTTTATGAATTTCCTTTCGAGGGGGGTGAATCCTCTATGGGCGGTCAGAAATTTTACCAGGTCAAACTTCTTTATGAGTTTGTGGTTGTGCTCGTCAAAATATTCAGTGACCACATACTGTGTTCCATCTACGTTTAGCTTACACCGGACAGGGCATCCCGTGTTGAGAATGATACCTCTCTTTCGTTCCGGAACGACAAGCGCAACACCTTTCCCCTTCTTGTTCCTTCGTGCCTTGTGGCACCTCATCTCACCTCTGTTGTACTCGTTAGTTTTCTTCATTTTCCTATGGTATTCGGTGTTGACCGCAAATCCATGGAACTTTGCATATGTCTGGTAGAATTCTTTTGCTTTTGCAAACGATTCAAATCTCTGCCCAACGTACGGTGGCTGAGGTACCACGATCTCTGATTGCCCATCATCTTCATCCGCTTGTGCTTCGTCATCAGTTTTATCATTCACTTCAGTATCGGCGGTAGTTTCATCTACTTGAGTGTTGCCAGTGCTTGTGTTCAAAGGGGTGCCTATCGGCATTGCTGGAATGATTGCCATTTCTGACTCTGACTCGGCATTGTTCGCGGCATGATTGTCTGCTGGCTGGTGGAACGCGTCTTCCGTGCGCTCAGAGCTCCCCGCAGTAGATGTCCTCGCGCTGCTGTTCATTGTAGTTGTAGGCCCTGTAATAGAAAAAACAGGTACGAGAGTAAGATTTTGCTTGAATAACATGTTTATCGCAACGGATCACATCAACTTCGAGTGATTTGGCATGACATCATTCAAACAGCAAGCCGTGAGTCTGCGTGTGGACATGCATGGCAACCGTAGTTGTCCGATCATGGCAGCTCTGATCCAACAAACATAGCAACTATTGTTTGCCAATGCACGACAACCAGCTCCCTTTTTAGTACGAAAACTTGGATTCTATATGCATGGCGGTGCGATCCGCATACATGGCAAATCTGCTACCAATACATGGCAACCACTGTGTTCTAGCATCAAAACTTTTGCATTCCAGGCTTGAGCTCACTAGGCAAATGCGATCAACTATTAGTGTTGCACACATGCTTTTAGCAGTTGGCAAATTTCCGAAGACAATATATGACTCATTGCATACAACCACTTGTTAGTGTTTTATACTTGATTTTGTCCACCATCACTGATACAAATCTTCTTTTTCATCACGTGCTATTTGCCACAAAAACAAATGTAGTGCTCTTTTGTGGTTCAATTTTTTCCTTACCTTGTTGTGCTGCATGCGCCCATCTTGTGTGGTCTGTCACACCAAATTGATGTGCTCTATCTGCAATCTGTGAAGCTTGCCATGAGACGTTTGCCGGGATACCACCACCGTAATAACCTGTAAGCATCGTGCTCCTTCTGCTAATTCACCGTCCGCAACTTCACTTTTTATGGACTCACCTGTGTATGACGTTGATGACAGGTACATGGGTGCTGCCTGATGCCATGTGCTGCATGAAGGCTCTGCATTTTCCCCCGTCATAACTCGTGAGTCTTTTGCTAACCTTTGCAAGTTTATTTTTCATGTCCAGACCAGTATGTGTTCTTTTTCGTATGCGTTACCTTGATTAACCATATTAGCTAGTTGGAGTTGGTTGCTCGTACATTTGTCAGTGTTAGCGCCCTGTGACTGAACTTGTCGCGGAGGCCCCCTGAGTGTGTTTTGGTCATAAGAACCTGCGAAAAAATGACAATGTATGACATAAGTAGAATGTCATCTTCATCGTTGCGAACATGGCAACTGTTCTTTTCTTTGTTATCACGCATCATATCAATGCCTGCATACTGTTCTAGTAGTGGCAGCAACGGCCCTATAGAAATGAGTTGACTGTACTCTGATGCATCCCAAGGGGGCGTTTCTGGTCTTTGAGAACCCCAAGTATCAGCGCCATCTTCGTGATTCATTCTTTTTCGTGTCTCGTTTCTGCCAATGTGCTCTCAATCACTGCATGAACAAGAACACATCAACAATCCACAAAAAATGTATCCTTGTGCTGCTTGCATGTAGAAGTTAACACGTCAGTGTTATCACATTTTCATGCGTAGGCAACCAACATATCATGGCTAGTAGGACATGCACATCCACTATCTTTTTTAAAATCTGGGTGCTAGCTATCTGTTTGATTCGATGGCACCAGCCACTACAATAGGATGGCAAGCAATAAGTTGACATGGTGGCAGTTGACGGCAATGATAGGTGGCAACTGACGTTAGACACTAGTGGCAATTAATTTTCACACCCCCCATTATTCCAAATTTCTCAACTTTCTTTCCCTTTTTATGGATTCCTACACATCCATTCATTCACCAACTACGTGCATCAATCTACTGAGAACTTACGGTTATCTCTAACGTAGTACATGGCAGATCTAGTGTATTCTGCTTGGCAACTGTGAAGACACACAAGCCATGTAGAGTTTTACCCCTGTAGGATGGATCTAGTTGCCAACTTCGTCGGTAATTTTGCAATTTTCTGCCCAGAAGAAGGATGAGAAGCAGTAGGGAGATCGGGATAATCACATGCTTTTAGCTGGTCGTCTTTGGAGGGCGTTGTTGGAGTGGGGGTGGGGTGGGGGAGATAAGGGGTGTGGTTTGCGGTGGGAAGGCCCTGCGGATTTGCTCTGGTTGCCATGGCAACCAGAGAAGGCCGGCAATGGAGGTAGGGGTTCGGGAGGTGGGAGAAGATGGTGGCAGTCGGGATTGGGGATCGATCGAGGCCGCGATTTGGATCGTCGGGACTCTTTGGGTCCTCTGGCCCGGACGTGCGGGCGGGGTTGCCACACACCGGACGTGCGGCCGTGCCTTTGCGCGCCCGGACGCGATCGTGCGGGCTGGTTCCTGTCCATGCCACACGAGATGTGCGGCACAACTACCCGATACACCACACGTGTGGCAGTTATCGGGACCCTTTTTTACGGGTGAAACACCAAGAGTACTCCCTCCGTCCGAAAATATTTATCACCAAAATGGATAAAAGAGGATGTATCTAGACGCATTTTTAGTTCTAAATACATTTTTTTTCATTTTGATGACAAGTATTTCCGGACGGAGGGAGTACAAGACAGAAAACCGGGCCTAAATACACTTCTGTTTTTCTGGGCCTAAATGCAAAGAGTTTTGCCAAGTACTTTTCCGCAATGGGCTAGCTAGCTGAGCCACACAGACCCCTCAAAAAAAAGAAAAAAACTGAGCCACACAGAAAGCATTGAAGCCCACCGCGCCAGCCGCCAAAGGGAAGCAGGAGAAAATCCCCAATTCCCCGTTGACCCATTCTTCCCCGGCAACCTAGCTCGGCGACGGCGGCCGGCGCGGGCGTGCAGCGTCGCGGCGTTAAGTTCAACCGAGCAGCGTGCCAGGGGCAGTGCGTCCATGTGGCGTGCTGCAGGCACGGATCCGGAGGGACGGCGCGGAAGTTGAAGCTAAGCGTAGACTGGCGTCCGAACAGCACTAGGATTAAGGTCTGTTCGGAATTTTCAGAGCTTGTGATTCGTGAACTATGAACTGATGATGCAGTTGTCTCAGTGAAATTCTTGCAGATTTCACCTTATTCGGTTTTGCTCTGCCACTGGCCGCAGTCATGTCCTCTTCGTCATCTTTCCCCGGCTCCCGCTTCCCCTTCGCTGCCGGTGGCGCCGGTGCTGGAGCCTCCGGCGGAGGCGGCGGCAGCGGGAGCAGCGTGCGGCCCTGGGGATCGAGCGGAGGGACGTCGGTCTCCTCGTCGGGGAAGCGGATACAGAAGGAGCTGCTGGACCTCAACGCTTCCGACTGCTCCGCCGGTCCCAAGGGCGACAACCTCTACCACTGGCTCTCCACCATCATTGGACCCCAAGGTATATGATCATCCTTCTCACTGCCTCTTCGCCACTAACCCAAGACAGGGGAGAAGCTCTTAGGAACTTTAGTTTTATATATACTTGTTTAAATTGTGCCATCCATGGGATATAAAGAATAGAGTATGCACTCGTAATTTGGTTTAACTTAATATATATCGAAAGCACCCGTAATTTGGTTTAATGCGGTGTTTTTCTTGTAGGGTCACCATATGATGGAGGGATATTTTTCCTTGATATCGTTTTCCCACTTGATTATCCTTTCAAACCTCCTATGGTAAGAACTGATAAGTAACCTTCTTTCATTTGCCACTACAGTATTTTCTTATGTGATGTGTAGGTTAGCCGAGTTAGGAGGGCAGCAATATCCCCCTGGTTCTAGAAAAAAACAATCCTCAGATGTTGCAAACCTAAGTTCTGTAGAAGGAATGTGATTTTTTTAAGAGAATGTGATATTTGCATATTCAAATACTCAAGTACGACCTCAAAATAGTTCGTAAAGAATGTTATTATTCTTATTGTGTATTTGGAATCTGATTTGTTTTCATTAAGACCGGTCTTCATAACATGTAAACAGACTAATATAGTGTATGGCCAAAGGGATGAGATTTAATATGCATTAGTAAATTAGGAAGGAGATCCATCATAGAAGTCTGTTGTCCCCAAACTTCCACAGCCTACTACCGTTATTCAATAAAAAAGGCCTAGAAAGAGGAAGCTGTATCGAGCTCTCTGTCAAAGAATCAAGATTCATCCAGAAACAACACCTCAATAGGAAATTTTGTGGAAGCATGGAGAAACCAGCAAGGATTAGAACACTCTAAAGAGCACAGATTAAAAGAAAAGTATTATGTAAAAGCGAGTTTACTTCGCTGCTAATTAATGTTGCTTTTGTTTACCCGCCAAAAGAAATGTTGCTTTTGTTTCTTCTGAAGTGACGTATGTTTGCCGATGCCTTGAGTGTAATAAGACATTATGCATCTTTCCGTCATAATGTCGGTCATGTGTAAAGAAACATATCTGAAGTTTTTATTTTACAGTTGCTATTCAGGAAAAATAATTGTGTGTGGTTGCTGAGATGTTGTTTTCTTAGGTGTCCTCCTGACCTATGTTGTGGCAAGCTTTTAGCTAATGCTTTGCCGAGAAAAGATTTTCTGGAAAAGGAATTTGTCCACCGGAAGCCTTATTACTGTGTGATTGAGATCACCTTTATCCTTTGTTGACATATTGTTTGTATTGGCATATCTTGGCTTAGAGCACAAGTCTGTGATAATTTTGTAAATTAGAAAGCATGATACACATATAAAATATCTGTCTATTTACTGGCCGTATCGATTTATCAGTATCCATCCGCTGGCACCATGGTTTGGAGGTCCAATTATTACCTTTGACAGATGACTTGGTGGTAGGTTGAGACGGGAGGGGTCAGAAACAGCCAACCTCCATTTTCAGATCTCAGCAATGGAACAATGCTAACACTACTTTCACCTACCCCACAGCTGTACAGAGTGCTACATTTACCATGACAAGCATATGGCACCATGCATAAACGAAATGTAGGTCACCACAACAATTATAGTCCAAACAATAAGGCAGGAGCATGTGAATTTTCTCAAGGTTTTGTAAAATAAAAGATCTGTCTGCTATACTGTAGGCTGTAGCATACCAACATATATGCTGTACGGCTCTGATGTTTGTGATTTTACAACCAATGATTGTCATGATTTTATATCTGACAGTTATATTTTATAAGTATTCTTACATTGTTTTATGTTCTACTCTAATGTGTTAGATTTAATTGCTGGAACCCGGTAGTATAATTTAGCACTGGGGGACCTTAACTTGCGGTGACAAACTGACAGTTGTGCTGTGACTCTTCGAGGTGACTTTCAAAACAAGGATTTACCATTGCAATGTTGATTCCACTGGGGCAGTGAGTTTGGAAATTTTGAAGGATGGCTGGAGTCCAGCTTTAACTATTTCAAAGGTGCTACTGGCGATCAAAGCCATCATCACAAATCCGGATCCATGTATGTTCCAACATTACCAGTATTAATTTCTGAACTTAGAAAAGGGAGTATTTTAATACTACTGTATAGTATCTACATAGTTGTTGCTTCGTTTCTACTGGAAAGCCTAACATTATGATGTTTTTGTCTGTGCAGACAACCCACTTGTGGAGAGCATTGCACGTCTGTACCTGACTGATAGAGCTAAGCATGATGAAATAGCTGCTGAATGGACATTGAGGTTTGCAAGATAGGGAGTCCTTTGTGTAACTAAATAAGAAAAATTGACTCTGTAAATGAATAATCTTGTATGTATCCTGAGATATAAGTTGGAAAATGACCAATACATTAATCTGAGTTGTGACATAAACATGTGCTTTATGCTCGAGCATTATTTTGATGTTTAGGTGCAGAATTAGCCTTTATGGTTTACTTCGCGAAGTTACCCCTAGCAATTCTTCAGGGTCGCTTCTTCGATTACGTGAGCAAGATACCGAAATCCTACTTATTGGAACTTGGCATCAGGTCATGCCATTAGATCATATATGAATTTTGCCCACTTGATTTGTTTTTGAAGGGAAAAAATCGTGATAGTACTTAAGTTTCAGTGACCCCAAAACTGTCACATATCACAGTCAAACTACGAAAAGCCTACGAGTCAAATCTTTCACTTGAAACCAAATTTTCGCTGGCTATCATTCCTAGGTTGTTGGGCATGGCTTCAATCATACATGAATGATGTTTATTTCTAGAACTCTGCCTACCTTTTATCATTCCCCTGTACAGTGGTTCACGGTATACTGTCATCCAACATAGTACGACCGCTGTGCAATGAAAGCTGGACAAATATTTCAAATGTTTGAGCCAGAATATTGGCCCCTTGCTTACGAATGCTAACTTCAATCCCACTTCATGGAGGAATGAAAGGCTACTACGACAGGTACATATCTTCTAAATGAACAAATCAGACTAAACCTTTGAAAGAGACATTCCACCAGTTCACCTGTTCACAGAACAGACTGCACACCTCAGCATATCAGTCGACCTATAACTCCTCCATCCCACAGAAGGAGCAAGCACTCTTTCTGGTGATCTTCTCCTCAGACCACAAACAATGGCCACCGAGTGTGAGCTGAACAAATCTCGCCGCTTCGATCGCGGCATGTCGAGGCGGACACGGAAACCAGTGAGCCTCGTCGCTTGTTATGAAGATCGGTATGTGCCGCCCCTGGCAAGACAGCTGCTCCACGAGGCCAAGCTGAAGAGATTGCTCCGGTGCGAAGATACAAAAGAGCTGCAGGCACCTCAGCAATGTGAAGATGCAGAGCAGCAGCTGGGGATTCCACAGGCACCACAGGAGTGTGAAGGTGTTGAGAAGAAGGCACCAGAGCAATATCAAGATGAGCAAGAGAAGAAACCACAGCAATATGAAGATGGAGAGCAGGAGAAGAAACCACATCTGCACCAAGATGAGGAGCAGAACGTACCAAAGCAATATCAAGATGAGGAGGAGACAGGACAGCAACAGCAAGATGATGATGCGCCAGAGCAATGCCTAGATGAGGATCAAAAGACACCGGAGCAATACCAAGATAAGGAGTTGGAGGAAGAGGAGGAAGAGGAGGAGGAGGAGGAGCAAAACATACCAGAGCAATACCAAGATGAGGAGTTGGAGACCGAGGAGGAGCAAAACATACCAGAGCAATACCAAGACGAGGAGGAGGAAGAGGATGAGCAAAACATACCGAAGCAATATCTTGGTGAAGAGCAAAAGATAGCACAACAATACCAAGATGAGAAGGCATCAGAGGAATGCCATGTTGAGGAGCAAACGGCACCAGAGAAATGCCAAGACGAGGAAGAGAAGACAGGCAAACAATGCCAAGATGGGGATGAGAAGGCATCAGAGCAATATCAAGACGAAGATGAGAAGACATATCAAGATGAGGAACAAAAGGCACCGCAGGGAGGCCAAGACACGAAGCAGAAGACCCTGGCGCAGCGCCTCAGCGTGAAGAAGCCGATCACGCCGCCACCTGTGGGTGACGTGCCACGGCTTTCCCTCCTGGAGCTGATACGGGAGAAGCAGCTTGGCACTGGAGAAGCAAAAGCTGGCAGAGACTTGGGCTACGGGGAGAATGCCATTTCTGACCATAGAGCAGCAGCAGCAGCAGCTGGCGGCACAACATTGGCCATGGTGATAAGGAGGCCCGACGGAGGGAAGAAGAAGTCGCCGGGAATCGTCCGCCGGTGCGTGAAGGCCTTGAACCAGATGATCAAGGCCAAGCATGGGTCCAAGAAGAGCGTACCTTTCAAGGAGGTATGAACACAGGTACACAGTTTCTTACTATACTCCGGACATCTCAGAATAATGCACGATTGGGCAAAAACTAGAATTTTGGGCATGATGCAATACAAATTCCGCCATGAACTCCACAGCAAACCCCGCGCGCTCGGCTACCTAGAACAGATCTGTTATCAGGGATGTTGTTTTATGGCATCTGATCAGTTATGTACTTGACCAAACGATGTACCGTATGAAACATCAGTGAGTCTATCTAGATATTCGTCGAACTTTTTACTGTATAGTATCATGGACACCAAGGAGTCGCTCAGTTCTACCGACAGTTTCTCCCGGGTCGGCACAGGTGTGCTGGTGCGCACTCCCTTTCGTTTCTTTTCTGGGTCACATGCCTTTTTCATTTGTTTTGGTGTATGATGAATGTTGAGAGTGCAAGTTAGTGGAGGAAAAGGTGAGTAGACAGGGGGCTGTGAGGCGGTCTATTTGATGATGCAACATGGTGTGCACATCACATAGCTCTGCTCTGCTCTTTTTGTGATCTATCACAAGATTTGACATTGTCTACAATTACCAGAGCAGGTGCTCTTTTCAAAAGAACAGGGTCGTTACCACACCGACAGAAATGTAGGGCCGATGTGCACAGAATCTAGAGGATCCCTCGGTTTCAGTAGTATGATTTCACTAGGACTCGATCATGAAAAAAGATGCATATAAGTTTACATGTGCTATCTTATTTTCCTCTTTACTTTGGGGAAGAGGGCATGTCCATATAACTCACGAGTCACGAAGACCATTAGCCCCCAAATCACTTGTCATTAACATCGATACCGATGACGGTGTGGGAAGCATAGTTTCTGTCGATCTCGAGGCGTCTGTGATGACTTTGTTAATCTTCAAGCTTCACAAATTCGACCCGGCTTTCAATAGGGGTTGTGTGATTCAAGGGCGGAGCTCTTGTTATGACAAGGGTGGGCGCCCCCTACCTTGACTTTATGCGATTTTTTCTAGGTATAGGTAAAGTTAGATTCATTGCTAAAAGCACTTTTTCGACACAGTATATGTTAGAGATATATTTGGGTTACATCTACCCGCGATCTGATGTTGCGCCGCTACTTGGTCGAAGCGTCATGCCCACGGTCCCTCGCTTTGCCGGGGTCTTCCGTCGTCGCTTCGCCGGTCAGAAGCGCGCGCTGACCACTTCGCTGCGCCGTTCACGCGTCGACTTCCTGTGGTATGCGTCGCGCCGTCTCCCTTGGCTCGGGAACGCCATCGTCCGCGGTGGTCTTCGTCATGCTGTCGGGTTCTTTGCCTACTTCGAGCATCGCCACCGCCGCGGCTACCCCGTAGCCGCCGCCCGTCCACCCTCTTCGTCTTCGTCTAGCACCAGCCCGTCGCCAGCGCCGCCATTATCTTCCCTGACCACTTCGTCTACTCCAACCACCGTTGGCGACATCGGCTCCGCGCCGATTGGCGCCGCAACCGTCGTCGAGTCCTTCTCTGCTGGCCCCTTCGACTCCTCAAAATGTCGTATATCTCGTGCAGGTCCCTCGTCTACGCATGCCCGGTGTTGGCAACAATGATGCGTGCCTTCATCCACGACGTGTCCCCGGGCCTGGCAAGCCTGGTGCGGCACTTCGTCAACTTTGTCTCCGTCCATCTACGCATGCCCGATGCTGGCAACACCGATGCGTGTCTTCGTCCACGATGTGTCCCCGGGCTTGGCAAACCTGGCGCGACGTGTTGTCAACAACGTCTTCTTCCCGGCGCACCACTTCTTCGACACCATTGCGCCCATGACTAACACGGCGCCTCCTTGTGCCTGTGGCTCCAAGGCGACTTCCTCGACACCGGTCACCCCGACTCGACATCGACCACGGCGTTCTTCGCACGGCTACCTCGACCACAGCTACACCACTCACGCTCTCGGCTACCTCGACAACGACACAAAGGGATATCGCCTCGCTTGAGCAACTCGGCTTCCTCTACGGTCAATGTGTCTGCGACGCGAAATCATCCATGACGCTCTCGCTGCGACTGGGGGGGGGGGGATCAGTGCGTCGGCTGCTATTTTCTCCAGTCTGACCATTTGCGACGCTCCTGTTGTCTGCGTGCTACCGCTACGACTGCGGGGGGGATGTTAGAGATATATTTGGGTTACATGTATTTGGAGAGGCTTCTTGCACTTCAAGTCTTGTACTCAATATATACTCGCCCTCGAGGCTCAATAATATCTATCACATTCCGCCAATCTTCTCTCTGTCCCTTCTAACAGTACAAAAGCAAAATGCTCATACACACGCACCCCTATGAATGCATGCATGCATGCACATCCGGGGGACCGAGCTGACACATCATCTTAAAATTGACAAAGTCGTCACGGACGTCTTTGTAGTCGACATGAACGTCTTCTTCCACTGAACACACGTCATCGGAAGACCTGAAATAAATCCAGAAAAATGCGCGTAATACTTGAACCGTGATGGGCTGGGGATATCATCATCCTCCTAACCATTCAACCACCGATTGGTTCGCTAAGAAACAATTGTGTGGCGAACCACCCTGTGGTTGAGATGGTTAGGTGGACAATGGTATCCACAACCCACCAGGGTTCAAATCCTGATTCTCGTATTATTTCTGGATTTATTTCAGCATTTTCGGAGGTGCTCATAGGGGTAGGATGTGTGCGCGCGCGTTCATAAAGGTGAGTGTATGCGCGTGTATATGAGCTCTTGTGTTTGTACTGATGCTAAAAAAATATTTGTGCGAAAGAAAAACCGGCTAAGAAAATCGCCTGCCCCGTGCTATTGGCCTTGTTGGGGCTGTATGCAATGCACCAGCCTGGGTTCTGGTCTTCGCTCCAGTCCACGACACAGTCGATCGTGACTCACACCGGCACGAGTTCCTTCGGTCCTTCGTTGCTCCAGAAGGAGCGGTGCGGGGCCAGCGGCCAGCAGGAGGGGCGCGTGAGGCCGCCGGTCAGAAGTACTGGCATCCGGCGGGTGCCTCATCGCCGGAACTCCTCGGCAACAGCGCCACACACGCCCAACGCGCTCCATGTGGCCGCCGCCGCCGGACACGACGATGTCCTAAGAGCATCTCGAGCCGTTGAGCTCCCAGGAGGTATTTTTTCGCCGCTTGGGGGGCTGCCGGCGAAAAATTTGGCCTGAGGATGAAAAAAAATTCCAACCGTGTTCACCCCCAGCGAGGAAGGAGACAACGAGCCCGCGCCTTCTCCCGGCCGCTTGTCGAGGCCGCGGTAGGAGGCGGCTGGCACTGCGAGCGGTGGACCTCAGGCCACGCCCAGGCCACGGCCATCCCAGTCCACGGAGCCGCGCCCCGTCCTCGCCGCACCGCCCCGTCCGAGGCCGCTCTCGGCTAGGCCACGACCGCCTAGGCCGCGCCGCCGCAGCCACGGCCGACCGGCCTTGCCCCGAAGCTCCATGGACGCCGAGCTCGCAAAGACGAGCCCCGAGCCCACGCAGTGGACACCACGGCGGCGGGCAGTGGCTGCCATCGCGACCCGCAGCAGCAGCAACGGCAATGAGGGCGCAAGCGGGAAGGCGAAGCGGGCGAGCGCTAATCAAGTGAGCACGGAGGAGGCGGGGCGGAGCAGAAGCCGCGCCAAGGGATGGCATGGAGTGGCCGGCGGTGAGAAGGGCGGGCGGCGAGCTCGGCCAGAACCGGGGAGCAGGAGATGCGGCGGGAGGGAGATAGGAGAGATTCCTTTTTGCATGCACATGCACGGTGGGCCTAACAGAAAAAGGAGGAGAGAGGCTGACCGGTGGGGTTTGGCCTTGCAAAAAATAATGCCGGCGGCCCCAAATGCCCTTCGATGGGCTGGGTTTGGCCTCAGGTCGTCGGGGCTATTTTTGTCCAAATCCGGCGCAAATTAACTTCTTGGGGGTGTGGCTGGGGCTTTCTTTAGCGCCGGTGCTAAAAAAATTGCTGGGGGTGGGGGGGGGGGGGGGGTTGCGCGTCTTGGGGGCGCGAGTGGAGATGCTCTAAAGCTGGAGTACTTGGAAAGCGCACGTCTACTTCACCCGGCTTCTTGTCCTCCTTGAACTACCATTGTATTTTCGTTATTAGTTTTGCGAAAACACATCTAGATCATGAGTATTGCACATCTAATTCATATATGGCTGATTTTACATGGAGATTCGTGTAAACATTTTCTTTTTTCTTTTCTTTTGCCTTTCTAATTTGGTTGAGCCACTTAGATGTGCAATAACTATGACACACTTTGGTTATTATATGTTTACGATTGTTGAGTATATGTATTGTGCATATCTGTGTATTGGGCCCACCTCCTAATTTCTTATATAATGAGGTCGTACCATCTCTCAGACATCATATATCGTCGCTTTGCACACGAAAGAATACATCGCAATTCCAACAACATACATGGTATCAGTTTTTAGGTTCTAACCCTAGCCTTCCGCTGCCGCTGCCGCCGCCGCGCACCTCCCCTGCGCCGCCGCCGCCGCCTCGCTGCCGCCGTCAGCGCGTCTTCCACGCCGGCCACCGCTCCTCTCAGCCGCACGCTACCTAGCTGCGCCGCACACCCCGCCCAACTCCTCAGCCGCGCGCGCTACCCAGCGCCGCCAGCCTCGCCTAATCCGCTCGGCAGTATTGCGTGCTCGCTGCCTCACCCGAGTGGTCGTGCGTATATCTATCGATGCTGGAATCGATCAAGGCAACGATCGATCGGCTCGTTGACTACGTGCGCATATCCCGTGATTGTTGCAGCCGAAAGTACTAGTACCCACGTACTAAGTACTAGTACACGTACAAATCGATTAGCTAGTTGAAGCTGGCTTTACACTGAGGAGTCGATCGGAATCCAGCGTTTTGCTTCATTCGTCATCGTCATTCCTCGCCGGAAGTACTCGGCGTCTGCTGCCGCCCAACCGCGCCGACCGCCGCCGTCGGACCAGCGATGGCATCCGCCGGCCCGTCCACCGCCGTCTCTGCTGTCCCGCTACCGGTGCCCTACGGCACGGCTCCGCCGCCGTACGGGGTGGCTGCCACCTATGACGCGCCCGTTCCCACGTACGGGTATCCTACATACGGGGCATACGGGGCTCCGCCCGCATCCACGTACGGGTCTCCGTCTACGTATGGGGCTCCGCTGCGCACGAAGTCTCCCCAATCTTGGTGGTGGTGGGGTCGTCAAGCGAGCAGCGAGCTCCCGCCTCCTCCAAGATCATGCGTGCCAGCGGCTCGTTAGATTGTATGGAGAGTACCCACCGCCGCGGTGAGTGGTGGCTACGGCTTCCCATGGCGTCTCTCCCCCTCGCCCGGCCCCGCCCGGGACCATGGGACCCGGTGCTCCTCACCGGGCTGCATGCCGCTCCTACGCCGAGCAACTACACCGGAGGTGATGATTGGTACATGGACACCGGGGCTACGGCTCACATGTTTGCTCATAATGGCAATCTTGCCTCCTTCACTCCCGTCACCACCGACTGCCGCATCATTGTCGGTGACGGTTCCACACTCCCTATCACACATGTCGGGCACACTTTTTTCCTTCTACTTCCATGCCTATTACTTTGTCTAACATACTTGTGTCATCTCATCTTATTAAGAACCTTGTTTCAGTTCATCGTTTAACTCGTGAAAATCCAGCATTGTTGAATTTGACGAGCTTGGATTTTGTGTCAAGGACGCTCGAACCAGGATGGTGCTTCACCGATGTGACAGCCTCGACGAGCTCTATCCGGTGCATTCACCATCCACCTCCACCACCGCACGGTTGCTCTCTCTCATGGCGTCGATCTACGGCATGCTCGTTTGGGTCATCCCAACCCCGTCACACCGTCATATTCTTAGGAGTTTCAGTTTTAGTTGTCATAAGATAGAGGATCACACTGTCATGCATGTCGTGTCGGCAAACATGTTCGCCTCCGTTTAATGACTCCACCACCATAGCTTCTTTTCCTTTTCGGTTGATTCATAGCGATGTGTGGACCTCTCCGGTTCCTAGTAATTCGGCTATTTATATTATCCGGTTATCCTTGATGATTATTCTCATTATGTGTGGACTTTTCCTTTGCGCAGAAAGTCGGATGCACTCCCACTTTGACGGCTTTTTACTCCTATGTTAGCATGCGTTTGGGCGCCCCATCCTTGCTCTTGGTCGACAATGGAAAAGAGTTCGACAACCTTGCTTTCCGACTTTTACGTCGCACCACGACACAGTTTTTCGCCTCACCGCCGCCAGATACTTCCCAGCGAGAACGAGCGAGTTTAACGTCGCCCTTCGTCTCGAATGATCTGCGTTCGCACACTCCTGTTCCATGCTAATGTGCCGCCTCGTTTCTGGCCGGACGCACTCGTCGCTGCTTCTCTTCTCCTTAACCTTCGCCCTTGCCGCCCACGGTGGAACTATGCACCTCACCATCTTCTCTTCGGTACACCGCCTTCTTATGATGGCTTGCGTATTTTCGGGTGCCTTTGCTATCCTAGCATTGTCGACTCCGTTCCTCACAAACTCGCACATCGTTCTGTCGCTTGCATTTTCATCGGCTACCCCTCCAACTCCAAGGGATATCGGTGCTACGATCCCGTCTCCCACCGTGTGTTCACTTCCCGGCACGTTTACTTTGATGAGCATGTGTTTCCATTTCACCAGGTACCCCCGGTTGTTCCTTCCGCCACCGATGACGCGGGCTCCTCGACGCCTCTCCCAGGGCGCTCGCGCGCCTCTCTTGGCCCGCCCCTGGCTTTGAGGCGCGCCTCCCGCATGTGGCGCCTCCTATACCGTGCACGGCGCCCGGCGCCCGGCGTTGGCGCCAGCAGACTGCGCCCCCTCGCACCGGCGCCCACGGTCCCCTCGGCCCCTCGGCGCCCCCGCCGCTGCTGGCCCTCGGCTTCGGCGCCGGCGCCGACTTTTTCGGCGCCCGGCGCCGCGGTCCCGGCGCTGTGGCTGGTCCGGTCACCGCGCCAGTCTGGCGTTTTCGCCGAGCTCGCGCTTCGCCTCGGATGACTACGTCCATGTGGCGTCCACCTCTGAGCCGTCGCCGTTGTCGTCCTCCGTTCGAGCCGCTCTTCGTGACCCGCTCTGGATGGCTGCGATGCAGGAGGAGTATGACGCCCTGTTGCGCAACCGGACGTGGCAGCTTGTTCCCCGTCCCCGGCACGCCAACGTGATTACCGGGAAGTGGGTCTTTAAACACAAGCTCCGTCCTGATGGTACCCTTGATCGCTACAAAGCCTGCTGGGTCGTTTGTGGCTTCCGACAACGTGCTGGCATCGACTTCACCGACACCTTCGCTCCGGTTGTCAAGCCCGGCACGATACGCACGGTTCTCCACCTTGCGGTCTCTCGTGCTTGGCCAGTACCAGATGGACGTCTCCAACGCCTTCCTCCATGGTCACCTCGAGGAGCAGGTCTTCTGCCAGCAGCCCACCGGGTTTGTTGAACCGGCGCTTCCCGACCATGTGTGCCTGCTTTCACGGTCCTTATGCAGACTCAAGCAGTTCGCGCGCTGGTACCAGCGATCGCAGCGTTCTACACCAGCTTGGGTTCCGTTCCACCCGCCGGACGCGTCGCTCTTCGCGTCTATCATCGTGGCTCGACACGGCCTACTTGTCGCTCTATGTCGACGACATCATCTCGACGGCATGTCGGTGGCCTCCTCGGCCAGCTCATCGATCGTCTTCGGGCTGAGTTCGCCATCAAGGACTTGGGTCCTTTGCACTACTTCCTCGGTCTTGAGGTGGTGCGGCGTCCGGATGGCTTCTTTCTTCATCGGCGAAGCACGCTCATGAGCTCTGGATCGTCTTGGCATGCTTAAGCGCAAGCCCGCCACTACGCTGCTGATCTACGGCCAAGCTCTCGCCTCGGATGGTTCTCCGCCGGATGTTGCATTCTACGGTCCATCGTTGGTGCTCTCCAAGATCTCACCGACTCGATCGAAGATTGAGACGCCGTCTGGCGGTGTGTCTTCATATGCATGCTCCTCGCGATGTTCACTGGGCCGCTATCAAGCGGATTCTTCGCTATGTCTGCGGCACTATGGAGCTCGGCATCACGCTCTTCGCCTCTGCTGACACCGCCCTCACCGCCTACCGATGCAGACTGGGCGGGCTGCCCTGACACTCGTCGCTCCACCTCGGGCTATTGTGTCTTCCTTGGACCATCACTCATATCATGGTCGTCCAAGCGGCAGCCTACGGTCTCTCGCTCCAGTGCTAAGGCTGAGTATCGTGCGGTGGCCAACGTCGTCGCCGAGTGTTCGTGGCTTCGCCAGTTGCTCCAGGAGCTCTCTTGTCCTGTGGATCGTGCTACGGTGGTCTACTGTGACAACGTCTCGGTTGTCTACCTCTCTGCCAACCTGGTACATCATCGTCGGACCAAGCATATTGAGTTAGATATTCACTTTGTTCGGGAACAGGTGGCCCTTGGTCATATTTGTGTTCTACACGTCCCTACTTCCCAACAATTTGCAGATATCATGACCAAGGGCTTGCCTACGACGTCATTTGAGGAGTTTCGGTCCAGTCTTTGCGTCAGCAGCGGTGCCGCTTCATTGCCGAAGTGTTGAGTATATCTGTATTGGGCCCACCTCCTAGTTTCTTGTATAGCTGAGGTCGTGACCCATCTCTTGTACATCATACATACGTGCCTTTGCACATGAGCAATACATCGTGCAATTCCAACAACATACAACGATCACATCAAAGTATTTATGCACATAAAATGTGTATGGACTACTTTGGTTTTACATACAATTAATTATGCTTCAGAGTCCCGCCTTATTTTTTTCCCGTCCTCCGTCACTGGCGTAAGTGCATGTATGCAGTGGTGTGAGTGTGTGCTACATGTAATTGTGTTGTAATCAGTATTTCTCCAAAAAATAAATAAATCAAAGCCCACATATAGAAACTAAAATTTTCTTTAATTGAGGGAGCCTTGAAATTTTGTAAGACCCTTGTCCACAGGACAAATATTTTGGTCTCGCCACATATGCCCCTCTTTTACCACTAATAAGGTACACATGCATTGCATGTAGGAACTTAGATAACCAAAGCATGGATGAGTAGCTACTATGGTATAATACTACCTGGTACAATACCAAAGTATGTAGGAGCTTAAAAATCAGATTATAGTTATAAAAATATTCGAAACTATGGGTATAATACTACACGAAACTCATGTGAAATATATACATCACAATTATCTTTAGGTATCTTGTATTGTAGTGAGTAGCTAGTATTGCATCTTCAAAAACAAATGAAATCTATTCCGCAAAATAAAAAAGACAAATGAAATTTATGAAGTTGTTGTCATAGCCTTGAACAAAAGAAAATCATAATGTAAAAGTGAACCACAATTCTTTTAGAGAAAAAAAAACTTGTGGGAACTAAGGTATGGAAGAATCTAGAATAAATAAGAAGTGTCTGTGATGTGCATCGTAAACCATAAATTCAGAAAAGATCGGTATTTTTTTTATAAAATTAGATAATTTAAATATGAAAGATTCTAGAACGAAGGAGAAGTAGTTGTATTTCTATTGCGGAGGCCACAAATATTATTGCTACGGGATGATAACCAAAAATACCGCTCGGTAACCAAACATCGTCCGTTAATCATTAAAATTGCGGAGGCCACGAGTTGTGACTGTACCTCTATTTGCTAGCTAGTAATATGTTCACTCTTTCCTCGGAAAAAAAATTAATTATCATTTCTCTCTGGATACATGTTTCTCCGTGGATACATACATTGTCTAAACAGAAAATCTGCGTGGATGTAGGCGCATATCATCATGCCGATAGTACCTTGAAGGCTGCAACTCGCGTGCCAAATGCGGAGCACGTCGTCCAATCGCGAGCCTCGGCGCCGATTTTCATCAGGTCGTGCCCGGGATGGCCTCCACGTCAGCAAGGCCCCGGCGCGGCGTAGCCAGGGGATCGGATTCTCCCCGCCGCGTGGCACGCCACCGCCGCGCTCGCTATCTCCTCCCGGATAAGCCAGGGCCACCCGGCGCCGCGCGCCAAGATCCCCATAAACTGCCGCGCGCACCACACGCTCAATTCCACTCTCACACCACGCACGCGCGCGCTCGCCTTCCCCACTACAGGCACAGCCAGCGAGCGCACTGGTGGTACAACGATGGCGCTGGTCTCCTCCTCCTCCGCCACCGCCGTCGCGGCGCTCCCCAGCAATGGGCTGGCCGGCGCCCGGAGCTCCTTCCTCGGCGCTGCCGGCAAGGCGGCGGCGTCGCGCGCGTCCTTCGCCGTGCGCGCCGCGGCGCCCGAGAGGCCCATCTGGTTCCCCGGGAGCACCCCTCCTCCGTGGCTCGACGGCAGGTTGGTACTCGGACACGCTGCGCACATGCATGCAAAAATATATTGCGATCGGCTCTTGACACTGACAGTGTGTGTGCATCTCGTTGTTCTTGATGCAGCCTTCCCGGAGACTTCGGCTTTGACCCCTGGGGTCTTGGTAAGTCCTGATCAGTCTCTCACATCGCATCCCTGATAGTGTGATCCGTTGTCGTTCTTGGTAAAACATCGACAAGAACAATCTTTAATCTTTTTTATCGACGTGTAGGATCCGACCCGGAGAGCTTGCGGTGGAACGTGCAGGCGGAGCTGGTGCACTGCCGGTGGGCGATGCTGGGCGCGGCGGGCATCTTCATCCCGGAGTTCCTGACCAAGATCGGTATCCTCAACACGCCGTCGTGGTACACCGCCGGGGAGCAGGAGTACTTCACCGACACCACCACCCTCTTCATCGTGGAGCTCATCCTCATCGGCTGGGCCGAGGGCCGCCGGTGGGCAGACATCATCAAGCCCGGCTGCGTCAACACCGACCCCATCTTCCCCAACAACAAGCTCACCGGCACCGACGTCGGGTACGCGCACACATACGTGAAGCTAATCTGTACAGACATGTCTCTCCTTGTGCTGATGGGCTAATCAAGTGATGTATCTGCGTGTTGGAAACGTAAGGTACCCCGGTGGTCTGTGGTTTGACCCGCTCGGCTACGGCACCGGCTCGCCCGAGAAGCTCAAGGAGCTGCGCACCAAGGAGATCAAGAACGGCCGCCTCGCCATGCTCGCCGTCATGGGCGCGTGGTTCCAGGCCGAGTACACCGGCACCGGCCCCATCGACAACCTCTTCGCTCACCTGGCCGACCCCGGCCACGCCACCATCTTCCGGGTACGCATATGCTACACATTATATATGGTATATATATGATTTTTTGGGTACTGATGTATGACCCTTTTTGGTGTTACGTTTCAGGCCTTCGCCCCCAAGTAAGGAACACGTTGGGAGTTGGCAACTAATCCGAGGAGTGTGCTACCACGGGGAAGAAGATCGCTGGTGGAACTTGATTCTTTTTTTCCTGGGAAGTAAGACCGTGGATGATGGTATGTAATTGTGGAGCAATGCATGCTTGTTGGATGTGTACTTGTACCCTGGTGTTGTAACCGATGTAAAGAATGAATACCCTTTTGAACCTTATGTTGGCATCGTCCACGAGTCTCGCGACGTCGCCCAATGGTCCTAACGTTAATGGGGTCATACAAAGAATACTTTGAGAACAAGAAATGGTAACATTACAAGAGCATCTATTGCCGGACTTGACAAATTCAGCCCCCTAAATATCCGCGGACACACTTAGGACCACCAAGGACAGCGTCGGACGATTCCTCATTTCTCCTGCCAGACAGTCACATTCCTCATATTTAAACTTTCAAATCCATGCAAATTCATATATGTCCATCATACACATGAATATCACAAGTTGAGTAGTTTCACACACACAAAAAAAATGACCATGGTACTTCCACAATTTAAACATAGTTCAAACATAAAATTTATTTGAAGTGCTCAATACAAACATTAAACTCCTTGATTTCCATTGTGGATCCACACAGGGGCGGAGCCAGAACTTTTGCGAAGCCCGGGCAAACTTAAGCCTGAATGTCTAACACGCAAATAAAAAATTCCGTACCGGGTAGACAATATATACTATGCATCAAACTTGCAAAGCACAAATCCACATTAATATTGAAGTGAAAATACGGACATAACAGTCATACAAATGTAATATTTAAGCGAACTAATATATCAATATTTCATTTCAGAGAGCAAATGAAGTTGTGACTTGACAACAAAAGACACGAAATCAAACCGAAGCATAGAGCCAATCAGCCAAACTAGCCATCTTGCCAACAAAAGTGTAGCCGTCTAAATCACCATGACACCATCAATATATCCTAGAAGACACTACAGGATAAGAAAATGGATTTGTTATTCACAAAAATTCAGTGTTGTGATTTGTTTATTTATTCAAAACAGAGAGCTTGTAACAATAGAAAAGGTTAAATGGAATGTACCAATAGTGTGCTAAAGAAAATCACGAGGCAAATGTCCTTTCCGAGACTTCATTGCTGTAAATGTTCAAATAATATCCTTATCATCAACTGACTTGATAACTCGCGCTCAGTGTAACATATCATCAAGTCGTTGAACCATTCGTTGTTGATCTTGCTACGCAATTTATTCTTGATAATCTTCATTGCTGAAAATGCTCTCTCAACATATGCAGTTGACACCGGCAATACCAAAGCCAACTCAATAAGTTTGTATACCAATGGAAGTACCAGATTTTTCTTAGTTTCAACCATCTTCACGGCCAAACTTTGAACATCATCACAAGTAGAAAAAGAAGCATGCCTTTTCACTTGACTTATATAAGTGAGGAGCTGCTCTCTTATTGTTCCACGATCATCATTAGAGAAGTCTTCATGATAAATTTCAGCAAGACGAGCAAGTTTATCAACATTGAACTTGGAGAAAGTGTCCTTGGGGTCAAGACATGAGAAGCAATCAAGCACACATTTGCTCCTTCACTAAAGCGGTGATCCATCTCCACACAAATTTTGTCAATAGCAACATAAAAAATCTCTGCACGGTAATGGTGAAGATTAGTAACAGTTCTCCCTTCTCTCCTTGAACGACCACGAACTGGTATTACTTCATCCATATTTGGTACTAGAATACTATTAGCACCACGGTTAAAGGCATCTCTGACTTGTTCATTCTTAGTTTTTTCCAAATCTATCATCTCTCTAAAGTTTCCCTTGTTTAGAGAAGTAGCTGATTCATCATGTCCGCGAAATGCCAAGCCTTGTGCAATGAGATATCCTGAACAACTTACAGAACAAGTTAAACGAATCTTATACATTTCTTCCGATTCCTTGCTTGATCTAGCAAAGTTACTTGCCACACTTTGTCTTTGACTATTTTAATCATCATAATGCTTGACGCAAGAGTTGTGCTTACTACCATGACCACCAATATGATCTTTGAAGCCTTTAGATGCATGCTTCCAATCTGTAAATCCTTCTTTGGTGAAGACTTCATAACCAAAGTGCTCAGCCCTTCCGGGTTGCTTAAAGAGAAAACAATAAAAACAATAAGCTGCATTCTTCCACTCACTGTATTCTATCCAGTCGTACCTTTTATACCAAGATTTGGAAAATGCTCTTGAGGAACGCGAACTTCCAAATTCAGTACGATGGTATTTATTCAAATCTGGTTGCATTGGACCCTTCAATATATATGCTCTCCTCAATTGCTCTTGAATATCAGGAGGATACTCACAAATTTGTTTCCTCTTTCCCAGATCGCGCTCAATCGCATTTGGATTAAATTCATTGGCAACGTTTGGCGCTGGTGGCTCTACTTCTATTTCAGGCTGCGCATCATTCACATTTTCAGTCCTTTGCTCTACTTCTACTTCAGGTTGCACATCATTCATATTTTCAGTCCTTGCTCCAAAAACCTCCTCATCTCTGAAATTTAGTGAGGAAAAAATCTGAAGTTAGTTTTTACACAAATAAGAATATGGATTAATCACAAGTTCATAGTACAGTACAATGAAAAAGCTACTTGCATCAACTACATGTATCAGATTATCAAGTATTTCTTGATGTTGCCAAACTAAAGTGAAATCGGTGAAATATTTCTTAAAATTACTAGAGGAAAGAGTCTGCAACCTGCATACTAGTTTGTCAGTCTAATTAACTTACAATTTCTGTAGTTTCCAACAGCTAACAAATAGATGTTCTCTATGGACTTTGGTCATAATCATCCCCAATCAAAAGTTCCTAAATAAGCCCTAAGTACATCAATCTCATTATCTCAACCCAAATCAGTTATTAAATACGCGATCTTACCGGAAGTCGAAGGAAAGGAACTGCCTCAGCCTTCATGAGAGGAAGGGCCAAAGGAGGGGACGACCGTGGCCACTGCCGGCTCGCCGTCGGCCTGCCGCTCGCCCAGCCCCAGATCGCCGCCTCGCCTTCAAGTCCCTACCGCACTTGGGAGAAACCAAAGAGACCCGAGTACGCGAGAAGCCGAGAAGGCGAGAACTGTCTGGACTCTGGAGCGATCGATGGTATTCCCTGTTGCCTCGTAGGCTGGAGCGAAGCGATCGATGGTATTCTTTTTTTTCTAGTGGGCTGGAGTGATCGAGACGTTCAAGTAAATAACTGGGCTGGGCTTTGAAGGAGGCCTTATCCAGTTTTGCCCGGGTAAATCCACTCCTTATCGAGCAGTTTTACGTATTGTGGTACGACCACTGTTGCCGTCGGAGTGCCAGCGAGCCCGAGCAACTGCCCAGGGTCGCTGGGCGCTCGCTCCGCCACTAGATCCACATATGCTCCATAAGATCGTTGAGTAGTCGCACGTGAACTTGTTCATCTCAAAGATTCCGATGCATCTACAGAAAATTCATAATCTGGTCTGCATCTTGTTTCAGGATGTTGACTTGTTCTCCGGACTTCTAGACATCATCGATCGTAGTTGCAAACACCTGCATCATGGCACGGACAAATCTCATAGTGGTCTTCAGGCATGCACTTGTTGGAAATATGCCCTAGAGGCAATAATAAAGTAGTTATTATTATATTTCCTTGTTCATGATAATCGTTTATTATCCATGCTATAATTGTATTGATAGGAAACTCAAATACATGTGTGGATACATAGACAACAACATGTCCCTAGTAAGCCTCTACCGGACTAGCTCGTTGATCAAAGATGGTCGTGGTTTCCTAGTCATAGACATGAGTTGTCATTTGATAACGAGATCACATCATTAGGACAATGATGTGATGGACAAGACCCAAACTATAAATGTAGCATATGATCGTATCAAGTTTATTGCTATCGTTTTCTCCATGTCAAGTATATGTTCCTACGACCATGAGATCATGCAACTCACTGACACCGGAGGAATACCTTATGTGTACCAAACGTCGCAACATAACTGGGTGACTATAAACGTGCTCTACAGGTATCTTCGAGGGTGTCTGTTAAGTTGTCATGGATCAAGACTGGGACTTGTCACTCCGTATGACGGAGAGGTATCTCAGGGCCCATTCATTAATACAACATCACAATAAGCTTGCAAACAGATGTGTCTAAAGAGTTAGCCATGAGATCTTGTATTACGGAACGAGTAAAGAGACTTACCGGTAACGAGATTGAACTAGGTATGGAGATACTGACGATCAAATCTCGGGCAAGTAACATAGCGACAGACAAAGGGAACTACATATAGGATTAGCTGAATCCTTGACATCGAGGTTCGACCGATAAAGATCTTCATAGAATATGTAGGAACCAATATGGGCATCCAGGTCCCGCTATTGGTTATTGACCATAGAGGTGTCTCGGTCATGTCTGCATACTTCTCGAACCCGCGGGGTCTACACACTTAACGTTTGGTGACGATATAAGTATAGTTGAGTCATTATGGTGGTTACCGAAGGTTCTTTGGAGTCCCGGATGAGATTCCGGACGTGACGAGGAACTCCGGAATAGTCCAGAGGTGAAGCCTATACAATGATCATTGCCTGGATATCGTCACAATTATTCAATGTTCTATCAATTTCCCAATACAATTTGTTTACCCACTGTGTGCTATTTTCTCGAGAGAAGCCACTAGTGAAATCTACGGCCCCGGGGTCTATTTTCCCATCATATATTTGTAGATCTATATTGCTATTTGCCTTTTATTTTATTTGCATCTTTTATTTTCAGATCTATATTATAAAAAAATCAAAAATACCTCACTGAATTTTATTTGCCATTATTTGCATCTATCAATCTATCACAACTTTTATCCCGTCAACTTTGACAATTTCTGGCACCGTTGCCCGAAAGGGATTGGCAACCCCTTTTACACGCCGGGTTGCAAATATTTGTTCTTTGTGTGCAGGTACCTTTACATAGTATTGCTTGGTTCTCCTACTGGTTCGATAACCTTGATTTCATAACTGCGGGAAATACCTACCATAGTTGTGTTGCATCATCCCTTCCTCTTTGGGAAAATACCGATGTAGTTCAAGCGACATCACACACCAGCACACTAAGGGGCTGTGCGCACCCCCTCACCCCATCCCACGTAGCCAGAGGAGGTGGGGGCGCACGTAGGGCTGCCACCCCCTTTGCCTTGGGGGCAAAGCCTCCTAAGGGGGAGGCGCCCAAACCCATCTAGGGTTTCCCCCTGTGGCCGCCGCCGCCCCCCTAGGGAAGCCCTAGGGTGCCCCTCCTCCCCCCTTCCCCCTATATATAGAGGGGTAGAGGGAGGGCAGCCGCACCCATCTATGCCGCGACGCTGCCCTCCCTCTCCCTCGCAGTCATCTTCCTCTCCATAGTGCTTAGCAAAGCTCTGTTGAGATTCTACCACCACCACCATATCCACGCAGTCGTGCTTCCAAAGGACTCAAGCTACTACTTCACCATTGCTCGCTGGATCGAGGAGGTGAGGTGTCATCAAGCCATACGTGTGTTGAACGCGGAGGTGTCGTCCGTTCGGCACTTGGATCGGGAGTTCGCGGGATGGATCGTGATTGGATCGCGAAGACGTTCGACTACAACAACCACATTTCTTAACGCTTCCGCTTAGCGATCTACAAGGGTATGCAGATGCAATCTTTCTTCTCGTAGATGGTCATCTCCTAGATTGATCTTGGTGAGCGTAGGAAATTTTTTTGTTTCCCATGCAACATTCCCCAACAGTACTCTCCCCTTCCGGAACATCTCACCATCGGCAGCGCTACCTAGTGCAAGCATCCTCATAGCAGTCGTGCATTTCTGCTTAGCAGAGAACAAGAGTTGTCCACCACAATCCCTGGCGAGTTTGAAGCACGGTGGGCTTGGGCATCACTGTTGTGTATTCGCCCGTTCTGAGTGCCTCTTCAACGCCTTGCTCGTCCCCTGCGCTGCGCTCGGCGGCTTCCATTGTTGTCATCCTGTCCATCGTATCCATTGCTCGTGCTGTGAGGGTGAGTCTGGTGCAGCTGGTGGGCCTCTTCGAGGGAGAGGAGTTCGTCAACAACCTGATGGTGGTGGAAGACTGTGTGGAGGCTTCTGAGGCCTTCCGTGACACGGAGCTGCGACCTAATCTCCTGCTCCCCCTGCTGTTGCTGCGATGACCGTGTCGCCGATTCGGGCCTCAAGGACCAGTGCTAGGGTGGCCACTACCAAAGCTTCCAAGATGACGGACAAGGCGATGGCCCTCAAGGCCGGCAAGACCATCCAAGGCATATCTTCAAAACCTGTAACTAGATCGACGTCTTCCTTTAAAGTGTTGGCACTGGCTTCTAATGCTCATCTTTGAGAGTCGCTAAGGATAGCAATATTATGCTAGGCTCGGAGGAGAGATCTCCTCTGGAGGTGATTGAGTGCTTTCGGGCACAGGAGGTTGTGCAAGCGGCCATCACCAAGGCCATTGTGCACCAAGACTTGGCCCGCATGACGCTCGTCGAGGTCCAGGCCGAGGGGCAGGCTCAGGGACCTGAGGAACCGGCCAAGGAGATGGTCAGGGCCTCTGGTCGAGCGACCTCGAGCTGTGGCCGCGGAAGGGGGGCGGAAGAGGGAGAGGTCGTGGCCGGGCCATTCTGCCTCAGAGGAGAGAGGTTACCACGGCTGACGGGGCGGGGGTCCGTTCCCCCTTAGGAACGCAATGAGAGGCCTATTTTGGAACTAGAGGGGGTTTGGCCAACGAGATCGCCATAGACAGTTGATCGAGTACATCCGGGAGTAGCATCTCGACTTTGTCGGGCTGCAAGAGACGATCCGCTCCTCCTTCTTGCAAGTGGAGGTGGACTCCCTTGGGGGCACCATGGCTTTTCATTGGGAGTGGGTTCCTGCCACGGGGCGGTCGGGTGGCATCCTGTTAGGCCTTAATAAAGATACCTTTGCTGTTTCTTTCTCGAGGGGAGAATTCTTTCTAGGTGTGGAGGTGCTCCAAAAGAACAATAATTTCAAGTAGGAGCTTTTAGTGGTGTACAGTCTAGGATCACTCGAGATCCCTGGACTTTTTGCGTGAGATATATGCCAAGGTGGCAAAATCCCAGTACCTCATGGTTATTGGTGGATATTTTGATCTCATTAGGTCGGCAGACGATAAGAGTAATTGGAGGATTAATGACCAAAGTTTGGTGGATAATTTCAATGACTGGGTGGCGGATTTGCAACTGATTGAACTACAGAGGGTGGGGGCTCGGTTTACTTGGATGAATAATCAATATAACCCTATGAGGAGTGTGCTTGATCGGGTCTTTATTTCGATGGAGTGGGAGGCGAAGTTCCCGAGATGTGCCTTGTCGGCCGAGACCCGCCTTGGGTCGGATCACTGTCCCTTAATCCTGCACTCTGGTGAGACCCAACGACGGCCGCCAAAACACTTCTTCTTTAAGCACCAGTGGTTGCTTCAACCCGGTTTCATGGAAAGGGTGAATAAAATTTGGGTAGATGCAAGGCGAAATCGATCACACCGCTATGGCCCCTTATGCGACGTGTTGGACGAATGGTAACATTGCATTCGGAGATCGCGGCATCACCTTAGGGGATGGGGGGCTAATGTGGGGAGCCTTGCCTGAGTACGTAAATAGGCCTTAATGGCTGAGATAAGGGATCTCGACGGCAAGGCAGATTCAATTGGGCTTTCCAATACGAAATGGGCTAGAAGATATGTTGCGGAGGACGAGTACGTAATTTTTCCACGCCGTGGCTAATGTTCGCCGTAAGAGATGCATGATCACTTCCCTAAGAGAGGGGACCATTGTTTATTCGGAAAGGGGGGGCCCTTAGATCCCATATTGACGGCTTTTATCAAGACTTATTGGGTTCCACTTCGGGAGGGGAGGCATCCATTAGACCGAATATGTGGGAAGGCCAAAGGCTGATATCCCCTCTAGATAACCTGGCTCTCACTCGTCCTTTCGCCTTTGAGGAGATCACGAATAATCTTAAAGCCATGAGAGGAAATGATGCTCCCGAACCAGACGGGTTTCCGGTTATATTTTATAAGAAGTTTTGGAGTTTGGTGGGGCCTCAATTTGCTACTCTAGTCCACGAGTTTACACTGGGCAGGATAGATGAGAAACGCATAAACTTGGGGTCCTCGTGCTGATTCCTAAAGTCCATGGTGTGGACAATATTAGATAATGTCGACCTTTAGCCCTTACCAATGTGAGCTTTCACCTTCTGTCCAAAGGGTTCGCGAACCGGCTCGCTCCTATGGCTAGCAAGGTGATTGACACTGGCCAATCGACCTTCATACATGGGAGAAGCATTTTAGACGGGGTGGCGGTACTACATGAGGTCGTACATGAGATCAGACTCACCAAGGAAGAGGTGTTTATCCTCAAGATGAACTTTGAGAAAGCATATGATAGGGTCCGGTGGGATTTTCTCGAGGAGGTTTTTAGCAAAAGGGTCTTTGGCCCGCTTTGGACCAGCTGGATGCGGCAACTGGTCCGGGGCGGCCAGACTACTGTAAATATCAACGACCACATCAGGTCGTTCTTTAGGAATAAACGAGGAGTCCGCCAAGGTGACCCAATATTGCCTCTCCTATTCAATATCATTGCGGGTGTCGTGGATGGGGGTGCATGAAAAACTTAATAGAGTGAGATCTTTTGGGCCAAGGAAAACCAGAAACAGAAGTATCACATGGTTAGTTGGGGGAGTATATGTCAACCCAAAGAGACTGGCGGCTTGGGAGTTATCAATTCCAAAATCATGAATTGGTGTCTCATGATCAAATGGGCGTGAAAAATCGTAACTGGCTGGGGAGGATGTGGCTATACATCTTTGTGAGAAAATACCTAACATCGGATGGCCTGGATTTTCATCCAAATATCAAGCTATCCCAGTTTGCGAGAGATATCAAAAAGGGCCAGCCTCTGCTGCAGCTTGGAACCAAGTTCCGGATTCATAGGGGGGAGACGACTTGTTTTTGGACTGATCGCTGGCTCGAGGAGGAGCCGCTACAGTCTGTGTTCCCTCGGTTATTTGGTATTATCGATAATCTGACCACGAGGGTTGGAGACATGTGGTGCCAAGACCGGTGGACAAACCTCAGAGCGTGCACCTCACCTCTTGGCAGGACAAGGTGATGTGGCGCCTTGACCCCTCGGGCCACTTCTCGACTGGTTCGTTATATAAGAAGATCTTCAGGACTGCTCCTCCCTTGACCTTTTCGGGATTTGGAAGGCGCGTCTCCCGGCCAAGATAAATTTTTTCCTTTGGCAAGTGACGTGGAATAGAATTACGAGCGGCGACCAAGTCCAGAAATATAGGGGGCCAGGGGATGGAAATGCATCTGGTGCGGTGAGAGTGAGGACCGTGACCATGTCCTTTTTATGCTCCTTAGCACGGTTCGTCTGGAGTGCCATTAGAGTGGTGACCGGCTGCACCTGGAACCCGAGTGGTTTTTCTGAATTTTATCGCCTAGCAAATACCACGGTGGGGAGAGACCGGAGGATGGCGTGGCTGGGCTTCGGGGCCATCACTTGGGCCCTTTGGACTACTAGAAACAAGGCTTTGATTGAGGGGAAATTCATCCAGCACATGGCTGGCCTATTATACAAATTGGTGTCTTTCTTGCAGCTGTGGAAACTGTTGGCAAGATCTCAAGATAGAAGGTACATGGAGGTGCTCGCTACAAGGGTGCGAACAAAGTGCACTGAGCTTCGTCGTGCTTCATAGGGGACTTCGCCGGCTTGCGCCACCCCAGCTACCTCGACAGCCCTTGCCGTTAGCCTGCTTGATTGCATTTAATAGCTTTCGCTTTAGCTTTGTGCTGCTCCCGTGCTGCACCACGTGTATGGCCGCCGACCTGTATCCATACTGCTAGTCTGCTTAGTTGTTGCCCTTTGTGTTTTGTCGTCTTCCTTAGCTACTTGATGTACTCTAAGGGCCTTATTCTAAGGTTGGGCAGATGCCTCCTTTCTAAATAAAATCTTGAAGTAGGGATCATGTGCCTCCACTCTCTTCACCACGTGTAGGAACAAGAGTTTACACACACGAAAGCGTAGACAAAACCATGTATCGGGGAATATTGGTCCGATATCAAAGTAGTCCTTGTAGAGCAGTCGTGCTCTAGGGACCCTATTCTATTTCAAAAATCTTCTATCTTTGGTCGAACCCTTGAAGTTTAGAATGTGCTCCACCTCCCTATCCATTTCTTCACGGATGCTCATGATCATCATCATCTTCGTCTGATTCAGACGAATCGAAGCTCCTTTTTCATTAACTCATCAAGCTATGGGTTTCCGTACTCCTCATCTAATGAACCATCTGAATCCATCGTTTTCCTACAAAAGAATCGCCAAAAATTTCTTGGACAATTTGTCGAACACATAGATGGAGGTGTTGTCTGAGAATTGCCAGATGTACCGCGGTGGTGTCCGGGGTGACGACGGTGTCTGGGATGGTGAGGCGAACGCGGAAGAGTTTTTGTGGTGGTGGTGGCAATGCTGAGGGGTCGGGGTGGCGGCGGAGCTAGGGAGGGCCGAGTTGGATGAGGGAGAAGAGATGACAGGAAAATGGCTCGTTCGGCAAGGTTGAGATATGAGGGCGTCGGCCAGCCCGGACGTATAGGGCAGGTTTGAGGAGCCCGGTTGGGTCACATTTCTATGATCGGTCATTGACCGGGTCGTTCACCCGGACGTATAGGGGGTGTTTGAGGAGCCCGGGTGTAGATGCTCTAAGGCATGAGCTAATCCTAATTGCCGGCCACACTTTTTGGGACCGGAATATCAGTCGAATGTTCGTTGGGAGGGGTTGCCATTTGTGGACGTTTTAGATGGCAAGTTCAAGTGGACGAGACGCCTTAGAATTCACACCATACGAGCGCTCGTGGTCGTATGAAACGTCATCTTTTGTGTTGTCTCTTCTAGTGCGCCTCTTGATGATTTCTTCTTTCTTCATTTTCATTCCTTTCCATGTTGACACATGATTTCTTCCCTTTTTAGCCCATTTCCCCTGAAAACACATTACAGAGAGGATTTGTGGAATCATTTGCATTCATTAGTCATTAGTAGCAATATCGGAGCGAATATATCGATTTAAATGAAACATCTCGGTTTAAACTAAGAGTGAATGAGTGTAAAAATATCACTCATGAACTCCCCCAAGCTTAAACTTGATCGTCCTCAAGCAACATAGAGATAAATCCAAATAATAAGTAACTCAGTTGTTTAAACCGAAATAATGAAAAGGTTTTGGTTTACTTACGATCGGTACATCTAGATAGCCCTCCGCTTTTTGACATGAAAACTTAGTATAGCTGTAGTGTTGGCATGGTTATTGTGCAAGTGTTAGTGAAGCAAAGATAATCAGCCCAAAGTTTTTGATCTACTAGATAAAACAACTTTGCAACACTGAATTCTATTTATTCTAGACAACACTTGCTTACTGGGAATGCACGGAAGAGTTTCCTTTGATAGAGAGTGTAAGGCATGTGGAAAAACATGATTCTAGAGTGCTCATACACATGCCCAAAATTAACTCATCCTATATGCTCTTAAGAACTTTATTTCAATCATTGTTTGCTAAAACTATGGTTGTCAAGTGTAGGGATTATGCCAAATAACTGATCATGCATAGAGTTTCACCGTGACTTAATTTCTGGGAACTATGGACCTTTGATATTTGTCACTTTGAGCTCTTTTGATCAGTCCCCTTTATTTACTACATACACACCCGTTCAATATAAAGCCGAATACTATTCGTTTATAGTGTTGCCACTACGTACGTAACAAACCCATAGCCGAAATTCAAGCTGTTGCTCTGGTGGATGATACGTCTCCAACGTATCTATAATTTTTGATTGTTCCATGCTATTATATTATCAGTTTTGGATGTTTTATGTGCATTAATATGCTATTTTATATTATTTTTGGGACTAACTTATTAACCTAGAGACCACTGCCAGTTTCTGTTTTTCCTTGTTTTTGGCTTTTTCAGAAAAGGAATATCAAACGGAGTCCAAACTGAATAAAACTTTCACAATGATTTTTCTAGGACCAGAAGACACCTACGTGACTTGGAGAGAGGGCCAGAAGAGTCCCGAGGAGGCCACAAGCCTCTAGGGCGCACCCCAGGGGGGCGCCTCTGGCTTGTGGATCCCTCGGGAGTTCCCCAACCCTAGTTCCACCTCTATAAATTCTCAAATATTCCCCAAACATCAGAAGCATCCACAAAAATACTTTTCTGCCGCCGCAAGCCTCTGTTCCCATGAGATCCCATCTTGGGGCCTTTTCCGGCGATCTGCCGGAGGGGGATTCGATCACGGACGGCCTCTACATCAACCTTGCTGCCCTACCGATGATGTGTGAGTAGTTTACCATAGACCTATGATGCGGAGCATCCCACGGTCATCCCCATGGACGCATCTACATCTCCTACGACACCACTTGGACCAATGACAAGAGCACGTGCAAGAGCTCTCGAAACCGAGGTGACATCACTCCTCTCACAACTCCCTTTTGAATCACGCGAGACATGGCTACTACCTCAAACGGAGACGCTTTGCATACTCAGGTACCAAGGAGAAGCTAAGAAGAAAGGAGAATCGGAAGCGGAAGACATGCGTGAAGACGGAGAAGAAATCAGCCAAGTCCCGGATGATCCGGACGAGGTCCCGGACAATCCAGACAGAGCCCAGATGATCCAGACCCCGGTCCGGACGATCCGGATAATGTGCCCGAGGACACCCGAAGCTGGACCCCGAAGCCGGACCATCTATACGAACACCTGGATCATCCGGACCCCAAGCCGGACATCCAGACCCCCCCTCCAGACATCCGGGCCATCGCTGCCGCCGCCTGCCCCTTCGACTCATCTGGGCCATCCCCCGGATCATCCGAACAATGAAACGGATCATCCGGCTACCCGTCCGGGCCATCCCCCGGATCATCCGGATCATCCAGACCCCCGCCTGCGTGCGCGTGTTGGGCCAAGGCCCATGTACCCCTTTGCCCCCTTTGCCTATATATATGACTCCTCCACCTCTCTTCTAGGGTCAGCGTTGTGATAGCTCATTTGTGAGATAGAGCCTTGCTCATCCATCCGAACTTGCTCCTCTAAGAGAGATCGTGCCTCTTCAGAGAAGATCCACTTGGATTCAAGACCCCTAACGGGAAGAACTCAAGGACTCCTCACGGAGAAGAACCGGTTACCCTATCTATCATCCCTTGTTGGATTCGGATCTTGTATCTCTTTGTGTTTTGAGGATCTAGCATATGTGTAATCGAATCTTGTTGGTTGAGTGATTTCTCTTGTGTTTCCCCTCGTTTCCCCCTCGTGTTCTTCATAGGATCCCCTCCAGCCGTGAAAGATTGGGCATCTAGGGTTCTACCCTACATCATCTTGGTATCAGAGCCACGTTGATCACGTATTTGGAGCCCCTACCCCTCTTTTTCTAGCTTGATTTTGTTGATTTTGTCCCAAATCCGAAATCCCCACAAAAATAGCCCCCAAATTTTTTTGTGATTTGTTGGTTTTGATGATGTTTTGTTGTTTTTGATTCGTGGATTCGTTGTGTTTCAAGTGGATCTTGCGTTTCACATCTTACCCTCGAAATCCATCCAAAATCCTCGAAATCCTCGAATTTCTCCCTGTTTTCGAGTTCATCCTGAGCCTTTCCCATGCGCATTTGACCTCCTCGGATCATCCGGACCTTGACCCGGATCATCCGGACATTGACCCGGATCATCCGGCTCCTGGCCCGGATCATCCAGCTACCTCTACAGAAACTGCATTTTCTGCAGTTTTTGTCCACCGCCACCTACGCCTCCGCATACCCACTTCGACCACCACCACCATAAACTCCGCCAACCCCATGACATACCACACTGTACCACCATTCGACTTTGTTTTTGAGAATTTGAGTTGTGGTTCCCGTGTCCTATTGTGTTTCGGCTATATAGGTACGGCACGACATCAACATCATCACCGCTCATCTTCGTCGAGTACTCATCATTGCTAAGGACGGTAACCTCGACGACATCTTTGTCTACGCTGCGCCATTGCATTGATAACAACCATAGCCTTACTTTTGCGTTGCTTACCCATCGAGACTAGCCTTTGAGTATTGCCGGCAACGTGACTTGTGCACATTAGTGATCATACTTCCATAGCATACATACCACACCATACCATCGTGGTGCATATCTTGATATCATCTCTTGTGTCACAAAGTTGTCATCGCATACACAATTGCTATCTTGGTTCGTGAAGTTTTGCATAAGAAAAGAGCTCACGAAAGAAAGAGCCAAACAAGCTTTTAAGCAAAAGGAAAATATAAGCAAAGAGCTTATAAGCAAGAACCATAGCATCATACTACATTAAGATTGTCATACTCGATCATCTTGGCTCCGGAATACCATGCATATAGCATACTTGGGATAGAAGTCGTTGCATTTTTGATTAGTAGGTTGTGCACAAGTCTCGTATCCGCCTATTGTGAAATCGTGCTAGCGTTTCTCTAGTGTTGTGCAACAAGAGCATTTTCGTGGATTCCACATTTTGGCTCATTTTTGGTTTGCACAACCCCACTTATCTATTTGCATGTTTGTTTCCGTGTACCGCTTCTAGCTTGGTCTACTTGTTGCATTTGCGAATTTGCGAATCTTTTTCAACATCTTTGAGTCTAACTAAAAATTGCACCAAATTTTGTGCCACCATCCTAACCGAGCCCCACCATAAGATTTTACTTGTGCAGGTGTGAGAACCGATAGGTGCCAATTGTGCTATTTCCTTGTTCCACATCTGAGTGATCATCGATCCATCTTCAAGATCGGTCAAGGTACATTTGGTATAAGTTCTTCTCTTTCCCCCACTCACATATTTGCTTGGAATGATGGATAGGCCAAGTTCTTCTACCAACCCACTCTTCATCGAGCAAGACGACGACATGTCATCCTATGTCACCAAGAGCCACCTCTTCCATGCACAACGAGCTTTACATCAAGAACAACAAGGAATGAGTGACTGCATCGGCAATCTCGCCACCGACTTGCGACTCTCCGAGCAACGAACAAGAGACTACTTGGACAACAAGCTCGACGCTCACAAACAAGAGAACAATGCAAGAATGGACAAGATTCATGCCTTGTTGGTGAACCGCCATTCTACCTCTTCATCCTACTCAAGATGGAGCCATTCAAGTCGACACACCGACGACACCTTCTCTGGCTCAAGTACACTAACATCAAACACTCTACGTCAAGCCGCGCGTCAAGACCGTCAAGCATCTCGCAATCCTCTACACGGCAATCATCCACAAGAGCAATTCGATGAGCAAGCACATCGTCATCGACAAAACCAAGTCCCTCTTTCACAAGCTCAAGAAAGGCAACGTCAACGTCTCCAAGAGGAAGAGCGAGCACGACAACATCAAGACGAACAAGATGCCGATGCTCAACGTCAAGAACAACAACTACGCAAAGCTCAATCACTTGAAGCGCAATGTGCCCTACGAGAACTAAGTCAAGCCATTGCCAACCGCAACTGATATAGGCGCAATCACGAGGAAGCACTTCGCAAAGAAGTTCAAGAGAGGAACTATCAAGCAAGAGTGCATCGTCAAGTCCTCAAGCTCCTCCGCAAGCTCGACAAGCTCCTCCACACAAGTTCATCAAGAGCAAGATGACTATGGAAATCCTCCACGACAAGAGCAACATGAGGTTGATAATCCTGCACGTCAAGGGTGTCATCATCACCCTCGACCCGAACACAATGAAGAGCAATGCTATGGCAAGCTCAAGTTCACCATGCCCAAGTTCAATGGAAGCAATGATCCCGAAGAGTACATATCATGGGCATTGAAGGTCGACAAAAACTTTCGCTTGCACAACTATGAAGAAGAGAAGAAGATCGCTATGACATCCCTTGAGTTCCAAGACTATGTGCTCATATGGTGGGAACAAGTCCTTGAACACCGAGAAGCAAGAGGTGAACCACCAATCACCACATGGGAGGAAATGAAAGATGTCATGCGAGCGCGTTTTGTTGCAACCTACTATAACCGTGATCTCTTCAAGAAACTCCAACTCCTCAAGCAAGGAACAAAGAGTGTTGAAGAATACTACAAGGAAATGGAGATTGCCATGATAAGAGCCAATGTCACGAAAGATGATGAGCAAACTATGGCACGTTTCTTGAATGCCCTCAATCATCCCATCAAGAAGATCGCCGACTTCCAACCCTACTCCAACCTCATTGAGCTCGTGCATCAAGCTACCAAAGCGGAACGTCAAGTGCAAGATAACTTCAAGTACGCCAAGTATTCTTCAAAGAGCTACAGCTTCTCCAACACCCAAGCTTCAACGACTTCAACAACTTCTACCTCAACCAAGCCATCTACAAGCAACGGCGACAAGTCGAGTTACAAGAAAACTTCGACAACCTCAAGTCGTCCTCCTACTACAAGCAACTTCAAGCCGCGCGCTTCATCATCTACTCCAACCGATGAGATCGTCAAGACAAGTTCTATCAAGTGTTTCACTTGAAGCGGCCGAGGCCACAAGTCCTTTGAGTGTACCAACAAGCACACCATGATCCTCAACGACGACGGAACCTATGACTCCATGAGTGAAGAGGAGATGGAAGCCCTTGATCAAGTGGCCATGCACCGGTGTGTGAACGAAGATGAAGATGACCAAGTCTTTTGTGATGAGGATTCGAGCCCCGCTCTCGTTGTCTCTAAAGTCTTGACCCTTCAACATCAACAAGACGAAGACCAAAGATGCAATATATTCCACACCAAGGCCGGCATCAATGGAAGGTCCGTCAAGGTCATCATCGATGGAGAGAGTTGTCACAACTTGGCAAGTGAAGAACTATGCTCCAAGCTCCAATTGGTCAAGATAAAGCACCCGCACCCCTACAAGGTCCAATGGCTAAGCGATTCTGGCACTATCCAAGTCGAGCATATGGTCAAAGTCTCCTTCAAAATCGGAGCATATGAAGACACTTTGGAGTGTGATGTCGTCCCGATGTCCGTTTGCCACCTCCTTCTTGGTCGACCATGGCAATTTGACCACGGCATCATCCACAACGGGCGTACCAATCACTATAGCTTCAAGATGAAAGGAAAGGAGTACGTTCTACGACCTATGTCTCCAAGTCAAGTGATCACCGACAAGCAAGCCACCCATCGTGGAGAAAAGAGTGGGATAGTGACCCACCCAAAAGAAAGTGAGTGCCACAAGCCTAAATCGAGTGCCTCCACGTTGAGCGACAAGAAGAATTCAGTCCTATTTGCCACCAAAAGTGAGATGAGAGAAGTGTGTGAGAACCCATCAAGTGTTATGCACTATGTCCTCGTGTGCAAGGACGAGGCACCAAAAACTAACACCTCTCATGATCTACCTTTAGTGTTTTCTTCTCTTTTGCAGGAATTCCAAGATGTTTTCCCCAATGAGCTACCTCCGGGTCTACCTCCCCTACGAGGCATTGAGCACCGAATCGACCTCATCCCCGGAGCACCTCTACCTAACAAAGCTCCCTACCGCATCAACCCCGAGGAAACTAAGGAGCTCCAACGGCAAGTACAACAACTCATCGATAACGGTCAAGTACGTGAAAGCTTGAGCCCTTGTGCCATTCCGGTCATACTTGTTCCAAAGAAAGACTGTACTTATCGCATGGTTTCCGATTGCCGGCCCATCAATGCTATCACCGTTAGATATAGTTACCCTATTCCACGCCTAGATGATATGCTTGATGATCTTAGCGGAGCCGCCATTTTCTCTAAGATTGATCTTATTAGTGGGTACTATCAAATACGCATCCAAGAAGGTGATGAATGTAAAACCGCATTTAAGACCAAATTTGGCTTATATGTATGGCTAGTTATGCCAATGGGTTTATCAGAAGCACCCGGTACTTTCATGCGAATCATGCACTCTGTTCTTCGTCCCTATATTGGTGTATTTGTTGTGGTCTATTTTGATGATATTCTTGTCTTTAGCAAATCTCTCAAAGATCATGTCACCCATCTTATAACCGTGTTGCAAACCCTTAGGAAAGAGCGACTTTATGCTAATATGGACAAATGCCTTTTTGGTGTTGATAAGCTTGTTTTCTTGGGTTTTGTTGTGTCTTCTAAGGGCGTTCATGAGATGAATCTAAGATCAATGCTATTAAAACTTGGCCCCAACCAACCAACTTGCAACAAGTGCGTAGTTTTCTTGGTTTAGCCAGTTTCTATCGTAGATTTGTGAAGGATTTTAGCACCATAGCTTCACCTTTACATTCTTTGAGTAAGAAAAAAGTGCCATTTGTTGGGGGGCCATCCCAAGATACCGCATTTAATGAGCTTAAAAATTTGCTTACTCATGCTCTCGTGCTTGCTTTACCAAACTTTGACAAACCTTTTGAGATTCATTGTGATGCTAGTGGTAATGGCATAGGAGGTGTGTTAACGCAAGAGAAGTGCCACATAGCATATTTTAGTGAGAAACTTTCCGGAGCGCAAATCAATTATCCCATCCATGACAAAGAGCTATATGCTTTAGTGCGAGTTTTGCGTGAATGGGAACATTATCTTCGCCCTCATGAATTTATCATTCATACCAATCATGAAACGCATAAGTACTTAAAGGGTCAAACTAAGTTGAACAAGCGTCATGCTAAGTGCAGTGAATTCATTGAGTCATTTCCTTATGTTATCAAGTACATCAAGGGTGAGGAAAATGTAGTGGCGGATGCTCTTTCCCGCATATGCACGCTTGTCACTAAACTTGAATTGAATGTCATTGGCTTTGAGCACATAAAAGACTTGTATGCGCATGATCCTACTTTTGCTATTCCTTATGACAAGTGTTTGACGCATACATCTTGGGAACGATATTACATCAAGGATGATTATCTTATGAGAGCTAACAAACTTTGCATTCCCGAGTCTTCCCTTCGTTTGCTCCTTATGCAAGAGGCTCATGGAGGCGGACTCATGGGACACTTTGGACGCGACAATACTTTCGCCACACTCTCCAAGAACTACTTTTAGCCCAAGATGTTCCCCGACATCTCACGCTTCACCAACCGATGCTCTACATGTCGCAAAGCCAAGTCAAAAGCTCAATCACATGGTCTTTACATGCCTCTTCCTATTCCTTATCAACCTTCGGAAGACATTAGCATGGATTTTGTACTTGGTTTACCTAGAACACAAAATGGAAAGGATTTCGTGTTTGTTATTGTGGATCGATTCTCTAAAATGGCTCATTTTATCCCATGCAACAAGATAGACGATGCTTCACATATTGCAAATCTTTTTGTAGGGAAATCTTGCGCCTCCATGAAGTGCCAAAGACGATTGTCTCAGACTGCGACGTCAAGTTCTTGAGTTACTTTTGGAAGACTCTATGCGCCAAGCTCGGAATCAAGCTCTTATTCTCTTCGACATACCATCCACAAACCAACGGCCAAACGGAGGTGACAAACCGAACACTCTCCACTCTACTACGCGTGTTGATCAAGAGGAACATCAAGGAGTGGGAGGAGTGTCTCCCCATCGCCGAGTACGCCTACAACCGCGCAAGACATTTGACTACCGGCAAGTCCCCCTTTGAGGTCGTCTACAGTTTCAACCCGTTGTCCCCATTGGACATTCTACCTCTTCCACTAAAAGAGCGCACCAACATGGATGCGAGTGCACGAGCAAGCTACCTCAAGAAGATGCATGAAGATACAAGGCACACCATCGAGCTCCAAGTACAACGACTCACGACCAAGCTCAACATCAACAAGCAACCCATGATATTCAACATTGGAGATCTTGTGTGGCTACACCTTCGCAAGGACCGCTTCCCCAAGGAACGCAAGTCCAAACTTCTACCACAAGCCGATGTACCCTTCAAGGTGCTAGCATGATACAACAACAACAACGCTTACAAGATCGACATCCCGAGCGACAAGTACAATGTGAGCGACATCTTCAATGTCAAAGACCTCTCGCCATACCATGGTGATGAAGCTTTCGATCTGAGGTCGGATCTTTCCCAAGGGGGGGAGATGATGCGGAGCATCCCACGATCATCCCCATGGACACATCTACATCTCCTACGGCACCACTTGGACCAATGACAAGAGCACGTGCAAGAGCTCTCGAAACCAAGGTGACATCACTCCTCTCACAACTCCCTTTCGTATCACACGAGACATGGCTACTACCTCAAATGGAGACGCTTTGCATACTCAGGTACCAAGGAGTTAGCCATGGAGAAGCTAAGAAGCAAGGAGAATCGAAAGTAGAAGACATGCGTGAAGACGGAGAGGAAATCAGCCAAGTCCCAGGCTGGCCGGATGATCCGGACGAGGTCCCGGACGATCCGGATAATGTGCCCGGAGACACCCAAAGCTGGACCCCAAAGCCGGACCATCTGGACGAACACCCGGATCATCGGGACCCCAGCCGGTCATCCGGATCCCCCCTCCAGACATCCAGGCCGTCGCTGTCGCTGCCTGCCCCTTCGACTCATCCGGGCCATCTGTCGGTGTCAAAACCGGCGGATCTCGGGTAGGGGGTCTCGAACTGTGCGTCTAAGGCTAATGGTAACAGGAGGCAGGGGACACGATGTTTAACCCAGGTTCGGGCCCTCTCGATGGAGGTAATACCCTACTTCCTGCTTGATTGATCTTGATGATATGAGTATTACAAGAGTTGATCTACCAGGAGATCGTAGAGGCTAAACCCTAGAAGCTAGCCTATGATTAGGATTGTTGTTGTCCTAAGGACTAAACCCTCCGGTTTATATAGACATCGGAGGGGGCTAGGGTTACACAGAGTCGATTACAAAGAAGGAGATCTACATATCCGAACTGCCAAGCTTGCCTTCCACGCAAAGGAGAGTCCCATCCGGACACGGGACGAAGTCTTCAATCTTGTATCTTCATAGTCCAACAGTCCGGCCAAAGTATATAGTCCAGCTGTCCGAGGACCCCTTAATCCAGGACTCCCTCAGTAGCCCCTGAACCAGGCTTCAATGACGATGAGTTCGACATGCATATTGTCTTCGGCATTGCAAGGCGGGTTCCTTCTCCGAATACTTCATGGAAGATTTTGAACACAAGAATCATGTCCGACTCTGTAAAACAAATTCCACATACCACCGTAGAGAGTACAATATTCCAAGATCTGATCTGCTGACGGCTTTTTATGACATCACGCCGCGGTCCGGTCTTTATTCGAACCATTTTTCACAACCTGCCACCGCACATATCACGAGGCAGCTTTATCGGCATGTCTCGTTGAAGCAGAGATCGTGTCCCCTTATCACGGGATTCTCATCAATATAGGTGTAGGTAACCCAACCGTGCCATCAATCGTGGCGCTTGGGGAATAAGCGATTTTAGCGGGCAAGTGGGGAGGCGCAGGATCTCTGCTGCCTTTATAAGGGGATAGGAACTCCCTTTTTCACCCACGCCCTCCTCTACTCATCCATTCCTTCTCACTCGAGTCCTAGTGCCCAAGCACTCCTCTTCTCCGCCCAAAAAGGCTTCCCGAAGATGTCCGGATCCGGAGCAGGAGGCAAGTGGATGGCCTCTATCGTCCGGGAGAAGGATATCAAAAAGCTTCGGGGGGCCGGGTATCTGCCCAAGAGAATTGGCCACCGTCTTCCGACGGCAGGGCAGATCATCCCCACTCCGAAACCCCATGAGAGGGCGGTATTCCTCCCTCATTTTATCCGTGGGCTAGGGTTTCCCCTTCATCCATTCATTCGCGGCATCATGTATTATTACGGGATTGATTTTCATGATCTATCCCCAAATTCCTTCCTCAACATCTTGACATTCATCGTCGTTTGCGAGGCCTTGATGACCAATAAGTATAAGGGATCTATCGTAGTCCTTTCGATAAGTAAGAGTGTGGAACCCAACGAGGAGCAGAAGGAAATGATAAGCGGTTTTTCGTAAGGTTTTCTCTGCAAGCACTGAAATAGTAGGCGATAGATAGTTTTGTGATAGGATAAAGAGTAACGAGCAAAAAGTAAATAAAGTAAATAAAGTTCAGCAAGGTGGCCCAATCCTTTATGTAGCAAAGGATAAGCCTGGACAAATTCTAATAATGAAGAAGGAGCTCCCGAGGACACATTGGGAATTATGGTCAAGCTAGTTTTCATCACGTTCATAAGATTCGCGTTCGGTACATTGATAATTTGATATGTGGGTGGACCGGTACTTGGGTACTGCCCTAACTTGGACAAGCATCCCACTTATGATTAACCCCTATTGCAAGCATCCGCAACTACAAAAAGGAGTATTAAGGTAAACCTAACCACAACATTCATATGGGTCCATATCAACCCCTAACGAAGCAACACATAAACTAGGGTTTAAGCTTTTGTCACTCTAGCAACCCATCATCTACTTATTGCTCCCCCATGCCTTCCTCTAGGCCCAAATAATGGTGAAACGTCATGTAGTCGACGTTCACATGACACCACTAGAGGAAAAGACAACATACATCTCATCAAAATATCGAACGAATACTAAATTCACATGACTACTAATAGAAAACTCCACCCATGTCCTCAGGAACAAACGTAACTACTCACAAAGCATATTCATGTTCATAATCAGAGGGGTAATAATATGCATAAAGGATCTGAACATATGATCTTCCACCAAGTAAACCAAATAGCATCAACTACCAGGAGTAATCAACACTACTAGCAACCCACAAGTACCAATTGTGGTTTTGATACAAGATTGGATACAAGAGATGAATTAGGGTTTTGAGAGGAGATGGTGTTGGTGAAGATGTTGATGGAGATTGAGCCCCTCCCGATGAGAGGATCATTGGTGATGACGTTGGTGATGATTTCCCCCTCCCGGAGGGAAGTGTCCCCGGCAGAACAGCTCCGCCAGATCCCTATATTGATTCCGCCAAGGTTCCGCCTTGTGGCGGCGGAGTTTCATCCCGTAAGTTTGCCCACGATTTTTTCCAGGGTAAAAGTGATGATATAGCAGAAGATGGACGCCGGAGGCCCACCAGGGGCCCGGAGATAGGAGGTCGCGCCCTCTGAGGCGCCATCTCTGGATGGGTGTGGGCCCCCTGGCCTATTTTTTCGCTCATAAATTCTTATTAAATCCAAAAAGTTGTTTCATGGAGTTTCAGGACTTTTGGAGTTGTGCAGAATAGGTTTCCAACATTGCTCCTTTTCCAGCCAGAATTCCAGCTGTCGGCATTCCCCCTCTTCATAGTAAACCTTGTAAAATAAGAGAGAATAGCCATAAGTATTGAGATATAATGTGTAATAACAGCCCATAATGCAATAAATATTGATATAAAAGCATGATGCAAAATGGACGTATCAACTCCCCAAAGCTTAGACCTCGCTTGTCCTCAAGCGGAAGCCGAAGTCGAAAAATATGTCCACATGTTTAGAGATAGAGGTGTCGATAAAAATAAATTACGGACATGAGTGCATCATGATCATTCTAATAACAGCAACATATATAGATTTTGTCATATGATTTCCTATGCTCAAGTAATAAGCAATTCACATTGTCAAGTATGGTTCAAAAACTTCATTGGGAACTAACAGACTATAATCTCAGTCATTGGAACAATTGCAATTTATCGTAACATCAGAAAGAGTCAATAATAGAGTTTTTCAACAAGCTCACATACTGAACTATCTCGTAGTCTCCCATAATTGTTAACACTCACACAATACTTGTGGTTATAGAGTTTCAGCCGGACACTGAGAAAGATAGGGGCTTCTTGTGTTGCCTCCCAACGTATTCACCTTTAGGTGATGTCAACAATAATAGCCTATGCCAACTTACATCCAATTGGATATATATATCATGATCTTTCAAACACGAAGAGCTTGCCAAAGGATAAAAATAAAAAGGGAAAGGTGAGGATCACCTTGACTCAGGCATAAAGTAAAAACATAAAATAAAAGATAGGCCCTTCGCAGAGGGAAGCAGAGGTTGTCATGTGCTTTTAGGGTTGGATACACAAAATCTTAATGCAAAAGAACGTCACCTTATATTGCCCCTTGTATATATGTGGACCTTTATTATGCAATCCGTCGCTTTTAGTACTTCCACAACAAGTTCGTACAAAGCTTATTTTCTCTGCACTAATAAATCATGCATATTTAGAGAGCAATTTTTATTGCTTGCACCGATGGCAACTTACTTGAAGGATCTTACTCAATCCATAGGTAGGTATGGTGGACTCTCATGGCAAAACTGGGTTTAAGGATATTTGGAAGCACAAGTAGTATTTCTACTTGGTGCAAGGAATTTGGCTAGCATGAGGGGGAAAGGCAAGCTCAGCATGTTTGGGAGGTCAATGAAAATATACTTTAACTGAGATGTCGGAAAACATAAACCATTACATTGTCTTCGTTGTCCAACATCAACTCTTTTAGCATGTCATACTTAATGAGTGCTTCACAATCATAAAAGATGTCCAAGATAATATATTTATATGTGAACCCCTCTTTCCTTATCACTTCCTATTAATTGCAACGATGACCAAGGCTACGTTCATCAACTCTCAACAATTTTTATGCCTCATACTTTCTATGTGTGAAGTTATCACTATCCATAAGATCAATATGAACTCTTTTGTTCTTTCTACTTTCTCAAGATCATAGCAACAAAGCATAGCCCTTGACTCAGCACTAATCTTTATTATAGATAGCACACTGACTCGATTACATAAAGAGATCACAATTCAACACTCAAAACTACTTGATATCAAAACTTCAAACTACTAGATCAAGATACTACTAAAAGGATCGAACTAAATAAAGCGGTAAAAATAAGAGTGTGATGGTGATACGATACCGGGGCACCTCCCCCAAGCTTGGCAGTTGCCAAGGGGAGTGCCCATACCCATGTGACTATTTCTTCGGAGGTGGTGAAGTAGGAGTTGTTGATGATGTAGGCTTGCCATCCGTCTTCCAAGGCATAGGCTCTCCATCATAAAAGGATGATCGAGTCTCCGGGATCCTTAAATATGCAGCCAAACTCATTCGCTTGAATCTATATTCATACTCACAGTTCTGGTTTTGCAGGTCATAAATCTGGGCTTGGAGGTGCTCAATTTTCTCTTGAAGCTTGAAGATGGTCTCCCCAATGACTTTGGCATCCAGCTTGTGGTTGTTGGTGAACTCCGTGATCATCATCTGGTTGGCGTTGAGTCCACGCTCCACCATCCCTTGACACTTGAAAACTTCTTGTGCTATGGCTTCGAGCTTTGTCTCAGTGCTCCCGGTACGCCTTGGTCCCTCCACATCGCAGATGTGCAGCACCCCCTCACGCATGTCAATGGTTTGAGGGTGATGCAACACCTCCGTGAGATAGGGGTTGATAACCCTCTTGAAAAACTTGTCCTTGGGAGCGCTTGGAGACGACATGATGCTCTAGATCTAAAACAGAAACAGCTCGAAACAAAAACAGAGGATATTTGCGTGATACGGTGGTCAAAACCTTCGGGAGTATATATAATGAATTTTTACTAGCCAAAATATGTAACATACAAGAAAACGGAGTCCGGGAGGCACACGGGGTGCCCACGAGACAGGGGGTGTGCCCTATGGGGGGGGCCCTCCTCTCTCGTGGGAGCCTCTTGTCCCTTTCGGACTACTTCTTTCTTCCTAAAATTCTTAAGTAATCCAAAACTGATAAAAATTGCCATTAGAGTTGTTTTGGAGTTGGTTTACTTACCGTACCACGTACCTATGCCTTTTCGGAGTCTGGAACATTCTGGAAAGTGTCTCTTATGTATTCCTCAGGGGTTATGGTTTCAATAATATTAGTTTCAACATTGATAGGATTACCTGAAATATAGTGTTTAATTCTTTGACCGGATTTGTGCCTTCGAAGTTGTTGATTTTTATAGCACCAGAATGATAGACCTCCTCGATAACGTAGGGACCTTCCCATTTTGAGAGAAGTTTTCCTGCAAAAAATCTTAAACGAGAGTTGAATAATAACACATAATCTCCTACGTTAAACTCACGCTTTTGTATCCTCTTATCATGCCAGCGTTTGACTTTTTCTTTGAAAAGCTTGGCATTCTCATATGCTTGGATTCTCCATTCATCAAGTGAGCTAATATCAAGCAACCTCTTCTCACCGGCAAGTTTGAAGTCATAATTGAGCTCCTTAATAGCCCAATATGCTTCATGTTCAAGTTCAAGAGGTAAATGACATGCTTTTCCATAAACCATCTTATATGGAGACATACCCATAGGATTTTTGTATGCAGCTCTATATGCATAATGCATCATCAATTTTTTTGGACCAATTCTTTCTAGATCTATTCACAGTCTTTTGCAAAATTAATTTTAGCTCTCTATTGCTCAACTCTACTTGACCACTAGACTGCGGGTGATAAGGAGATGCGATTCTATGATTGACATCATACTTAGCAAGCATCTTGCGGAAAGCACCATGAATAAAATGTGAACCACCATCAGTCATAAGATATCTAGGGACTCCAAACCTCGGAAAAATAACTTCTTTAAGCATTTTAATAGAAGTGTTATGATCAGCACTACTAGTTGGAATAGCTTCTACCCACTTACTAACGTAATCAACAGCAACTAAAATATGTGTATAACCATTGGAGGCTGGAAAAGGTCCCATATAATCAAAGCCCCAAACATCAAACGGTTCAATAACAAGAGAATAATTCATAGGCATTTCGTGACGTCTACTAATGTTACCTATTCTTTGACATTCATCACAAGATAAGACAAACTTACGAGCATCTTTGAAGAGAGTAGGCCAATAAAAACCAGATTGTAGTACCTTGTGTGCAGTTCTATCTCCATCGTGGTGCCCTCCATAGGATTCAGAGTGACACTTGCGTAGGATTTGTTCCTGTTCATGCTCAAGCACACAACATCTAATAATACCATCTACTCCTTCCTTATAAAGGTGTGGGTCATCCCAGGAGTAATGTCTTAAATCATAAAAGAACTTTTTCTTTTGCTGGTATGTGAAACTAGGCGGTATATATTTAGCAACAATGTAATTAGCATAATCAGCATACCAAGGAGCCGTACGAGAAGCATTGACAACCGCAAATTGTTCATAAGGAAAGCTATCATTAATAGGCAGTGGGTCATCAAGAATATTCTCTAACCTAGACAAGTTGTCTGTAACGGGGTTGTCAGCTCCCTTTCTATCAATAATATGCAAATCAAATTCTTGGAGCAAGAGAACCCATCTAGTGAGTCTAGGCTTAGCATCTTTCTTTTCCATAAGTTATTTAATAGCAGCGTGATCAGTGTGAATAGTAACTTTGGAATCAACAATATAAGGTCTAAACTTATCACATGCAAACACAACTGCTAAGAACTCTTTTTCAGTAGTAGCATAATTTCTCTTGGCAGTATCAAGAGTCTTACTAGCATACTAGATAACATTCAATTTCTTATCGACTCTTTGCCCTAAAACAGCACCTACAACATAATCACTAGCATCGCACATAATTTCAAAAGGTAAATTCCAATTAGGTGGCTGAACAATAGGTGCAGTGATCAAAGCTTTCTTAAGTGTTTCAAATGCTTCTACACAATCATCATCAAAGACAAAAGGAATATCTTTTTGCAATAAATTAGTCAGAGGCCTAGAGATTTTGGAAAAGTCCTTAATGAACCTCCTATAAAAACCGGCGTGACCAAGGAAACTTCTTATACCTTTTATGTCTTTGGGACATGGCATCTTTTCAATATCTTCAACTTTGGCTCTATCAACTTCAATACCTCTCTCGGAGATCTTGTGCCCCAAGACAATGCCTTCATTAACCATAAAGTGTGACACTTTTCCCAATTCAGGACGAGACTAGTGTCTTCGCATCTTTGCAAAACTCGATCAAGGTTGCTCAAACAATCATCAAAAGAGGATCCATAGACGGAGAAGTCATCCATGAATACCTCACAAATCTTTTCACAAAAATCAGAAAATATAGCCATCATGCATCTTTGAAAGGTAGCAGGTGCATTACATAAACCAAAAGGCATATGTCTATAAGCAAAAGTACCAAAAGAGCAAAGTAAAGGTAGTTTTTATTGATCCTTTGCTGACACAGGTATTTGAGAGAAACCAGAATAACCATCTAGAAAGCAAAAATGTGTGTGTTTGGATAGCCTTTCTAGCATTTGATCAATAAAAGGTAAAGGGTAATGATCTTTCTTAGTAGCTTTGTTTAACTTACGGAAATCAATTACCATCCTATAACCTGTAATAATTCTTTGCGGGATCAATTCATCTTTATCATTAGGAACAACAGTAATACCTCCCTTTTTAGGGACACAATGGACAAGGCTTACCCATTCGCTATCAGCAACGGGATAAATAATACCTGCCTCAAGGAGCTTTAGAATCTCCTTTCTTACCACTTCCTTCATTTTGGGATTTAATCGTATTTGAGGATCTCTAATTGGTTTGGCATCTTTCTCCACTAAAATTTTGTGTTGACATAATGTGGGACTAATGCCCTTAAGATCATCCAGAGTATATCCAATAGCAGCCCGGTGTTTCTTCATAGTTTTCAATAATCTTTCTTCTTCTTTCTCTGAAAGGTTAGCACTAATAATAATAGGATATATTTCTTTTTCATCAAGATAAGCATACTTAGATTATCAGGTAATGGTTTGAGTTCAAAAGCGGGATCACCCTTAGGTGGAGGGGGATCCCCAAGAATTTCAACAGGAAGGTTATGCTTCCGCATAGGTTCATGTTTAAGGAACACTTCATCTATTTCTTCCCTTTACTTCATAAACATATCGTTTTCATGGTCTAGCAAATATTGTTCTAACGGACCAGTTGGAGGAACAGCAATGGAAGCAATACCGATAATTTCATCCTTACTAGATGGTTCCCTTTCACGAGGTTGTCTACTAAACTTGGCAAAATTAAACTCATGAGATATACCATCTATGCCAACAGTGACAATATTACTTTCACAATTAATCTTAGCACTAGCCATATTCAGGAATGGTCTACCAAAAATAATGGGACAAAAATAATCTTGTGGGGAGGCAAGAACAAGAAAATCAGCAGGGTATTTAACCTTCCCGCACAAAACTTCAACATCTCTAACAATCCCAATAGGTTTAATGGTATCCCTATTAGCAAGCTTAATAGTAACATCAATGTCTTCTAATTCAACAGGTGCAATATCGTGAATAATTTCTTTATAAAGATCATAACGTATTGCACTAGCACTAGCACCCATATCACATAAGCCATGATAACAATGATCTCCTATTTTAACAGAAATAACAGGCATGCCTATAATAGGTATACGTGTCTTATTATCAGGTCTAGCAATATTAGCAGTCTCACCCAAGAAAGAAATAACATGCCCATCTAAATCCTCGTCCAAGAGATCTTTAACCATAGCAATACTAGGTTCAACATTAATTTGTTCAGGAGGTGTATAGGTCCTAGTATTACTCTTACGAACAACAGTCAAAGCTTTAGCATGATCTTTTATCCTAACAGGAAAAGGAGGTTTTTCAACATAAGCAGTAGGAACAATGGGATCACTATATGTAATAATCTTTTCTTCGAATGTAATAGGTGCAACTACTTTCACTTCAACAGGAGGATTATATTTAAACCACTTCTCTTTAGGGAGATCAACGTGAGTAGCAAAAGTTTCACAAAAAGTAGCTACTATCTCAGAGTCAAGTCCATACTTAGAGCTAAATCCACGGAAAGCATCGGTATCCATAAAAGATTTAACACAATCGAACTTAGGGTCATACGACTCCTTACCATCGTCGGAACCCCAATCTTTGAGTTGCGTTTAATTCTTTCCAATAAGTCCCATTTGAAATCAATAGTCTTGACATATAAGAACCAGATGTAAAGTATCGAGCAGGTTGCGATTATCGAGAGAAAGCCGAGCATAAAAATTGAATAATCATTTCGAGAGAGCTCATGATTGGGGCATGAATACAACATTGACTTAAGCCTCCCCCAAGCTTGAGCGATGCTTTCTCCTTCGCGAGGCCAGAAATTATATATGTAATTACGATCACGATGAACAAGATGCATAGGATAGAACTTCTGGTGAAATTCCAACTTCAATCGCTTATAATTCCAAGATCTCGTATCATCACATAGCCTATACCATGTCATTGCATCTCCCTTCAAAGATAAAGGGAAGACCTTCCTTTTGACAACATCATCAGGAATACCTGCAAGATTAAATAATCCACAAACTCCATCCACAAAGATAAGGTGTAAATCGGGATGCAATGTTCCGTCTCCTGCAAAAGGATTAGCTAGCAGTTTTTCTATCATACCCGAAGGAATCTCAAAGTGAATATTTTCATAAAGTTCAGTAGGTTGAGGAGCATCTCTTTGCTCTTCTGGTTGGGGTGAAGATACCCCAAGCAAGCCCCTCAAAGGATTAGTTTCCATAGTGACAAGTAACAGAAAATTTCAGCACATAAATGTTTCCTTACCAAGTTCCACTCACAAAAAGCGCTACGCTCCCCGGCAACGGCGCCAGAAAAGAGTCTTGATGACCCACAAGTATAGGGGATCTATCGTAGTCCTTTTGTAAGTGCATCTAGTGCCCCTTAGTGATTTTGGTGTATTGAAGACTTATAGGTTAAGTGACTGATGCGTTTGTGAGTGTACACAGGTCTATAAGTCTATGAGGAGTTTGATATTTACAGAGAAAGTCGACCCCTAAAAATGAAGTTCTTCGACTGAAGACTTTGATATTCTGAAGACTTTCTGAAGACTTTGAAAGTGAAGAAATTGGTGTGACCTTGAAGACTTGGTATTCATTCGAGGAATATGAACCGTGAAGACTTTTGTTTTCGTAGTTCCATTTTCTCTTTCTTGAGTCATAGGAAACACCGTACCGTTAAAGGGGGTCAAGGAAATACTAAGGAAAAATTTCCATGTGATGCTCAACTCAAAATCCTACACCTACCAATCCCTTCGAGTGAAGCCATTGGAAATCTCATAGAGTTCAGTCAATTTCTTGATGTGAGAGACACAGTTCTTACAGTCACCGAGGACTTTGCTCGATCGAGGAGTTAGGAATTCGCCGGTCGAATTGCCTACACAAATGAGGAACATGATAGCCCCGAGGAATTTGAGTCAAATTTCCGACCGTTCTTTGTCTTCTTGCGCGGCTGTCCAAAATATCTTATCCACCTAACGGTCATATCATTGAAGGGCATTTATGTCTTATCATGTCGGGCTGCTCCCTAGGCTATAAATAGCCGCCCCCTTCAACCACTAGCTGGTTGGCTGCTCCGAGAGAACTTGACACTTGTCATCTGAGAGCAATCCATCCTCCGAGGACTTTGAGCGAAAATCATCAAGTGAGGAAAATCCCAAAACCAAATCCCGCACAAACCCAAAGTGATTGAGCATCACTGAAGAAACTAATCCTGCGTGGATCCGACGCTTGTTACCTTTGAAGACTGTGCTTCTTCCAGATGGTTAGGCGTCAAGGTCTAGAGCATCCAAGAGGAATTGTGGATCGCCAAGTGACCAAGTCTGTGAAGGTTTGGAAGTCACCTGAAGACTTACCACGAGTGATTGGACGAGGCCTGCGTAGTCTTAGTTCAAGGAGAATACGGTGAGGACTGGGTGTCTGAGTTGCGGCTCGTAGATCGGGTGTCCGGACTGCGTGTCCTCGAGTTTAAATACTCACCGCTCAACCAGACGTATAACCGAGACAGCAGTTGGAACTGGTTTACCAAATCATTGTCTTCACCAACTAACTGGTTCTATTTCCTCAACTCTTTCATTTCCTCATTCTTGTGTTGTATGTTGTTCATATCGTGCTTGAAGACTTTGGTCAAGACTTTCACAAATTCCTCGTTCAATTTCTTGACCGTTTGTCTTCATCTTGTTATCCTGTGTTTACGCTTTACGTACTCTGTGCAGTCTTCATTTCATCATGATGACTATGTTTGTATCTGTTATGTTTACCTCTCGAGTACTTATTCCATTGCAAGTAGTTCTTCGCTAAGGAATTTCCTCACCAACAAATTCCTCGATGAAGAATTCATAAAATCGCCTATTCACCCCCCTCTAGTCGATATAACGACTTTCAATTGGTATCGAGCAAGGTACTCCCTTGTTACGTGTGATTTTGGTTTAACCACTTTGGAGTTTTAGTTATGTCGACCGCGGTATGAAGAAAGTGACATGCCCTATCTTTGACGGTCATGACTATCCCAAGTGGAAGGCCATGATGAGGAAGCGCCTCATGGCAAGGAACAGCGAAGTGTGGACCGTCATCGAGATTGGTCTTCTTGATCCATGCAAGATGGCAGATGCTGATGATATTCCCAAGTACACTCGACTTGACATCATAGCGAAGGATATCATCTGCTCCCGCCTATCCGAGAGATCAATTCAGGCGAATTATGCATCTTGGCAATTCAAAGCTCATCGGGACCGAATCTCGATGTCTATGAAGGTCATCGAGCTCGTCATGATCCTGGTGCGAGGACTTCAAGGAATCTCTCAAAAGCGATGACTTTCGAGCCGAATCATCATCTTTCGCATCTTGTCTCATGGCAAGCGGTCTTTGAGGTAACCGAATGCTCCTCATCCGAAGTCTTGTGATAATGAATCGATAATGATGAATCGACAATGATGAATCGATGATGATATTGAGTCTGCTATACCAAACTTATTTGCATTGCCACTAAACAACAAACGGCTTTAGAACAAACTCAAGATATGCTAGAAAAAAGTGATAATATGTTGCGCAAAGAAATGGATCAGTCAAAAGCATTGGGTGAATGTCTTCAGAGAATTCACTCCAAGTTTGATGCCCTTCAAGATCAACATAATACCCTCTTGACTGATCACGAGAAGCTTTCTCTTGAATCTCTTCAAAGAAAGGAAGATCTTGAGAAGCTAAGAGTGTGTTATGAAGATCTTCAGAAGGAGCGCGATTCATTACTAGCTCAACAAATCAGCGCTTCTCGTGAAGAATTTGTTCCCCATGCTTAAAGTGCATTGAGCGTGAATCGCTAATTCTTCACTGAATGTTCAAATGCTTCAACTGTTACAAATTCTTCATCTGCCTCTGCCGTCACTAATTCCTCATCTGAGGACATTGCTAGCATCACTGACAATGCAGGGCTGAAGGAACTGTACATGACAGGCATGTACAAAAGCCTCAAAGGGCATCAGACACTTTGTGATGTGCTCAAAAAGCAGATCCTCAACAGAAACCCTAGGAAAGAGGGTATTGCCTTTGAGAGGAAACTCAATGCTGATGGAACATATTGGAAGCCCGGCGGTACCCCAAAACCTCATGGGTTGCTGCAAAGGGACCTCCAGTTGATCCATCTAACTTATCGGCTTTACATGTGAATCTCCTCATTCTTCTGATGAGTCATTTGACTCCAACTATAAACTGTTCAAAAGTCAGAATGGTGAAGTATTTGCTAGATATGTTGGCACTAACTGCAGGAACGGTTCCCCTATGAAGAAAATCCGGGTTCCCAAAAGTTGTGTTGAAAGTCTTCAGGTGAATGTCCTCATGACACCACCTGTGAAGAACAGGAACCCCAGATCAAATTCTTCATATGGACCAAATTCTTCATATGGATCCAAGTCCTCATATGGACCAAATTCTTAACATGGATCAAATTCCTCAACTGGATCAAAGTCCTCATATGATTATCATCGTGCTAACAACTCTGTCTCGCAGGGTAGAGCTAAGGGTTATGAATATGTGCATTATTCTTCAAACCATTATGTTCATAAGTCCTTAAGGAATTACTCTGCTTATTCATATGCTTACCCTAACCCCTCTTATGTGAAGCGAAATGGTTTGACATCTTTGCCACCTTTCTCATATGGTGCTCGCAGAATGATGAACTCTTTGCCACCCCTCCAGATGTGGGTGGTGAAGAAAAAGAACTAATCTCTTCTGAGGTCAGGTCTCGGGCGTGCTCTAACGATCAAGAATTTCTTTGGGGACCTAACGAAATTGCCTGAAAGGACGCAGGCAAATCATGATGAAATGAACTTTCATTTCACATGTCCTCATACTGCTATATCTTTTTACTGCTTGATGAAATACATCTGATGAACTTGATATCATATTCTTCACTGATGAAGCATATGATATTGTAAGTTACACTAATTCATCTGCAGGATGATCAACCCAAAACCACTGAATGGGTCCTCGATAGTGGATGTACAAATCACATGACTGGTGACAAGAATCTATTGATGGATGCTCCCTTATCAGCGTCACCTCTGAAGCATATCATCTTTGCTGACAAAGGCAAAAGTCAAGTATTGGGTCTTGGTAAGGTTGCTATCTCTAAGGATAAGCACATGGACAAAGTCATGCTTGTTGAGTCCTTAGGATACAATCTCATGTCAGTCTCAATGCTTTGTGATCTTGATATGGTTGTTGTCTTGGCAAATATCATTTGTGTTGTGATTATGGAAGTCGACAATTACAAAGTCTTGAAGGCTTTAGGAGAGGAGATCTGTATATTGTTGATTTCTCTACAGGACCACAACCAGCCGTATGTCTACTTGCAAAAGCTTCAGAAGGCTGGCTATGGCATCGATGACTTGGTCATGCAGGCATGAGGAATTTGAACACGCTTGCGAAGAAGAAGCATATCATTGGCATTGAGAATGTCAAATTCCTCAAGGATCACTTATGCGGAGCTTGTGAAGCTGGAAAAATGACCAAGGCCAAGCATCCAGCGAAGACTATCATGACCACAACCCGTCCATTCGAATTGCTTCACATGGACCTCTTCGGACCTAATCATTACTCAGCAGTCACTAATGATGCATCTCTATATGGTTTTGTCATTGTTGATGATTATTCTCGATATACATGGGTACACATTGTTACTTACAAACATGAAGTGCAGGAAGTCTTCAAACGATTTTCCTCGAGGGCTTCAACCAACTTTGGTGTGAAGATCAAGCATATCAGAAGTGACAATGGAACTGAGTTCAAGAATTCCGGTCTTGATGCATATCTTGATGAACTTGGTATTACTCATGAGTTATCTGCTCCCTATACTCCTCAGTAGAATGGCGTCGTGGAGCGCAAGAACATAACTCTTGTTGAGATGGCTCGCACTATGCTTGATGAATACAAACGCCTCGGCATTTTTGGATTGATGCAATTGATATCGCTTGACGGATCATCAACAGAGTATATCTTCACAAATTCTTCAAGAAGACGCCTATGAACTCCTCACCGACAAGAAACCCAATGTGAGTTATTTCAAAGTCTTGATTGCTAAATGTTGGATTAGAGATCCTCACCACAACTCTAAATTTTCACCGAAAGCACATGAAGGTTTTATGCTTGGTTCTGGAAAGGACTCGCACACCTCTGAGTCTTCAACATTGTTCTTCACAAGATTGTTGACATTGTAGATGTGCGGTTCGATGAAACTAATGGCTCGCAAAGAGAGCACCTACCTTCGTGTTAGATGAACCTTTTGAAGATGCTATCAAGCTCAAGGCAACCGAGGATGTCATTCCATGAAGAATCTCTTTGAAGAATTCATTCCTGTTCATGAAGAACGTCGAGCTGATGCACTCAAGAACATGATGAGGAAAATGGTGTGAAGAAAATGCTGATCAAAATCCTCAGCGACAACCAACTCATCCACGCGTTGCAAAAGAAGTGCAAGTGGAGAAGATCATCGATGACATTAGCGCACCAGGTCCTCTCACACGCTCAAAAGCATCACATTTATCTAACTTTTGTGGGCACTATGCTTTTGTCTCTATCACAGAGCCCACTAAGGTAGATGAAGCATTTCTGGAGCCGGAGTGGATTCAGCCTATGCAAGAAGAACTACATCAGTTCGAGCTGAACAATGTCTGCGAATTGGTCAATCGCCCAGATCCTCGCAAGCATAATATCATTGGCACAAAGTGGATCTACCGCAACAAGCTAGATGAAAATAGCCTTGTGGTGAGGAATGCGGCATGACTAGTAGCTCAAGGCTACACACAGGTTGAAGGAATTGATTTTGATGAAACTTTTGCACCTGTTGCTAGACTTGAGGCTATTCGCATATTACTTGCTTACGCTAACCATCATGATATCATCTTATATCAAATGGATGTGAAAAGTGCATTCCTCAATGGTAAGCTTGAGGAAGAAGTATATGTTGCTCAACCCCCAGTGTTTGAAGATCCCAAGAATCCTGACAAAGTCTTCAGACTCAATAAGGCTCTCTATGGCCTCAAGCAAGCCCCTCGGGCGTGGTATGATACATTGAAGGAATTCTTCGTGAAGAATGGCTTCACACCCGGTTCACTCGACCCTACTCTTTTACTAAATCATATGATGGTGAACTGTTTGTGTGCCAAATTTATGTTGATGATATTATCCTTGGCTGTCTTGACCAACGTTATAGTGATGAATTTGCCTATATGATGAGTGAAGAATATCAAATGTCTATGATGGGAGAGTTGAAATTCTTCTTAGGTCTTCAAATTAAATCAACAAAGAATGGCATATTCATATCTCAGAGAAATACCTCAAAGATGTCTTGAGGAAATTCGCATGCAAGATTGCAAAAGCGTCAAAATTCCTATGCCCACAAATGGCCATCTATGCATCGATGAAAATGGTATTGACTTGATCACAAGGTATACCGCTCCATGATTGGTTCCTTATTATACTTATGTGCATCTAGGCCAGATATAATGCTTAGTGTTTGCATGTGTGCCCGATTTCAAGCTGCACGAAGGAATCACACCATAAGGCTGTGAAGCATATTCTTGATATCTAGCTCACACACCAACACTAGGATTATGGTACCCCAAGGGCTCTGCTTTTGATCTCATTGGATATTCTCGACTCGACTATCTTTGGTGATCGTGTGGACCGCAAGTCAACATCCGCACTTGTCATTTCCTCGGACGATCTTTGGTCCGTTGGTCCTCGAAGAAAGCGAATCTGCGTATCACCGCTTCATCGCCAAGCTGAATACATTGCTGCTGGCTCTAGCTGTGCTCAACTGTTTGGATGAAGCAAACCTCAAGGACTATGGCGTCAACATGAAGAATGTGCCTCTCCTCTGCGACAATGAGAGTGCCATCAAGATTGCTCACAACCCAGTTCAGCACTCGAAGACTAAGCACATCCAGATTCGTCATCATTTTCTTCGTGATCATGTGTTGAAGGGCGACATCTCCATCGAGCATGTGAAGATTGAAGAACAGCTAGCTGATATCTTCACTAAGCCCTTGGACGAGAAGAGATTTAGCAAGTTGCGGTGTGAGCTAAATATCTTAGAATCTTCGAATGTTCTTTGAAAAGGACACACATCCTAACCCTTATGCAGAATTGATGACTTAGATGTGCAACACATGAAGAAACGTTTTTCTTCAATCAATGAAGAATAACACTTTAAGTGTGAAGAAATTAATGAAGAATTTTATTCTCAGAACCCTACGACAATTGTATGCGGTGTCTGAAATCATCATTCTTATACGGTGGGTCACGCCACCACAAAAGTTGAAAATCTTCAATTTGAGTTTTCCTCATTTTGAAAGTCTTGCTTTTTCAAATTCTTCAACTTTGCAAAATCGTCATTGTTTCCGTCGTTTTCTTCATTGGCTATATATATATATATATATATATATATATATATATATATATATATATATATATATATATATATATATATATATATATGAGTTTATGTCCTCTACAACATTCACTTATTGCTATTTCTTCAAGTTGTGATTTCTGCTAAGTGAATGTGATCGGACCCTTCCCCCTCTATGCTACACTCAACCCAATCTATTCACAAATTCTTCATGTGTGTTCTATTTGAAACTCGTTCAAAGTCTTCACTGTGTCCTTGTCAGCTGAAGAAATTGCAAACGAAACTTTAAAACAAATCTTATCCAGATTTTCGGTTTTACCGCTCAAACCGTTCCGCATCCCATGATGCATTATTTTATTCACCCACGATCTTACGATCTCATACGCGACATGCGTGGGTGACACATGTCGCGTGAAGAAGAAAGGGCAGGGGCATGTTCGTCCCAAAATCTTCGGGCGAACAGTTTTTACCGTGGCTATAAATACCCCTCTCCCCTTCCTTACTTCATTTACTCCGCTCGGTCGCTGTCTCTCGCTTGAGCTCTCCTCAAACCCTAGCGCCGCCGCTACTCCATCGCCGCTGGTGAGGAAGAGCTTCACTGTCTCGACCTCGTCGCCGTCGTACTCGTGCCGGCTGCGGAAATCTTCACTCCGCCGCCGCCGTAGCCGTCTTCCTCTGCCAAGTTAGGGCGTGGGAGATCTAACTTGACGAACTTCATCGCTGTTCATCTCTGTTCATCGTGTTCTTCAGTTCGGGTAATTAAAAGTCACTTTTATTACTCGCTTTGATTCTCAAACTTTTCTGAAAATCTTCAAAGGTGTTTTATTCTTCAAATCTTCACATATGAACACCTCACACACTGTATGCTCTTGATCCATCTCTCTAAGCACTCATTTTTTCAAGATTCCTCAATTGTGCGGATTTTCGATCTGTACAACTCTGGAACCTAAGACAAGAACGCTTAGTGAAATTCCTCAAGGCTGAACTGGTCAAATTCCTCAAAACTTGTCTTTTCGAAAAATCTTACGAGAACATATGACCTCTCCAAATTCCTCGCACCTACACTCTGTTCACAGTACTCATGTCATTGTTGAATCACTAGGTTCTCATCAACTTAACTCATTTGCAGCGTTCCTCGAAGAAAAACTACATACTTCTTGAGTGTTCAATTGTTCAAATTCCTCATCTGAAGAAAATGGCTGAAGGAAAGAGACCGCAGAAAGGAGGAAAGAAACAGGAGGTCATGATGCTTCGAGATCCCTGATGAAATATACAAGGATTATTGCACACCTAATGAAGCCAAGTTTTTCAAAGAAAACAAGAATCAGCGCAAAGTGCGCATTCAGAGGATTGAACGAAGATGGGCACGAGAATGGAGGGAATATCGATATGTTACTCCAAAGTACATGAAGAAATTCGCCTTAAATCCTCCATGCCCAAGAGCTCAATTGGCACCTGGCCAAGTCGCTGATCCCACCAGCACCAAAAGTGGTGAAGACTTTCTTGAAGAATGGGCTAGGCGCCAAGCAAAATTGGTAAGACAAGCCAAGGAGGCAGTGAGGAAATTCAATGAGGATTCTGCTGCTGTTGCTGCCGCTGAGACCTCGGTCAAGCCGAGGAAATCAATGCCGAAGAAGCCTGCTCGCAAGCCAAGTGCTTCACCATCAGCGCCCTCACGGCCAAGTTCCTCAGCCGCGCCCTCACGGCAAATTCCTCAGACTACCGCTGCTCCACCAAAGTCCTCAGCAGCTCCCTCCAAGTCCTCAACTCCTGTGCATCTGGCTACATGTCAAAGGACTCAGGGTTTCTCAATTGCTTCTGGTGTCTCAGCGAGTTCCTCAGCTGCACCAATGTCCTCATCAGGCCTGTAACGCCCTCGATGCGGCTATATCTCCCACGTGTCGAAGCACGACTTAGAGGCATAACCGCATTGAAAGCAATGTCGCAAGTGAGGTAATCTTCACACAACCCATGTAATACATAAGGGAAAGAGATACATAGTTGGCTTACAATCGCCACTTCACACAAATGCATGAATAAAGCATTACATCAACCAGGTACAATCAAGGTCTGACTACGGAACCAAAATAAAAGAAGAATCCCAAATGCGACAAAAGGTCCCCGATCGACCCCAACTGGGCTCCACTACTGATCAACTAGAACGAAACAACACAAAGGGGCAAGATCTTCACCGAGCTCCTCCTTGAGCTGGGTTGCGTCACCCGCTCGGTAACATAGGCACCTGCAAACTGGTTTTGAAAGTATCTGGTGAGCCACGAGGACTCAGCAATCCCATTACCATGGGTATCAAGACTAGCAAAGCTTAATGGGTAAGGAAGGGGTAAAGTGGTGAGGTTGCAGCAGCGACTAAGCATAATATGGTGGCTAACATACGCAAATGAGAGCGAGAAGAGAAACAAGCGGAACGGTCGTGAAGCTAGCAATGATCAAGAGGTGATCCCGAACACCTACTTACGTCAAACATAACACGAAACCGTGTTCACTTCCGGACTCCGAGAAGAGACCATCACGGCTACACACTCGGTTGATGCGTTTTATTTGGATCAAGTGTCAAGTTGTCTACAACCGGACATTAACAAATTCCCATCTGCCACATAACGCGGGCACGGCTCTCGAAAGTTTAAACCCTGCAGGGTGTCCCAACTTAGCCCATGACAAGCTCTCGCGATCATCGAAGGAATAGACCTTCACCGAGACACTCCGATCAGACTCGGTATCCCAAAGACATCAAGACATTTCGACAATGGTAAAACAAGACCAGCAAAGCCGCCCGATCGCCGACAATCCCGATAGGAGCTGCACATATCTCGTTCTCGAGGCAACACCGGATGAGACATCCTACGAGTAAAACCAGACCTCGAGTTGCCCGAGGAGGCCCATGATCTACTCGGTTCGGACCAACACTTAGACAAGCACTGGCCCGGGGGCTATAATAAAGATGACCCTTGGGTTAATTACTCCCAAGGGAAAAATAGGTGGTGGTGAGGCAAATGGTAAAAGGCAATGTTGGGCCTTCTGGACAAGTTTTATTCAAAGCAAACTGTCGGGGGTCCCATAAATCACCCGACCAGCGTAAGGGACGCAAAATCCGGGAACATAACACGGTATGACGGAAACTAGGGCAGAAAGAGTGGAACAAAACACTAGGCATAAGGCCGAGCCTTCCACCCTTTACCAAGTATATAGATGCATTAATAATATAAGAGATATTGTGATATCCCAACATAAACCCTGTCCACCATGGAGAAATCTTCAACTTCACCTGCAACTAGCAACGCTATAAGAGGGGCTGAGCAAAGCGGTAACATAGCCAAACAACGGTTTGCATAGGGAAGGTGTCAAGGTTAGGGGTTCATGGCAATATGGGATGGTTGGACAAACAGGTAATAGGAAGCGCAGCATAGCGAAAGAACGAGGCAACTAGCATAGCAATGATAGTAGTGAGATCCGGTAGCGGTCATCTTGCACGAAATCCCGCTAGGAAGAAGAACGAGTCCATGAAGAAGACAAATGGGCGAGTCGAGCGAATCCTCACAACTCCGAACGAAACCGAAGCTAACGAGAGAAGAAACACGGAAAGAAGCAAACAACATAGTAAACAACCATCACATAAACATGGTATGATGCGCAAACAAGTATGATGCATGTCGGTTTAATGAGGCATGGCATGGCAAAGTGCACAAAACTAACTTACACATTAAGTGGAGCTCAATATGGAACGAGTTGCATATTGACAAAACACCACATTGACATATTTAGTTTAATCTCGGTTAAGCTACCAAACAATATTAAATGTTGTTAAACATGGCAAGGGGTGAGGCATAAGTAAACTAACTATTTAGGCAAGTTTAAATGAGGCGGAACAACAAACAACATTTAGGAAAAACCTCATATGCAATTTATGAATTTGCTACTGTTCTGCTCTAAAACATATTTTAAAGTTGTTAAACAGGAAAATAAAGTGCACCATGTTAATCTAGGCATTTTTCCACCCCATTTACATATAAAGTTTATTAAAATCGGAGTTCAGGTTATTTAGTTATGAATTAAATCATTTTAACATGGCATTTTAGCAAATTAACACAAACAGCATTTTAAACATTTTAAACATGGATGAAAGTGGAAAATTATGAAACTAGATGAAATTCTAATAATTTTACATATATAGTTTGTTTAATTTGGATGCATGCATGATTAGTTATTAGCAATACAAAACAGGGGCATTACTGAAATTATGCAAAAGAAAATAAAACAACAAGTGGACACAGGCTTGGTCAGCTACTGTCAATGGCAAGTGGGGCTGGAGGGTGGTCAACCGAGTCAAAGAGGACCAGTCAACAGGGCTGTGGGGCCAAAGCGCCATACACACAGAGGAAAAAAATAGATGGAAAGGGCTAAGGAAAAATGAGGACGCTGGGATTCGATCCCTGGCCTCCTGGGTGAACGGGCAGCGCGATGACCAGCTGAGCTGAGATGTGCTTGTGCATTGGAGGGGGTTCGGCTCTATATGAACCAGAATAAAGACTGCTACTCTGGATATGCAAAAAGTAAGCAAAATTACAGGAGAAAAGATGCAGCCGAGGGGATTTGATCCCTTGACCTGCAGGATGGAGGCGAGTGGCGCTAGCCACTGCACTGAAGGTGAGCGTCTGTCCCAAGCTGGGGCGCCACGCTATAAGAACAAAATCGAAGGCCAGGCCTTGATTTCCATGAAAGCAAGCATGCTGCTCTTGGCGTCGATGGTGTCCAGCAAGGCGGCAACCTTGGTGGATCAGAGATGCTGTGGGTGCGGAAATAGGTGGAGGCGCCGCTATCGAGCGAGCACATGCGTGCCCGCATGTGTAGTTGTGTGCAGGCATAATCCTGCGGCCATGGCGGCGAAGTGCGACCAGGCAGGAGCCAACGGCCCAAGGGCGCGAGACGAGGGCTGCGTGCGAGGCGCGGGTCGGGGGCGCTATGCATGGGTGCAGCAGCGGCAGCGTGTGCGGACAGATGTGCTGTGAAGCGAGGTGCACGAGCTCGAGCCCAAAGTCACGGCCATGGCGGCCGAAACCGGAGACGCGCGAAACGATGGATATGCGGACAAACTAGACCAGAGAGGGAGGTGGGGAGGATCGGAGCTTCACCGTGGGGGTGCCGCTGGAGTCGTACGAGGTCGACGGAGATCGGAGACGGCGGGAGGATGCGCTGATCGAAGCGGTGCTCAGCTCCGTGAAGAAGAGGAAGCAGGGGAAGAAGACAGCGACGGGGAGGTAGACGGACTTGGCGATCCTTCGGCGGGGAAGACGTCTGAACGGAAGTAGTCGACGTCGAGGAAGAAGATGGACATGCCGGAGATGACCGTGGTGGCCTCCGCCCACGCAGACAAAGGCGAAGCTCTCGGCGGTGCCCTCTGTTCTCAGTCTCTTGAGGAAGAAGGAGAAACAGGGGAAGGGAAAGGGTGGCGGCGGCGAGAGGGAAACCCTAGGGGGCGCGGGCTTGGGGCTATATAGGGGAGCGGGACGTGCTGGCCTCGACGTCCGTGAAGCAGAACTCACGGCGTTGGCGCTCCTGAAGGCAGAGGAAGGAGACGGCGCTGTAGCGGAGCAGGTGGCCGTTCGGCTCGGCTGGGCCAGGGAAAGAAAGGCCCAGGTGGGCTGCGGGGAGTGAGTGCTGGTGGGCTGTGGGGCTGGGCTAGACTGGGCTACGCTGGGGTGCCGCTTCTGCCTCTTTTCTATTTCTTCAAACAGAAATAAAAAGGGCAAAAGCACAGAGGGATTGGAGGGGTTTGAAGCTAGGAAGAAAATTAATATGATCCCTTGGAGATATGCACTATTTGAATAAATTGCTTTGGCCATTTTTAAGGATATAAAAATAATTCAAGTTTGAATTAAATTCAAACTTGAGCCATTTTTGAACCCAACCAAAACAACTCCAAAATAGATGACGTTTGTCAGAGAGGTTAAGGATGAGGTGCACTAGCATCAGGAAAATAGTGAACAATTATGGAGGAGGGGAAAAGGTCACTTGCAAAAACATGAAAGAGAGAAGAATGAGGTGATGATGCATGGGCATGGTTTGAGAGATAGATGGCAAGGAATGATGCCCACACCCATCACAACAAGATGACTAGCACAATGAACATGATGAGCATGGGGAGTGCAATATGACAAGAAGCACAATGCAACAATTATGACCATGATGCAACAACATAGGATGGCAAAATACAATATGACAATGATGGGCATGGCATGCAACAAACAAGGATGGCATAATGCAATACAATAAAAGATGAACATGCTGCAAGAAGCAAAATAAGACAAGGCACTCAACATGGAGAAATGAAATATGCAAAATAATTATGATAATGCAACAAACAAAATAAACACACGACAACAACGGAAAATAAATGGAAGGCAACTAGAGCATCGGTCTCGGGGCGTTACAACACTCCACCACTATGAGAGGATCTCGTCCCGAGATCTAGGATGGCACCGGAGGGAAAAAGGAAGAGGAAGAGGAGAGGTAAAACTAAGTTGCTTCTTTGACCAATGAGTGAAACCAAAGAACCTTGAGAGGTTGAACACATTGAAAGAAACAAAACAACGGAGATGACCAAGATTGTAAACAATTCGTTGGACAAGAGGAACAAGGAATACAACGAGAACCAAGAGGTTGCAAAGACATGAATCAAGAGTTTAATGGACAAGATAGAATTCGAAACCACTCCAGTTAAAACAAGATGAGAGAGGAAGAATTCGGGCAGCACTCTGGCTGTAAATGGAAGGATTTGAACATGAACTTGACAAATGAGAAGATACTTGATGAAATCAACAACACACTGCCTCTGGAATTATTGAAAGAATGGCACAAAGGGGAAGCAAGATTTCAGACAGCACTCAGGTTGAAAAGAGAGGCAAAACTTGATAAGATGAAAGAACTTGAAAGAGGGCACGACACTCCGGTTAAATGGATAAGCACGAAAAGAACACGATCCTCACCAAAGGAGGTGATGGGTGAAGAGCACAACATCACATTGTCTTCGGAAGAAAGAATAGAAGATAGATCATTGGATTAACAGAATGTAGGAGAAAATGCAAACTTCTGCCACAAATGGGCTCGGAAAGCACCCTTCCAAGAAGGTTATAGCAGAGTTGTTGGAAAACCAACAACGAAAAGAATAAGCTTGCGGCGGGCTTATGAAAACATCTCAAAATTATGAGGTGAGCTTCTGCCACCAACGGAAACAAATGATTGGATTGATATCAACAAGGAGGCGAAACTTATTTCTTTGGGAGGACAAATGAAGAACTTGGGTCATTTATAAGCACCATAAATAGCAACAATCCTTAGGGAAAACTTTAGGTGAAATATAACCCAAGATAACTCCAATGAAGAGACTGATGGATTTAAAATACCTCATTCTTGAGAACAATATGAATCATGAAACATGAAGGAAATTGTCAAGAGTGACATAACACCATCTCAAAAGATAAGATAGAAGGAATTGCACTTTGGAATGCAAGATGAAGAATGCTTGAACTCCTCAAAACAAAACATGTGTTGAGCACCATGTTTATTTTGAGTATAGCTTGGGGGATCATAACTTCAAGAGAAATCTTGAAGAACAAATGAAGAATGAAAAGAATCCTTGAGGAACCACCATGTTGAGCCTCCATGAAGAACTCCGGTAATAAAAGGATGATGAAAAGAAAGAGAAGTTGAAAACACAAGGTGAATCCTTGCAATGATTTAGAATGACCTTCGCGACGAGACATCCAAGAGAAACTTGGAACTCCGGAAAAAAAATAGATGAAACACTAGAACCGAGAATTACTTCATCATGAACAATCTCCGGAAGAAAAGAATTGAATCACCTCGAGGAAATAAGAATAAGATTTATTGTATGCTTATCCTTCATCAAATTAAATTGATGGCAAGCAACGGATTTGCCATACTACTTATTCTCGTAGAAAGGATTAAGAGAGATATGGCGTAAACTTGGGAAGGTCTTCAATGAACCACCGGTAGGATTTGGAAGCAACGAATAATTGATATGATAACGAAGGAAGTGAAATCTTGAACGAACCACCATAAGAATTCAAAATGAAAGTAGCAAAGGCACAATTCACCGGGAAGAATTTGAAAACGAATGAAGATACTTGAGGGGATTTAGATACATGAGAACGAAGAGATCACGAGCTGATTAGAGAATACTTGAATGATGCACCGGTAAGATTTGGAGAACGATAGCTACACGCTGAGAATGAAGAATTATGACATGATGGCCTTCGGAGGAAAGAAATGGAAACAACTCATGAAATGCTCCGGATGCTAAAAAAAGAATTCTCACAATCGAAAACAATTATGAGAGGATGGCAACAAGCTAGCACCATGAATCTTGAAGAGAATAGAGCAAGATTAAAGAGAAACTCTTCTTCGGTCTTCAAATGATGAGAATGACACGAGAAACACCACCAAGAATTATTGAGGCACACCGGAAGAATCAAAAGCGAAGAGGTTGAGCCAACTATGAAAAGAATTCCAAAGATCTTGGAGAAAAGCATTTGACTGATGATAACTCATTCTTACGTCAAACTTGGAGAAGAATTTAGGATAGCTCTGGAATAATTAGAAGAGTCAGGTAAGATCCTGTGAAAAGACCTGTGGGTTATGGGCCCACTCAAAAGAGAACACCGTTGAAAAGATTTAAAAGAGAAATTGCATCGGTTGAATTCAATGACTTGAATGAGATACCAATCTCGAAAGAGCTTGAACGAATGCAGAGTGGAAACACGAATCTTCGAGATATCTTGAGCACTCCGGAATAACAAATAGCGAGAAGTAGAGTGATAATGAGGTGCACCGGTATGAGAAGACATTAGAAACGAGGAAAGGAATATGATGAATATCGAAAGCTTGAATTAAATCCACCGAAGAAGAAACAACAATGAAGTATGATGAACTTGAAAGCTCGTGAGCATCTTCACGAGGGATCACCGGATCAGAACATTGAAAGAAAAGAATGAAGAGACTTCACATGAATAAATGGATACTTGATTAAGAAATCTGTGTCCTTGAAGAAAAAGGGTGGGAGGGCGGGAAAACAAAGACAACTTGGGATGGATGAAACAAACACCGTTGAGAAAACTTAGATTTGATCTTGCGAATGGGAAAAATGATGGGATCCACTTGAAGAGAAGCACACCGGTTGAAAAGGATTGACATGACAATCTCGATTGTCGAGAAGGATTGGTATTCACATCGGAGTATGAGAACACCATTTAGGAAAGGTATGGATTCAACATTTGACATTGAAGCAACTCGAATACCACAACTCAAAACAAAACAAAGGACTGGCTTGCAGAATAAGCCGGAACAAACATATGATAGAGATTTCGTCCGAAGTTTTCGTGGTGGGGCCTACGGGCTCAATCAGACAGCACCATCATGTACAAGGCGATTGCACATGACATCTGAAGCGTCCCCGAGTCGGCATAGCCAAGGACTCTTTAAGACACAACGAGACCACTGTAAAACCAACCGTGAATAGGCGGACCACTAGACGTCGAACCCCAATTTCATATCATACATCCGTCGGAAAGATATCCTAAGAGCTACTTGAATTCCCACCTATAAAACTCCCGAAATTTTCTGGTTATGCAATCTGGTGTTGGGGATACAGGGGAAGCAATATATCTCACCCAAACTAACAATACCTACATCCAAGCTGTATCCATCCGTCAACACATAACCAAGAAACCTTCGGAAATCGTGTACCTCAACCTTCGAAAAGCATCCGTTATACGAGTCATGGCAATACTCCCGTACTCACCTCAGTACTGGGTTAGCGGGGTTATCTCACCAACAACTGCATAAAAGAGATTTTCAATGTCGGCGTACTAAACTCAGGTATTCGAATCGCAACGATAAAATTATGGCGACAACACCTCGGAGCTCAACTCCGGGACACCGCCACAACTCCTAAATGACAGGAGGCACCAAGAACAATGTTCTCGTCATAAGAATATCGAACGATCCCAAGATACCAGCGTGATCCTAAAAAAAATTAGTGAAATTTAAGAAGAGAAGAGTCAAAACTCTACGTCGGGATACCTCACCGAAGGTTGAAGGGACCGGGAGTAAAAGAATCCTACTCTCCGATATATATAATCCTAAATGACTCAAAACATTTTTCTAGACACAACTCGGCCGCTAAAAGCGATCAAGCGGTGGGGCTCCTAAGGTCGGGAAGGCTCGGATTACCAACTTAGCGCCCTCGATGCGGCTATATCTCCCACGTGTCGAAGCACGACTTAGAGGCATAACCGCATTGAAAGCAATGTCGCAAGTGAGGTAATCTTCACACAACCCATGTAATACATAAGGAAAGAGATACATAGTTGGCTTACAATCGCCACTTCACACAAATACATGAATAAAGCATTACATCAACCAGTACAATCAAGGTCCGACTACGGAACCAAAATAAAAGAAGAATCCCAAATCGACAAAAGGTCCCGATCGACCCCAACCTGGGCTCCACTCTTGATCAACTAGAACGAAACAACACAAAGGGGCAAGATCTTCACCGAGCTCCTCCTTGAGCTGGGTTGCGTCACCCGCTCGGTAACATAGGCACCTGCAAACTGGCTTTGAAAGTATCTGGTGAGCCACGAGGACTCAGCAATCCCATTACCATGGGTATCAAGACTAGCAAAGCTTAATGGGTAAGGAAGGGGTAAAGTGGTGAGGTTGCAGCAGCGACTAAGCATAATATGGTGGCTAACATACGCAAATGAGAGCGAGAAGAGAAACAAGCGGAACGGTCGTGAAGCTAGCAATGATCAAGAGGTGATCCTGAACACCTACTTACGTCAAACATAACACAGAAACCGTGTTCACTTCCGGACTCCGCCGAAGAGACCATCACGGCTACACACTCGGTTGATCGTTTTATTTGGATCAAGTGTCAAGTTGTCTACAACGGACATTAACAAATTCCCATCTGCCACATAACCGCGGGCACGGCTCTCGAAAGTTTAAACCCTGCAGGGTGTCCCAACAGCCCATGACAAGCTCTCGCGATCATCGAAGGAATAGACCTTCACCCGAGACACTCCGATCGACTCGGTATCCCGTACATCAAGACATTTCGACAATGGTAAAACAAGACCAGCAAAGCCGCCCGATCGCCGACAATCCCGATAGGAGCTGCACATATCTCGTTCTCGAGGCAACACCGGATGAGACATCCTACGAGTAAAACCAGACCTCGAGTTGCCCGAGGGGCCCATGATCTACTCGGTTCGGACCAACACTTAGACAAGCACTGGCCCCGGGGGGGCTATAATAAAGATGACCCTTGGGTTAATTACTCCCAAGGGAAAAATAGGTGGTGGTGAGGCAAATGGTAAAAGGCAATGTTGGGCCTTGCTGGACAAGTTTTATTCAAAGCAAACTGTCAGGGGGGTCCCATAAATCACCCGACCGCGTAAGGGACGCAAAATCCGGGAACATAACACCGGTATGACGGAAACTAGGGCAGAAAGAGTGGAACAAAACACTAGGCATAAGGCCGAGCCTTCCACCCTTTACCAAGTATATAGATGCATTAATAATATAAGAGATATTGTGATATCCCAACATAAACCCTGTCCACCATGGAGAAATCTTCAACTTCACCTGCAACTAGCAACGCTATAAGAGGGGCTGAGCAAAGCGGTAACATAGCCAAACAACGGTTTGCATAGGGAAGGTGTCAAGGTTAGGGGTTCATGGCAATATGGGATGGTTGGACAAACAGGTAATAGGAAGCGCAGCATAGCGAAAGAACGAGGCAACTAGCATAGCAATGATAGTAGTGAGATCCAGGGTAGCGGTCATCTTGCCTGAAATCCCGCTAGGAAGAAGAACGAGTCCATGAAGAAGACAAATGGACGTAGTCGAACGAATCCTCACAACTCCGGAACGAAACCGAAGCTAACGAGAGAAGCAACACGGAAAGAAGCAAACAACATAGTAAACAACCATCACATAAACATGGTATGATGCGCAAACAAGTATGATGCATGTCCGGTTTAATGAGGCATGGCATGGCAAAGTGCACAAAACTAACTTACACATTAAGTGGAGCTCAATATGGAACGAGTTGCATATTGACAAAACACCACATTGACATATTTAGTTTAATCTCGGTTAAGCTACCAAACAATATTAAATGTTGTTAAACATGGCAAGGGGTGAGGCATAAGTAAACTAACTATTTAGGCAAGTTTAAATGAGGCCGGAACAACAAACAACATTTCCGGAAAAACCTCATATGCAATTTATGAATTTGCTACTGTTCTGCTCTAAAACATATTTTAAAGTTGTTAAACAGGAAAATAAAGTGCACCATGTTAATCTAGGCATTTTTCCACCCCATTTACATATAAAGTTTATTAAAATCGGAGTTCAGGTTATTTAGTTATGAATTAAATCATTTTAACATGGCATTTTAGCAAATTAACACAAACAGCATTTTAAACATTTTAAACATGGATGAAAGTGGAAAATTATGAAACTAGATGAAATTCTAATAATTTTACATATATAGTTTGTTTAATTTGGATGCATGCATGATTAGTTATTAGCAATACAAAAGCAGGGCATTCTGAAATTATGCAAAAGAAAATAAAACAACAAGTGGACACAAGCTTGGTCACTCATCACAATGGCAAGTGGGGCTGGAGGGTGGTCAACCGAGTCAAAGAGGACCAGTCAACAGGGCTGTGGGGCCAAAGCGCCATACACACAGAGGAAAAAAATAGATGGAAAGGGCTAAGGAAAAATGAGGACGCTGGGATTCGATCCACGCCTCCTGGGTGAACAGGCGTGTGATGACCGGTGAAATGAGATGTGCTTGTGCATTGGAGGGGGTTCGGCTCTATATGAACCAGAATAAAGACTGCTACTCTGGATATGCAAAAAGTAAGCAAAATTACAGGAGAAAAGATGCAGCCGAGGGGATTTGATCCCTTGACCTGCAGGATGGAGGCGAGTGGCGCTAGCCACTGCACTGAAGGTGAGCGTCTGTCCCAAGCTGGGGCGCCACGCTATAAGAACAAAATCGAAGGCCAGGCCTTGATTTCCATGAAAGCAAGCATGCTGCTCGCCGGCGTCGATGGTGTCCAGCAAGGCGGCAACCTTGGTGGATGCAGAGATGCAGCGGGGGTGCGGAAATAGGTGGAGGGCGCTGCTACTGAACGAGCACATGCGTGCCCGCATGTGTAGTTGTGTGCAGGCATAATCCTGCGGCCATGGCGGCGAAGTGCGACCAGGCAGGAGCCAACGGCCCAAGGGCGCGAGACGAGGGCTGCGTGCGAGGCGCGGGTCGGGGGCGCTATGCATGGGTGCAGCATGCGGCGTGTCGCGACAGATGTCTTTGTGAAGCGAGGTGCACGAGCTCGAGCCCAAAGTCACGGCCATGGCGGCCGAAACCGGAGACGCGCGAAACGATGGATATGCGGACAAACTAGACCAGAGAGGGAGGTGGGGAGGATCGGAGCTTCACCGTGGGGGTGCCGCTGGAGTCGTACGAGGTCGACGGAGATCGGAGACGGCGGGAGGATGCGCTGATCGAAGCGGTGCTCAGCTCCGTGAAGAAGAGGAAGCAGGGGAAGAAGACAGCGACGGGGAGGTAGACGGACTTGGCGATCCTTCGGCGGGGAAGACGTCTGAACGGAAGTAGTCGACGTCGAGGAAGAAGATGGACATGCCGGAGATGACCGTGGTGGCCTCCGCCCACGCAGACAAAGGCGAAGCTCTCGGCGGTGCCCTCTGTTCTCAGTCTCTTGAGGAAGAAGGAGAAACAGGGGAAGGGAAAGGGTGGCGGCGGCGAGAGGGAAACCCTAGGGGGCGCGGGCTTGGGGCTATATAGGGGAGCGGGACGTGCTGGCCTCGGCGTCCGTGAAGCGTAACTCACGGCGTTGGCGCTCTCAAGGCGAGAGGAAGGAGACGGCGCCAGATGGCGGAGGCGGTGGCCGTTCGGCTCGGCTGGGCCAGGGAAAGAAAGGCCCATGTGGGCTGCGGGGAGTGAGTGCTGGTGGGCTGTGGGGCTGGGCTAGACTGGGCTATGCTGGGGTGCTTCGCCTCTTTTCTATTTCTTCAAACAGAAATAAAAAGGGCAAAAGCACAGAGGGATTGGAGGGGTTTGAAGCTAGGAAGAAAATTAATATGATCCCTTGGAGATATGCACTATTTGAATAAATTGCTTTGGCCATTTTTAAGGATATAAAAATAATTCAAGTTTGAATTAAATTCAAACTTGAGCCATTTTTGAACCCAACCAAAACAACTCCAAAATAGATGACGTTTGTCAGAGAGGTTAAGGATGAGGTGCACTAGCATCAGGAAAATAGTGAACAATTATGGAGGAGGGGAAAAGGTCACTTGCAAAAACATGAAAGAGAGAAGAGTGAGGTGATGATGCATGGGCATGGTTTGAGAGATAGATGGCAAGGAATGATGCCCACACCCATCACAACAAGATGACTAGCACAATGAACATGATGAGCATGGGGAGTGCAATATGACAAGAAGCACAATGCAACAATTATGACCATGATGCAACAACATAGGATGGCAAAATACAATATGACAATGATGGGCATGGCATGCAACAAACAAGGATGGCATAATGCAATACAATAAAAGATGAACATGCTGCAAGAAGCAAAATAAGACAAGGCACTCAACATGGAGAAATGAAATATGCAAAATAATTATGATAATGCAACAAACAAAATAAACACACGACAACAACGGAAAATAAATGGAAGGCAACTAGAGCATCGGTCTCGGGGCGTTACAAGGCCCCACTCTGCTGAAGACAAAAACAACAGCTGGACGCGGTCCTCGGCCAAGTCCAAGAAAGAAACAGGTTGCTTTCCAAGTGCCCTCTGATGATGAGGCTTCTGATGAAGAACTTGCAGAAATCATCAGAGACAGACAAGCAAAGGCCGCCAGAGCCAAAGGAACACCTGTGCCCCTACTTCTGGATCCGAAGAAGATCCTCGACAATATTGACTTATGGCATAAGGATCCAAAGACTCCAATGCCTGATCTGCCTCTGACTCCTGGTCAAAGTCATATGCTGACCCATTTCATCTCTCAAGAGAAATGGAAGTTTGAAAAGGCTCGTGAGATAAAGAGAGCACAAGCTAGAAAGGAGAAGCTTCTGAAGAAGAACGTTGTCAGACTGACACCTGAAGAACTTCTCAAGGCTCAATCTGAGATCCAAGCCCTCAGCAAAGATTTCGATGCATACAATGCTGATTGGCAAGGAGCCAAAGTGAGATTCGTCATTTTGACGAAGAAAATGACAACTGTTGCAGCCCCATCGCAACAAGAAAATCCTCAGGCTGCAGACTCTGCTCACTCTTTGAAGAGCATGCCAAGACTGCTGATGACTTTCAACTGCCGATGAGAATACAAGTTCGTGGCTGATGACTCCATTCCAGCCATTGAAGAAATTCCTGTGGCATCCACTAGTGGTGCGCTCAAGAAATCGAAGAGATGAGGGCAGCTGCACGATTCATACCAAGAAAATGAACCATAGTCCTCAGCTCCTCCTGCGCCAACACCAACTCCAATTCTTCCTTCTGCTTATGAAGTGAAGAAGACCAAGGCTGCAGAACGAGCTGCAGTGAAGAAAAGGAAGGCATCAGCTGCGTCAAATTCTTCGGCCGCGAAGGAAATGAAGCCAATGACCAGTTCGCTTGAAAATCCTATTGATGCCATTCCGCTTTCCTCCATGTCATCCAAGGAAATTGTTCCTTATGGAGAAGACTACAAGATCCCAAGCAGATCTGATGAAGAAAATCATTCTGTTGCTACCTCAGAGCAGTTTGATGAAGAAATTGAAGTGGAAACATTCCCCAGTCGTTTCCTCACCTATGCCTCGATTCACGGTGAAGAGGCTGGTGTTGAGAAATTGAAAACGAAGATGAAGATGTGGATATTGGATGCACTACACCGGTGATGAGCGATGACTTTTGGGAAAGTCGGCATCCCAATACTCCTCTCTTCACTCCTATTCAACAAATTCCTCGGTCCCGGCTACAACTGTTCAAATGGGCTCAAGAAACTCATCCCACATCGTCATTCATGAAGAAATTCCAGCCGCTAGTCTTTGAAGAACTTCTTCTTCTTGATCCCCAAACTGCACAAGAATAGGAACCAGAAATTCCTCACCTTAAGCACCGAGATCGTCATTCCGAGGTTGTCTTTGCAAATCACCGACACTCCTCTGCCCAAACCGAAGAATCCGTTCTCTAGCAAGCAAAAATTCAAGGTGAAGACTTCTTTTACGAGCATGTGTTCTTCATCGATTACAATCCATATGACTCTGCCGCATAAGGAAGAGACGTTTCTGGACTGCTACTCAAGCCAACTTCTATTCCTCGGTGCTCTTTGACAAGGACAAAATCTTCGATCATGAACATATTCCTCATGTGGATATGGAATCTCTGCTGTGCTTCGAGCCGGTCCTCCGAGTTATTCACGATGCAGGACTAGTGAACTTCTGCACTGATATCTGTGATTGGAATGAAGAACTCATTCTTCAGTTCTATGCCACTTTGCATATCACCGGAGATGCTGAAGATGTCAATTCATGGGTGCTGGATTGGATGACAGAAAACACTCACTATAAGGCACCAGCAACTGAATTGCTTCGTGTCCTTCCTCTTGATCCTTCCCATGCCAGTGCACATTGCATCTACAATGACCGCGAACTGACAGATCATTATATGCAAGTGCTCATGAAGCCTTTGAAGCCAGGGCAGGCCCCACGAACCAAATTCCTCGTCAAGGAATTGCTATATGTGCCTCAGACTGTCTATTGCATCCTGACGAAGACAATGAGTCCTATCAAAGGCCATGACTCAAATGATGAAGATGTCGTTGGCATCATGAAGAACATGCTTTTCAACATCATTCATGGCGTTCCCGTCAACTTCCATGATTTCTTCATGCGCCTTGGATTATGAGATTCATAAGGGCACGATCTTCACTGAATTACAAGGCTGACACTCTGAACCACGGTAGCTACTTGCCGCCCATTGAAGTCCTCAAGCGACCAGTTTCATCATCTGATGATAAGGGCAAGGCAGCTGCTGTGATCGATGAAGGCACTCGTCCATTGGATGGTCAATTCCGTCTAGCTACATCTTACTCCACCAATGACGATTCTCGCAACACATGACACCGCCGCAAATACATCACCAAGCAAAAGCCTCAAGCAACAAAGACCTGTGGTGATGGTGACCGTGAGTTACTCCTCGTCTTCATCGGAAGGTTGATCGCAATCACAAATGGGTGAAGCGTTAGTTTGCTGCAATTCTTCACAACATGACCTCAACCCATAATGCAAAGTGAAGAAAATCAGTATCACCTTTATGAAACCCTCAACCGCACCTTGGCTGTTCTCACTCATGTATATTCATGGAAGGCGAAGACCATGGGTCTCCGTGAAGCATTTGTTGGTCTGCACCACCTCTCGAAGAAATTCAAGAGAGTCGAGTTCTGATCTGGTGGCAGTTCTTATTCTTCATCGCGTGAAACCGATGAGCATGAAGATTTGGACGACACTACGGCAGCCCTACTTCAACGAACAACCCCGATAACGCCTGGCGCTCCTCCATCGACTTGAAACTCTTGAGGCGTTAGTCCTCGGCCGATCCTTTTGGTCATTTGATGACAAAGGGGGAGAAATCTGAGCTAGTCTTCAAGCGGGTTTATACTATGGGCGTTTTGTTAAGTTACAACTCTCGTTCTTCCGAAATGTTTTATTGGATCGAGTTGTAATCTTAAATCCGATGGTGCCCTGATACTTTTGGACGGTGCATTGTGCTCTGACCTTGATGCACTGTGCTCTGATACTTTTGATGTGTTATTCTGCATGCTTATTCCTCATTAATATTATTGCACGCATGCTGAATCTCATCAGGCACCATATTTCATCATGCAATTCAAATTCTTCATATTATATATCAAATGCGTGTATGAATTACAAGATATAGGGGGAGATCTCCATGATTCAGTTCTTCAAATGTGCATTGCCTCAAAAGCAAATTCCTCACTATGCACATATTCAAGGGGAGTTCTTCTATATCTTGCAATCAAATTCCTCAATATCAGTATTTACACTTCATATGTTAATCCTCGTTGAAAACTTGACCTATGTTGTCATCAATCACCAAAAAGGGGGAGATTGTAAGTGCATCTAGTGCCCCTTAGTGATTTTGGTGTATTGAAGACTTATAGGTTAAGTGACTGATACGTTTGTGAGTGTACACAGGTCTATAAGTCTATGAGGAGTTTGATATTTACAGAGAAAGTCGACCCCTAAAAATGAAGTTCTTCGACTGAAGACTTTGATATTCTGAAGACTTTCTGAAGACTTTGAAAGTGAAGAAATTTGTGTGACCTTGAAGACTTGGTATTCATTCGAGGAATATGAAGCGTGAAGACTTTTGTTTTCGTAGTTTCATTTTCTCTTTCTTGAGTCATAGGAAACACCGATCGTTAAAGGGGTCGAGGAAATACTAAGGAAAAATTTCCATGTGATGCTCAACTCAAAATCCTACACCTACCAATCCCTTCGAGTGAAGCCATTGGAAATCTCATACTGATTCAGTCAATTTCTTGATGTGAGAGACGCAGTTCTTCAGTCACCGAGGACTTTCTCGATCGAGGAGTTAGGAATTCGCCCATGAATTGCCTACACAAGGAGGAACATGATAGCCCTGAGGAATTTGAGAGTCAAATTTCCGACCATTGATGTGCTGCGCGCCGGCTGTTCAAAATATCTTATCCACCTAACGGTCATATCATTGAAGGGCATTTATATCTTATCATGTCGGGCTGCTCCCTAGGCTATAAATAGCCGCCCCCTTCAACCACTAGCTGGTTGGCTGCTCCGAGAGAACTTGACACTTGTCATCTGAGAGCAACCCATCCTCCGAGGACTTTGAGCGAAAATCATCAAGTGAGGAAAATCCCAAAACCAAATCCAAGACAAACCCAAAGTGATTGAGCATCATGAAGAAATTGATCTGCGTGGATCCGACGCTTGTTACCTTTGAAGATGTGCTTCTTCAGACGGTTAGGCGTCAAGGTCTAGAGCATCCAAGAGGAATCGTGGATCGCCGAGTGACCAAGTCTGTGAAGGTTTGGAAGTCACCAAGACTTACCACGAGTGATTGGACGAGGCTGCGTGGTCTTAGTTCAAGGAGATACGGTGAGGACTGGGTGTCCTGAGTTGCGGCTCGAGGCGGGTGTCCGGATCGCGTGTCCTCGAGTTTAAATACTCGGCCGCTCCAACCAGACGCATAACCGAGACAAAGAGTTGGAACTGGTTTACCAAATCATTGTCTTCACCAACTAACTGGTTCTATTTCCTCAACTCTTTCATTTCCTCATTCTTGTGTTGTATGTTGTTCATATCTGTGCTTGAAGACTTTGATCAAGACTTTCACAAATTCCTCGTTCAATTTCTTCATCGCTTTGTCTTCATCTTGTTATCCCGTGTTTACGCTTTTCAGACTGTGCGGTCTTCATTTCATCATGATGACTATGTTTGTATCCTGTTATGTTTACCTCTGAGTACTTATTCCGCTGCAAGTAGTTCTTCACTAAGGAATTTCCTCACCAGCAAATTCCTCAGTGAAGAATTCATAAAAATTGCCTATTCACCCCCCTCTAGTCGATATAATGCACTTTCACCTTTCGATAAGTAAGAGTGTCGAACCCAACGAGGAGCAGAAGGAAATGATAAGCGGTTTTCAGCAAGGCTTTCTCTGCAAGCACTGAAATAGTAGTTGATAGATAGTTTTGTGATAAGAAAATAGTAACGAGCAAAAAGTAAATAAAGTAAATAAAGTGCAGCAAGGTTGCCCAATCCTTTATGTAGCAAAGTAAAAGCCTGGACAAATTGTAATAATGAAGAAGGAGCTCCCGAGGACACATTGGGAATTATCGTCAAGCTAGTTTTCATCACGTTCATAAGATTCGCGTTCGGTACTTTGATAATTTGATATGTGGGTGGACCAGTACTTGGGTACTGCCCTAACTTGGACAAGCATCCCACTTATGATTAACCCCTATTGCAAGCATCCGCAACTACAAAAATGAGTATTAAGGTAAACCTAACCACAACATTAAACATATGGGTCCATATCAACCCCTAACGAAGCAACGCATAAACTAGGGTTTAAGCTTCTGTCACTCTAGCAACCCATCATCTACTTATTACTCTCCCATGCCTTCCTCTAGGCCCAGATAATGGTGAAGTGTCATGTAGTCGACGTTCACATGACACCACTAGAGGAAAAGACAACATACATCTCATCAAAATATCGAACGAATACCAAATTCACATGACTACTAATAGCAAGACTTCACCCATGTCCTCAGGAACAAACGCAACTACTCACAAAGCATATTCATGTTCATAATCAGAGGGGTAATAATATGCATAAAGGATCTGAACATATGATGTTCCACCAAGAAAACCAAATAGCATCAACTACAAGGAGTAATCAACACTACTAGCAACCCACAAGTACCAATTTGTGGTTTTGATACAAGATTGGATACAAGAGATGAACTAGGGTTTTGAGAGGATATGGTGCTGGTGAAGATGTTGATGGAGATTGACCCCCTCCCGATGAGAGGATCGTTGGTGATGATGTTGGTGATGATTTCCCTGAGGGAAGTGTCCCTGGCGTAACAGCTCCCAGAGCCCTAGATTGATTCCACCAAGGTTCCGCCTCGTGGCGGCGGAGTTTCATCCCGTAAGCTTGCCCACGATTTTTTCCAGGGTAAAAGTGATGATATAGGAGAAGATGGATGCCGGAGGCCCACCAGGGGGCCCAGGAGATAGGAGGTCGCGCCCTATGGGGGGGCACGTCCCCCTGTCTCCTAGACAGGGTGTGGGCCCCCTGGCCTATTTCTTTCGCTCATAAATTCTTATTAAATCCAAAAAGTTGTTTCGTGGAGTTTCAGGACTTTTGGAATTGTGCAGAATAGGTTTCCAACGTTTGCTCCTTTTCCAGCCAGAATTCTAGCTGCCGGCATTCCCCCTCTTCATAGTAAACCTTGTAAAATAAGAGAGAATAGCCATAAGTATTGAGATATAATGTGTAATAACAGCCCATAATGCAATAAATATTGATATAAAAGCATGATGCAAAATGGACGTATCAGGCCTTTCTCCGCGTCCCGCCGCACTTTGGCTTATGGCTGAAGGTTTTTAATGTGAAGCCCAAGTTTGTGAGCGGCGAGCATGCCGAATGCGGAGGCGCCATGGTGAGCAAGATGCAAAATGTTACATGGCCAACAAGTACTTTCAATGATTCCGTCAAGGAGTGGCAACAGCAGTGGTTCTACATCACCGAGCCGCGTGGCAAGGAATGGGCCGCCGCCCTAGAGTTCAGATCCGGTGCCCCCCTGCGACTTACGTCCTGGCCCAAGAAGGGCCTGAACTGGGCTTCGTTTGACGAGCTATCGGAGCTCCAGACACGTGTCCAAGACATGGAAGAAAAGAACATCAAGCTTGTCAATGTAGTCCAGGTGATGTTAGTTCGCCGGATTCTACCTTGTCAACACTGGGCTTGCAATCTATGGGAGCTCGACCCGGCCAAGCACCAGACCTTGTCAGAGCTCTTTGTCTCCTCGCATAAGGACATCTGGAAGGTGCTTTTCAAGTCCGGCAAATCATGGCCGGACTCTGCCGAGGACCGCGGGTACCAACTGTCCCGCCCGGCAAGTTCGGTAAGTGATTGTTCATTGACGATTCATATATTACATTTGCATATCCTTTAAGAAAATGCTTGAAGTGTTTCCCCCAAATTTCCTAGGGCTGGGTGAAGAAGGCGGGGCGGATCTACTGTTCGGCCCTGCTGCCAGAAGAACCGGTCGGCCCACTTCTGATGAAGATGCTGGTCCCGGCACCTTACAAGGCACCAAAGAAGAAGGCCGAAAAGGAGGCCAAGAAGACCAGGGGCAGCCTCCGTCGTCGTGGCACTTCGGACGCAAGACCCGAAGATTCCAATGCCCATTCTTCCTCCTAAGAGGATGAGGAGGAGGAAGGAGACGAGTCCCCCATGGGGGAAAGAAAGAAAAGGACGGCCTCCACATCCTTGGAGGCCGAGTCACCTAAAAGGGGGAAAACTCCTCTTCAAGAGGAGTCCACCAGCGCCACCGATAGCAGCCCGGAGTGGGATCCCAGGTCCGAGCCCCTGGTGAACTTGTGAGTATAACATTCGAACACACTCATGCGTCCAGACTCGTCAAGGCATGACATTCTAGTCTGAGTCGTGCTTTTTTCAGTCCGGCGAAGCCCCACGCCGAACAATACTCATCAGAGGATTTGCTGGGTTCGGATGAGATGGAGAGCGGAACACCCCCGAAGTCCTACTCCTCCAAACATATGAATGAAACTGAGGTTTCGTCCCAGAAGGACCCAGGCCACGAAGGAGGGGAAAATATCGCAAAGGCGGCGCCAGGAGGCCATACTTCAAGGGCCGGATACACGGGAGACAAAGCTCCCATGGGCGTCGACGGCGGGTGTCATCTTGAATCTGGCCCCTAGCCGGACATGATTCTAGAGACCCATAAGGTCCTAGGGTCAGACAAACGGCCTCCGTCAGCTGGAGGAGGTATATTGCTCCACTGGCCGCCTCTGTTGTGACGCCCCCGATTCAATCGTACACTAATCATGCACGCAAACGTGTACGATCAAGATCAGGGACTCACGGGAATATATCACAACACAACTCTAAAAACATAAACAAGTCATACAAGCATCATAATACAAGCCAGGGGCCTCGAGGGCTCGAATACAAGTGCTCGATCATAGACGAAGTCGCCGAAGCAACAATATCCGAGTACGAGACATAAGTTAAACAAGTTTGCCTTAAGAAGGCTATCACAAACTGGGATCAGATCGAAGAGGCGCAGCCTCCCGCACAGGATCCTCCTAAACTACTCACGGTCGTAAATCGCCACCGCACGTAGTAGTAGGCACCTCCAGTGTAGTAGTAGTCGTCATCGACGGTGGCGTCGAGCTCTGGACTCCAAACATCTGGTTGCGACAACCGTAAAGAAAGGAAAGGGGAAAAGGGGGAGAAAGCAACCGTGAGTACTCATCCAAAGTACTCGCAAGCAAGGAGCTACACTACATATGCATGGGTATATGTGTAAAGGGCCATATCGATGGGTGAGCTGCGAGAATGCCGTAATAAGAGGGGATAGCTAATCACCGCCGAAGACTACGCTCAGCAGCCTCCGTCTTGCTGACATGTAGAAGAGAGTAGATTGAAGTCCTCCAAGTAGCATCTTCAAGTAGCATCTCGAGTAGCATCGCATAGCATAATCCTACCGGCGATCCTCTCCTCGTCGCCTGTTAGAGAGCGATCACCGGGTTGTATCCGCACTTGGAAGGGTGTGTTTTATTAAGTATCCGGTTCTAGTTGTCATAAGGTCAAGGTACAACTCCGGTCGTCCTTTTACCGAGGGACACAGCTATTGAATAGATAAACTTCCTGCAGGGTGCACCACATAACCCAACACGCTTGATCCCATTTGGCGGACACACTTTTTCGGTCATGCCCGCCTCGGAAGATCAACACGCCGCAGCCCCACCTAGGCACAACAGAGAGGTCAACACGTCGGTCTAAATCCTATGCACGCAGGGTGCGGGCCCATCGCCCATTGCACACCGCACGCGTGCGACGTCTGTGCCGGTGAGCGACCTAGCAACCTCCATTACAAAGGAAGTTGCGTTAACGCGGTCCAACCCGCCAAGCGCCGCTCGCGCTTGACGTCAAGAAGGCTTGGTGATACCACGACGTCGGGATACCCATAACTACTCCGCGTAGATGGTTAGTGCGTATAGACCAAATGGCGGACTCGGATCAAATACCAAGATCTCGTTAAGCGTGTTATTATGAAGCAACGCGGACGCCAACCAGGCCAGCCCACCTGTCTCCTAGGTGGTCTCAACCTGCCTGTCGCTCCGCCACAAAGTAACGATCGGGGCCGTCGGGAACCCTGTGCCCACCTCTAACGGGATGGAGCCACCGTCCTTTCGGCCCCACATCGAATCAATTGCGGGTACTCAACGAAATGACCCGACTTTAGTCACCATCTGTATAATATGTATGTATGTATAGTATATACCGTGATCACCTCCCGAGTGATCACGGCCCAATAGTATAGCAAGGCGATCGACAAGAATGTAGGGCCAATGATGATAAAGCGGCATCCTATACTAAGCATTTAGGATTGCGGGTAAGGTATCAATGATCAGAAAGCAACAATGACAAAGCTATGCAATGTAATAGGAGTAACCGAATAGTAACATGCTACACTACTCTAATGCAAGCAGTATAGAGAAGAATAGGCGATATCTGGTGATCAAGGGGGGGGGGCTTGCCTGGTTGCTCTGGCAAGAGAGGGTCGTCAACTCCGTAGTCGTACTGGGCAGCAGCAGCGTCGGTCTCGTAGTCTACCGGAGAGAAGAGGGGGAAGAAACAGTAAATACAATGCAACCATAAGCATGACATGACAATGAGCGGTGCTAGGTGTGCCCTAACGCGGTAGTAGGTGATACCGTGTTGGGGGAAACATCCGGGAAAGTATCCCTGGGGTTTCGCGTTTTCGGACAGATGAACCGGAGGTGAAATATTGCAGGTTCGCTATGCTAGGGATGTGTGACTGACGAACGGGCTGCGTATTTGTATTCGTCTCGTCATTCTGAGCAACTTTCATGTTGGAAATAATTTAATCCGAGTTACGGTTTAAAAGATATGATTTTCTAAAGATTTTATTAATTTCTAGAATTTAATTAATTATTTATTTTAATTCGAAAATGGATTTATGACGTCAACATCATGTCATCTCGACGTCAACAATCAACGAGGTTGATGGTCAACTGACGATGGGACCCATTGGTCGCTGACACATTTTAATTAGTCATCTTATTTAACCTAATTAGTATTAATTAGGGGGGCCACTATCATTGAGTAATTAATTAATTGACTAACAGTTTAGTTAGTTTAGTTATTTGATTAGTTTAATTAATCAAAACTAATTAAGTTAATTATTTCTTTAATTAATTAATTAATTGATTAATTATTTTTATTTTATTTTTGTAAACGTTCTGTGGGGGTTGGGGCCCCACATGTCATGGTCAAAGGGGGGCGGGGCCCAGCTGTCATAGGCCCCTGAGGCCTATGCGGGTCGGGCGCTAGTGGACGCTGGGCGCAGCCCAAATGAGCGGCTACGGGTGTGGCGATAAGGCGCACCGACTTCGCGCCGGCGGCCACAAAGATGTCACGGAGCGTGGGGACGCCGATGGCCTAAAGCGGCAGTGCGAGGGCACACAACGAACGGCCTTGGGAGGAGGTCAGGGGCGCTACGCGGACGAACGACCACGATGGCCAAGGCACGGGCACGGGGCGCGGGTGAGCGCTGGCGTGTCGAGGCGCTGCCGCGCGCGGCCCCAGCGTTAATGCATGGGAGGGGCAAGCTGCGTGCGAGCGGAGGCACGACCGTGCGTAGCAGTGAGGGGTCAGAGCGGGGGGGAAGGACGGTCGGGGTTTCCTCACCGCGGAGCCATAGGGACTAGGCAGCGGTGCGCGGGGAGGAGATGAAGACGACGGGGACGGAGAGGAAGTAGTCCGGCGGAGAGGTCCGGCGAGGTCCAGGCGGGGCGGCAGTGAGGTCCAGCGGCGTGAGAAGGAGACGAGGAGGCGGCGGATCCAGCGATGAAGCTCAGCAGCGGGCCACCGGATCCACGGGCGACCACGGCGACGTCGCCGGGGCGCGGTCGGGGTTGAGCCCCGATCCAGATCGGGGGGAGGAGGTCGAGGGCGGGCGCCGAGCGGCGCGGCAAGCGGCAGTCGAGTCGGGACGATGGGGTCAGGCGGTTTGCCCGATCCGTAAAGTGGGGAGTGGGGAGCGAGCAAGTGGGGAGTGGAATCGTGGTAGCTAGGGTTTCGGCCGATAGGGGGATATGGAGAATGGGGTGGGCCGGTCGGGCCAGGGTGGGAGTTGGGCCGGGTGGCCCAATTGGCCGGGGGGTTCTGCCTTTATTCATTTTGTTTTATTTTTACCCTTTATTTATTCTATTACTTTTAGTTGCTACTTATTCTAGTGATAACAAAATACCAAAGTGGCACCTAAATTGATGTTTACTAATTATGACATTGCCTCATAAATTTGCTATCCCAAAATAAAATAGTTTTGTATTTATTTAATATTTAAAGTATTTAAGTAATAGTTTTTGCTACGGTTTTATTCATCTCATAATTTTTAAGCATTTTATAATAGTGTGGTCTCTCCACCATAATTACCTATGCATTATCTAGCTCCACCCGAACATTTAGTTTTAATATTTGAAAACCTTTATTGTTTTCCTTTATTTGAATTTTGAAATTTGAACCGGTTTCGAACTAACGCGAGATTAGCATGAGTAATCGAGGTGACATGGCATCATTAGTAGATGGTTACTGTAGCTTAATTATCCGGGTGTCACAATTCTCCTCCACTACAAGAAATCTCGTCCCGAGATTTAAGAGGTAGTGAAAGGGGGGAAGGTTTGGTAACGAATCTAGCGGGTCTTCCCATGCTGGCTTGCTCTTCTCGAAGAGGCCGGTCCAATACATTGATGTCTTCATTTCTCTGCTTCAGATCATCATGATGAAGTCGGCGTCCTTTCTTCAGGAACTCCGTCGTACTTACGAAAGAATAAAGGGTGGGCATTCTGGGAGAACGGACCTCGGCAAGGTTGACTATCGGGTCGACAACATCGAGGAAGGTGGCGGAAAGTAACTCTCGAATCGAAACTTAAGAAAATATCGAGAGCAAAGTAAGGAGGTATCCTGGGAAGTTTCGAGCGGGCAGGCAATCGTTTGATGCCTGTTATAGGGCGTGAAACGGTCAAAGCTACGGGAATAAGTATTGTGTTCGATATCAGACCTGAAGGTGGCTCATGAATTACATATGAGGCCATGCGCGAGGAACAACCTTGGGAATAGGGGGTGTACAGGAGAGTCAGGTTTCGATCCTATGGAACTTGTGGGTTATGGGCCCACCATGTAGGAAGGGCGTTGACATCTTGCACATTCATGATGGCAAGGCATATCATAGGGTAGCCTGTCAGTTATGTCACCAACAACGTCGGTACCAAGGGCGAGGGACAAAGAGAACCATTTTCCTGCTCGTTGAACGAGGTGGACCATTAGGCAAAGTTCTCGTCCATCGGTGGTTACCGGAAT